>JBBMOE010000012.1:6778931-7147519 GCA_037975065.1 Chaetodon trifasciatus
GGGGGCGGGGGGGGGACTCAAAGGGCCAATAATACAAAATGGAAAAAGAAAATCATTTGAATCACTTTAAAGTTAATGAACAGTCACATTGTGCATTGACCCAGATAGATAAAGCTGTCAGTGGATCAGCTGTGGAGCTCATGTTCGTGGAAAACAGGCAAAATCAGTAACATGTTTTTGATTTGATGACAGAACGTCGTTGTCTGTCTCTCTCTCTCTTTCTGTTATCTGCTTGTTTTATAATGCATCACACTGATCTGACATTATCACTTGACCAAAAACATATCTGTAGTCGTCACACAAATTACATCTGTAACTTTGTTGAGATCCCTTTCAGAGCCTCATTGAGATAACGATAAAAAACAGTGTTTCAGCTAAATCTACGACCCACTTAGCTGCTAGAATGACTAACAAGTGTAACAACTGATTCATTCTGAAAGACACGAGAAGAGACACAGCTTTATATTATACTGTAGTTCATTTGCTTGAAGTTCCTCAGATTCAATGTGAAGAAATTATCCTGACATTAGAGTTTCCAAACACACCATATGACACTGAAGTCAGCTCTGTGCTAACACGACCTCATTTCAGCTAAACAAATAAGATGAAGACCTTGGTGTGCAGTTTTGGTCAGCCTGATGCAAGGACATGACATTTAATATTTGGAATAATAACATAGAATTCAAGTAGATTTTAAATGTTTCACAGTAACCCAAATTCTGACTTTGAGGACATTTTGATTTGATTTTGCATTGTCGAATAGCTGAGCGTGTTAGCTAAATGCTAAACAGTGGTCTTGCTTTTAGCATTATGTCATAATTGTCACTTGAGGGAGCTGTCCAAAAGTTACACTACAAAAACTCAGCTTAAAATATGTTAAATTAAGTGCCACTAGAACAGATCATTTTAATTTACCAAGATTTTTAAAACAAGTAAAAGTAGTCTCGAAGAGGCCACGATTACCTTCAGTTTAGTTCAGCCAGACTAAAAACAAGCACATTTGTATGGATACAAAGAAATTCTGACTTTGACAAAGCAGTTTTGTACTTGTCAGTGTTGATCAAACAGTTTTATTATCCTGGAAACTCTGCACTGCACTGAAATTACTGGCTGTACCTGCAACACCACTGTCCAGTTCACAGTTGACAGAGAAATACTGAACATCTGCCGGCCTTCATTTCTCCTCATATAATTCTCACTCGGGTGATCACAGGAGACGCTGTTAGCACTGCTGTCCCAGAGGAAGAATGCAAACACACGAGAAGCTCTTCCAAGAATTCCCAGTTGAGGACCTTTCTGGAATGTCCTAACGAGCCTTCTCCGCTGTGTTTACAGTTCCAGACCGATGGCAACCCTGCAATCTACCCTGCCAGCGTATCATTATCTGGCCTCCTCAAGGGACACACACAGAAACGGAGAGTTAGAGGAGCTTTCTAACCAAAGGTTTAGAGGTTTGTCTTCAGAGCTGACCATATTACTCTAAACAGCTGGGGGGAGGCAGAGACGAGAGGCAACCACAGACAGTGACCTCATGAGTTTTAATAAATTGCTCTGAATCACTTCAAATTAGGGGGATCTCTCAACAAGAAGCTCGAGGCTGGGGAGCCGCTGTCTTGTCAGATTAATCTTGGCCACAAGGTGAAAAAGAAAAGGCACCTGTTCATTGTGAAGCTGAGCAGGGTGATCATTGTTTTTGACTTCGGTGTCAGGTTACAGATTGAACATCACTCAAGCCAGGAAGGAAAACTGACCTTGACATTTTCTTCACATCAGGAGAAGAGAGCAAATGTTTCTTGGCAGAACGGGAAAAGCATGTGACACAGCTGTGTTGGTGGTGTGAGTGTGTGTGTTGGCACTGTGTTCACCCCCAGCTAACAGCGTGTTCTGATCTACTTCAGTGAAATCAGGAACACAAATAAGAAGTCAGACTTTATTGACTTCTGTTCACTCTTATGTAACACAAGAATGTTGGAACCGGACCATTTCACTAAACCTAAATCTTATCTTCCCCTGTAGCTTGTTTGGATTCAGAGCCCAGCTGGTAATGGTGAAAAAATAAGATAAAAAATTATACCACAATGTGAAAATACTCCATCGCAAGTGAAAAACTGTGTTCAAAATGTTTCTTAAAGGTCCACTGTGAAGGATTTAGAGGGATCTATAGGCTGAATTTGTAATATCTATCATTATCCGTTTTAGTCCCCCATGTTGCACCACCATGTTTTTGCAGTAGTCCAGAATGGACAAACCAAACACTGGCTCCAGGGTGCCTCTTTCACATTTGTCAAGGCCACCATGGGAAAGGGTGAGGCGAGGGGTGGTCAGTTGGTCGCAATCTGCAACCTCACCACTAGATGCCACTTAATCCCCTACACACTCTAAGTAAAAGTGCAAAAAGATTATCAGCGAAATATTTGTATCAAAAGCCAAAGTACTGTCCTTGCACACTGGTCCTTCTGTGTGTTCATGAATTAATGTGTAAACAGCATTTTAATGTTTTAGCTGGTGAAGATACAGATATTTGACCTCTTTACAGACTGTTATATACTCTACTTTGAGCTAAAACAATGCATAATTTTATGAATTTATATTATGTGTAATAAAATATATATGATTATCATATCTACAAAGTGACTGTAGCAACTATGACTAATGTGATGCAAAAGAAATATAAAATAGCTTAAGATTTAAATACTTTACACATCAGCGTCTGTTTACAGGTCTTGAGGAGCACCACTGTGTCACTGAAAAAAAGTTGTATGAAGCCTTTTTGTGTCTTCAGAGGGAGCTGTATCAAATCTGATCAGTTGCCTCATGTGATGTCACTTGAGTCAGTGAAGTTCAGGGCTGAAGCATCTCTGCATGAGGCTAACTTCTACATTCGCCACTTTATCCAAATGAACTGTCAGCGGTTTAGTTGCATTGTGGGTAATGGTAATGGTAATGGTAAGGTACCAGGAACAAAGAAGAATGTGAGGAATAAAAACAGATGATATCTCTGGTTCTGCTGCATCAATTTTTACTTTATTTAAAAAAAAACAAAAAACCTGTCTATTGTGAATCCAACAAATTTACAGAAGTGCAATGCTGAAAATTGTACTTAAATACAGTACTTGACTATATGTTCTGGTACACATAAGAGCTGACATCCAGACTCATAATAAGACTCAATAATACTAAAAACAAACACTGACACAAAACAACATGATAAGCCTGTACAGTACAAAAGATCACTCATCGCTACATCGCTTTATCACCTCTTAGAGAATCAAAATAATCAATAAAGCAACTTAACATCATCTTACTGTAATAAAAGTGGGGTGGATGTCTCTTGTTTTTTGAGTAAATAGACACCTTCTTTAAATCTAACACTTTCTGCAGTCAAAGCCACCACCGCCTGATAATTTACAGTTCATGAGCTGTTATTACTCAGTGGTTCAAAGAAGTAACACTTTCTGCTCTGAAACCTTGTGCCAAGATAATAGAGGGCCTCTCGCAGTTTCCTGTCCACAACAATAGTTTGGACAAAGAGCGAAGGGTCCTGACTGGAAGTCGCACAGTCCTCACCTCTCCAGAAACGCTCAGACCATCGGTGGCCCGGCAGGAACACAACCTGGACAGCTGCCCTCATTTACACAGTGCCAAAAAATGTGAAGAGAGGATGCCCAAAGTGTGGGAATTTCACCTATCACATTTTTCCAAAGAATTCCCGGCCTGTGACCAACAGAGGCGTAACAGGATGTGTGTGTGTGTGTGTGTGTGTGTGTGTGTGTGTGTGTGTGTGTGTGTGTGTGTGTGTGTGTGTGTGTGTGTGCGTGCGTGTGTGTGAGGAATTTAACCTTTTCACACTGACTCTTACTAATATTATTAGTTTTTTAACTCCTGCTCAGTCATTTCCCACACATCTGAGAAACACTCAAAATAAATTCAAAAATATTTATTCATCAGCCTTTGAATTCTAACAGGTCAACAGATTTGGATGAAACATGTTGAATGTGTTTCATATTAGCCAAGCAGAAAAGGCTCCAGGAAGTTACTGGAAGTTACTCAACCCCTCGAAACGCCAAATTGTCAATTTTGAATTTGAGGTTTTTGTGTGGATTAAACACAAAGCATGTTAATTAGTGAGCTGTAGAGGTGCTGTAGCTGGATTTTTATATCATAACACAGAGGCAAGCTAGCTGTTTCCCCCTTTTTCCAGCCTTTTTGCTAAGCTAAGCTAGCCGTACATGTGTGGTATTAGTCCTCTTATGCAACTCTTGGCATGAAAGCCAGTGTAGCCGTATTTCCCAAAATGTGGAGCTACTTCTTTGAAACAGCGTTTGGTGAAAGAGCATGCATGATGATAGAGACCTTACACAGCATACAAGTCATGCTTTAGATAACCTTTGTGACATTTTGGCCTCATTAGACATCACAGGAATGCAGTGTGTCAGGAAATAAGATATGTAAGATAAGAGAGGAGATATGCAGCAGCAGAGGTGATGAACAAGAATCAGGCCCAGAACACAGTGAAGTTACTCACCAAATGTCTATGTAAGATTTTGAAGCAGTGCAAAGAAAAACAGTTAGAAGAGCCGTATGGCAGGTTTGGTATCAAGGTCTTTTACAAATAAAAGTCCTGCATTCATAATTTGTTATGTTATTACTGATGCATCGATATGTGTAATGCAGTTCATTTAAATCTGTATAAACCATGTGCTTTGTATTTGGGTTTGCTCTTCTGGGTAACTACAGATGTCAGATAAGTGTAGTGGAGTCAAAAGTACAATGTAATGAAGGAGAAGCATAAAGTAGCATAAACTAGTCGAGTCCAAGTTTCTCAAAATTGTACTTAGGTGAAGTACTTGAGTAGTGGTCTTTGCCATGATGACCTACATCCAAACATATTTTGTTCATGCTCTCTATAGTTTTATGTAACTTATTTGTGTTGGAAATAGTTGTGACAGATTCCTTTAGCTCTGATGAAATCTGGGCAACTCCCACTTCTCCACACACACAACCATTGTTTGGTGAAGGGAAGTACTTCTTCTTATCACACTGTGATGGCTATTTGAGAATCATGGTTCAGTGACACACTGTAAAGAATAACTGACAGGGTTTCACTACATCAGTCAGAGATGGATGCCACCTAGTGGTGAAAAGGTGTTTGCCCTTTTTCCTTTTGAACAGAGAGGGAGCTCTTGGGATATTATATCAGGTTTTCCATGTGGTCTCTCAAAAGGTATGCAGCTGGAACCAGGAGAAAGCTGGCTGATAGTAAAGCAGGAGTCATGTTTGAAACCTGCACAGTAAAGGAAATAATGTCAGAAGATTTTCATGCACAAACATCCCCCTCAGCCAGAATAGACTGGAGAACAAGAAGAATCATTCAGACACAACTTAAAGATCTGAGTGTTGCAGTGCTATCTTCCTGATATCTGTACACATGTTGACACCAATTTATGTAAGATTTATTATTCTCATTGCATTAATTCTTGTTTAATTTTCCTCCCCCATATCTTTGGCAAATATAATAATAATATATATAATAATAAAGTCTCGCTGACAGTGATGTTGCTTTCTCTGCAAGGACGCAGAGCCCTCAAGTATGCAGGATGTTTCATGAACCACTTAGAAAGTGGGATTAATAAACAAACAGAGAGACACGCATGCAAAGATACACACACTGGAAGGCGCAAGTTTCCCATCCTCTGTTTTGGGCCTGCTGGAGCTGGGAGCCATGGCAACCAAATACCGAAGGAGAAAAATGTGTGCGCTGCCTGGCTGAGCTCCATCCCTTTGGCAGTCATGCTTAAACTCTTGAATCCCATGACAAAAACAACATTCCACATCTAAGTGATAGTCTTCAAGGAATTCCTGTTAAACAGCGGCATTTCTCAGTGTGCATACCTCATCATATTGAAACCATCTGGTGTAACGTGTGAATGTGAATTCTTCTACAGGTCCACACAGTGAGAGACACATTTCTTTGCCTTTCTGCACACATGTGGAAGTTTGCATTGTCTATTACCTACACTGTAGATGATTGTGCAAGAGTGTGCATGTCTGTCAAAAATTAAGTGCTGGATGTCCCAAAACTTTTTAGGTTCTAAGTCCATCCCTATACAACATCAGCCCTATTTCAGCCTTAAAGCACTTGATTTAGCTTCCAGTGACACTGCTAGATTGCTGCTCCCCTTTGAGCCAGAGTGCAGCCTTAAATCCTGCTGGCTGTTCTTAAGCCCTGGTTCAAGACTAAAGATGAGCTGGTTTAACAGTCAGGGCCCCTCAGCTGTGAACTCGCTGCCTGAAGATCTTAAGAAAGAAACTTTATTAATGCTAGCACACTGCTTTATTTCCAACATGTCTCATCTGTTTTATTATTATTGTAGTTTTTATCTTATTTGCCTCATTACAGTCCTGAAATGATTTAATCCTGGTTTAAAGCTATTTGTAGCTGCATAAATAAAGTTTATTATTATCATTATTGTTATTACCCTGCTTTCCTCATGATATAAACACATCCATACACATATTCACCACAGCCTGCAGTTTGTTAGATCAGTTAGCAAAAGTTTGGCCTGAGCAGAGACGTTCAAGGCTCACTGCCAGCCCTCCCACATCAGTGCTGACCCCATGTCCTACCTGACCTGATTAGTCCTATTCAGCCATCCTGTGATGCTACACACACACACACACACACACACACACACACACACACACACACACACACACACACACACACACACACACACACACACACACGCACACACACACATTTTGGGGTAACATAAATGGCTAGAAAAACCTTATGTTGCTCAGCCCTTGGAGTGTCCTTTGTTCAGAGAGGACATCCTACTAACAAACAGGTGCAAGTATTACAGACCAGATGAAGCAAGCAACCCCAGATCCTCAGGGGCCCCCAAAGCCCCACATCCACTGCCTGTCAGTTGGTTTTCGGAATTTGATTAATGACAAATTTGAACCTCTTAAGTACAATATCAGTTTATATGTCTGGCATTGTTAGCTGTTTTTTATGCAGCCATGTAATGTAGAGAGCCCGATGTCAAAATCTAGTTTTTTTGGTTGTTGTTGGGGTTTTTTACAAATTAAGTATTATTCCAGTATAGGAGTGTTGGCTACACTGGACTTAATGGGCACTTGGAGGCAACAGGGTACATACACATATGACCTGGAGATAGAGGGTCAGGACCTGTAACAGGTTCATCTGGCCATGCATTACAGTCAAACAGACACTTCTTTGTTTATGCCAAAAACATGGATGATTTTAAGTATGTGCACTCCTCCTGTACCAGGAGTGCTGCTGCGCTGCTAGAAATTTAGTTAAGAAACTGGAAGTAATTTGAGACATTCTACATTGCTCCTCTGTGCAGTGTGTGAGTTTTTGTGAATAATGAGTTTCTTCTTTGTGTCTCTATGAACTCACAATTTAAATCTAAAATCTGTAGTTTGAAAAGATGCAGTGTTTTCACTTAAAACATTAAGATGTTAAAATAATACCAAGAAAAATGTAAAATCAACTACTATTAGACATTTATTGCAGGTACAGCAGGAAACGAGACAAACGAGAGAATAATCTCCACTACATTCACTGATGTCTGTTTAATTAGCATGTACATCACTGTGATTGTACAGTATAACTGAGAGCTCATGTCTGTCACTGGTAGCATCCTTGAGAGTCTGGAAGAGGCCGAGAGATGTTATGGAAAGCCCACTGTAAGATGCCATCAATGGAGCCCTGCTGAGAAACAAAAAGCAGGGAAAAGGATGACATCATCTGGTAAACCTGTATGATGTCAGTGATGATATCACACAGCAGCAGCAACCGTTTACCAGATTATTACTGGAGTCCTTAAATTATATCGGTTTATGTTTTTAGTTTTCAGGAACATTTGCATTTGTAGGTCCCTCAATCAAGAACATTCTTGATAAAGAAGTCATAAATGGCCACCTTGTTAAGAGCTGAGTGTTCTTTTAGAGCAAAACCCTTTTAACATCCAGGAGCAGGTGCTTTAAATTCATGTACATCTGAGTACAGTATACGTAAAAAAAAAATAATGACATGCATAGTTATATAGTAAACACACAAAATAAAATAAAAATGCACTCTTGTACAACACTGCAGGACTTCAGCATCTGTGCCCAGATTTCTCTCGTTTCTCTCAAACTCCAACACAAACAATAGCATGACTCATCGCTCTCCATCACTCTTCAAGGCTCCCTTTTATCATGACAACTCAATTCCCATTTGTGATATTAGAAGCGCAGCCATCTTGTGTCTGACATGCTCGTGCTTATATTCATATCATGTCTGCAGTTAAATGAGCCTCACTCACGTCTCCCAGGATAGAGTCCAGTTCATCTTTATGGAGGACGGACTCAGTGACAGAGGAGCTCTGATCATGACTGAGGGTATTTTGAGCCACTGGGGCGAGCTGGACACACACGCAGCAGAGATTACACAGATTATGCTTTGTCATATTCGGATAATGAAGGTGAAGATATTTTTTGTACACACACAGGCAATTTAAACTGTACACACATGCAGACACACCTGTAAGCTTCTGGATTCAGCCTCCTTCTCTGCAGAGCTGCCCCAGGGCCTGGAGCAGGACGAGCAGATGGATCTCCCTCTAGCAAACACACGGATACTGCGAGTGAGTCAGACTGTTTTTTTTCTTTTTTTTTTTTTTTGTGGTGGATAATGTTACTGTCAATCAATACGTGACTTCCAGCACTCAAGAGGATTACAGAGGAAGAGGTTCAGACCATTTCAGATGGCAAACTAAACAGTTTATGTAAAGCCTATTATCCACTGATTTTCTTTTTAAGATTAAGTGACATTTCTAAAACAGTAAAAAGAATTAAGGTAATATTCTACTAAAAATAGAAAAGGAAATCTTAACTATTCATTCATTTCTCACATGGAAGTGCTTACAGTCAAGTAAGTGATGCTGTAAGAGATTGTCACTTTGATTTACGTTGGTTTCATCTGCCGTCTTTGTCCCTGCTAGCATTTTATAATATCATTGATCTTCATTTACAGTATGCAGTAATACTGTATACCCATCTGCAGTTGTCCATTTACGATCCATTAATCACCATTAGCAGGATATTGATCACCGTAAGCACACTCTCTTAATGCACATTGTTGATCAATACAACATAAACAGGAATCCATGAGAAAGAACATATGTGCACACTGATGCATAGATTACATTGAGGCTGAGATTAGGATTTGTCAGACTTGTGGGAAGTATACACATTGTCTCATCATGAGTGTACGGTGGATAATACGAGGATGGAAGAAGAGGAGTGGATGTCTTACTTGGAGAAGTGGCAGTGTGCATGGAAATGCCCCAAACACTGCAGGCAGTGAGTCAGGTCTCCTCCTGCCAGGTGACAAACACCACACACCTCCCTCATACTGACCAGCTCTCCACCCGAGCACTGCGTACATGTTTTATACACTTTAATAGGACTGTTGCAATGAAGTACAAAGAGAGTAAAAGCAATGCAATCATAAAGATAAAAAACAGATACAAAGAGATCAAGTCAAGGCTGCAGAAAGGCGAGCAGGATATCATCAAGTGTTTACCTGGTTTCTGCCACTGGGCCCATTTATAGAAGCAGTAACACTGGTGACAGACGAAGGTGACAGCGGGGTGAAGAAGGAAACATCTATGATGGAGTTACTGGAGCTTGTGTTTGTTTGCTGCGGCTGGACGATGAGTGGCTGTGATATGAAAAAATGTAACTATATTATGCCAAAAAATAAGCTTTCCAGACTTCACTGTTGACATTTTAGTGTCAGACCATGAAGATTTAGAGAGGAGGAAAACAACATCCACTGTCATTCACATAAAAGAAAGTTGCTGCATATGTCATCTGAGGAAGCAGACCATTAATAGTTATTTTCATCACTGCTGTAACTCAGTAAGTCAGACTCAAACACATGAAATACAAAAATGAACTGACTAACTTATGTCGTATCCTGCATATACTTACTTGTAAAGGTACTTGGGCTTTCTCTCTTTTCACTACATTGCCAGAGCACCACTCACACTGCCAAGGGCCACTGAGGATGAAAATGTAGTGTGACAATAGATAGATAGATAGATAGATAGATAGATAGATAGATAGATAGATAGATAGATAGATAGAGATTTAAAACTTGTATTTCTCGCCTTGGTATGGATGTGAGTGGAGGGTCCAGGCAAGTGAGATGAAAAGCTTGAGGACAGCCATCACAACAAATCAGCTCCCCTCCGTCCTTACACACTGCACACTCATCATCATTATAGTGAAACTACACTCACAGAGATATGGATATATGAGACAGAGTAGATATACACAGGCAAAAGACAGGTGACTTTGAATGAGTAGATCCTCTACCATGCTCATGGTTGTCTCCCCCTTGTGGTGAAAGGTGTTCTGAGCCGTTTTGGATGCTACATTTATCTCCTCTGACTGACCACAAGAGTAAAATTCCCCACCAAGTTTTCTGCACTTTCTGGCTGTTCCTGCTGAATGACACAGGCTTTTGATCTGCTGGTAATGCGGGACAGTTTTAGCAATATTGAGCATAAAAAACAGAACACAGATACTCACCCAATGACTGATCATCTGAGCCAAGCACCTGTTTGATATGGATCTTCTCTTTGGCTTCATGGCTGACTGGTGGCTCAGTTGAGGGGGCACCAGAGGGTGAAGACAGAGTGACTGGTCTCTGCACTGAGGAGGAAACCATCTGAACACCTGTGACAGAGCAAAGGTCAAACATGTCTGTAGTATTAAAGCATTGTCTGTGTATATTTTAAAATATGTTTGATTTGCAATTACTCTTTCCAGATGTTAGCTGTGGGGCTGCAGCTTCACTCTTCACTCTGTAAAGCTTCACTTTACCCCCTGGAGAAAACATAAGAAGACACTTTTTATTCATTAATAATCATATATTTTGTTCATTTTTTTCACAGACAGACAAGACAGAGGCAGATGAGACATATTAAGGAAATAAAACCTGATCCATCGCTTGTCTTGGCATGATATTGTGGTTGCTGATTGTGTGATTTTGTTCTTCTGTCCTCGTGGCTCCTCTTTTTGATGTGGGGTGTTTTGTAGCCACCAGAGGATCTCTTTTCGTCTCGAGAACCTGCGGCATCCCGTCCTGTCAACAAAATGTCAGCATTGATAGAATAACAAAGAATGAACTCAAAATGTTAACTGTTGTAAACATCTTAGACACTTGTAGACAGAGAACTCTGTCCTGAAAGCAGGACGGTTCAGAAAATGAATCCTATCTAAAACAATCTCAGTCTGTTCTTTAGCTCACAGTACACTGGTGTGTTGTAATAAAGCTATTCAATTAAATAAGATGATATAATGGACAATACCTCACTCACCACCCTAGAAAATGCAGCTCAGTCATTTGGAATGATTGAACTGACAAATAGTTTGGTGAAACCTGAACAGGACATACTCGAGTGCACATTAGTGAGCAGCGTCTGCAGCTTGGGGTAGCTGTCCAGGTTGTAGTCTTTGGACAAGTTGCTCCAGAAAGCCTGGATGGTAGATCTGCTCTGCTCCAGGACCCAGGACAGGAGTGAATACATGGCCTTGTGGATCCCCTCTATGCCGTCCTTCTCCAGAGTGTCCTATGAAAACAACAAGAGGTATAATGAATAAAACCATACATTCCTGCAAATACATGTTGAATAATAAACGAATAATTCAATGGAAAAAAAGTCTCAATGCAAATGCTTGTAATTAAAATGGTAAAACAAGAGAAAACTGCTGACATTACCTTCAGTCGTTGGTCAGTGATTATGTTTTTGTCTGCCAGACCATAGACGAGGGGGAAAGGGTCATCCACAGCCATGGCTATATCCGTCCGCAACTCCCTCAGCAGGGAGCGGAGGTTTGTTTCCCTGAGAGCGTCCACTCTGGACATGATCCGCCTTGTGTGCAAATGAGTTCCAAAGTGACCCAGACCCAAGAGGACCTGAGATCATACCAGAGGTATTTTGGATGGAAGAGGTGTGTCCTTCTCAGAGAAGGAAATATTGTACAGGTGCATTGCTTAATGATGGCTGATATGAGGCAAACCTTGTGTTTAAAACTATCCGGTGTTTCTGCTTTTAATCGATGCAGATATCATTATATACCGCCATTCATATGTGCTGGGATTTTCAGAAACTCCACATTGAAGGCTTCACTCGTCAAGCAAGGCCACCCTCGACCTCTTGTCTCTGTGGGGTTCATCTGTCCACTAACAGCACTAACTGTCTGCCTGCCTGTTGACCCCTCAGGGGGATCGAATGACATGCTGTCCATCCAGGGGAATACCTGTCTTCTTACATCAGGTGAGCTGAATGTAAGCTACCTGACGAGTCACAGCGACAGTTTCCTCTTAAAAGGTTCTTTCCATTTCAACTTCCCCTTAACTATCAGGTTTTCAGACACTGACTCACCACAGGGAGCTCAGGATTTGTGCAACAGGCAGGAGAAAATTAACACTGCAAACAATTAGCTGATTGACAGATTGTGATAATGTAAACTTCTTTTTGTACCATGTGAGTGGTGGGCTATCTGGCTAAGTTACCACTCGCATATTTCTTCATTCATTGTAAGGCCAGGAGACAGCACTTTTGTATCTGTACAAAAGTGTAAAAATGCCACATAGTAGTTGTGCAGGATTATTTTTGGGCAGCAGTGACTTACCAGCAGTCAGTGGAGAATCCAGATATTGTTGTGTTTGTACAGAGGCAGGGTATTTCCCCATTTTCAGTCTTTATGCTAAGCTAAGCTATCTGTTTTACTGCCTCCTGCTTCACTGAACGGACAGATATGAGAGTTGTGCTGACCTTCTACACAAGTCTTCGCAAAAAGTACACTTCCCAAAATGTTATATATCTATTAAACTGTCTCTGTTTCTTTCTAATAAGCATGTCAACATGAGATATGTATGAATTGAACTGTAGCGCATTAGTTGGCTCATCAGATGTTAGGCTAACTGTTAGCCAGTCAATCGGTTAAAATTCTACCAGCTAATGTTAACCAACTGAAAATGTCCATCTCCCTGTAATGTAAACATGATATAAATGTGGGGCATAAAGCAGCATAATGATAAGTAATATAGAAAGAGGTCTTCAAGTTTGCTTTCACTCACTTGAAAGATAAAAGATATTTAATTTCAAGAAAGTTGCTCAGCTAATGAATAAAGCTAACCAACATTAGCCATACCAGAAAGTCATTAGTAACTCACGTTACCAATGCTAGCCCCCTTATAAGTGAGGTGTGAGGATGATTATAGTCTGGACATATTAAATTATTCCATTAAAATTCCAGTACTAAAATTATTTAAAAAAAAAAAAAAAAAAAAAAAAAAGATCTCTTCTATTTCACTTTGTTGACTGTAAATGCTACATAGATGTAAAACTGTGTGTAAGAGGTAACATTTTTAGATTCAATCAGTAAAATTGAAGAAATAAAATCCAAGATGAATAGAGTAGACCATTTTGCTACCAGGTAAATGTTGATGGTTAGGAGAGTGAAGCCCTTTAATCTGTAATTTATTAATCATTAAACATTATTACATTATTCATACTGGTGAACAAGGACCACTTCTACAGAGGGACGTTCACAACATACATATTACATTATTATATACAGTGCAGTGCATTACAGTGGATCGTTATATGTGTATTACCGGGATGGAGGGGTGGGGAGACAGGAGAGGAGGAGAGAGGGTTAGAGGACAGGAGGAAAAGGAGAGGAGAGGGTGGAGGGACAGGGAGTTGTGATAGTAAGTTGTCTTTTTATTACTTCTTTTTTTAACCACAGTACAGTTTGTTCTATAAAAGTTAAACCCATAGAGAGATAGATGCCACATTTTCACAGCTACTGTTAGGTGAACCTACTGGAAGTTGACTCTTGTGGGAATATCAAATGAGATACATTTTGTCATGAGATGCTATAGAGAGATGCTATAAAACATTCTAAGATAGTCAACCTACTTCCAGAGTGCAGAGACCCTGGAGGGCAGGCCAAGGTCAAAGATCAGATCAGCGTGCATGCGTGCTGCAGACATTCAGACGTGTTCGGCCATCTAGAAAAATGGCCGACCCCCCACTATTTCTCCTTCTATTTTAGGCATCATTTTTGGTGCTTTCCCTTTTTATATATAAAAAATACAAAACATAACAGCGAAAAGAATTCTGTTGGTTGTCCCATTTTTCTCCTTTTTCATTTTTCATTTTTCCAAAACTGTTTTTTTGTTCATTTTCATTTCAACATTTGTTTTTGGGTTTTTTTTTCTCTTTTCTCCTCCAGTCACTTACATATTGACAAAGTATACAATATTTTACAACTGAACAAGACTGAAAGGTAACATTTGATTTGTCCAATCAGATACAAGGCCCGCATCCTATATCCAATTAGAGAAGTCAACTGGAAGCTAGCCAGTAGTAAGCAACACAACAAGCCTATGGTGTGAAGGGAGCTGTCCGATTTCAGCTCTGCATTAACATGAGCACCCGCCCTCGGGGACAGTTGGCTCTGCTGGTTTGTCCAGCTTGATGTCGATCACTGGAGATTATCCGATTAAGGAAAAGTCTGGTGGTTGACAAAAAAGTGACAATGCCACTGTGTAGAAATCTGTTACAAGTAAAAGTCATACATTCAAATATTTACTGAGGAAAGTGGAAAAGAAGCACTTTCATTTAATATTTTTTCATTAATTAATTCATATTTATTGTTAAGTATCTGTCTTTTCAGTCAGTCCCTCACCTTCTTCTAACATCCACCCTCCATCACCGTGTATGTCACCTCCCAGACACCCACTACGTGGTGCTATACTCGTTCATCCACACCACCTTCCTGGCTCTGTGCGTTTCCTCTCTATTAAGCAAAAAAGGTTTAATGGCTGATGCCTCAGTAGACAGTAGGCTGGGCAGTCTGTTTGTACGAGAGCCAACAACCACTAAGAGATTAAAAATAAGCTGCCTCTTTCTTGGCTGTTTGGCTCTCTGCTCAATGAGTCACAGCAGCTGTAAAGGATACTGCCTTCAGGATTTGCGTCGTCCAAGCTTTCCATTCCAGGTAGGGCTGCTGCAACCCGACGAAACAGCTAGGAGGGCATTAAAGAGAGGAGGACAGTAGAGAGGGGAGGAGGAGAGTGGAAAAGGTGATGAGAAAGCAACAATATTGTTAACCAACAATATTAAGTAACAATATTGTTTGCAAATAGTACCTAAAATATCAAAAGTAAAAGCATCCAATGCAGCGAAATAAGTCTTATACTCCTATCACATACTGTATGTCGATGCATCATTATGTAAGTAGCATTTCGCTGTTGTGGTTGGTTGAGGCTGAGCTAATGCAAACTATTTTATATACTGCTGAGTAGTTTTATCCATTACAATCACCTGTTTTCTATCTAAAATCTTAACTGGTAAAATAACTAGTAACTATAGCTGTGAGATAAATGCAGTGCAGTAAAAAGTACAATATCTCCCTCTGAATTGTAGTAGAGTAGAAGTATACACTGATATGAAGTGCACTACTTGAGTAAATGAGCTTGCAATGCTCAGAGAAGCGTTTGCTGCTTTCATCCTGCACTCATTATGGCTGGATGTGCACACTGTCCACCTTCTGCACATGATCCAACACGCTCCTCCACATATTTACACATAAAAATTTTTATTTATCCACGATGGCGACTCGATCACCTCAGAGGGACAGGGGAATGGCACAGAAGCTGAGAACAACTACCGCCCAAAATGCTGCGAAATATGGTGAAACTGCAGGGATCACCTGTTTGACATTGCAGCCTGTCTTGGCACTGGTTTCGATGAACATGACGTTCAGCTCTTTGGCTCTCTGCTCTCCTTCCTCGATCATGATTTGCCTGCAGGAGAAACAGGCCAGACTTCAGCATCACGACGTTGAAGGCAAATCTATTCAGTACTGACTCTCTCAGAAAACAGAATAGCTTCATGTCAAAGAGTACATTAACTGCAGCTAAACGTTACAGGTGATAATGGACTATATCTGACACACTCACCTCTTCTCTTCCAGATCTGTTTTGTTGCCGACTAGCATGATGATGACATCACTTCCTCTCTCTGTCCTGACATCATCAATCCATTTGCAGGTCTGCTGGAATGAGTTCACATCTGTGGAGACCAGACTCGCACTTTATATCCAGCCTTATACCATGTAGAAATACTGCTTCTATATATTTCAGACTGAAAGACAGATCAGTACAACTGCAGTATTGCTGCCGGTTGCTGCTCACTTGTAATGTCATAGACAACCACAGCTACTGTAGAGTCTCGTATGTAGCTGGGGATGAGGCTCCTGAAACGCTCCTGTCCAGCAGTATCCCACAGCTGCAGCCTTACCTGCATTTACACACACAAACATGCACACCTCCAGCAGCTGTTTCAACAGTAACCATCACACTGCATGCAGACTACACAGATGTAGGAGCCTTGTGAGTACACATCCAATGGGATAAGCCGGTATCAGCGTGTGTGCAGGCTGACAGAACATAATATCCTGACAAAGAAATAGTATTAATGCTAGCTAAAGCAGATGATCCACGGGAAAGGCTTTGACTTCTTAGGGCTAGAAAATCCAAAGCAGCAAAGCTATTACTACCAGGAATAACCTTAGGGTAATCGTGTTAGTCTGCGAAGAGAGCAGTAATTAAGCAAATCAAATCAGGGATTTGTGACTACATGGTGGAAATTGGGACATTTCTTATTCAGGATGATGCTGAGTGGCTAAAATGACACAAGCACAAATACATGAATTCATCATTACATGTGTATCTACATGTGAATTTGAAATGACAATCAAGGCTGCCTACTGTTCGGTCCTCCAGGTACATTGTCTTTGATAGGAAGTCTATTCCAATGGTCGCCTGTGGTGGAGAAAGAACAAAAGAGGGGGGAAAAAAATCATCAGTGTTATGCAGACTTTAAAGGCTAAATGTCTCCCTGCACCATCTGTTAATCCTGGCAGATTGACTGTTGTTTAAATGAAGGAAAACATAAAAAGCCGTTCAGAAAAAAAAAGAGCCAGTAAGCAGCGAAACTAATTTCATTTGTATTGCGCTCAGCACTCAATCATTCAGACTTGTTATGTGCCTAACTTCTACAATAGAAAGAATAATTCATGTTCTCTTTTTAAGAGCCTAATATTTCTATACTAATATTTCCTTTTCATAACTGCATTGACAACATTTACATTTGGACATTTATTCAAACTTACTTTACATGGAGCATAATTGTAATATGTATATCAAGCAGGCATTTTGGGTCAAAAAGCTTTCACTGTAATATTACTCAGTTGTGAATCAGTCACTATTATACCACAGAAAGCTGAATATATTGTAGAAATGCAGTGTGGCTAGTCCTATCATTAACAATTTGTTAAAATCTAACATTGTGGGATAATTGGTAGAGAAATTGTGTATAAAATATGGCTTTGACCGTTGACCTTTGAGCCTCACCTGATATGTGTTGTCGAAACTGTCATACATGAATCTAGTGATGAGAGATGTTTTCCCCACTGGAAGAACAGAGAGCAGAGGTGGATTTTTAGGTGTTAGTTTACATCATAAAGAATCATCTCCAAACACATAAATACACATCTGACTGAATGGATTCAACATAATGAAAACAGGTGTGACAAAATGACAACATCCTACCCAACATCCAACCATTGCCACCGTAACCATCACAAGCAAACCAAGAGTTAACTCCACAAAAGTCATTTCATGGATCTGAGAACCAAATCTGACTGATCATTCAGCAGAACCTCCACCTCTGTCCTCACAAGAGAACATTTTCCACATATGAAAGAAAAGGGCTCAAAATCACAGATTTGCTCCTCTAGGGTTCATTTCTCTAATGGTAACATCTGGGATCATTAGTCAGGGAATATTTTTCCCCTTTCTGAGACATTTCATTGTAATGTAAGTAATCAATATCACTTTTCTACATTTTCTGTTCTAAAGAGACAGAAAAGTTGTAGAAGTGGACTAAAAGTAACATTAGTACCTGACACTGATTTAGTGAATTTAATGAATAGTTTTGCAAAAATAGCTCATTTTTTTCACACTGCTGGATAGATGTGCATGTCTCTCACTATAAAACCAATATGAGAGAAAGGTACGATGATAAACAACGTCAATAATGTGAAACTAACTGATAAAGCACACAAGACTGACATTTCTCTCTGTCTCGGGGCTGAAACTAAAACCATTATCACTGTGGAGTCTGTCAGTCATTTTTTTGATTAGTCGATTAATCATTTAGTCAATGAAATGTCAAAAGCATTATGAAAGATGCCTGTTGCAAGTTGTGAAAGTCAGAGGATATTACTTAAATGTCTTCTTTTGTCAGATGAACAGTGGAAAAACCCAAAAGATATTCAGTTTATGGTGATACAAAACACATCGTCACATTGGAGAAGCTGCACCCTCAGAATATTTGACAGCTCTGCTTTGTCTAATGATGTAAACATTTAATTGATTATCAAAATACTTTTATTACTGTCATTGCTGTAGTTGTATTTTTGTGTTTTGTGCTGTTTTGTATGGATTTTCTTGCTGAGTTTTGTATACATGTATAAAGGCCCATCTTGGAAAGCCTATTACTTTAGGCTATACATGCTGTGTTATGGTGCTGATCCATGCTGTATACCCACTTGTCCCTATAAATGTAAACATCTATATATTACAATTGGAAACCAGCTATCAGTTAATTTTCTGCTAACCAGCTGATCAATTAACTGTTTCAGCTCTATTGTGATGAAGAAAATGCTATTAACAAACATTCCTGAAAACAGAGATTGCGTCCAAATATGATCCACGATCACTAAAAATGCACAAGGCCGTCGTCAAGCAGACAGATCCAGAGCACATTAGATATTTAGCCGTGGTCATGAGCTGCATGGTGTCTCCTCAGAGGATCAAGGTGAGCCCTGTGAGCTCGATTTGTATTTACATCCCACCCAGCTCCATCTTTAGCACCATTTTACATCAGATCTACACACGAGTGAGGACTGGGCTTTTCCAGCAGGCCCAGGGCTCTCATGCAGAGTCCTCTATGCAGACAGCAGTGGTTTTGAAGCCAACGATGGGCAGTGGCCACACCAGGCCTCGATTCAGCACCATGGACAGCAACATTGCAGCACAGGCCACACAAACACACAGGGAGGCTTGTAGTCGACACAGCCTCCTCATAGACATGCAGCACACACACACACACACACACACGCACACTGAAGCATCACAATGTAAGACACAAACACCAGTCAAGCTGCTGTCATATTAGGCCTGATTATGTTTATCCCGCTGCTGTATTTTATGGGATATGTGCCCCTGTGCTGCCACTCTGGATGTCTGATGTCTGAACACGTATTCAGGCAGCTTCACAGCGCTAAACCATTATCGATCAGCACCTCCCGGATTTGTGCACATCACATAAAATCACACACACCGTCATCCCCACCCCGAATAGATGGATGATTGAATAAAGAGTCTAACATTGTGTCGCTGTCAAGCCCGTTTTTATTTGATTATTTATGGGACCGAACCGGAGACTGCGAGGTTTAGGGATGCTTCAGACATCGCCAGCCAAGGGTGTGTCCCGAACTGACACATGGGGGACTGTTTATTATCTCCTCTATTAAAAAAACAAAAAACAAAAAAACACCCACGAGTGATGGAGAAAATATAAGACAGTGCCATACAGAGGAATAAAGGTTTGGTAATGTTAGAATGAAGCGATGGGGGTGAAATAAGCTCGTTATCTTAAGGCTGAGCAGATTTGTCGGTCACTGCAGCACATCAAAATATCCGAATTCATATCCGCCTGCTATGATGCGAATTATGGCAATTTGCTGCAACTAAACGATCCTCAAGGATATTCAGCACAATTAGGAGTCATATTTCAGTGATCACAATGCTTATATCCAATCTGAGGGTGCGATTTATATGCATGCGATTTTTTTTTCCTCCTTTCTCTTTTTTTTTTCTTCCTCGGTTAATCAAATTTCCTACAGTCTCAAATTGGAGGTACATGGGCGTGAATTCAGCCAAAGCCAGCCGGTACATCCTCTAGATTCAGCTACAACTTTCAAAATCAACAAGGATTACATACATGGCCTTCAACATATACGCATGTTTGGCGTTAGGGAAGGGTAACCAAAACCTCCCAAAGAACTGACTCACCGCTCTGCTCTCCCAAAAAGACGAGTTTAAATTTCCTCAGGGGATTCCCCAAATCTCCTCCAGCTGACATGGTGGCAGATAAAGAGCTCAACTTGGATTATTTTATATGTTCTTATCGCTCGGCGTCTCCTCCGTTGTGGGTGCGCAGGGGGATCCTCCTCTCCTCACAGAATGATGGGAATGCAGCTCAGCATCCTCCTGTCAATTTAGGAGGCTTGTGCGCATGCGCGACCTCACCTACTTCCATCCGTCACCTTTCTGTAGGAACTGTAGCAAAACTCTTTAACGTCTTAGATATGAGCTAATGAAAATATGCACGACTGTTACACGAAGGTAAGTAAAGGTTTGGTCGATTGCAGTGCAGGAGACTTTATAGAGTAAAATTACATTTACTCAGGTCTTTACTTTATTAAGTCAATTGTACTTTACATTAGTAATCCCATCCTATCCTATCTTTTACTTCTATGTCACTGTATTTCTCTGATAAATATTAAACTTTTCACTCCACTATATTTATCTGACAGCTACAGTGACTGATTTGAAATGTTCCAATAAAACACATCAACATCTTATGAAACATGATGCATTGGTACAGAGGAAAATGCCCAACACTGTAAACACTTATTTAAAATTTGAGCTGATTAGTCGTTTCATTGATTAGTATAATGTAGTAAGCCTGATGTAAACCTCTGCAAGAGACATTCTGCATGAATACTTCTGAGAGTTGAATTTTTATGGAGTATTTTATATTGTGTTCTTATTTTTAGTTAAAGGATATACTTCTTCCACCACTGCACAGTTCATTCTACTGTGGTGCTCCCTGTGAGAAGAATTAAATCACTTCAGCTTTTAAACTGAAGTCACGCTTTGTTTAGATTTCCAAATCACCAGACTTCACTTTGTGAATGTAAGGATTTGAAGAGGTATTCCAGCTATTTGATACTGGACTTCCATTAAGTTTGAGGGTCTTGAGGGATGATGAAAAGAAGAATGGTCAAAAATGATGCAGCAGAGGCAGAGAAAAAACTGGAGGACGTCTTGTCTTCGATCCTCTCTGCCTGCCATGATGCTTTAAATGGCATTGAATTGTATAAAGAAAAATCTAAGAATGTGTATGACATGAGTTCTGTGGTCTTGGTCAGAAAACAAAAATGATAAAGGTTAAAACTGATGACTTTTTAAAATGGAATTATTTTGTGTTTGCCGAAAATGGGTATAAAGAAAGAAGCTGGAAGCTGGAAGCTGTAGCGTATCAGTGATTAAGATGGACTAGGATGTAAACAGAAATAGTTATCATAAATTAAGTTTGCCATAAAAATGCATCAATAATGCACCCTCAGCAGAATTTTATTCAGCTCAGTAAGCCAAAATAAACACACCCACATGCCATCGTTTTGTGCAAAAATGTCAAATTTAACCTTAATACTAATGTTCAAAATCAAACAGCTCTGCCTCCTTCTCTTTCCAGAAAGCAAAGCTGCGGTCAATGTATTTACAAATGTCTTCATTGTTGAAACAAGAAAAGTCTGTGTCACTGCCACACTCATCCGGAGTAGCAGCTTGAACCACCACTTTGGGTACGAGTCTGGAATCCGACATCAGCAACGATGACGGTGATGGTGACGGACAGCGGCATGGTTTCGAGTCCCCAAAGAAGTGAACTTTGATGTCCTCGAAACCGTCGCTCCACTGTCGCCTCCCAGCCTGGATCTCCCGCAGAACAGCCTTGTGGAAGTCCCTCACCATCTCCCAGGGAAAACTGCCGACATGGTCAAAGACTTCGAAGCAGAGGAGGTGCCTCATCTTCCTCTCCTCAGGTGACAGCTCCTGCTCCAAGATGTGGAAGTATCCCAGCATGAAGAGATCGAGGGTCAAGCTGTCGTGACTCACTGCGACACCATCCACGTCTGGCAGGAACTGCTCTGGAGAGTAGGTTTCTCGAGGTGGTGGATTTTGTGAGGAGTTAGAGGATGACAAACAGGACTTCTGCACATCTTTAAGTTCTAGTTTATACCTCCAGGAGTTTAGCATCCTGTCCACAGCACCTCGTTGTTGGCAGAATTGAAACATGGAGGGGATTTTCTGTGAGGGCAATACTCCCGTCACGCTCCCTGACTGTGTTTGCTGTCCCGGTCTCTGCCTCGCTGCTCTCACTGAAATAGCATATGCAGATTTCTTCCAGTGGCTCAAGAAAAGCACCACTATACGCTCTTTCCTTAAGCTGGTGGTCTCTATCACAGGTACAAGTTTTTTCGGGGGATCACCGTGGTTCACCTCACAGCTGAGGCCTGTGCTGGCATTCTGGTTGTTCACTCTTGAAGCTCCAAACGTTACCTGGCCTCCATTAACAACCCCAGCGAAGGGATAAATCCCACCAATCTGACCTTCAAAGTTAGATCTGAGGTTTCTGACTGACACCCCGGACTGCTGGATCTCCCTCTCCACCCTCTCCCTCCGTGCTCTGCTGTAGCTGTTAGTCTCCAGACGATAGCTAAAAGCTGACGCCATTCCTATATGAGGAATCCTACATCCACTGAAGGCCTCACCATGTGCTGGCACTGTCTCTTGGCCGTGCTGCATCAATCCCTGGCCTAAATCAATCTCTAAACTATCTCTCACCCCCTGCAAACCCTTCATCTCCTCCATCATGCCTTCCGCTATCCTCCTCTCACCTCCTTCTTCTGTGGTTTGGGTCAGATTAGCCACCAGCAGTGACATACTCTTAACAATCTCTGAGACACGACTGCACCACACTGGCAAAGTCAACTGCATTTTCCCCTCTGCATCTATCTGTTGTAGCACCTCTTTGTTGAGGGAGATGTTCACAATCGGATCAGGTAAAATCGACCTCAGCTCCTCGGTCAGCCTGGTCAGCTCCAGCTCATAAGCCTGGCAACGCTTCTGCAGTGAAACAGTCTCGATCTGCTGTTGCAGGTACACCAGGTCTTCCTCTGTTAGGAGCTCACCAAAGGGCCCCAAGACTGCGTTGTGGGTTTGGGAGTACTTCCAGCCATCTACTGGAGTGTAGCCATTAGTCATGCCCTGTTAGAGGGATGCAGAGATTTTAGCATTTAGAGAGATGATTGTTATAAAGGAATAATTTTACATTGCGGGAAATAAGATAAGAGACGAGGAGGCATGTTGTTTTGGTGGTGTTATGTGCTGGACTATTTCTTGACCAGGAAAACTGACATGCTGAGGTCATGTTATCATGCTGAGGTTGTGTTATCATCCTGAGGTTGGAAGTTACCGCTGCTAATATTTCATAATGTAACCACCTATAACACGGTAACATGTCACTTTTACACTTGGTTTTTGAAGGCGTTGAAGAAACAAGAAGTAACTTAATAAGCCATCTTTAAAGGTGCTGGTAGGCAGATTTAGTTATGTTCAGACATAGCCAGGCTGTCTATTTCCCCCTGTTTACAGTCTTTGCACTAAGCTAAGCTAACCAGCTGCTTAAAAGAGCTTTATAATTACCCCACAGACTGTACAGAGTGGTAGAAATCTTCTCATCTATTTCATTTTTCTTTCTTTATGGGAAGACTGTGTGTCTTTTACATGTAAACTTTCAAAATGAATAAATCTTGCTTAAACGAGTTTTGATATCTTTGTAGCATCAGAGCATTTCTGTTTGGATATTATTCCTTAAAGAATCAGGTCGTCTGACTGTCTAAGATTATATCCACTCCACCCATTTGTGCTCATGCATACACATACACTTACATGCAGCACTACAGGCTCACACGCTGCACATACAGCACATACGTGTACCTGTCTCCTCTGTTCCTCCTCGTCCTGCAGCCTGACCTGCAGCTGCCGCACCATCACCTGTCGCTTCCACTCTGCTATGGGGCGGCCAGCTTCATCGTGAGTGGGCACCAGGGAGTCTATGTCAGCCAGGATCACGTCGACGATTGGTTCCTCCTCCAACAACTCCTCACCATCAAGCTTCTGTCAGCGTTAAACAATGTAGGACACAAATCGTCACTGCTAAACTCTGTGTCTGGAACCGGATTTAACATCACTATCATCCTTTCATAAAAACCTCCCAGAAGCCTACTTTCTGAGGTTGTTTACATTGTCCTTATTCTAAAAGCCATGCCAAATATACTAAACCCCTCCCTGGAACAGTGATATTCCAGTCATAATTTAACAATCCTAATAAGGCAAGGCAGCTCTGTCAAGCTTTGGATTTCTCAGCATGCCAAGTGGTGTGCATGGAGGAGTGCTGTGCATGTATGTAGCCGTCAAGTGTATATTTAAGAAGCTTTAACTGGATTCTCTTTTCAAAATAAGTCAGCTGGAAAAATTAAAAAGTCAGCTGGAGACAGAGCTTTTAACAAACTCACAGAGGTAATTAGCTGGCTTGCTAAGGGGGGGCATTGGTTACCATAGCAGACGGTTAATTAGCTGGAATAAGTGGTGATGCCTGCATATGGGTACGTAGCGCCTTTAAAACGTGAAGATCTTTCTTATGATACATTTTTTAGAGTAGATCTTCACACTACAGCACACTTTGTTTTTGCACTACCCCTTATACATTATTCCTAATTTATCCTGAAGGCTATATCAGCCACCTTTTATGTCATTTTGTGCAGTAGAGGGTTTATGGAGACCAACCGGCTCACCGTTTGTCCAGTGAAGACCGCAGTGAGTCCGGCCTGCCTCAGAGACTTAATGGACTTCATGTGGGACATCAGGGTGAGATCCCTCTCTGGAGGCTTCAGATGGCTGAACGATGTCACCACTGTCAACAGACAAATAAGATCAACGATCCAGATATCAAAATTGTCAACAAATTAAAGACAGACAAAAATGACCAGTTTTGTGTAAAATACATTTTATGTTTCTCTAAATATTGAACAGTCAAATGAAAGTCTGATATTCTTAGCTGTAATTGAATAACATGGCAGACATTAGTAAATGCTATTTACCTTCAGTATGTAACAATTGTATTCACGTTCATAAATAATATGTTAAAGTACATCATGAAGTGCAAACACGTGGTCTCTGTTCATCACCTGAGGAGGCCACCTGTACGTGCTGGATGGAGCCTGGGGAGTGTTTCTTTGAAGTGGCAGCAGGCGTCAGAGGGGAAGAGGTCACAGGAAGTGGAGAAGGGTGACGAGGCAGGGGGAGCACCTCCTTCACTGGCTGCTGGACACACACACACACACACACACACACGCACACACACACACACACACACACACACACACACACAGCAGGGATGAGCCAGGCTTAAAGGGACAGTTTCTTTAAAGAAGAAATAATAAATACATCCTCTAACATAATTTATTTTGTTATATTGTTCATCTTTGTTTACAATAGGGAGCTGTACTTCTTCAGTTCAACATATAATCTTGCCCTACTTGAAGGTGCTGGTTCCCAATCTTTTATCATGCCCTCCTTGTCAACCCTGCATAGTACATTTTGACCTATCATAGCAGAAAAAGCACAGGTGTAGCTGGTAATATTAATGATGGCTCCTTTCCGACAATTATTGATGTTATCAGCTACACCTGTGTGTAACAAGTCTCCACAGTTATTTCAGTCGTGCACTGATGATTGGTCACCTTGCTGTTCTCCATGTTGGCTCACCGGAGTTTCACAGCAGCAGGAGCTCTTCATTCTGAAAATGGTAAAACAGTACAAAACAATATACAGTAACTACAACCAGATGAAGTGTGCAAAAGAGCAACCACCCAGGAGTGTAATGTGACACAGAGCATCACACAGCAGTTAACACAAACAATTCCAAGTACACACACACACACACACACACACACACACACACACACACACACACACACACACACACACACACACAATGTAAAGAACACAGGCCACAGCTTGTAGTACTTGGAACAAATACAAGACGTGGTGAAACAGGACCCCAGTCAGTGAAAGTAGCGTAGCCCACACAGAGTGCAGGAGAGAGTGTGTTCGAGTTTGGAGAGACATGATACCCTGCTTCAGGTAACCTGGCTGATTCACAATAGATTTATTACTACACAGACAATTACAACGTTGCTTCCAATTAGACATATAACACAGCATAAGAGGTTAGCAGGAGCTTTGTAAAGACTTCATGCACAACGTACATAACCATAATTTCACCTATTACTGGCAGTGCTTTGCACTATACTTGCTATTATAATATTGCATTGTTTGTCTTATGTTGTTCATCTGAATCTTAGTGAGGACACTCTTGAAAAGAAGATTTTATTTTATCTCATTAGGCTTGGCTGGTTAAAGTAAGTTTAACGAACAATGTTGCCTGTCCAAAATACACATGAAATAATTATGTGTGGTTTTACTTTTTAAAAAAAGACAAGTGTCACTCTACAAATAGATCAACATAAATTCAAAATGTTTTTATCATAGGCCAATATATCGCATTTTTTCCCTTAAGTACCAGGTCCTCCTTTTTGATTAAAACTCATTATAATTCACATATTTCCACCAGTCACCAAAATCCAAATGCATACAGAATGCATGCAGTACTTACAATATGGTCCAGAAACCGTGCAATCACACAGTGGATCAATGCTAGGAGGTTTCGAAAAATAATTGTAATAATAGAAAAAAGACAAATAATAAGGGAGAGAGTCCGGAAGCTGTTGCCTCACTACTCTGGAACAGTCAACACACAGCAAGACCAAGGAGCAGCATCACCTGGACCCAAACCTACAATGAGGGGGCCTTCTTCCTGTGCATAATTAAAGACATGGGATAGAGTGACCTGCACCTGGAAGTATACAACAATAGCTCTGTGAATGTATGTGGGACATAACATACTGTACGCTGCTGGGGCAGGTGTGTGTGCTTGTGCTTGAACACCTCCTCACGTGCTCAGACGTGTGGGTCAGTGTGTTCACTTTTAAGATGATCATCACGCTCATCCTCGACAGCCTGACCACAGCCTCCTGAAGTATCAGTTACTGACTTTTTCAGATATTTGGCTTCAGAGGAACGTCGAGTTTTGTAGTTTAATAACTTAAATATTCTGCCTCCAGCAGTTGGTTTCAGGTTAACGTTCTGTTGCTATAGAAACCCTTATTGGCACAGCTCCATAGCACTTAAGCTAATGTTGTTCCATTGACTATTTAGTAAGCTATATGACCAAGCGAATGTTGACCCACATCTTTTATCTACTCCCCAAATACCCCTGTTGGATCATTATCTATTGGTATTCATTTACAGCTGTTTTGCATAGTTTATTTCTGATTTGTTGAGTTTTCTTGCTATCAAATCACTGCTAACCAAGCTAGCCCTGCTCCCTTAGGCTAATATGCACTGCTAATACATTCATGCTAACTGTTCCTCTATTTACTTTCACTGTATTTGCCTCTTTAAACTTTCATTAATGTGAACTGTGTGTATGTTTAGTAGATTAATTACTGTGTTTTCTTTCTTATGTGGACTTAATGTTGATCTTTCACTGGTGATACTTGTTTCTTTGTATGTTCTTTTCAAGCATAACAGAATCCAAATATTTGGACTGTCCAAATTTTTGCAAATCCATTTGCCTCATTATTATACTAATTCCTTTTTACAAAGCTTTTTTTAATTTGTTGTCTAATAGCCCACTGCTTTCATCAAAGGCCACCTGCTGTCTTCATTTGAGGAGCGTTTGATTTGTTGCAAAGCTGTGCACCTATAGTACAAACCTAATGATGGAAGGATGACAGATAGACAGAGATATGGACACAGACACACAACACATGCTTAAATATTCAACATTCATTATACAGAAAAGACCCCCAATTATCATACCAAACTTATTGTTCATCAACACTAACTGCTGTAACCTCAGTGCCTGATGGGAGGCAGCTGCCCCTCACTCAGTCCAGGCCCTTTGTGTTGAGCCCAGTATTTCTGCCTCTGTTATTAGGGGATTAGCCTGACTGGCCGTGTTGCAGCTGAGCACATGGT
Organism: Chaetodon trifasciatus; assembly: GCA_037975065.1. NCBI lineage: Eukaryota > Metazoa > Chordata > Actinopteri > Chaetodontiformes > Chaetodontidae > Chaetodon > Chaetodon trifasciatus. The sequence goes on from JBBMOE010000012.1 coordinate 6,807,121, forward strand.
GAGTACATGATCAATAATGGAAGGCTGCACAAACACAGAGGAACAGTCTCACACAGGCACATATACACATGCACCCTGAGCAAAAGTACAAACTGTTATGCAACAGACATGAGCAGCGCAATCAGCTGTGTTATCCATGTATTAGGCTGCTCTGTCAGCAAAACCACTGTCATGTTGGGGTCATGTTTTTTTTTCTCTATGTTTACATGTTAAATCAGATGAGATTGGGCAGAACAGTTTACACATTTGCAGTGAACAACTGAGAAACACAATGTGCTGCAGAGAAGTAGTCACACTGATTCCAGACATATTTCAAAGTTTCTCTCCTTGGATTGATTTAACTCCAAAAATCTGTGTTTATCAAAATTACATATTTAGAAGTTTAATTCTAGAACTTTAAAAAATGCTTCAAGCAGATCTTTAAGTCTAGATTCTGTTCTCACTCGACATACCCACAGCATGACTAGAACAACCTTTAGTCACTTAAAAATATGAATAAAGTAAAGGTCTTTTAGTCACAGGCAACCAACAACAGAAAAAAAAGTGCTTGACATGGGAGGGATCAGGACAAACTGGCAACCAGTAGCGAAGAAATCCAGACTTATATACTGCTGGTCTGATGAGCCTGATGCGCAGCAGGTGCGCAGGTGATTAGACAGGAGCCAGCAGGGAGTGTAGGAGACCACGCCCAGACTCAGACAGACAAGGGAACAGACAGACAGACAGACAAATAACATGAAGGGAAAGGGGAAAGGAAAACACGAGAATAAGACATGTGAGCAGATCCCAACACCTGACATAAGACATAAAAGTTTTTGTTGCTAGTTAGCTGCGTATACATTCTGAGCAATGAAAATATCTTCATGAAGTAACAACCAGCGGACCATATTTTCAGAAGAGGGCTGATATTAAGAAGAAATGATGCCATTCTAGGAGGGACTATTTCTTTGCCAAGCGCTGTGGGCGTTGGTTAATTGGCACATAATCCCCACAATTTATTTTTACACTTGGGTTTCACAAAGATTAAACAAAAGAGATGTCACATTAGTTTGTGAGCTTTAGAGGTGCTGGCAGATGGATTTTGTTACATTTTGACAATCTGTCCTTATTTCCAGTCTTTATGCTAAGCTAAGCTTAACAGCCGCTTGCCACATCTTAATACTGACAGATACACCATCAGCTACAACTGTAATTCTTGGCAACAGTGCAAATGAGCATATTTCCTAAAATGTCAACACATTCCTTTAAGGTGGGATGCAAATCAGAAAGGTACAGAGCTACTGCAGGTGCATCCATTCCAGTTGAAAGGGATGGATTTAGGAATTCAACATCTGATCACAGTCATCACTGTCACAATTCTGTTATGGAAGAAGTCAGTCCACTCTTCATATTGTACAGATCATTCAAACGAATATAATTCAACTGTTATTATTCATCTTTGAGAAATGTGTTGTATGTATTACACTTGTGTTCTTATTATATTTCTAGAATAAGAATATAATTATATTTATATCTGTTTCATATTTCTGTAATACAGAATTTTTTCTGGTGGATGTATATGTATGGAAGTATATCTGCAGTCCGGTGAGTCACTGGAACAATATAATGAAACAGCAGTCTGACAAGATGATTTAAACTTTGCACAACAGTGCTGCAAACTTATATTTAGCCCAATGCAAACATCTACGTGTCCATGTGCAATGTGCCATAACATGAGAACCAACTGCACACGGTGTGCAAAAACTAATAAATGCAACAATAAAACATATCACACGTAAGTTTCAACACTCATTTATTTATTCGCCTTGTTTTTTTCTTGACAACTTTTGTTACGTGTCCACAGACATGAGAAAGAACTCCAGAACACTCAAAAGATAAACGTGAGCACTGAGATTAAGACGTCATCACAGGCTTGGACCTGTTTCTGCTTCTGTCAAGCAGCTCAGAGCAAGAGAGCAGATCTGGGATGATCTACCCGGTCCACGATGACCACCCCACCCACACTGAGCTGAAATGTGCAAAACCTGATCCCCGATCAGCACTCTTCACTCTGGGGTGACGCTTGACGAAGCAGCAGGCCAGTTATTCTTATTCATCATGGTATAGAGAGGAAGAGAGAGTTAATATCATCTGTGTGATGAGACCCAACACAGAAAATCTCCATTTATATACAAGACAGAGCCAAGAGGAAGGTTTCCAGTTAGTCATTACAAGGATCATGAATGACAATACTTTACAAGCAGCACTTCAGGGGGGGAAAGCTGTTCTCATTAGCAAGCGGTAAGTCAGGAGAGAGGGACAGAGTACAGTAGAAGGTAAGTGGACCTGCATGCTTCGATCCAGAGCTATGACAGTAAAAAGCGGCCAAATATAAAATAATCAACTCATTTGCCTTTCAACAATTACTGGCCGGTGCACTAAGAGTGTCTCACAATTTTTTTTTTAATTATGATACCCTTGATCTATTAGGGCTGGAAGCATTGCAAGTCATCTGCCAGTTTCCAAAAAAAAAAAAAAAAATCAATGCAATTTGGTGCAGCATTGTTGGTGTTTTGATTGCTGAAGCAAAAATGGCACAGTTTCAAAATCCAACCTTCTCCTCCCTTCAGGACAGGGCTGTAATAGTTTTAAACCAATCTTTTCCATACATTCTTAAAACATCTTCCAAAATCATAGTAAATAAAGATGGTTTGTGCATGAGTGCAATATATTATAAGAACATAATCCATCCTTTAAAACTTTATAAATAAAACTTTCCATTTGTCTTCTCTTCCAACAGACAGCACACAAACAATATATCTTTTAACTTTTTACAAAAACAAATAAAGTTGATTATACCAAGATGACCCACAACATTCAGAAATAAATGCTGTACTCACTCTGAATTCTTTGCTGACAGACAGAATATCCTTTTAAAAATCACAGAAGCCACAAGTAGCAACAAATCTGAAGTGAAATGTGAAATATCATTTTTGTAATGTGGAGTTTTTGTCCAGATTTTTAAAGCATTGGGCTGCATTGCTCAGCAGGTTGGTTGGCCTGTGGCGTGCAGAGTCCCGAATACTTTCTGATTGTGAGTCAGTTTTGACAAAAAGCTGATCACAACCAGTGAAAGAAGAGGGCAGTGAGAAAGACAAAATGGTTGGCTGACCACGTCTTTGATAGAGATTCACCAAAGAAGAAGCTGTTCTTCACAGTGAAAAGGGATATGCATAATATCCCTTTAAATGCACATAATACAACAAAAATTCAAAATAAAATCCACCTTAAACATTTTTTCTAGCAAAGGCATGATGTTTTTAAGTGACACTTTTTCATAATATTGATTTCAAACCAACACTTGGATCATCCTGGCATAGTGCAAAATAACAGACAGCAGGTAAAAGCAACTAGAAAACATCCCTGGACATGAAAGTCATAAAAACGCGACTGATACTGTACTGGTTTCTGACACGAGCATCAGGCTGTCAAATATCTAGCAGCCACAGTACAAAAGCTAAGGGGGGGCATTTACGGTCAATGATAATGAGATACACGCTGTACTGTGCTGTTACAGGCCATACCAACATACTATAATAGCATCATTGATAATATTCACTCTCCAAAACATTAACATAGATCGTCAATACAAAACAAAAGATCCACAGCATCTACTTGTACTCGACATAAAAGCTTAATCTTGGACTCATGTAACTAACTTCATGTCAAAGACAATGATGAAGGAGGGAGAGAAGAAAAAGAGGTGAAGAGAGGGAGGCACTATCTGGTGCATGGACAACGCTCTTGCCCACTCAAAGCAACTGCCTTCAACAGATTACAGGTCCATGGTCAATCACAACTTCCCACTTAGCTACTGGATGAGACTTCAATAGTAAAATTATTTAATGTAGCAACTCGGCTGAGCCGTAACAGACAGAATAAGTGCTCATTTGATTTATGTAAAACTACTCATCTACAGTACAGTTGTCCTCCTGGTGCATTATCATGTAAAACATCTTAGGTCAGTTTAGGTAGAATTGATTAGTTTGAAGACATATTTCAACATTTTGGGAAATAGGCTTATTCTCTTTCTTTTTCCAGGCTAAGCTAAGCTAACTGGCTGCTTGCTGTAGCTTCATATTTACCAAACAGACTGGTACCAATTTCCTCATCTAACGCTTGGCAAGAAAACAAATACGTGCACTTCCCAAAATGTTGAACTATTCCTTGACCATCTTAAACGTCTGATAACACAAGTGGACAATAATTTGAAGCATTAAAACAAGAAATCAATGCTTTGGTTAAAACAACTCATACAATACATTAATTCAATAAAGACAATAAAGTGCCATGCAACAAAACGGGTCAGTGGTCCTGTCACAGATAAATAACAGTGCAGAGAAGCTACAATAGCAACAATAAATAAGATTATCCTTTATGGTTCTACACACAAGCGGTCGTGTTAAAAAAAAAGCACATATCGAGAACAAGGACGTGAGTTATCTCTCCTGATAATGGATTATTTTGCCTTCGTCTAGCCAACAAACTCATGGAACCAGTTAAAAAAGGAACAACAACTTACACTTTAGTCCTAACAAATCCCTCATGCTACTTCAGGGTCAAAACAGCTGACCTGTTCGCGATCTCAATCCTCTGCAGTGAAACGGACACACTACGCTGTAGAGCACCAAGCCAATCCAAACTGAGGTAATGTCCAGTGTATGACGGATGCATGTGGAGCTATCAGCCCTGCACTTGCACAGAGAAACATCCCCTTTGATGTTTTCATTTCCCCCTCACCTGATGGCGTTATTTAGAAATACATGACTGGCTGATTTAAAACTGGGGAGTTATTTGCAGTTATGATGAATGAAGGAGGGACTGACAACATACTAACTTTCTACAGGGAACTGGTAGCCTCACAGATGACAGACTTCTACATGAAAACTATTCAAAACTAGTCCCAATGCCCAGCACAGGTACGTTAATTAACAGGTCTGGTTAACAGGGTGGTTAGTTTGTCTTACGTCTCTTCTAAAGGTCAAGGGGGAGCACACCATGCAGGGTTTTGAGGTGGCGACGGCAAAAAACAGAGAAAGGTGGGATTCGGGATGAGCGATCGAGTGATGTTTGGGACTGGGATGGTCATCATACAGAGGGTTATTTAAATGGTTGTATGTGTAAGTATGTTTATATGGTCTATGTTCATTAGAGCGGGATGGTGAGTGGAGCTTTTAGATTGTATTGTTTTGTTTGTTTTCCACCGGGCCGGTGGACCTCTCACATCCTCTGAGCAGATGGAGCCGACTGGACCGACTTTCTCCGGGAGAGTTTTGACCTGGGGAGAGATGAAAGAAAGAGGAGGTAAGACTGAAGAAACAAGGAAATATTTGTCAGATAAGTTTCCTGAAAAGAACTTCATTCAGATTCATTTCGATATACTTCTTAGATATACTTAGATATACTACATTTTTTTGTCTACCTATTGCATGAATAGCATGCTTGTCTGTAGAGAAATGTTACTTTCACTAAATACTATCTAGTCATTCACAGCCTGAGGGTCAGGATGCTTCACAGGAAGAAAAATTTTGAGGGTCACCAGATACTTATATTATAATGAATAATTTTTCTGATTTTCTCTAAATTACTCAAAAGTTTCACCCCTCCAGGCCATCTAAAATAAATCAAATTGGAAATCTACATTCATTTCATTGATTGGCACCAAATTACATCACCTTTTCCAGGAACATTTGGGATCATTTCCAGTTGTATCTTGGTTTCTTTCTAGGTGTGAAAGTGCTACTGTATACAGTTATATTTACAATGTATAAACATAAACATGCTCATCTGTGTTGCTAATATCTCTTTTTAACAGCTGTCCAAGATGCTTTAGGTGGATTTAGCGCACTACTCACCTGATGGTGCCGGCTAACAGAGGGTTAAAAGCATACAGCCAGTCGTGCATCTCTTTGTCATTGGTGGCCTGCAGCAGAATCCCACGATGCTCAGTGCACACAGCAAACGTGTTGGGAGTCTGGAGACAGGAAATAAGAAAAAAAAAAAAAAAAGTGAATTCAGGTTCAGTGGGTCACTATTTATTTAGTACGTAAAGATCTGTTTCACTACTGAACTGAAGCTCTTTCATACCCGCAGTAAGGTCTGTTTGTCTTCGCTGTATTCCACCTTCGCAGACGACAGGTTGATGACGGCTCTCTCCACGCTGTCCCTCTCGCTGCGGTACAGGTAGACGTAGGGCCGGCGCACCACCACATAACGCTTCACCCAGCCACTGGTGTGGGGCTCCAGGAAGTGCAGGTAGCCTTTCTTTGACACAATGGGGCTGCACACAGTGGAAGACATGCTGATGTTAAGACAAAAAGAAAACAACTCTACCACAAGCTTTCTTAAATGATGCTTGTTCCCAACATGAAGACAGTCTAGAAACTGAATGTTAATTAAAGCGCAGTGACTCAGGATCATGTATTGTGCGTGTGTGGTCGGACCTGACACGAATCTCCTGTATGTCAGGAACGAAGGTGCATCCTCTGAGAGCTTTCTTTCTGTCCACTGGGCTGTACGGGTCCAGATCTGGTGTGGAAGCTCCTGAACTGGGTTCAGTGTGTCTACACAACATAAACAATAATGTGACAAAAAGAAAATGGTTTATCTACTAGAAAAGCACTGTGCCTACAGTACACCTGTTCACCTGTTTACAGTCTCTTCCCAATGAGTGACTGACTTGAACTTTAGTCAAGGTCAGTTTACAATTTTCATTTTATGCTACTTCACACTTCTGCTTGACTACATTCAAAAGGGAAATACTGTACTTTTCACTCTGCTGTATTAATCTGACAGCTATAGTTACTGGTTACTGTGATTGGTTACAGATTAAGAATTTCAATACAAAACATAACCACCTTGTAAAATATGATATACTCTAATAGAATAAACTACCCAGTAACATGAAAAGCATAATCGGCTCCACGCTGACCTGCTGCAAAATTAAAATACTGTTTACATGTTACTACATCAGCCTAATAATCCCGTTAAAAGGAGCTAATCTGCGTAATGAGTACTTCTACTTTTGATAGCTGAGGAATATTTTGCTAATTATATTTCTGTACTTTTACTTAAGTAACATTTTAAATGCATGGCCTTTACGTATAGAGTATTTTTACATTGCTTTATTGCTACTTTTACTTAAGTAAATGACTTGAATACTTCTTACACAAGAGCCTATAACCTGACATCAATACGCTGTATTAAACTGACAAAGCGATGAGCAGCAGCACACATACCTAATGTCATAATGCCCCTCGACCAGTGAGGGGCAGGTGGAGGACGGAGTGAGCGTGCTCAGTCCGGACGAGGAGGAGTCTCTCATTAGCGACGCAGACATCTCAGAAAGCTAAAACACACACAATCACACACAGAAACACATTCACGCGTGGAGAAGCACACACACAAGACAAGAGGGACAAATACAGACACAGACAAAACATACCGGCAAACAATTAAGCACAAACAACACAGACATGCATTCAGAGAACAATTCAATCAGACAATTTGTCATTTTCTGGCCATGCACTATAGAACCATTTCTGTACCACTGTAACACAAATCCTCATTATCTAAGAGCCCCTCGCTGATTAGCATGTTAAAGAGGACATGCAGGAGTAACACTGGGTTAGTGGAAGCCTCGCAGAGTCTGAAGAGGAAGGGACAGTGAGGGATGAGGATGAGTAAAGAAGGAGGGGGAAGCTAACTTATTTTAAGGTATGAAATATGGATACAAGGGTGTTGAGTTAAGTAGCAGACCTGAGTCAATATCATATCTAATCCAGCTGGGTCAAAGAAAGTCCATGAATTATTTGTGAATAATATTGAACCCAGGTCTGCTGACTGGTTATTAAGACATAAGATGGAAAAGGACGAAAGGAATGTTAAAAAGACCTGAAGGAATCTGTGCGGGACAAACGATAGAATAATGAATGACTGCAATGGCAGAGAGTGGCTGACGTGTGGGGCTTAAATATTTTGCGGTAAACGCTAAAGGTTCAGAGGGATTAATGGGTCGGGTTAGAGGGCCTAGGCTGGGGCTCACCTTGCTCTCACTGGCACTGCTGCTCACCTGGCTGTACTCCCTGTTGAAGGTGTGCATCAGCAGACGCAGACACTGGAAAAGAGGAAAGGGAAAGATTTTTTTTAAGACAATGCTGAATAAAATCTGTGTCTGATCAAAACAGATGAGCTAAACTGAGATGGAAACGGCCTCAGAGAACGGCAGTCACCTTGGCAGCCAGCTCCCTCTGCCTCTGGTTGGGGCTGTCGGGGGCAGGGCTGCTGCTGGGACTGTGGCTGAGGACGGGGCTCTTTGCAAAATCGCTGATGTCGCTGCTCTTGTAGAGCGCATCCTGTCCTGCCTGCAGAGTCGCCTCCAGCTTCTCCCTCAGCAGCAGGTAGTGCCTGGTCTTCTCCACCTAAAAAACACCAACGTTTACAAATTTAACTGCAACGGTTGTGCTCTGGAGAGGCTCAAAGAGTGTTTTTACTGGGACTGGTGGCATTTCAAGTAGGTTGTACAGAAGATGATGCACAAGGCTGTGCAGCTGCAGAGTAACCCTTAATTTTACATCTACAACACTTGGTTTGAACAGAGGTTGGGCAGATTGGAGAGGTCACTCATCATTGTTTCAACCCTGTCCAGTGAAAATCCTGTATCTCCAAATTAACTGATCTTAAATTTTGAGCTAACTTGATTAAGTGTTCCTTCATGAGTTGAGAAAATTGTCCTGGTTTTCACAGGAGAGCAACAAATTGGTGACTAGTCTGGCATTTGGTTGCCTGTAGTGAACCTAAGGCTCAGAGTCAATCAAAATGTAATGACCTGCACCTATTCCAGTGGAAAACACTTCCCTAATTATCCTCTCCAGATGCCACCTTTCTTATAAACTTCATCAATCTGCAAACTGACCTCCTGCAGTAAACTGAGTTTCTCCAGCTCCCACTGGTGGTCCAGGATCAGGCTGTCACTGCGAGGCCTCCACCCAGCCAGGTTCTCCTCTCCTCGCACGTACGCCACCGAGGTGTCCAGCACACGCCTTCGACGACGCTGCATGCCTGAAGAAGGGGAATAAAATGTTATCAAAGTCAAAACACAGTTGAAGAGGACATGCTTGTCTTATTTTTACAGACTATTTTCTGTGATTTCAGTCTCACCTGGACTTCCATTGTCCGCCACATGGCAGAGGGTGACTTCATAGACTCCAGTGACACGGTTACTGAGGAGAAGTACTTAATTAAAGAACCAATACGTTTCATGGATCAAGAGGTTGTATAGTCCAGAATCAGTGAGTCAGACTGTTTTAATCCATAAATCTGTACCTCTCAGAGGGCCGGAGGCATCCGGTGCTGAAGAGGTTTCTGATGGAGCGAGAGGCCGGAAGCTTTGCGTCACGTGAATAAAACACCATGCAGAAATCTTTGGTGATCACTGTTGGCTGAGTGCAGTTCTCCATCTAATTAAAATACATGAGACAGCAACAAATCAGCCTGCAAAGTGTCTGGTTATAATGTGGCTGAACTGCTCTGATTTGAGTCTCAGCATCATCAGAATATTCTAGTAGAAGAACAAATGAAGTAAAATCAAAGACACGATGTCCTCTCCAGTACCTCTAGATAAGCAGAGAGGGTGATGTAGATCTTCTCCCCATAGGGAGTGACTCTGTTCAGAAGCAGAGAGTTGTGCATGGAGCTGTCCCATGCTGCCTCAAATCGGTAGAAAGTTCTGCAGCGCGACAAACAAAAAGGTTATCATCTATCTGCATGATTTCTAAAGAACGAAAAGAGTCAAGCAGATGAAAAGCCTGAGAGCAAATGGACATTTTGTTATCAGAAACAAATGCTGAAAAGATGAAAGTGATTGTCAGTTTATACCTATGATCAACTCCCAAGGAGACGCTGCCATGAACAAAGAATAAAGAGAAACAGGACACGAGTTAGAAACTTTTAACTGCAGCTGTTAAAAGTTTGAACTCTGCAAACAATACTGACCCATGCAAACCGAAAAAGGCATTGAAGGCAAATCATATTTGACTATAAGAAGCACACAGAAGCAATGTTACAAAATTACTGAAGAAAACAACTGATCTGCCCATATGACACAGCTCTGGCAACGAAAGAAAGGAAACTGTAGCAGAATATCAAGGAGAAAATACACAGAACAAAATCAGTAAATAAAGTAAAAAAAGAAATCAGGCTAAGAGACATACTTGTCGTTGTGTTTCGGCCAGAAGTATCCGGAAGACAGGATGTTGAGGGAAAGGATGTTTGGGTCTATGATGGTCTCATCGGCCTCTGGTGTGTTTCGAATACGACCTGAAGTCCAACAAGTCACGATGAGACATAAACTGTACTTTTCAAGATTTCTTCCCACTAAAAGGTGTGTTTGAATTGTGTTTATTACTCACCAATAACCAGCTCCTTCACCTCTTTCCACTCAATATCATTCCCTGTTTCATGAGCGATGGTGACTGTGATCCTCCTCTGAATGCCCTGTGGAGTCAAGAGAGAAGATGGGAGGCAAACCAGTTTGTTACTGGAGCTCTACTGAAGACAAAAACATACTCCAGGCGATATGAAAGAGCTGATATGGTTGAGGTGGCTGAATTTGGTTAACGTATTGTAGTTCTGACTCTCCCAAATGTTTAAACGATGGTATAGAAATAAGAACAATGTGGAAACATGATGGTAGTTTTGTGTAACATGGACAGACCTGATGTAAGAGGAACGTCCCGTGGCAGGGCATTCCGCCTCTGTGGTCAACAACGGCTGGGATGTAGCTATAAACAGGGAAACAATCGTTACATTAAATGTTAATACTCAAATGTTTAGCCTTATATTCCCTGCAGACACAGAAAATAAGTCTCCTTTGTGATTTATGATCTACTGTGCGCCTTTCTTTGTGGTATCAGAGTGAAACCACACTCACTCTCCATTAGCCTCCAGCTCGCAGATCTCAAAGAAGACCATGAGGTCATATTTGGCGTGACAGGGTCCTGCGGTGGAGCGAGTCAGAGTGCTGAGCTTTGTGGCCGGGACTGGAGGAAAGAGGACAGATTAATGTGTGACAGAGTAAACCAGAGTGGGCTAAACTGAGCTGATCTGGTAGACAAAATGGTTCGTGGTGAAAAACAGAGCAGATTATGTGGTTTTTAAATACAAGAAAATATGCTACACATCATGAATGAATAACAACTATTGATGAACGTAACTGCTAACCTGGTTTGGATAAAGGCATCACCCTGGGGAACTGCCTCCTGGAAGGTCTCAGTGGACTAAAACACAAAGAAATCCAACATGAGGGAGCCTGTTCTCTGGCTAAGAATATCACCTCACAGTGAGTCATCAGCTGGTGGAAATTAAAGCCAGATTTCCTCCTGACCTGATCAGGTCTTTGCAGAGTGGAGGGAAGGGCTGCTTCTGATAGTGACCAAACACCTCGAAGACGATGGGCTGAGTCTTGATGTACTCCACGAAGGACTTCGTCACCTCCACTGTGATCTAACAGAGAAGAGAGGAACCACAGCTCAAATATATAACTCTTAAGAGAACATAATTTAAAAGGCGAGTGCAGTAGTGGTAATATTTGTTAATAGTAGGCCCAAGGGTGCTGCTTTACATTTTGAACGTGGTAGAAGCCGAGCGGAGGCCCTCTGCCCGTGTTCTTCAGCGGCTCAGTGGAGAAAGCTTCGTCATGGCGGTGGATGAAGCTGGAAAAGGTGAAGATGAAAGGTGAAGAGAAAGATTGCGAACAAAGACAAAGATGAAACCAGAGGCATTTACAGAGAGTTCACATTAGACGTCAAGATTAGACAGACAGCACTATTGACAAGACTTTGTGCTTGAACTCACTTGAACTGGCAGAAGATGTCGGCGTACTCGGCTGAGATGCTGGAGGCCTGTAGGACGGTGACTCTGAAGGTGAAGGTGCTGCCAATCTTCAGGTGGGACAGAGCCTTCTCCGGGGAGAGGTCCAGAGGAAGATCCAGACCCAGACCTGAAGTCTTCACTGGGCTGTGGGGAGGCTCCATGGAGGCTACATGGAATACAGGAATAGTATTTTAGATAATTATCCTGTTGATTTAAGAATTTATTTCAGCACTGGTGTACCATTAACGTAAGCTGGGTCAACTTTGAAATATATTAATATGTTGCTTGCATAGGTGGATACTGATTTTGTTTTCTTTTCAACAAATACAAATATAACATATATAGTCAGTGGCCACTTATACTATGTTCCAAAAAAGAAATATTTGACAATTAAATTTGGCATTAAGTTCTTGTGTCTGTCTTTTGTCTTAGATCTTTATGACTTGTGAGCACAAGCCCAATAAAGGTCCAGCGTTTCCTCCTCATTCAACTTCGTGAAGAGGATTTTTCACTGTGTCATGATCCGCACGCTACCGGGCTACACAGACGTCAGCTCACCTGGACAGGTGTTGTTGTTGACCTCATCGGCGGAGATTCCAATCTCAGAGTTCTGTCCCTCTCCCTCCACGATTCGCAGCTCCTCCTGGGAGGTGTTGGAGTGGGAGAGACCACCGGGACATGACTCAGTCTGGAACTGGAGCAAGACAGTAAACAATCAGGTCGAATCATAATAAGAGAGCAGAAAATCTCGTATCAGCCCTCTTCTTTCAGTCTCAACACTCGTACCTTCTCAAACTGTTTGTCTTCAAAGGAGATCTTGGCAGTGCCTGACTGCCTCACACCAGAGCCATAATCTGGGGCCTCTTCATCAGCTGACATGAGACAAAACAAGAGGAAATGATGTTAACCCAGTGTCACAATAATTCATACATACAAAATAACTGAAAAGAACAGCTCCAAAGTCATGATAAGACTAATATTGAACCACAGTTTGTACCTGAGATGGCCTGCACAGCCACCCTGAGGAAGCCTTTCACTTCTCCTTTCTCGCTGACGATGGCCACGCGATGTACCAGGGGCACAGGGTACAGCAGGTTACTCAGGTACACAAAAGCCCTGAGGAGAAGGAAGATGTGACTTTAGCATCTACTGTGCAATAAAAGAGCAGGATTTAACTCAATTCCTCCTCCAGGAGGAGGAGGGGGACAGCGTCCCTTTTGCTGTTTAGTCATTGACGGACCTGCCGACCAGACGGAACCAGGGGAAGCGGTCGTAGAAGGGGTCGCCGCCGGTCAGAGCATGGTCACAGTCCTCCACAGCACTGCTGGGGAGCTCTGCAGCACGGTCGTACATTTCTCTCATCAGGTCCAGCCTCTGCCTGTAGGGGGCAGTATAGAAATAAAACAAAATTCACTAAGGGCCTGTATATCTATAGTGTATGATCTGATTCATTAAAGGCACTATATATACTACACAGGGCATGAACGCCACAATTTCCATGATTTTACAGGTGAATAAATACTTCTTGAATATGAAATCAGCTGTAAGCCATGCGTTCACTGCACCTGAGCTTCTCCAGAGTCCAGTAATGTGTGGCTCCATTCTTTTGATCTTGCACTTCAACGGCTACAATGGTTCGGGGGAAAGGTCGTCTCTCCCTCTCTTTGGCCACACTGGGGGGCAGCAGATCAGGGGGAAGGGGAGAGTAGAGAGTGTCTGTCAACAGGACAAACTGGAACTGCACCTGTGGGTGACACAAGACATAAGGGATGAGGGACTGAGTCACTAGAGGACAAATCAGTGGTTTTCAAGAGACTCACACTGACGCAAATCCAATTAAACTCACTTTTGTCACTGGCCACTGACAGACATACAAACATACATACTGACATGTACCACAGAACACATCACATCTCACAGTGCTGAATAAGGATGATGTGCTACAATAACAAAAACCTTTTTCTTCAGCTCCACACTGATAGCATTGGCCTCTTTGAGGAAGATGGCGTTGCCCCAGAGCAGATCCCTGAGAGACGTGAACTGGTAGAAACGCCACTTTCTGAATGCCCACAAAGCGAGCTCCGTCTCACGCGCTGTCCACGGCACTGGAGGGAAAGACACATGATATGTGAGTACATTTTGACCCAATAAAAGCCTGATTCAGAGACGATTGTTTGACGGTTTAAATGTAACAGGATCACCTTCTTCTTCAGGCTCCTCCTCTTCCTCGGGCGACTCCAGGTACCGAGAGTCCACTTGTTTCTGAAGTGCTTCCAGTTTACTCTCATAGTCCTGAAAGAAAACATAAGATCCAAAGATCAAAATGACTGTGTTTGAGCTTGTATCTTAAATGGTAAACTACCGTATCAGAGGGTACAAAGTGCACCCACCAGCCGCTGCTGTTCCAGCAGGTTACTGGCTTCTTCTCTTTCTTTGCGGTACTGATCTTCAAGCTCCTGAAGCCTGAAAGGGATTCAACACCATATGTTCAAACAGTCAGATAAATGTGAGTAATAATGTAATAATGTGAGTCTACACTAATGAAAACTGACGAACATTATATTCCATTTCTACAAATGGATTACCCTAAATCTTACACACTAGCTCTTTAAAGGCCATAGTAACTAAAAGACATTAACTTAACGCCCTCTGCACACACCTCTGCTCCATCTCCTGCTTCATGTCGATGCCTTGTTTCTCCAGCAGCTCCCTCTGAGCGAAGGCCCAGTCGACGGGCTCCACCGGCGTCTCAGCACACGGCGTCCTCTCTCGCTCCATACGAGCCTGCTCCGGGTCATTGAAGCGAAACACGTGGCTCTTTCCCATGATGATGCGATTCCCTAAAAAGTGCACATGAAAACATAAAAGTTCAAACACTTTGGCATGAAAAAAATATATTAATTACAGATTTGACCTGATAGGCATGCTCATATTTTATTGCATGATTTTACATCTCTTCCACCCAATACATTTCTCTAGTACAGCAGCTTTGTCTTACAACTTTTTTTAATCAAATAATGTGAAGCTTCACACATACCAGACCGCAGAATAATAGGAGAGGTCACTCTCTTCCCATTGACATACGTCTCTGCTCCCTCACATGGCTCCAGGATGACACATCCTGTTCAAGACAAGATCATATAACTATGAAAACAAAGCATCCTACACATATATGGCATCATTCAAATACATATTTATGTATCACCACATTGTATGACAGGCAGAGAGCAGCCACTACCTTCTCCCTGAGAGCCTGTGGTGCTGCTGAAGGTGCAGTGTTCGTCTTTGATAAAATGGCCGCTGAGAACAATGTCTTGGCGAGTCTTGGCATTTTCACGGCCAACCCTGAGGGAAGAGAGGATAATCCACTTGAGACAAATTCCCAGAAACAGCACGGTATATAGGGATTAGAGCTTAGATTTAAAAACCTTACTTGGTGATGCCATCTTTGATGTAGTACAGCAGACACTCTGACATCAGCGGGTCTTCATTCAGGTTCACCAGATGAGGGGTCTAAAAGGGCCACCACGGTGTTTGTGTGAGTTGAGACAGATGTTGTAAATATATCAAACTAGTGTGCAACAGTGAAGCAGCTCACCTTTTTTGGGGAGAAGACGCCCACAGTGCCTCCATCTTCTCTCATGGCAACACCCATCTCAGCCAGCAGGGCCTCTCTGCAATCACACAGAGTCAGAGCTTATGATTTTATGACAACAATAGGTTTAAAGTTGGAAAGTTTCATGAATGTTTGTACTAAATTTCAAGGCGATCCATCCAATAGTTGCAGACCTGCAGATAAACAGCCCGACATTTCCATCCCTAGAAATATCCAGCAGCTTAACAAAACCTTTGAAACTCGATCAAATTCATCTAAAGGGTCAAACCATCAAAAGTAGTCCATTTGTTTTCATTTAGGTGGACCACCCCAAAGGCAGGTGGGTGTTAAAACGTGAAATATGCTGGAAATTTCTTAAATCAGAATAATCTGATTGAATACTTTGAAGTCATGAGTCATGCGTGGACGAACCTGTCCATGCGGATGGCCTCAGTGCGTCGCAGCTTCTCCTCCCATGTCTCGTTGAGCTCTGCGATGATTTTCTCTGTTTCCTGTTGACAAAATCACAACAAATATCTAAAAATTCTAGGCACTCAATTACTTTTCCTTAAATTACCCATTCCCACTTTATTTCTGTCCACAAGCACATCTATCTCTAACTTCTCCAACAGTTTCACCCCCATCCCTTCTACCTTGAGCCTCTCGATGGCCTCCTCACTGGCTGGGCTGAAGATGCGGTCGTGGAGGTTGCTGATGGACCCGGCGCGACTGGACAGGGCCGAGAGCGAGGGGGAGGGACTCATTCCTGTCATGGCATTGGACACTGTGGAGAGATCACCCCTTTGATTGACAGCCTGGCGATTATTTACAAAGTTCTTGTAATCGCACAGGTCTGCCAGAGAGAGAGGCGTTGCATGGAAGTGAGCAAGGAAGGACAGACGGACGGAAGGTAGGCGCAGACGCCGGGTAATTAAGGAGAGACATCAGGGTTTGAGAGGTACACGCGGAGAAACAGATAGAAAGGGAAAAAAATGGGGGAATAACAGGGAGGAGCACAAAGAAAGAAGACAAAGCTCAAATAATGGATCAAAGAAGCAGAGGTCATTTGCTTACCAAAGCCATCGCAGACAGAGAGAAAAGAGCAACTCAAACTGCCAGAGCACAAAATGCCAAATTCCTCTCTGACACTGAACTACACGTGGACACACTCGACAAGCTCACAAGCATGAGAATGTTATGAGAAAGAAAACCAAAAATATATACATCACTACAATGCATGAAGACCAAATACAGCCTGACGTTTTTTCTTTTTTCTCATGTGTTGCATTGTCCTAATGTCTTCCAACTGTTCAGCACAGCCTCTGGTAGCGATGCAGGCCTCTACGAACCTGACTCATAGCTTCAATTAGCTCCACACACAGAGACCCAGGATGTTCCTCAGCAATCTAAAATGGCGTCCTCCCAGTCAGTCCTTTCTTCCATGATCACTGATCTTGTTAAAACAACACACTTTTTGCCAAAGCCGGCTATGACTGTCTGCTTCAGAGGTAGAAAATCCCTGCCAATTTAAAATTGTGTTAGAGGATGGAAGTATTAAGAGGCTGGGCTGCCCAGATCAAACAAGAGAGAAAACAAATCTTACCATGGAAACCAGAACTAATGGAAAGAAAAAAGGAGGCCATTTTGCAGAATTCCTGGGAAAAGAGGAACTTAAAACTGCACAGCAGCAAGGTTTAACCTTTGTGTTGCTCTAAATAATCATGTGGGATTTAATTATCTTTGACTGAATGTATGTCTTGTCTGACTACATACAGTCTCTTGGGGATGGTTAGTTTGGTCTCTGGTGTGGTCAAGGAGGAGGGGGGCGGCTGGCTCGGGATTCATTTGTTAAGGTGCAAAGCGCAGGCTTGCTAGAGTTATACACACATTTCAAACCAGTGATGACGGGGCCGGTGCAGCGATACGCTGATAGGACAGAGGAGAGAAGAGAATGAGTGTGAGAGACACCCACACTCCAACTTAAACTGTCATCCTCTGTTTTAAATGTACAGTCAGAAAAGAATCTGCACAGTCTAAACTCAGGTTGGTGTGTGCAGGCCGACACGTGCATTTTCCATGAGTGCGAGTGGTGCTCCCCTGTGCGACACTCACTCTCTATGATGTCTCCCAGGCCCTGTGCATACAGCAGGTCTTTGAGGCGAGCCACCTCCTCCTTCAGCTCGCGCACCAGACGGTTGTTGGGGTCCTCGTTGATCACAGCGTTACAGCGGATCTGCTTAGCACGATCAGCATACCTGGAGGGAAGGAGGTCATCCAGTTCAAGAAGCCATTAAGCTGAGGATGAATCCTCAGTCCTGAGAAGGATGCTACTGAAAGTTAGCCTCATAATAACACGCACAAATTATGCTGCATGCATTTCTTCATGCAAACCACAAATACTGCATCACTGTTGAGCTACACAAAGTCCATTTTCCTCAGTCATATGCACAAAATGCTATCTAACCAGTGCCTCTATTCTACAGGTTGAACCTGTGGTGTAAGTATGACGTTATCCTCAGAATGCTAATCCAAGAGAAAAAATATGATCTTTAAAAGGAGCCTTCAGTGATATTTTCCTCACCGGAGAGTGCTGAGGGTCTCATCATAGTTAATATCAGCGGGGCTGAGGGCGGCCACCATGGCTGTCCGAGAGTTTCCTCCTAAAAGACCAGAAAGTGAAACAGTTTGTAAAATGAGACGGAGAATAAATTTACTGTGGCAAAAGCAAAGGTTTATCATTATTTATACCATGGTCTGGGTGAATACTCGATTCTGACTGGCTGCAGGGTGTCCGTTAAAAAGTGTTGTAGGACACCTATAAAAAAGTTCCGGTAAATAGCCTGATTGTTCTAAATTATTGCGCTGGCTCAAACGCTAGTTGGTAACCGTGGCAACAGAAACTCAAAACATACATTAACTTACGTTATTGATACAGAGTGAATGGTGGATAATATTTCTTGCAATAAAAACGATTTAGGAAACTATCTGTGGACTTCGATTCTTTGAAACAAAATTTCACATCATCCTCTGGACACACACAGATAAGAGGTAAGAGGTGCACTTGCCCTCTGAAATGACACTTTGTATCACGTGACATAACGTTAAGCAATCATCTCACTTCCCTCCACTGACTAGGCCTAATATAACAGCTGCGGCCGACCGAGCTGCAGGTTCTGTGGCCAGAGCCGGTTACCTTGGCAACGCCTCACAACGAGAAATATTAAATTGTCCACTCAGCCGCTTTTTGTGAAAAACTTACGATTTTAACGGTAAAAAACAACATTAACATATTAATAATTGATTTAATATTTATTTCTTTCGTAAGTGACCATGGTATAAGTGGGATAATGCCCTTCGAGGTGTCCATTATCAGAAATGAATGAACTTCGCAGAAGCAACGGTTCACGCCTCTGCGTCGTCTGTTCATTTCTGATAATGGACACCTCGTCGGGCATTATCCCTTTCGTGTGCATACCCAAGTTCTCCCTCAGAAGCCAAGTCAGAACTGAATCTCTGTAGGGGATGAAACTCTCCACCTTCTTCTTTTTCTTGTTCTGTGCACAAAATAAAAACAATTTCATCTCCAAGCACATCAGAATAATATTTTACTCTAACTCTAACTAACATACTCTATTTGCTGTTTCAAGTTTGTGGTATTTGGCATCACTGACCTTGTTTGGTGCTGAGTCCTGGTGAGAGAAATGTCGACGTTTGTTATTTTGAACAACATAAATGAGAATTTGTCACAGTGTATTTTTGATGACAAGTGGAAATATAACATACCACTTCAGCAAGAGCTGAAATAACTTTCCCCAGTGTAGTTAAAGATTTGTTGATGTTTGCTCCTTCCTGTAAATACAAAGAAATAAAAGTCTTACAAAGTGTTTATCCATCTATTCATGAGTGCATTTTACATTTGAACTATTGCTTTCAAACAGTCTTTATTAAACGTGTTTCTACGTCCTGTGTGTGTGCAGACATACCACAAAAACTGCCTTAATTCAGCAGCTTCCTCTCACCTTCAGTCTGGTTCCTTTAGCTCCGGTTGAGTCGGCTCTCTCACTGCCAGCCAAATCCACCAGACTGATCTTGCTGACCTATGACGATACAAAATATTCTCAAAATAAGACGAAGAAGATGAAGCATCGACCACAGTGAACATATTTCACCCGAAACTGCACCGGGAAAGCTGGCAGTAAAGCGTCACATATGTGGTTATCAATCAATACAACAACACACTCATCAGATAACAACGGCAGAGACGGCCTCCGCTAAGGTCATAAAAGGTAATAAAACTATTGATCTTTGAAGGCAGCTGTGGTGAAACAAGGTTCTGAGTAAGAAAACTGTTCTTCTTATTGATTTGTTTGTCTGAGAGACAGAAAAACATCTTTCACTCAAACAGGGTTGATTTCTGAGGCAGGACTACAAACTGAGCTTGTTGTCAGGACCTTTTCTGATGTGTTGTCCGTCTCCATGTCGTGTTTCTTCTGTGTGAAGATGATGTTGAAGACGGCGTGGGAGCGGCTGCTGGTCTCGTTCATGTTAGTCGCAGCTACGGTCCTGAAAAAAAAGGAAAAATGCTGCATCAGGTGCATACTGCCTCATGTGCTCGTCTTTTCCATCCGTCATCACACACCGTACTCTAAGGAGTCCATTCAGTCCTGCTCTGTTACCTGGCCTTGTTTCCGGAGTCCATCAGGTCCTGGATGTCGTTGTATGAAGTGACGGCTAGCTTGGACAGATCTTCGACGTAGGGTCCCATCAGAGGGTGCTCTCTGACGCGCAGGTTGCCTTTGTTCTTGGGATTCAGCAGGTCGCGCACACGCTCACAGTAGATCTCCATGTAACTCACCTGCAGGAGGCAAAGAGCTGGTTATGTTGTAAAATGGTTTTATGAGTTATTAAGTCGTTATCATTACTAGTTGGTGGCTCCTGGGGCAGTAAAAGATTTTAAATCAAACGAATTAGCTTCCGACTATGTGATACAATAACACAACACCAGCTGCCCCTCTGAAAAATTTACTTATTTCAAATATTCATTCATGCCAGCTGATACTCATATTAAATGTTCAGGGTGCACAGACTTGTTTCACGAATAGAAAAGCCCCCAAATGTGGAAAAAAAGCATACATGTAAAATTGACTTTGACATCACTCACCTCCACAGAGTAAGACATGCTGTTGTCATTATTGCTGTCATTGATCTTGGTGAAAAGGTCCTCACACAGCTAAAAACAAAAAAACAAACAGATTGTCACTGCTGTGGTCACACTGATTTGCTTTGTTGGTAGAAATATTTACATTCTTTTGGATTGTAATTAAAGGTCAGAGATGTTTGCTGGATTACCAGAGGTATAATTCCTTGCTGGTCCTTCTCCTGTCGTCCCATCATGGTGTAGCTTTTGCCTGCTCCTGTCTGGCCGTATGCAAAAATGCACACATTGTAGCCTTCAAAGGCATGAAGCAGCATTTCCTCTCCGATGTCCTTGTAGACTTGCATCTGAGACGCATAATTGATGTCCTCAGGCTGCAGACAGAGAGGATAAAGCGAAAAAGGCGAGAGAGAAGGCAAGTCAGCATATTTCACAGCATGAATGAGACATCAGAAGCTGCTAAAGGCAAACACATTTCTTCCACCATGAAGTTAAATACTAACATTTACATCAATATTTTTTTAGCAAGCAAATCATTCATTTTCTTGTCTGACTAGTGATGCTGTGAAACTCACCGTGGTGTGTGACCAGTAAGAATAGTCAAAGTTGAAACTCTTGTTTTCTTTCGGTTGTTTGGGGTTCAGGATCGCTAAAACAGAGCAAAACAGATCAGCCACAGGCATCAGAAACAGAGTCACTCTAATAATCTGCATATTCTTTCATTTCAGTCTATTTACTGTCAGTTTTACAGAAGCTGCAGGATGCAAACTGTGAGAGGATTTAAATTCTCATTTGAACCGCCTGTAATTGTTTTAAATGCTTTGCATGCCCTATTTTCTATTTGATTGTTGCGTGAAAAGAAGCAGAAATCACTGAGTGATCAGCAACTGCATGTGAAGTCAAAGCAGAAAAACTATATTGCCATTTTATGTCCTTAGTTCTTAAGGAAATAATTTAATTTATCCACCAAACCATATAAACAGAGGGACCGCTCTGGTGGATTAGTGGTTAAAATGCATATAATCTGGCTTTACTGTGATCACAATGTCCTTGGTTCAATTATCATATATATAATCAGTGCTGCAATACCATTGATAACCATTGTAATGCAGTACCATCCTCTACATTAGGATTTTGAATTATTGGTACCAGGATTAATGCAAATTTACAAGCATGTCAAGTGTCAAAACCTCATTAACAGAGAGATGTGGGCCACGCTTTGAAATATTTTTACCAGGGAAACTATCCTGCGATCAAAAAGCAGCTGCTTTAAATGCACCACTCATCCTTTTTTAAGAGGGGAGGGGTATAGCGCAGGTAGAAAATGAAACCAGAGCTGAGCAGGAGCAGATGCTCTACTGGCTGTAAACGGAATCCACTACATCGCCCCCTGTGGACAACTTCAGTACAGCAGCAGCAGCGAGATGCACAAACAGCACAGTATGAGCGTCCGTCCATTAGCTACACCTGCTTATTCTTTAGCTGGTCATGGGGAGCAGTGTGATTATAATATCAGCAAATCAATACAAAAAGATAACTGCTGGAAAATGTGAGCACTCATATTCAGAGTTGGAGAAGATAATGAGTTGAAATACTGCAAGTTTGGCTCTAACGAGGTCATTAAAAACACAGACAGGCACAACAGGCTGACATACTGCCTCTCTCTCTTTCACACACACACACACTTGCATCAGCTGACCGCGTCTGGGCTCAACCAGAACAAGGAGGTCTTTTTGGTTCCTGCAGCTCGTATGATGAGAGAGGAGCGCTGCAGCGGTCACTACATCCCACACACACACACACACACACACACACACACACACTGACACACACAGACAGGCTTCAGGCCTGACTGAAGCTTTTGTCTCCTTCTCTAGCTGCCAGGATGCCTCCCTGCCCACTCTCTTGTTACTGGAGAAAAAACAAATAACTTGAGGTGAAATGCTAAACTTGGCTGCATGTAGGTCACAGGAATAAAATCAAATCAGAATGATTGTCGCTGCGTTTCTGGGTTTTACACTCTAAAGCCATGAGTCAGACTTTAAAACATACTTGACCTTAGAACTGCCATATCAGACTGTCTTAATTATTCATATGAACAGGTTGTGATCCAGGTTAGCACACTGGAAAATTATCTAAGAGCCTTTCAAGAATTTGTCAATACTTATCAGTTTGAGATCTATTTAAGATCTATTTACTGTCAGGTTTGAGACAGACAGGTGCAGCCTGTTCCCAATGGCCTATTTACAATGCACATGGGCAAAGGATAATTTCACTGCACATGATTTCTTTGTAAGCTCTGTCAATGCACATCAAAGGAAAAAGTTACTATAATATTCTAAAAAAGGAAGGAACACATCACTGCAGTATTTTTCAGATTACACACAGTGTGCACAGTGTACTGCATGTACATGATATTATATTTCCTGATGCATTCATCCAAATATTTCTGAAAGCACAAGTTCTTGTTTCCCTAAAAAACAGACAATCCAAACCTGGCGCTTATGTGTGCTTTGCAGCCCTTTGAGTTTCCTTTGAATAACTATTAATGCTTGACAAAACTTTCCCACAAAAAAGTTCAATGACTTAGTCAGAAATTCTTAAAATCAAATCCACTCCTTCTCCCTCATTATAAAACACAAAATCTATGAATACGGAAACATTTTAAACGTTTCACATGAAGGAAAGTCCATTCACAGTTTCTGGTGTGAAAACAGTTTTTAAGTGTCAAACTCTGCACAATGATTCTGCAGAGTGAAGCTCAAACACGCAACTGAATTTGAGTGGAGGGGGTCCTTCTAAAAAAAACACTGGGGGCTCAACGGTGGCTTTATCAATCAGAGTTAACTTTTATGGCCACACCGTCTCGGACAGTTCTGCAGCTCAACTCCAAAATGACTGGATTTACTCACTTGTGGTGTTTCCTGACATCTGAATGATGCACTTGCTCTCTTTGCTCATCTCTCTGGAGTTGAAGGGTCGGACCCTCACCGCCACCTTCACCGAAGCCCCCGCCATGTTGCAGGTTGGTTTGTGAGCGAGCAGAAGAGCTGAAGATCTGTGTGGCGACACGGACACACACTAGGAACCTGCACAGGTGAACGAAGAGAGGGATTTAATGCCAATACAAGCAGGGACTGTAGGACACGGGCCAACCTGTCGGACAGAAACGGCCTTTGTGTTGATTTTAGATCATCTGAATCATCTATCTGCTGTCTATTGTTGTTATCATAATGAAATATTGAGGACAGGGCCTTGTAGCCTCCCCTCACAGCAAAGACTATGACACATTCTCCATTTTCAGGCCCTGAATCAGTCAGTCTGGCTTCAGTTGGGCACACACAGCCTCTTAAACACGCTGACTAAATGGCTGGGTCATTATTTGGCAGGAAGATCATCACCATCCCTGCTTTTCTACAATAAAATGGCTGCTTATTCTCTGGGCATCATCCTCTGGTCTCATCCATCACCGGCTGAAGGTGATGTGATGAAACTGTATCCCATCACTGAGACTCACCAGAGAAAGGAACACATTCATAACCGCCTGGAATTAGCTGTGGTGTTTTTTCAGAGCATCCTCACGAACAATTTGCTGTTTACTTCTGTTGTTTTTCATTAAGACCCTCAAATGCGGCTTTCATCTGTTTTCTCTGTTGATGATCAGATTATTTAGGGTGATTTTCACGCTTTATTTTCTTCAAGACAGCGCGGCGCACACCCGTCTCCTTAACCTCAATCGATGAACAATACAACTCTTTCTGAGCGTCTTTATAACAAGCCATTTCTGTAGCACACCGTCTCAGGATATGCGAGAAGACAATTGCAGCAAAGACAGCGAATATTTCTGAGCCATGTAAATATTGTCTCCTCCATCTTGCTCTGCCTGCCGCACCTCAAAAACAGGCCGCGTAAACATAAACGACATAGACTCCAAATCGTCCAACACTGCGTCAGAAAGGAGGTCAGCGCACATTTTTAGCGCTGAAATGACATTAACAGCTTCCACCAGCTCTTGTATCTACCCGATTTACTCGGGGTGCCATTTTTTAAAGGCGGATTTGAGTATTTTTGAATTTCTTTAAGAGACAATTGTTGACAGCGACGGAATCAAAACATCCTGACGCAGCGTCCTTATTTATCGCTTCACATGTCCAAAAGGCCTCGAAAGCACCAACACACACACACACACACACACACACACACACACACACCTACTGTCCTCACCCAGGCGTGACACCCATCAGAAGCGATGCTGCCGTGAAAAACATCTCAGAGGAGCCGTGTCTTACCTCAGCGACTCAGACTCGACGACCGCAGAGGGTGAATCCTCTGCCCATTCACAACAGCGCCAGGATGCTCCGGTGCCTCCTTCTTGAATCTCCTCAGCAGTGCTATTTTTTTGGCCCTTCTCTCTCGTCGGTCAGCCTACAGCATCTCGTTCCTTGGCGCATCCATACATGGAGAATCCGCCGGGGGAGAGGGAGAGCGAGGGATTCAGCCTCAGCTTCAGCAGCGGTGCGTCAGAGACTATCGAGAGTGGGAGACGGGAGGAGGGAGGAGCGAGGGCCGGATGGATAAACAGGAGGATGGGTGCGGGATGCTCCAGCGGCCTGCCGTTTGTCTGTCCGTCAGTCGGTCTGAACTGAGGGGAAAATGGCGGTGCTGCTGTGCCAGGGATGCTGGGAGGCGGTGATGACATCAGCATCAGCATCATCGGCAGCCGTGAGGCAGAGCGATGCAGCACAGACATATCAGAGGGGGAGGAGAGAGAGGGAGAGGCCCCGGGATGGACATAACAGGCTTTAGGGAGACGAAAATGGGTGGAAGCAGGAGAATAGATATTCAGAGAGAGACTCAAATTGACAATTGAGGAGTGGGGAAATGACCCCAAACTCAAAACAGTCACATCAGCTGCAAACTGCCTCACTTCAGGGACCAAATCCACAGATGTAGCAACGCATTTCACGATGAGTCGCTGATGCTGTCTCACATTTAGGAAATCCAGTGCTGCAGAAATATGAAACTGCTTCACTGTGCAGAAAGATTTTTGTCAAGCAACAAAAGAGCTGCGAGGCTGCTTCACTGTTCACCCCAGAAATAAGAGATTTTTAGCCACAGCTGCTCAGCTAACTGTGGCTGTCAAAGCTTTCTGTTTTATTTTGGGCACTTTTAGGACTTAAAATTTGAATTTTTATGTTCCAAGTGTGACACAATTGAAAGTTCTGGAACAAAAGAGTAACCGGACCTGAAGATTGTTTTGTCCAGAGCTGTGAGCCAGATAAACTTCAGTTGTTCTCACTCAGACTATCAGGATTTAATGACACAGGTATTAACTGACTCTGCTTGACTGTAGCACAATAGCACTGTGATAACATTAGAAAATAACAGGTAACGCAGTGTATATATATTAGTATATAATTTAAGGCTTGTGTTGAAGGCCTCACTAGTGACAGACAGTTTTATGTGAATGAACTTGCACAGACATGCCTCCCCAGCTCCTCCTCTCACTCTGTTAGGGTAGATTTTGAGCATTCAGTCCAGTTCAAAGGCCACTGACGTCCCATGTATTTGCCAGTGGTGTAATTATTTACCCAGTCAGAGTCAGAGAGGGGCACCTTCTTGCAATCCTGTCAAAGCAGTTCAAAAAAGACCAGTCAGCAATATGAGGTTTGACCAACAAAAACATCATCTCATTAGGTAATGGAGGAGAAATGGATTTTTGTGTCCTGGTTGGTTTATAAGGGTGATTATAAAATAAAATAAAAATACAGCTTGATCAGAATAAATGTTTAACATCATGGTAAAACGTTCATATATGATCTGTTTGGAGTTTAACTGTCCTCTTTCAACTGGCTTACACTGATGTGCTACATGAACAGCTGTGCAGCATCAGTTCAACTCTAAGCATAAAAAATACCAATGATTTGCATATTTAGTGACGCACAAAAATCCTCAACTCCAGTAGAATAAGTCGGCATAACAACTCTTCCACCTTTAACAATATGGCCTCCCCACTGGGGTTGGACAGCTCTGTACACACTTGGCACCAAAATGAATATGGAGTGAAACAATCTCAGTAGAGCAGCTGATGTGAGTCACCCAAAACAAAAATGACCCTGTGCCAGCTATTGAAACATGGAGGACATGGCTTTAAATTGTTTTCATCATACATCGTATGAAAGCACCACTCCAATCACCACTCCAATTGAGATCCATTCTGATGTCCGGTGTGGACTGCCACCTGTCTCAAGTGGATCTAGACTCCAGTTGTACTTGTAGAAAATGTAAGTTGAATAATTTACTACTCACTTATTGTATGTGGGTAAAAACCTTTGAGCCTATTGTGTGACATTTTGCATGGAAAAAAACAAGTGACCTGAAACAAGCACACTTGTGTACGTGTGTAGGTGTGTTTGTATATGTGACCGCCCTCTTCCTCCTCTGAGAGATCAGATTGGCTCTCTATGAGGAGACTCCTCTCTGCAACCTCAATGCTGCTGTGTGACTGGAGGGATGGACAAAACCAACAAAACCACCTGCAAACTAACCTGAACTGGTTCCAAGCTGCCAAGCATGGGTCCTCACTCTTCCACAACAGTTTAGGAGTTAAGTGTTGACCAGGAATCAGTCATAAAAACCAGTCCTGACTATCCCAAACTATAAGATACAAAGTACCACCATACACTGATGAGTCTGTGCACTGGAGAGACTTTCTGTACATTCACACACTGGCCTGGAAAATATTTTTTTAAATCTATTATGCTAGTATCTAGTGTTGTATATTTCCAGATACTGTACCGTCTCATCCAAGTGGGAAAATGCCTTGAAAACCAAGTGCTCAGACGTTTCAGAAGTTTTAAACCTTGAAATGCTATATGTGCCTTTTTTTGAACCAATAATCTACAATATAACACACACCTTTTTCCATTTATTATAAATTAATAGGTTATTGTGTCCTTTATTGACCTGAAGTCAAGGGCAGAGTTGGCAACAAGGGGACGCACCCCGCCCCGTGGCCAACAGGTCAAAGACCTGTTTAAATC
This sequence comes from Chaetodon trifasciatus, assembly GCA_037975065.1. Lineage (NCBI taxonomy): Eukaryota > Metazoa > Chordata > Actinopteri > Chaetodontiformes > Chaetodontidae > Chaetodon > Chaetodon trifasciatus. The sequence continues at coordinate 6,834,824 of JBBMOE010000012.1, forward strand.
TTCACCCAGACCTCACAGTCACGTTCAGTCCCTCTGTCTCACTCGGTGCAGGCTTCTCGGGAACCAGGACACCTGCCATGATGCAGCGGGCTTTGTTCAGCCGAAGCGTGCTGTTCGCCCAGCAGGCAGCGGCCCTCGACAGTCCGCTGGCCGCTAGGAGCGCGCCCCTGCTGCAGCGACTGGACCGATCCATGTCCTCCGTCACCATCCCGCCGCCTGCATGCATGCTCCGGCCGCTTGAGGCTCCACTGCGTTACCTGTTCGGACCAGGACCCTCAAACGTTCCTCCACGGATCTTAGCTGCAGGGTCCAGGCCGATCATTGGTCACCTGCATCCAGAAATGTATATGGTAAACGCTTTGAAGATTTATATTTCATTCTAAGGTGGAAATAAGCATTTTTACTCAAATATTGAACTTGAGTAAAATTTGGAGGCGCATATGAATTTCGTGTCTTGTGGCAAAACGTGGAATACTTCATTATTACTTTTACATTATAACTTTGTGGTAATATTTATTTTGTTTGAGCAAAATCGGTAAAATATTTGACCACTGAAATTATTTTTAAATTATTTATCAGACCAAATTCAACGTAAAATGCTGTTGTGCTGTACAAACTGTTCGTGTTAACAATTCAACATTCTCAGTAAACAGACAAAATAAATATTTGCATAGGTTCAAAGATCGATAGTTTGTGCGTGATGGCGCACTGGCTACCTTGCACCCATCCACTGAAATCACTGAAAATACTTGGTGACAACACTTGATAAAATAGGCTACAACGTAATGTTTTATTGTGCTTCTTAGATCATGAATGACATCAAACAAGGGATCCAGTACGCCTTTCAGACAGAGAACAACATGACTTTGTCTATGAGCGGCTCCGGGCACGCGGCCATGGAGTGTGCTGTGTTCAATACGGTGGAGCCCGGAGAGAGCGTGCTCATTGCTATCAACGGAATCTGGGGAGAGCGCGTTGCAGAAATTGCAGAAAGAATGGGTACGTCTTTACGCACGGTTTTACGCACGCACCCGCTGGGTCTCCAGAGAAGATAAACAACTACATTTATCCCTGACTGTGCACTTTATCTTCATACCATCTATTTATCTCAAATGATAATAAATATTTTTAATCTTTAGGTGCCAATGTACATAGAATGGTAAAAACACCTGGAGGGTATTTCAGCAATAAGGAAATTGAGCAGGTAGGCACAATGTCTCTGAGACAGCCCAAAACTTACTGAAGATACTACAATTATAGAAGCATTCAGTAATCCATAACTATGGCTGACACATAATCACTTAGACTATCAGTAAGAAGAGCACATCTGCCATTGAACTCCTTTGTACGTCTTTCTGTAGGCCATAGAGAAACACAAGCCTGTCCTGTTTTTCCTCACACACGGAGAGTCCTCTGCTGGTCTCTGTCATCCAGTAGACGGTATTGGAGACATCTGCAGAAAGTGAGCCTTAAACACATCATAAGATGCACAGTTTTATGTAATTACCAACTACAATGTCATATTTCTCACTCTTACTGTCATATCTCCTTCAGGCATAACTGCCTCTTCCTGGTTGACACAGTTGCATCTCTTGGTGCAGCACCAATTTTTATGGACAAACAAAGTAAGACAGTGATGAAGGATTCAATTCTATCACCTGCTACCATGTCCTTGTGTGTGATATAACCTCCCTCTTATTGCACTCCCAGATATTGACATCCTGTACACTGGTTCTCAAAAGGCTCTGAATGCACCTCCTGGCACAGCACCCATCTCCTTTAACGAGAGAGCATGGTAAGAAGGGACTGTGCAGGGTGTTTCCATATGAGTCCTGAATTGTTGCATCTGCATAAAAAATTAGACCAGGAAGTCATTGAAGCAGGCATCTCCTTGTCTCTCTGTTACCCCTCACAGCCACAAGATGTTTAACAGGAAAACAAAACCAGTATCCTACCTCTTAGACATGACACATTTGTCCAACTACTGGGGATGTGATGGCAAACCAGCCAGAATGTAAGTGCATTACTATTTTCTTCATACCACCTAAACCTTACTTTAAAAAATTATTAGAGGTTTGCATTCCTTTTTTTTAATTTAAGATTAAGCTTCGTTGTGCTGGAAAAGTTGATATCAGTCTATAACGACAGTGTTTGGTATGAGAATAACACGCCATCACATGTGCTCTGGGTTTTAGATACCACCACACTGGTCCAGTCTCTGGATTCTTCGCCCTGAGAGAGAGTCTGGCAATTCTTGCTGAGAGGGTAAAGGGACATTTCACCACTTTTTGTAGATACTTGACTGAAAAACATTTATAACAACTAGAATTATTATCCTTATGTTGTCTTTACAATTATTTACATTCACAGTACACCTGTCAAAGCCCTCTTTATGTCAGCACCTTCATATTAATTTAGATTTCTTGCCTGTAATTAGCCAATCACTTTTATTGCCAGCAATATGTCAATTGTTACACCTCAAATTAGGAAGAAGCAGTAACTTCATAGTGGGAGAAAATGGACACTGCTCTCTGAATTTCCTTGTTATAATGCAGAAGCTTTGTGTTTGCACAGTCCCTCTCTCAGTTCTTGTCTGATTGTCACATAATTCTGATGATCTTTGTCTCCCTCTAGGGGCTGGAGGAGTCCTGGAGGAAACACAAGGAGGTGGCAGCGTACCTGTACAGAGGACTGGAAGACTTAGGTCTCAAGCTCTTCATCCCTGAACGGGTGAGGCAGTCATAGAGCAAAACAACATGTTGGGTGTTTTGTGCAGACGGACCCCAAAGAGCTTTCCTGCGAGACACAAAATAAAAAGGATAAACAACACTGAACAAGAATATACATATATGATACACACAAATAATCAGTATCACAGTCTGTAGCCCTGCATATCATATCTCTCAGACACAAGCCTGTTTATGTAGCTCTACAACTGACCAGCATTCCTCATAGGTGTTGCCCCGTTGTGATCACAGACATTTTATGTCCTGCAGGACTTGAGGCTTCCCTCCGTCACCACCATTGCCATCCCTGATGGCTACGACTGGAGGGAGTTGCTGGCCTACATCATGAAACACCACCAGATGGAGATGACTGGAGGCCTGGGCCCTTCCATCGGCATGGTAAGTTGCTGCTGGTATCTCATCTGTGTACAGTGGACAAATGTATGCTTTTACCGTCGTCGGTCGTGGTCATCAGTTGACCTGTGTGATAGCTGTTCAAGATGTGACCATGAATCTCAGCATGCCAGCAGCCGAGGATGGTGTTTTAATTTTCTCTAAAATAAACACTTATAAACACAAAGGGAGACAGTCCTGGATATAATAATGTTCCATGAGAAATAACAGCCACCTTCAGTTCCACTAGAACACTAAATAAACCAGACTTCCAGACCAAACCAATTTCAACAGTTAAAACAAGTCATCAGTTTGGTGTCTTTACAGCTCTCTGAATCATGCTGCTGAGTCACTGCAGGCTCTGATGTACTGTACCTCTCTTTTCATTAGGTGATGAGAATCGGATTGATGGGATACAACTGTGAGAAGGCTAATGCTGACATGGCACTGCATGCTTTGGCAGATGCTCTCAAGAACTGCAAAAAGAGCAAGGCTTAAGAGACCAGTGCATAAATTTCAGGATTTTGTCTGTGCTTTTGACTGCAGAGATTTTAGAAAACACTGCCCACGTGCCACTCTTGTGTAAGTAGGTGAGTTTTCAAATAAAGAAGCAAGTACTGTCGCATGGTCCATGCTAACTGCAGTGAAAGATGTCAATAAAGTGTACTTTATTTTGTCAAACACTTGTTCTGTCTCTGTGTATGGTAATTATTTTAGAAACAGTTGCAAAATTATATAAACGTTAGCATCCCTCACATTTATTCAAGGTTATTTTTCCAATCTGTAATGCCAAACTGTCCAAACTACATTTCCCATGATTCCCTGCTCTGACTGTCATACTGGATCAACACTGTCGCAGTTCAACGATTAATTTTGTGATATTTAATCTTGTACTTTCGTCCGAATTTATGCATTTATACTTGTTTGACTGAAGTTCCATTTAGTAATGGCGTGTCCAGTAAATAATACAGGTAAGACGATTGTTAATTTTACAGTAACGAGAATTGATTAACCAATGTCATCTGGAGGAGCTAGCTCGCTAACGTTACAATGTCACGCTCAGAAGCTAACGACCCACTCTGGATTCATAGGTTAGCTAACGTCACTAATCAGTATCTAGTAGCGTTTAGCTAAATAATGTGCTGTATATCATCAAAGTGTAACCGTAAAATGTGTCCTCAAGTATATCTGTAGCCCTTTTTACATCCAACTCAAGTCTATCGTTGACTGGGATTTTCGAAGAAATATGGTGCAAATAATTTATATTTAAGTTGGCTAGCCACCGACAGCCGAGACAACACAAGTTAGCAAACATTAGCTTCTGTCATAATAAACAACTTGCAGCCACCACCGGACATATTCAGCTGTTTGTATGCTGAGTCAAAATATAAGTCGTACTTTTGTGATCGGCGATCGATTCAGAAATGATGCTGTGATAACTGCGTCTTGTTTGAAAAGTTTTCTAGTTATCACATGAATGCAATATAAAGTAGGCACCTTCCTCTGCGTTTTATGCAGAATCGTCTTCGTCGGGTTTCTTCCAAATTTCGAGCACACTGCAGCATTACTGCCACCTAGAGGTGAAGCTGTGGTAGCTCCACACTCTGCTTTTATAACCAAAGTGAGATGTATGAAGCACTAACCCTCAGTTTTTTGTTTTGTTTTCAGTTAATAGCAAGATACTTTATTATGGGTCATTATTATTATTATTATTATTATTATTNATTCAGCTGTTTGTATGCTGAGTCAAAATATAAGTCGTACTTTTGTGATCGGCGATCGATTCAGAAATGATGCTGTGATAACTGCGTCTTGTTTGAAAAGTTTTCTAGTTATCACATGAATGCAATATAAAGTAGGCACCTTCCTCTGCGTTTTATGCAGAATCGTCTTCGTCGGGTTTCTTCCAAATTTCGAGCACACTGCAGCATTACTGCCACCTAGAGGTGAAGCTGTGGTAGCTCCACACTCTGCTTTTATAACCAAAGTGAGATGTATGAAGCACTAACCCTCAGTTTTTTGTTTTGTTTTCAGTTAATAGCAAGATACTTTATTATGAGTCATTATTATTATTATTATTATTATTATTATTATTATTATTATTATTATTATTATAGTGAAGTGCAGTACACTTCAGAATAAATAGATGTATATATTTAAATAAAAAGAAAAAGGAAAAGAAAGGGCAAGAAAAAGTTGGAGAAAGTTGAAAGATGTGTCTTAACATTTTTTTGTATCATTTGATTTGTTACCTTGGTAGAGTAAGTCACTTTTTTGTATGGCTATGTGCTTTGTATGTACTTTTGTTTTGTCTGGTTAGGTTTTTTTTTCCTTTTTATGTAAAGTAATATTAGGGTATTTGTGTATTCATATGGATTACATTTGGAAGATTTATGATAATGCAGCATAAACTGTTTGTGTGTTCTACCATCAGTGGAGTTGAACCCAGTCCTCCTCCCTCTAGACTGGCTTCTGGGTACCTGGGAGTCAGATGAACCTGGAGAGGGCTGTTTTCCGACCATAAAACCTTTCCGCTACACAGAGACACTGACCTTCAGCCATGTGGGACAACCCGTCATCAACTTTATGTAGGTTATTCCATGAGCAATCAGACTCTACAGATGAAATTAACACTGAATTCACTCGTAAAAGAGGTTTTAATTCAACTTTATGATAAATTGAAACAGTGGAAATAGTGCAAGCAGAAAAATACCAGCCCAAACAGTTTGCCAGTCAAAAGATTTTAGTGAATGATGCTCAGTTGTAGCAAAGGAAATACTGCCAGTGTCTAGTATTTTATATTCAACCTGATCCCAAATATGTTAAACTGGTGTGTGTCTGTGTCAGTACTTAAGTAAAAACTGGTCCTGATTCCTGTTGTTTAGAGACCCTGTGGACATTCTTCAGCTGATTCCTCACTGTTATGGTGTTTAACAGGTTCAGCGCCTTCCATGCAGAGACTAAGAAGCCTCTGCACAGGGAGTGTGGCTTCATTCGAATGCAGCCGGGAACCAACAGAGTGGCATTCATCATCGCACAGAACTCAGGTAGTTACCTTCATGTCGTGGAGGTAGTTTTGTTTTGATTCACCAGGCTCCCACTTGTTTTTCTTGAATATGTTGAAAGGGTCGTTTCGCATGTGCAGGGCTGGGTATGCAAAGGATTTTCTGAGGGAATCAGTTCTTAATGTGAATATATCAAATGTTTTTCACAATGTATTGTTCATTGATCTTATTAGATGTGACTCAGGGCCATCGTGCAAGCATATCACAGAGAAACATGATGCAGAAACATGAATATTTGGCAACTACACATACCTCTCTTGCTGTGTTTTGCTTGTCTTTCTCTTATAAAACAAGTTGAAATGTACATTTTAAGACCTTCTTGCTTCAATAAAATGTTGTTAGTTTGTTACCAGTATAAATTTAATAATGGCTACACACGCACACTTCACGTCTTGAGTCCATTGTGTCTTTTCGTGCAGGTCTGGTGGAGATTGAGGAGGGAGAGCTGACAGCACAGCAGCTGAACCTGCAGAGCCAGGCGCTGGCTAGAATCTCTTTCGCCAGGGAGCCGCATGTACAGCAGGTAGAGCTGATTCTCTGTTGGCATGTCATGCTCTCATCCTCAACAGTGATTGAGTGTACTTTGTTACTTTTTCCCTTGCTGTTTTTGTACCATCGACCTTGCCTGCTCCTTTCCATCTTTCAGATTTCTAGAGTGTTTCAGCTGCGACCAGATGGGAGGCTAGAGCAGACAGTTTCCATGGCAACAGACAACCAGGCACTGATGCAGCACTTGCACATCATCTACCGTCGGTCATCTTGACCCAACAGACTTGCAGACTTATTGTACATAGAAATGCTTTGGTCTGGAAAGATTAATGCTGTTAAAAAAAAAGGCTTGATCAATAATCACTGTTGAGTCAGATGATATAAACAGACAGATGTACTAAGAGTTAATGTTACTGTCAAATTAAAAGAATTAAAAAATAATAATAATAATAATTAAGAGAATTAAAGGGGCCCTGTAGAGTTTTCATGTAAACAAAGTTATGTTTACGTTCAGTCTTACTCACCGCAATGCATTATGTCTGTCTTCAAGTGCATATTCGTCCTCTTTGCAAAGTATTTTAAATCGTGCTTTGTTTACATCCATGTTAACTAGCTTGCTGTCTTGTTATCTCCTGCCTTCGCAGGCACATTACCACCCTACGTAGATCGGTGGAATAGTGTGAAACCATCGTGTACCACATCACTTGGGAGCCACTCATTGAAAAACATCTTATAGTGCTTCAAAAACTCCACAAGGAACCTTCAATCCAAATTATCTCAGTATTTATTGTTCAAATATTTAATCTTGTAGGTGTATTAATGTTAAGTATGCTGTCCTCTTATCTTTAATTGCATTATTAGATCAAAAGCATGAAGTAAAGAGACTTGTTCTTACACTGGTTGTTATTGTGATTGTTGAACCTTTGAGATCGAAAGTTTCCTTCATGCCTTTCAGTCAGGTTCAGGTACACACATAGAAATAGAAATTAAAGTTATTTCAGCTAATTGTTTTTCTTTTGTCTTTACTTATTCTAAGCTTGTTGTTCTGTCATTATGGGTTTAATGTAGCAGGATCATAAAATAATCAGCATAATAAGTACAAGGGTGAAGATTTTAAGTTTATTATGTATTTTTAAAAAAACGCTCAGACTGACATTTATAAATTAACACTGAACACTGTGAAAACAACCATCAAGCATACCACACAATCATCCTGAAGAGCCGTCATAGCGCCGGCCTTTATACTGCTGTGGCGTCAATTGTTAAAGTCTCAGTGAAAATAAAAAAATAAAATCATAAATAAACTATTTACAGATTAAAAAGGGGAATCAGTACCACCAAAATATGTGGATGCAGTATGTACCATTCCTCTGTCCTTAAGGTCTTTGGCCAAAAATGGGCAAAACGAGACCCAACATTTCATAGTCAGCGATGTCTAAAGTTGCAGCAGAAAGTTTAATAGGTTGCAAAGTTTTGGATCATATTTGGAAAGAGACACTGTTTGTGCTTTGGTAAAGAACAATAGTGTAAATGCAACCCAAGAAGTGCAAGCAGTTGATGCCACCTGGTATCACTCTCTGACTAAACCCAGCCTGCTGAGCATCAATTCAAACGTGGCTTTCACCTTCATTGCGCCTTCAGGCATATTTTCTGAGACAAACATCACATGAAAGCATCAAACTTTATCTGAGGAGTGCAAACAGCCTCCCGTTGCTCACATTCAACCTGAACACCATCATACATTACAGTTACAGCACTGGAGAAGCCTGGTTCACTGCACTGATGTAAGCAGCGCGACAACACAGAGAAGAGGTGGAGTGACACAAACTTGTTCCATTTAAGCTCTTAAATACCATCGTGACTACTCTTTGGATGAAGGGTAATCACTCACAGACTCATCTGACACCAAGATAACACAGACATGATGCTGATGAAACATTTGTTGATGCCATGCAGCGACAGACTGATCTGCTGGCAGGCTCAGTCCCCATCAGGCACAGCGGCCATCTCCACTCCCATCGTTGACTGACAAGTCTGAGATTTCAATCCCGCATATCCAACAATGATGATGATGATGATGACTCGTGTGCGCACTGTCTCAGCTGTTCACGGTTCCTTCATGATGTAGACATACATTGTAGTGAGGAAGTACTTCAAGGACTCAATGGTGGAGGACAGCCAGTGGTGTTCAGGGGTGAGATCCTTCTTCACCACACATTTCGTGATCTCCGCCTGAAAGAAGGAAATTGAAATTGATATTTTACTAACTTATTTTTAGCCAAATACAAATATCGTGAGAGGAAACAGGTGCAATTCTCTAGCAAAGAGTTTCAGTTGGGAGCTCTGCCTCAATAAAACTAATTTTATTTTCTGAATTAGCTTTGAGTAAACATATTTCAAGCATGTCTGACATATAAAACCTCTTATTTTAGTCAAGCATAACGAAACCTCAATAAGTTCTGTACCTAAAAAAACATTTTTTTTTTGCCGTTTCTTAAAGGGGGGGGGGCAGGAAACAAGTATTACCCACTGCAAATCTTTGCATCAGATCAGCCAACAGGGAGCTGCAGTATACACATTAGGAAGAGCGACAATCTCTATCAGCGCATATGAAAGCAAACTGAGCTCTGATCCATAAACAAGATAACAAGCAAGATTTGTCATCTAGCTTCACTCTAAAACATCAGTTTGTTTAATGTCATGTTTCCCCACAATGTCACACCAACACTAATCACACAGCAGCAAAGAAAAGACGTGAGAAACATTATTTCTTATATTATTGTCCCATTTCCTCACAATGCTGCTTGCACACAATGACTTTAAGTTACCGAGGGTTTCGGCACATCGGCTCCAGCAGCAGTCACTTACCCATCCTCCCCGTCTCTTCAACCATTGCACCAGAAACTTGCGGACAAACTGGCCTAGACTATCCACCAGGATGTGAATGGTGTTGGGATGGCCGTGTCTGACACAGTCCACTGCCAGGGCTCCGGCTACTGCATACATGGAGACCACCTTACCCCATGTTATACCTACAGCCAAAGAAACAGACATCACTGGGTTATGATTCCTTTAAGGTGGTAATGAGACACAAATTATTAGTCAAAGTGGAGTATTTTTCTAGGCTTTAAAACCTGTCTGGAGGGGACCTTTAAGCTTCAGCTATTCAAGCTGATATTGATTTATTTCTTGCAGTCACAGAGCAGTGGTTTGATAAGTGAGAATAAAAAAAAAAAATCACACTTTTTATTCAGGAAATTTGATCTTCAAGCCTCCACGGTGGCCGAATTTCCTAACCGGAATCAATAAACTGCCATATTTATCCCTGCATGAACTCTCCTTTCCTGTTCTCAAGACTTAACACCCATCTCCTCCATCGTTTCTCTTTACGCAAAGCCTGTTACACATTCTGTGACCTGACACGAAGCATGTGGGCCAGTCGGTGGACCTTGCACTGAAATAAACTCTAAATACCAGATTTAAGTCAACAAACCAGTGCATTTGTGTTAGTGTAGCTGATAGCGTGTCTTACTGCAGCAGCTGTAAATTAAAGAGGGTGAAACTGTGCTGCCTTTGCGGAGAGGTGGGTGAACACTGACGCAGTTTCTACTGTGGGGAGGTCAGCAGGTTCAGGAAATGATTCTGCATTCACCATGAAGAAGCAATTGAGAGTCACAAAGCTGAAAAAGGCCAATTCTTCGTCATCTACCTAAACAATCCAGTCAGGTAATTGAGGGCATCCGGTCATTTCTAGGTAGAGTTTCCAGGGCAGCAGGGATTGTTATAATGACCATCAGTGATGGGATGCTGGGCCTAATGGCATTAGCCTCCTTAGGCCGGCTTGTATTGTCATGACTGTTTCTCAGAGCTGACCTACAGCATCTGACTGTGGCTATAAGGGGATAGAGCTCTGGGCAAGCTTAAATGAGATAACCGTCCACGGAAGCTGTCAGAGTACGTCACGTCTCACTCCCTACTGAGAAGCAGGCCAAGAATAGAGACAAGATTGTCGAGGATAATGCTGGAGGAGAGGAGGGTGGAAAGAGAAAGAACAGAAGTGGGAGGCAGTCAAAGATAGATCGAGGAGACAAGGCATGCTGGTTGTACCGAGGGAGACCACAATACAGATGGACGCTAAACCGCTTCCAAAAAAGTATGTGGTTATGACACGTAGAGTCACTGGACAGATCATTTCTTTGGTCCCTAGATCCATGTTAAGCCCTTGCAGTCATAATAAGGAATGACAAAAAGCTTCAGTCGATAGTTATAAAACAAATTCCGGACAGCAGGAAAAACAAACCTAGATGCACTGTTCTATTTATACCCAGGTTTCAACCCATCCCAGAAGACTAGGGCAGCCTGGGTTCACTCGTTTGTTATTCTTCAGGAGGAATCCCACGCCACTTCCAAAAATTGCACGCCAGTGACGTCAAAACAAGCACAAGATTTGCCAGAATATAAGCATGAAAATTATATTAAGTGAGCCTGTTCTTGATCTTTCCTGGAAAGGTGCCAGTTTTTAGATGTGCATCACGCTGTGGTCGGAGCATCGCATCTACCCAAAAGGCTCAACAGAGGACATAAAGACACTTTTTTTTACTTGGATACTTCAAAATGTCAGTGTTGCTTTCGGTGGTGTATAGAGCAATTTTGTTGTCAAGATAACTTAAACAAGCCCGAGAGTCAGCAAAAACAAGTTCCAGAGAAGACATGCAGCCTAAAGAGCCTTAAAACTGGCCAAGTAAAGACGTAGACTGACAACACCACATTCCCCACTCAAGACCAAGACTGAACAAAGATTTGACCAGAAACCATTAACAGTAAAGCCTGTTTATTCTGCTCTGTCATTCATTCACAGTACACTCACATCAGATTTAAACAACACATGAACAGGAACGAAGATGGCTATTCTGAGGTAGTGCACTTTACCGGTCGTCCTGTTCCAGCTCAGCGTATCATGCCTGATATCAGACTACCACTGGAAATTACCGCAAGCCATAAATACACACATCTTAATATACCCTCACTTTCCTTCATCTTTCATAGACAGCAGTACATTGGGTACATTCATCCTTTATCATCCATCAAAACAAAACCTTCTTCTGCAGCCATGCCAGCAGCTCTGTGCGGCTGTACTTAAGCACGGCTAAATGCTAACATCAGCATGAAAACATGCTCCCAATGCTAATATGACAACGTTTAAAAGAGAAAACACGCTGATGTTTTGCAGGCATGGTGTTAACCATGTCCACCATCTTGACATGCTAATATTCGCTAATGAGCACTCAAAATACACAAAGTAAAATGTCGCAAAAGACTGGATGAGGTGATGAAAGCGCTAGATGAAAACCTATAGCATCATTGAAGTGATTACAATTCATGCTGTGGGGCACATGACTGCTCCACATTTCATCCAGTTCAATCCATCCAACAGGTGCCGAGACATTTCACTCAAAAGCCACAGATGTCGACCTCATGGTGGCGCTGGAGGAAAAGCCTGTCAATCATCAACGACAGGTTGATGATGACTGGATCCAAGATATTTCATATCTTCAGCCAAAGTGGTGGACTGACTGACCAACAGACTGACATCACCAACAGTTTTAGAACACCCATCAATGTCTGCACACAGTTCTCAAAAAACCCTGGCCGCAACACAGGACCACAAGAGGCTACGACAAAGACCAGTCCAGGTACAAGAAACCTACAAGAGGACACTGAGACCTGATTCATGACCAGGAGTGGGCAGAAGACAGATCAGGCAGCCTGAGCTGAAGAGACACGATACTGACGGTTCTGTTCAAATTTACCAAATCAGAAATCAAGAGAGATATTTGTGCTGTAGAAAACACACCACACCCTCTAAGTATAAACTAATGAGTGCTATTTGTTTAGGAAACACCAGAGTGTCTAAACTTAGTGACTCTGGATAGCTGTAAGAGCAATTAAGTGTTTTAGATGAAGTCTCACTCCACCTACGTATGATTCACACTCACTCAATCTCCCTGAAAGCACCTCTCAGCCAAAAGAGCCGGATGGAAAGTGCAGAGGCACACCTATTTAGTCACAGTAACGGCCTCCATCAGCAGTCTGAGACACTGAGGAAGTGTAAATCACTTCCTGTGCTGGCACATCTCCTTTGGCTGAAGACGACATGTTTAGTGTCCATCGTGGACAGCATACAGTGTGCTACATCATCATCATCATCATCATCATCATCATCATCATCATCATCATCATCAGAAGCAACAACAGCTGCGTACCTGTTGAGAAGATCTCTGTTGAAACACCGATGAAGGCATCTGAAACCATTGTCTCCATGGCAACAGAAATGTTGAGCTGCCGCGCCACGTTCCTGTACAAGCTGGGCTGTATACACTCCAGCTCGTCGCCTAGGTAACAGAGGAAGAGAAGAGACAAAAAAAGAGAGAGAGAAGCATCAAAAAGTCTGTGAGGAAGATGGACATTGATCTGAATGAAAGAGGAGACACCAAAACAGATTCAGTCATTTAGAAACCCACTCCCATAAAAAGAATGTTTTAACCTGGCTAACGTGTCCATGGGATGCTTTTTGATAAGCTATGGGACATATGAGGGGCCAAATAAGCAGTCAACACCAAGTGCAGTGGGCCAATGACAGCCAGAGTTTCATATGACACACACCAAAGGAACCAATCCCACCAGCACAGGTGAGGCTTTCCATATCATGATAACGTAGTCAAGTCAAAGGCTATTTAGATCCATGCATACGAAATGAAGGCAAAGGTGCAGAGTTACATCTAAGCCATTATAAGGCATGAAGTGACTTTCTCATGGAAAAAACGAAATCTGTAATTTTGAGGAACAGACATGAGTTTAAATCGGTGCCAGGAGAGGAACTTTAAGCGCGCTGGGTTGTATAAACTATCATATAACTCAAACATTCAGCCCAGTCAAACTATTTATTCTGTTCCTCTGTTGGAGAGACATCAGGATGTTAAAGTAAATCATTTCCATCTGGCACGCTGGGCACTTAAGCTGCTGTCTTCAGTGAGCCAGCTCATCACAGCTTGAAATATACAGTCTGCAGTGTCGTATGAGGAAATCATTTTCAGAGTAAAGGCTGAGGAGTTATTCAGTCTAGTTTCTTATAGGTATCACTTATCTCGTCCAGCTCTGTTGAGTCATCTCCGTTCTCGGCCTACTATTATCTAAAAGTAGATTAGAACACAGAAACTCTGCTTTTAACCTCAGAACAGCGATCATATCACGGTCACACCAATCAGCTCTCAGTGGATTTCCAGCTAAACTCACAGTATGAGAATTTACTGTTCAATCGATCAGTCCGTGTTAGACTGTAGAGTTTTGTTTGTGTACAGAGATTACATTTTTAATTGTGAATTCTTGAAATGTTGCTCCAGTTATTACCCCCATGAGGGAGGCTATGTTTTCATTTCCATCACTTCATTTCTAGTAGGAGATCTCAAATGCATGTGAGCCTATTTCAGTGGAATCTGATGGAAAGTTAAGCTGTGATTAGTTTTTGGCAGAGATGTGGACCCAGTTGAGGATCCAGGATTTTTTTTTTTTTTTTTTTTTTAAGATTTCCTAACATTATGAGATGGTGATGATATGAAAAAAAAAATCTCATGAACTACTGCATTTACAGACATGAAAAACATCTGGCTCATATCTTCCATCATTGTCCATCTCTCAGTGTCTTCTGAGAGCCGGACCCACAAGAAAAACACAAAGCAGATTAAAACATCTGCACATCTTCATCTTTGTATTAAAAATAAAGTTGGGGGTTAAGACCAAGGCAACCACAATGTCCTACAACAGAGACCTTTGTGGCATCTCTCTCCCTCATATCCTGTCATCTCTCTACTGTCTATACAAGGTATAAATAATAACGGTGAGGACTGTGCAGCCTTTGCTGGTGCTTGCACTCTCTGAGCCTTATACTGTTAAAGGAATTCAGTTTAAACTATGTTTTAAGCTTCATGGTAAACATTAAGACTGAAATTATAATGCCTTCGTGAAGGCTTCATGGTTCACCTGTGGGAACTGTCAGAAACGACAGCGTTAAATGGCAAACAGGAACAAATTGAAGAAAAATCCACTTCAGCTTACTTGAGCCCTCCTCTCCTGAACACATGGGGCTCAGAGTACACACGGAAATAATGACGACACTCTGAATGTGCACACATGTTGCTATAAGATGTCATTTGGCCCCTTATTCAACAAATGTTTGTGCAGGTTTCTCTTACCAAGACAGAGGAGTACTAAAGACACCTCAGCGAGCGCTGCGTTTGAGGGAGACAGGTTGAGTTCAGTTTTGGACCATCCCAGTCCATTCTGGTTGAGCCTGGACAGTATGTAGTCTCTGCACAAGGCTTTAGACTGGGACACCAGCTCCTTCTCAGTCAACGACCGGTCAAACACATCCAGGACCTCTGCAGCAAACACGGAGGACCGCCGCAGGACCTCCATGTCCTCCTGCAGGGGATCTGGGTCAGAGAGCACCTGACCTCTTCGGATCAGCTGTGTCTCAGTCTGTCCTCTCTTTATCCCAGAGGAACAGACTTTAACAGTGAAGACAATATGGCAGCTGTGGGGAAAGGAAGCCCTTATTTAGAGGCAGCTTGATATCATTTCTGAGTTTTAAAGGTATGAATTGCTCTTGAAATGTTTCTGTCAAGACAGGGAGAGAGACAAAGACACCTTTAATTAGCACAAGAAAGCAGCTTGAAGTAACTCAATTGTCAACATTCCTGTTGTTACCACATACTTTTTGAAGAACTGTGGGTATATACAGACACCCAAAATGTAAAAGACACCAGAAACTTACATAAGAACATGATGGAGGCGTTATCGTTGTGAGTCACATGGCGGGATAGTCAAGATATTGCTACACTTCTTAGATTATGCAACACCAAGCTGATACCACAAGATGACAAGGGAAATATTTTTGGTGCTGGGGCAGCAACATCTTGATTTTGAAATGCATGAATCATCAGAATAATGTTTAAAATATGTCCTAGAATACAGATTTATTGATCATTTCCGCTGTTGCGCGCAAAGAAGAAGCGACGCTCACCTTCAGGGTTGCGTCCACATTGATGTCTCCTCCAGTTAATTAATCAGAAAGCCTTTCAGTGCGTGTCCGTACTGTTTATCAGCCGAAAGAGCCCGAAAGTCACAGGAAAACAACTCCTCTGCTTTCAAAAGAAACCGTTTCAGACCATTAAGGCACCACCGGGCGCAGATCTGTCTCTAGTCTCATGTCCAACAGAGTTCCCGGTCTGGTCGGTCCACTTGCTACCCCGAAAGGCACCGTCTGAGTCGAGGGACGCAGTTGGAGGACGCCTACCTGTTGTTCCACCTTCCCATTGGCGCTCAATGGATGCGTTGGTTTTACTGTAAGGAAGATCCCGGAGGAGGAGTGCGACGCCTGCCTCTCAGCTACTGACGGAGACGAAGCTTACTGCGGCGCACAGAGGAAGAGAAATCAACTGCATCTGTATGTTCATTCACAAATCTGGCCGGATTAGTCCGACAGGATACTTTGAAGAGTAATAAATTCATCGTTTAAATATTCTAATAAACACTTTGTGTCCACTACTGTGCGCAAAAGCTTCACTTTTATAAACATTTCATACTTCACGTGTGAGTAATTGAAATGGGGTTTCCCAGCACAGGTGTGCAGCTGTGTCACTGCCGCTGATCTCCTGTCTGCCAGTGTTTACGTAAGTGTTCCTGGCTGAGGCCAAAAGTGTCACACTTTTAATCCCATTCAGAGCAGATAAATATAGGTGTCCTACTCTGCACTGAGTTTACTGGGCCGCATGTTGTTCTTTGCATTAAGCAGCTTAGCTGATTCGTCATTGTATTGTTACACTTTTTATGATATGAAAACACAATACAGGTACATCCAGTGGACCTGCACAGATCTTACTTTAAACAAAGACAACAAGTGAGAGGAGGGAGAGTGTTATCAGCCGTGGAGGACTCAGGTTGTCTGAGGGGCCAAAGAAATGAAAAAGGCACTGATGCACAGAGAGTTGTGACGCATTTGTGGTGAAACAGTTCCAAACCCTGGTTAAGATTAATATTTTTTTTTATTATGTAACTCAGATCTAAAGTATACTACACCTCTGTAATATATAGAGGCCAGCTAATTTCTCAAATGTGCCTATATGGCACTGCATCATATCACATGTTCTCCGCTGGAGGGGCAGCAAAGGGCACTTCATCACATTTCCTTGCACATTGGGCCACTGTATAGAGGGTATAACAGAGGTGGCTTTGCTGTGTTTGCTTCTTTTTTTTTAAACAAAAAAAAAAAAAAACATCTGGGCACTCAGGTGTTGATCACAAGCTGAAATACTGTGGCATATTTTTGAACTTCTCACAAGCATAGACAGTAGCATTTAATCTGTATTATTCTAATGATTTATGTGGTCATAAATTCATGAGTGTTATAGTGCAAACTGTGATATGGTGCCAATTTAACAAACTGTTTACAATAATTGCTTAAGAATCAACAACAGTGTTATAGGAGATAGGTACGTAAGAGAACTTAAATTGGCCTATTGTTGAATGAAGAGAATATGTATATATTGGAGGCCTACTGTATGTAATCTGCAATAAAGCTTCCAGGCTCTTGGCAGCGCAGAGTGGGATTAGAGATAACATACTGTACTGTACATACTGAATAGTTCAAGTCATGATATTATTTTCATATGTGCAGCTGTTTTGAGACAAAAGCCTTTGCATACCAAATACAGAACTTCATACACCCTCATCCCTCATATTGTCATTTGTACATTTTCATGTCAAAAATCAATTTTAAAAAAAGAAAAACCTTGGATATCATTACCCTGAGAACCCATGGAAGAGAAGTTCCAGCAGTGCTGTTTGGAAGAGAAGAATTTATGTGTAACCTTGACCCTGGTGGTGGCAGTAAGCAGGGTGTAGTCTGGGCTTTCCACCCTGTTTGAGCTGCTGGGCCTCTAAGCCAATGAGGAGGGTGGAATGTGTGGCAAGGTGATGGCGCAGCAGCTTCTTGTTCAACAGCAGAGCCATGGTTATGATTACATCACTTATTCCCAAAGTCTGGCTTTCTGTTTCTAAAAATGCATCAAAGACATGAAGAAAAACTGTGAGACAGACCCAGATGTTGTTCATATATGGACACTGGAGACCCATAAAAGATTAAGGTCACTGCCCAGACATCCTCAGAGCTCTAAGCATGCATTTTTATATTTTACATTAACTAGGACAGTGCTGGCAATAAATTGAGAATTTATTCATGGTGTTTGACTCCTGGGCATTCAGGGTCATGTGCATGTTTCTCAGACAAATTCTGTATTGGACTTTGCAAAAATGTCATGAGACTCTGAATGTAAAACTCGTTTTAAGAGCTTTCCTAAGAGCTTTGTTTCTGTCACATCGTTTTCACATGCTGGACATTCCCTAATAAAGTTGTATTGAATAGAAATGTCACAGAACAACACAATTGTATTGGCAGGAAATGGGTTAGAAATAATGCACCTGTTGAAGGACTCATTCCAGGTCCTTTCCCTCTGTCTCACGTGTGTTTGTTACTAACCATATTAATGTGATGAGCAAAACCTGATTCTGATATGTGTGTGTACATTTTTTCACAACAGCCTTTCAAACTTGTATCCAAATACAACAAGAAGTCCCAAACTGACTATGTTTATTGGATGAAATGATTTTACTTTTGATAGTAATTACATTGCCCTATTATTACACCCATAAATAGGGCAGTTGTTAAGCTGTTTGGCCTCTGAGTGTCACTGTTACTCACTTTCTGCTGAGCTGAGAGTTTCTCTCCTACAGATTCAGCCCCACAACAGTATATGAATTCAATACAACATCATTTGCATTATCAAAAACAGAGAAACATGTTAAGTAAGCTAAAATGGTTAAAACCACACCATTATTAATAATCTGTTTTTTTACAATTGATATTTACTTCAATTTGCCTACTTACACAAAGTCAGGTGAGTCACTGTGGGTTACACTGAAAATAATATAGACATCATTAGACCCTGCTTTTTTAAGTCCCAAATGAATTCGTGTGTAAATAAACAAAACTCAAAACAGTCATTTCTTTGTCGTCTTGGGGACATTGGTGTTTCAGTAATTAGCATGTCAGTGGGAGAGTTTCTAAAGGAAAGTGTGGCTGTAAAAGAAAACCTCGCCCCTCCTTTGAGTCAGTATTCATTTGTCAAAATGAGAAACCTGAACCTCCAATTGTGAACACAGTTGACCATGTCCCTCAGTTGTTCATTCCAGAGTGTATAGCAGGCACAGTTATTGTTTAACATGTTTGGGTTGTCAATAAATGGATGATAACTGGGTTGCAAATGAAACATAATTCAAAATTATGAAACACAACACTTCCGTGATGAAAACCATTGCTAACCACACATGGAATCTGGTTCTGTCTCATTTCAGCAAAGCATGAAAAGAGTCCCAGATTCCAAAAATGTCTGTGAGAGTGTCAGTAAGAAAGCAATAAGTGAATTTATGAGCTTTGGTGACTCTTGCATTTGTCAGTCTGTGAATGTTCCACATTCGTACTCATTAAGTCCATTTATTCATTTTCAGCAGACGAGCTCTGCCTCTCACATCCAGAGGTATCCATCCTGTCTAATTCTTCGCGATTGGATAATTGAGGACGACACGGTGTGTCTCAAGGCTGCTGTCTATCCTCTGTTTATGCTGTCATGCAGAGAGCTGTGGTCCACGGACAACATCATGTTGTTTAGCTGTTTGTTAGTTATCTGAGAAATTATGCTACTGGGCAAAACCTAGACTGAAGTCAATGCTGAGCTGTCACAAGACCAAGAAGAACAGGGAGTGTGTTGTGCTGTGTGGGACCATTGCACCTATGAAAAACAGCTGACTGTGTGGTGACAATGACACCAACTCTCACAGTCTGGGTTAAAAACATATCAGTGGGCAAAATATTGACTAATTCAAGCTTTTGTTCCTTTCTGCACACTTTTCATGGATACATCAAGGCTTCATCATTTTGCATCTATCTATGGATGAGCTAACTGTTCCTATCTTGGCTGCATTTGATGGCACAGCTGCATCACCCCCTCTTTAGAGATCAATGAGCGAAACTTAACTGTTGAATATGTTAACGAGCTCAGTTTCTCCTCCATTAAGGTCTTTGGTGACCTTTGGAAACTGAGCGCCACGCCTTCCAGTGGCCAATGGTTTTGTCGCCGCTGGTCAAGTTTTAGGCCTTCTCTGAAACATGCACCACCAAGAAGGTGCAGGAAAGTCTTAATTGCATGACACACAAGCACCAAAAGCAGCTGCTGTTTTCTTTTTCTTCAGCTTTGTGACAAACTATCTCATGCAAGGATTGTATTTAACTCATATTTAACTTCACGTCGCCCTGCATTGATCTCATCACTTCTTCCTTCCTTTAGCTCTCAGTGAAAATTCATCATGCTGTAGACTTTTGTGCATAAATCACAGCCTTGAACAATTTAATGCTTATTCTTTTCATGCCTGCACTTCACCAAAGAGCCACCATGTGCTAAACTGTTAAAGAATATGTAAACAGGCTGTGGGGATTTCAGCCTCTATCCTTCTCTCCTTCTGTCTCTCGTGCACAGATTCCTTTCATTCCAGCCAACCTTTCAGCATAATGTACTTGTGGAGGCGTACATCTCGAGGTTCATCCAAACCTCACGCCCAGCATCGCTGGTGCTGGGGAAACAGGTAAAACCAGAGGCACAGGAGGGCTCGTCACAGTTGCAAGGGTTGGCCTGGAACCCAGCCCCTGTCAAACTAGGAATGGGATGGGCAAGGCAAAATGTGACGATAAGTTTGTGAATGTATGATATCTGATTTCACCTTTAGCCTAATTCTTGTTTCAGAAACTGAAAAAAGCAAAATGATCACAACTTTGCTCACTGGCACAAGGAGCATCTTTACTTTTAATCTACTCACATTTTCATTTTTAATTGTACATTTTTACTAAATAACTGTCTCATATTGGTTTAGTCTCTCACATAAAAAAATCATCCTCATGCTTAATAATTGGTTTTCATAGCCTGCAGTGGAGCCAGTCACCCCTGGGTGTTGCTTTCTTTAATAAGGGCCTGGAACTCTCTGACCATACGGCCTAACCACTATTGATGAGACAGTCCAATCACAAACAGGCTAAGTGAGGATAGGAAGGTGGAGCTAAGCATTGAAACAGGGTGTGGTCCTGAAACTAGCAAGGTCTGTAGTAGTGCCTCGGGGTTTAAATTGAGTTGAATGATACCAGTCCTGTACTTACCACACAGCTGGCCTCTAACTTTTACTCACCTCCCTCTCATTTGTTAGTGAGGCTTTCAGCTCTTGTTGGAATTGCAGTAAAAATCATAGACATTTGAGGACAGCTGGACAAACCCACGGAACAGCTTTGAATGAATCTGGTTTTCACCTGATCACTCTCACTGGTGCTGCTGGTCTGTTGGATCCTCTGGATTGACTGCTGCCTGCCCCGGCTGTGCAGCTGCCTTCCTCACAAACAGGAGTGAGTGCTGAGGACTTGTGCTCAGCGGGTGAGTCACTTAGCAGCAAGTATTTTAGCCATTTCAGAGATCATGTAGCATTTGAGCTGCTCCTGTGACAACGTTTACTGACTGGGTTTTTTTGTCATGTCATGGTACGCTAAGATTTCTCTGGATTTAAAAAAAAAAAAAAATTCTTTTGTCTGTTCTGCAGTTTCACTCCCTGGAAATCCCTGATGAACTAATATCATGGTAGCTCAGGCTAGGCTGGCTGAAAGGGCCAAGTTCTTTGCCTCACCTGTTTGACTTGCTCTGTTAGTCAGCTGGAGAATATTTCATTGTATTTGGACTGACAGCAGAACTCAGATGTTTCACAACCCTTCAGATATTTATTTTAAAGCATTGTTTTCTTGCGGCTCACCAAACAAATTAAAGCTCTTTTTGAATGAAGCTTTTGAATCATTTTTAGCTCACAGGCTAAACTTTGGAGTAGGCAGTGAAGGGAGCTCTGAGTGCAGATTTCTCTGTGTGCTTATTCAAAGGTTGAACACAGGGGCGCTCAGGGGTGTTTGATGAGCCCATGCAGCTGTCTCCTGTTTGTTCAGTCAGTGGGGAAGCAGGTGGACAGGTCGCTTCGTAGCTCACCTGCCTGACCAACCTCTCTTTCAGCTTGGCTTCATCTCCTGGACTCTTTGTCTTTTTCTATTTTTTTTCAGTGGTTTAATCGGACAGGAAGCAAGCAGTCACCATGCTGCGAGAAGCCGTATCAAACCTTTTAAAATTCTACAGCTCTCTTCAGTCCAGAACTGGTAAGTGTCTTTGTCCCTGTTGTAGATTTACACATCTGCTTTCTTAAAATATGAATAAATAGCCGCTGAATGCTATGTAAGAGTTTGCTCTTGCTTTGCTTAACCTACAGCATGAAATGTGGACATAAACTGCATTCACCTTCAACCCTGCCAGATATCTGTGTGTGTGTGTGTGTGTGTGTGTGTGTGTGTGTGTGTGTGTGTGTCCATTACCAACATGCTGAGACAGTGAGGAGTGTGTGTTTTTGTTCTCCACCAGATGCCAGAGTCAAAGACTACCCGCTGATGCAGGGCCCCCTACAGATGACCTCCATCCTGTTGGCCTATGTCTTCTTTGCACTGTACGTTGGACCTCGCCTGATGGCAAACCGCAAGCCCTTCCGTCTCAACACAGCCATGATCGTCTACAACCTCAGTATGGTTTTACTGAACGCCTACATCGTGTATGAGGTAGTATCCAGTTATTTGCTGACCCCTCTTTCTCCATGAACCAGAGTGCTTGTGCAATGTTAACAACAATTGCTGATGTGTTTTTGACACCTAGTTCATGATGTCTGGATGGGCCACCACCTACACGTGGAGATGTGACCTTATCGACACCTCAAATAGCCCACGGTCTCTTCGGGTAAGCCTGTAAATTGTTCGTCATTTGCCTCAGAGCACAGGAGCTCTCACTCTCTGTCATGTCATTACAAACATACCTTTAGGCTCAGGCCTGTGAAATAAAGATGACTGTGTTGACTGAGTTAGACATTTGACCTAACAGCACTTCTCTTCTCTTCCTTCCCCCAGATGGTTCGAGTGGCTTGGTTGTTTTATTTTTCAAAATTCGTTGAACTCCTTGACACAGTAAGGGCTTCTTCAGCTTTAAAATCATTGTGACTTTTTAAACTGTCTTTTGTGTGTGTTCACTTTAGCTTGCTCTGCTTTATTTGAGGTGTTCTTCGTGCTGAGGAAGAAACAAAGCCAGATCACTTTTCTCCACGTCTTCCATCACTCCGTCATGCCCTGGTCATGGTGGTGGGGCGTCACCATGACCCCTGGTGAGATTTACTCAGCATGATAAAACACTCTATATGCAACACACACATTGTGCATCGGCAAGGGTTTCTAGACACGACGACTGAATCTTGACAGTCGTTGAACTACTTTGCATCTGAAGAAATGAAAGCATCAGGCCAAAACAATGAATTGGGGAGATCACTGTACAGTTGAAAAAAGATATCGAAAGACACGTCATTTCCTGTGTGTTTTCCCCTCTTAAGATGGAGGAATGGGCTCCTTCCATGCCATGGTGAATGCAACCGTTCACGTTATCATGTACTCCTACTATGGACTCTCTGCTGCAGGACCTCGCTTCCAGAAATACCTGTGGTGGAAGAAGTACATGACTGCCATCCAGCTTGTACGTAGTTTTTTCGTAATGAAATGAATATTTGATTTGTACTATGGATCTGGGCTAGATTTTTAATAACAATATGTCGTATTACAGACGCAGTTTGTGCTGGTGTCCATCCACATTAGCCAGTACTACTTCATGGAAAAGTGTGACTACCAGGTTCCCCTTTGGATCCACCTCATTTGGATGTATGGCGTCTTCTTCTTCTTCCTCTTCTCCAACTTTTGGATACAGGCCTACATAAAGGGCAAGCGGCTCCCTGCCACAGAGGACAAGGAAACAAAACTCAATGGCTCAACCAGTACATCTATCACTGTGGTGGCCAATGGGAAACACATGGAGAATGGGAATGCGCACCACCACACCAATGGCAAAGTGCTCTTAGGCAAAGTAAAAGAAATCTAACTTGGGGACTCTGGAAAGGAGAAGGATGCTCTTTAGAGCTACGTAGAACATGTCATTCATCATTCACACCTGGAAGCACGTTGGAACGCCACAGATTTCAATATGCTACTTCTAAATTTCATAATTTCTGTATAAGCTTGGATTTTCTTATGCACACTTGTTGGGATATGAATGGCATGTTTCGTTTTGCCGATGATCGCTACTTGCCACACTCTTTGTTAGTTGTTGCGAAACTATTAACTGTGATGAACACTGTATGATATAATTGGTGCTCATTTGCTCACTGATAGTATTTGTCAACTCAGGCTTGACTCACACAAGCTTGACTTACACTGCCTACTGTAGAGCTGGCATGGCTTTGTTGCTTGGGAGTATGGCACAGTTTCCACTAAGGACTGGCACGTAAAAATAACTGCGACAAAATTTCACTGTAAATGTCAAATTTTTAGGTTTTTTTTTCCCTGTTTTTATTTATCTTTTGAAATAAAACAATTTTTAGATAAAGGTCTGTGTCATTTGGAAAGCACTTAAGGTGTGCACTTTGTAAAAAAAAAACAAAAAAAAACACACCACACCTCTATTTTTCAATTTTAACAATTGTGGAAATGTTATACTGTATATTACAGTATTGATGCATTTTGCATTTTTGCAATTTAGGTAGTGACATACACTGCTATGCATGTTCATCCATATGAATCCAGTTTTTAAACACTGTATAATTTGTTCTCTCAGCACGCTGTGCATGAAGTTAATAGAAAGAAAGTGCTTTCTACAAACTGAATAAAAGGTATGCTGTGGATGGCTGTTTCTGAATATCACTGCAGAATGTATATATTGGTTGATAAACCTACCAGTGTTTTTACTGCTGTTGTTGATTACACATGTGCACTGATGACATAGGAAGGATATTCTAGTTTTGAAGCACTGCTACCCTTAGAAAAAAAATGATTTGATATTTGCCACAAAAATGAGAATAGATGTTCAGGTGTGTCCAGGAGCTGTTTATGTTCTGATTAACCTGCACAATGTTCAATAGATTAACTTGTTTCTGCCTTAAACAGAAATAAAAACTCTTTCAATGTTTTGTCAATTTGTTTTCAAATAATTTACCTACTTTTCTCTGCCATATGAGTCAAAGACTCTATTAGAGGCCCAGTGAAAGAGTTAACAATGAAAATGTGCACAGGCACACATACACCTGTAGCTATAAAGAAAATAAAGACACAAACAGGAATGGGTTTGTGCACTTCTTTATCCTCTTACAGCCAGCAACATATAAGTAAATTAGCTCCTGTCATTCCTGAAAAGCAGAGGTTCCCAAGCTTTCATGGTCATAATTTGTGGATGTTTCTATTCCAACATAACACAACAGCAAATGATTTCACTGATTATTTCATCCCGTGGTTTGATGGTGAGCTGAGAGTGAAAACCAGGACTGACCCTCCCTCTACACTGCTAACTGTCTGCATTCATTACTGATGACAAATGCTCAGCGATATTCCACCTTTGTCTTAAAATAGTTTGTATTCAGACAAACTGGTCTGGTTGCTGTGTGAATATGCATGAATCAGGATATTCTTCATCTTCATTTTGCCAGACCATCACACACACACAAAGTAGGAACAGTCAAAACATATATGTAGGTTCTGTCTCAGCCAGTATAGTCTGTTGTAAAATGCTTCATTGAGTAGTAGAATACCAAAGGAGACATGACCGTTGCTGGATCTAAAGACACAGTGACCTCTACAGGAGGATTTCTACAAGGCATAGCAAGCAGGTTCAAAATATTTTTATTCTTCTGTTGGTTTGGTAGATGTTAAATCACTAGTGGAGATTAAAATAAAACAGCCATCATTACATGTCACTTATGAGTTGATCTTATCAAATGACATGTCCTCGCCCTACGGCTTGCAACATGGCAGAATGAATACATGCCAATTAACTGACAGAACCGTATGTGGTAAATAAACCATTTATTCATTGTATAATGTATACAGTGTAGTCCAATTACATAATAAAAGCCAAGTAAGGTTATAAATACTATTTAAAAAAAAAAAAAAAAAAGAAAGAAAAAAAGAAAAAAAAAATTGCTTAAAGGCCAACACGCAACACTTGTACTTTACCACATTAGACCTGTATAAACAATTGATTCTAACAAACCATTACATCAACTGGAGGAGAACAGTTGCCAGTTAAGGCTAAACCACTGTGTGTAAATCTTTATTGTACATTCAATAAAACAGGTCATTCCAAATACAAATAATGCATTTTATCATAGATTAAAAACAACCTAAACAGCCAAGACAAATTATCTGATTGACTGATGAATGACACTGCTAGTCGATTTGGCCATCCTTTCTTTGGCCTTCTTCTTAACAGGATCCAGCTCGAAGCTGTTCCACAGACGGATAGTCTCGTCCCCAGCAACAGTTGCAATGGTAGAGCAGTCTGGGCTCAGAATCAGACTGAGAACTCGGTCCTCATGGCCTGAAATAAAAAGCAGGAATGTGTTTAGACCAGCATGAAGTACAGCGGTTTCCAGTTCACCGGATGTTTCCTTTGAAGCAAAGTGTACTAACCGTTGAGCTCTGACACCTTGGTGAGAGACGGGTACTTCCAGATAGCGACATTATTGTGGGCATATCCATGGCCAGAGACCAGCTCCTTGTAGTTGGGGGCAAACACCAGTGAGGAGATCTGAAAAGCAAAAATATCAGGTGTGATTTGAGAAGAGACCCATGCTGTCACCTGAAAATGAAATAAATTAGAGCTGGAGTTGGGAAGGTTTTGATTGGATGGGCTTATCACAGGCCTGCAACAGCCACAGATACCGGATTTGTCTTTTTTGTTAGAGCATTTGATTTATTGATTCCTGTTGGGATATAAGGATAATTTCAACTACAAAGTACAATAAAAAAAAGCTTCTAAAACCACTTACCTACTCTAGCTTTGACATTTCTGATTGAGAATAAGGGTCTAGAAGTGCGTATTTACCTGGGACTGAGTGTCAAGAGAACTGATACAGGATCCACTGTTTACATTCCAGATGCGGATGTGACGGTCACTGGTGCCACCTCCAGATGCAAGGATATTTGTCTGCCATGGACACCAGGCCAAAGCCTAGTATGAAAACACATCCGAAAGTGAGTTTCAAGCTTTACACATTCTATGACAGAAGATTAATGAGAAGCATTTATACTTTATGCAGGCAATTTAAAAAATGTTCAATATATGTAATAATCAGGAAAAATCTTTTCCTGGATTTTAGGAAACTTTTGCTTGTTAGTTAAAGTATGACGCTACCCACCTTGACAGCTCCTTGATGTTCACTCCAGCAGCGAACCACCTGGCTGCTGTTGCTGGCACTGCCCTCCTGCACCCGGGGCCATACACACACCAAGTTGTCATTGCCTCCACTGGCCAGGTATCGCCCATCGGGGGACCACTTCAGCCCACACACCTCCTGTGAGTGACCACTGATTGTGGCGATGTGATGGTCTGCCACCCTCACATCGTGATGGTGGATATGTCCTGATCGCGAGCCACTATGAGAGGGAGAAATATTACATGTGAGTCCAACAACCACACCACTGAAATTGTAAGATTTGTATTTTGCATCAGAGATAAGAAAGCAACTGTACCTGGAAAGAACGTGGTCATTCCAGCTCAGGCTGCCAACTCGAGATGTATGGCTGGCCATGCTGCGTAAACGCTTCTGCATTTCAACATCCCACAGCTAAGAAAACAAAAATGTACCATTAAAAAAGTATTTATAGACAGCAGTTTGAGTGCCATGTGTTTTTAAGAACTGACATGGTGTGTTCATGGGCACACTGACCTGAACTTTGCAGTCACTGGTGCCAACAGCGAGGTAGCTTCCCTCTTTGGTCCAGGACAGTGAGCAGATGTAGTCCTCCTCACGCTCCAACTTCATGAGAAGAATGATGTCTCCTTGTGTGGCGTCCCACAAGTAAACGCTGTTATGAAGAGCCACAGCGATAACATTTCGACTGCTCCAGTCAAGCAGATTCAAATCTGGAAAAAAGAGACCAAAGGCATGTTTGCATAAATATATCCATGAATACAGTCTTTATGATTTGCGTTTAGACTAATGTCGAGATCATATTGATGAATATCCACCCTCAGTGAATCCAAGATGCGGTAAGTTCTGAATAAAATAGTAACATGTTGTCATTATTAGGAAAAGGATCTTAAGCGCAAAACTTACAAAAATCATTTCGAAGCTCGGGTGCATCCAAGATTCTGTCAGGAGCTGAAGATATGTATCTTGTCTTTTTGACAGACGCAGGAGTTGTAGCCTGACTGTAGAGGACCTTCAAGTTGTTTTGATATCCTGTAAATTTGACATTATAAATTGTTAAAAATCCCCAATTTCTAGATTCTTGTGATATCATTGCCAAGCACTATGTCCGCACACAAACATCCATACCCTCTGGAGCATTCAGCGGCTTCCCTCCTAGGTGCAGGATCTTTGCATCTTCAATGTTGTATCCATTTAGTGACATAGACCAGGCTTTCTGGTTTTCCTTTAAAAGACATTGATATGTTAGTGTCAATCAATAAAATCCATAACTTACAAAAAGGATCATCAGGGAATATGTATCAAAATATCTTACTGCTGTTACTGCCATCTTGTTTGTGTCCACAGGCTCATTCTCTTTTGTGAGCAGGAAACTCGCCACATCCATTTGTTTGCTGTTTCTGGTGGGAATGAAGCGGTCGCCGCCCATCTTGGAGGGTGTTTGCTTTTTATTTTTCCCTATAATACAATAAATAAACACCCCACTGGTGAACATTTGCAGAGGTAACAACAGAGCTGTGTTAAGCCATGCATGAATATATTAGGCACACATTACCTGGTGTTTTGTTGGGAGTTTTTGATGAACTTAGCGACACATTGGCAGCCTTGCCAGGTGACAAACCGGATGTGTTTGTCGAGCTGGCCTTCCTCTGCCACCTCGCCATGGGAGCGTTTATGATGGGCATATCCAGCTTCAAGATACTGTGGATGTCGTTCTCAAAACCAAACTGCGCCATTTTGTCCAGGTTTTCACACGACCTGTACATCAGGACGAAGAAGAATAAAATAAACGTCCACCTGATATGCAACAATAACTTCATGGGCTACCATTACCGTTTAGGGTCGGTTAGCAAGGCGACCAAACTCTAGGATCACTGACGTTAACGCTATTTAATTGGCTGATGTAAGGTAGAAAAGCCGTTTCACGCAAGCTAAAACTATTTTGCATTACCCCAGCTACCTTGTTACTATAGTTAGGTGTAATGACGTTAGCTAAAAGTAAACGTACACAAGTTAGCATTAGTGTTAACCGTCAGTAAACGAGCACAAGTTAGCATAACTGCTACATTCTCGAATGGATCCGAAACAAAGACAAAACTCCGCTGACCAGCTGAATCGAAAATGTTTTCACAGGTTCAACAGAAACAAAATAAACTCACCTCTTGAAGAAAAACGTGGAACACACTGCAGCACCTTTGGCCTCTTTCTCTTTTTGAATTTCGTAAAATGACGCCACACGGTTTAAATGTCTGAAAGCGCTTCTGCGATTGGTTCATTCAAGAAGCGGCCGTTCTCGTCACGGCATTTCTATGGTAACGTTTACGAATGCGGTTCTGTGATTGGTGGAGGGCACTTCCGGATAGATCAACGCGTGAAAACGATCCTCGTCTTCAAAAGTCTATCGCCATCTATTGGCCAAAAGACGATATTAGAGCTGCGGTTTACGTGTGTGAAAAAATAAAACACAGGGAAAACCACAGATAACCAATAAATGGTAGACAATCACAGCTGATCAGTGGCGAAAACATTATGCCCCCATTTCTTTTTTCTTTTCTTTTCTTTTCTTTTCTTTTCTTTTCTTTTCCTTTCTTTTCTTTTCTTTTCTTTTCTTTTCTTTTCTTTTCTTTTCTTGTGAGACATTAGGGAGAGTGACTTTGATTCTCTGTTGTCCTTTACACGCCCTAATTTGAAAGTAGTTGATTAAAATTAAATGTTCTTCCCACAATTATGCTAAAATCAGAGACAATATCAAGGCAAAGAAAGCATTTGTGTCTCTGCTCTTTGATTAGAGGCAACTACATGATCAACTGTATGTGTATTAATCAGATTAATGGGATTAAATTATTGATCAATTAGATGAAAATCTCACCTCATACATTATATAGATGGTGTACTTAAATGCTGAATCATCAAAGCTCAAAAAGATCAAACTAGAGTTATATTTTGGAGATTATTTTAATCAACATAATCACAATGATTTACTAGTATACAGAATAGACTCTAAGCAAAAGACATGCAATGTATAAACTGATGTCTGATGTGTGAATAAACATCCACTTTGCAGCAAGTTCCTGGAATTAAATTAGATTGACACCATTCATTCTCAGCAGGTTTTTATTAAACTTAAGTGAGCACTGCATTGTTCATTTACCTTGGTATTAAAAGTTTTATCTGGCACAATTATCTTGGGAGCAGGCAGCATCGGCACACAAGATGCCGGCTCTACACTGACTCGCTCAGCAGCTCAGTGGGAACATTCTGTCTCTGATTAAAGCTTATCCAAGAATATCACATGGATTTTAACGTGTTGGTGTCTTTAAGGACTATATGTACTCAAAAAGCAGGAGTATAATCTGAGGCTGCAGCTGATATAGCTCTTGTTGCTTGTGTTGAAAATAAATTGTTGCTTGTATCCATTGAGAAAATGACCATCCCAGTATTCTTTCCCCTTTTTTGTACGGAGACATGCATTAATAATTATGGAAATGAGCTTCAAATGTTTAAACCATGATGAAAGCATCTTTGTGACTCAATTATCACTGATGAGGTGCTAAATGTCCTACACTTCTTCCACAGGCTATGAACCATCATCAGTATTCTATGAGGCAGAGTACAACATTATTTACAAAAACTACTGACAGTAATGAAACTGTTTGGATCAAGTGCTTTGTCTTAGATATTCCTTTTAATTAGATGTGTGGGAGGCTGACCTACCACAGCATCAGTTAACTGTCCAGAAATCCAAGGGAATTTCTCCTTAAATCAGATGTTCTAATACCAGATTTTGGTAACCTGACACTTAGTGGAAAAAAAGGAATCGGACAATATGAAACAAATGTGCCATAAAAGTATCTTTAATTAAACATTTTCCGCAAATTTTTCATGAACAAACAGTAGGGAAAAAGAAACACAAAAATGTACAGCATCACAAAGAAATATATTCACCCATAAGGACGGTATCTCAAACCAACCAACAACAGACAGACAGTCTGACTCTTTGGATAAACACGTTCAGTCCATCCAGTGTTTGGCAGAGTTTCACTATCTGTGGCAAAACAAAACACTTGATTTCAGCAGGACTTTATCTACAGACTGTGAGGCCATTTTTGATATTGTCTGTTTGAACTTAAATACTGTGCATGATTGGAACAGAACATTTTTATTGTCTATTTTCACAAATTGTTGAAAGGAAAAGCTTAGTCCAGAATTTACGATCAGTGAAAATATGCTTCACAGTTATAAATTGTGCAAAAAGAAGCTTGTACATCGCTGCAGGCAGTGAACATATTTACATTTCTTTGTGTATTAATGCATAAGTTTTAAAAGCATATTCAATAAGAACAGCAGTGTAAAGTGTGATAGATGCATTAAAGTGCATAAAATAACATGGTTTAAAATCCAGACCACACGGGTTTCATACTGTGGGCAGTTGGTTCTGCAGCAAAGGTTTGGTAACATTCATGGGGCACGCTCTCCATTCACAGAAGGAAACATGCTAAATCATCAAGAGGACATTCAGCAGTAGAAATGGAGAGGGAAGCGCAAACGTGAGCCTGTTGTTCAGCTGCAGCTTTGCATTACAAGGTACGGTAACCACTGTCTTTTATCTCTGGAGCCATTTCAGTCATGTCCTTAGGGTAATGTATAATTGAGCCAATAACACCTGAAATGGAAGAGCATAGATTGGGCTGAAATTCAAGACAAAAACAAACACAAGCTAACATAATGAACTGCAGATTATTGCATCTCACTTTGAATTTATGAGCATTAACTGAGCTACAACCCTGATTCCAGAACAGTTGGGATGCTGTCTAAAACGTAAAGAAAAAGAAAGTGCTTCCATTTGCAAACAAACTGTGTTTACCAAAGTGTTCCTGAGCCCATGTAGTAACATCCTTTATACAATCATGTGTTCACAAAGTGGTGAACCTCGCTCCATCCTCGCTTGTGAACGACTGAGCCTTTCCAGGATGCCCCTTTCATACCCAATCATGATACTATCACCTGTTACTAATGAACCTGTTTACCTGTGGAATGTTCCAAACAGGTGTTTTTGGAGCATTCCACAACTTTCCCAGTCTTTAGTTGCTCCTGTCCCACCTCGATTGAAACATGTTGATGTCATCAAATTCAGAATAAGCATATATTCACATAAATCTATGAAGCTGATGAGGTAAAACATTAAATATATTGTGTCTGTATCATCAAAAATGATTATTAAATTATCATATTTTGTTTTATTTATGTTTTACACAGCATCCCAACTTTTTTGGAATCAGACTGTATTTTTGACCTGACCTGACCTGGCAATTGCAGTCATATTCAGAATAATAAAGGTGAGGTCATCCTGTACATACAGCACCACAGAGTGAACCACGATGCAGGGATTTTGAGATCATTTAATATTTAACTCTCTAGCACTATTCACCCGTGGCTGTTAACTGAGATGTCTGCAGTCTATATAGACCTGAGAGAAAGCAGAGATTGTTGTTGTCTTACCTCCAGGGTGCCTAAAACCTAAGCAGAGAGAGTGAGAAAGACAAAACACATGACTATGCTTTATATTTCCTCGTGAGTATGAGACTCCATACCAAAATCATGTGACGGGACACGTTTGAAAATATCTGCTGTTTTCCACTGTAAAAGAAATCATTTTGCTGCTTTTCAAGCTGCTTTTAACTATGTAACTGTGATTAAAGGCTGCATGACATCATCCAAATGGAAAGTAAAACTGTTGCATACTCACCCAGCTTTTTGGAGAGGAGGAGGCTGATCATGGTTAGTCCGGTAAACGCCATGAAGGCCAAGACAGGGATCAGAAACTGAGGCAAAGGAGGCCCTACAACTAAGAAAACAGTTCAATAATGAGTAACCTGACTGCCTGTCAATAAAACTGTTCACTATCAAACATGTGGGTACTGTATATGCATGTGGATTGCTGCAATCGCAAGAGCAAGCTGATGTTTTATTTTAGAATAACCCTTTCACTTTTTAGCAGCCATTGCGTCACATGACTCAGTCAAATGCTATCAGCTGCTTCCACAAGCCACAGCCACCAGCAGGGTTCTGGCCTGTTTTCCCCCTGCTATAGACCCAGAACAGGTATCATCTAATGCTGCCATTATATCCATTTGCTATCACTGACATTGTGGTTAGAATAGCACTGAATGAAGAATGTAGAATGGTCCTGTCTTACGATAAGGCACATGATCATTCACATCACAGGCAGACAAGTCAGGACAAGTAGCAAGCAAAGACATGTGAAGGCTAAACTCAAGATGCCATGAGGGAGGGAGTTACTGTAAAGTTATTTTTCATGATGTGACTGATGATTTTGTACTGTGATGTTTGCTCCAATATACCATTATAGTTATTGTTGAAGTACAACAAGTGGTATTACTGTTGGTGCTTCTGTTGCAAAAACAACTGGATTACTTTCAGTTTCCCTCAGAGCTCAGCAACTACCAACAACTCAGGATGCACTGCAGTTGTGTCCAAATGTCTGTGAATAAACGATCAACATCACTTTGGAAACAAAAGAGGAGAAAGAAGCATGTTCACTAAAGAGCTGCAGGGAAATTGTCTTTTTTATATATCAACCATAAAAGCTTGATGACTGTTACAAGATTTGTTCTCAAAAGCCTGACAGAACATCTACCTGAGGGCTCCTCAGAGAGCTTCAGTTCTCTCATTAGCTTGATGCATCCCTCCTGAAGGCGGATCCTCTCCATCCTTGTGCGCTGCGCCTCCTGGTCCCACAACACTTTGAGGGCCAGTGCTTGCGGTACGTGGGCTGTCCACGTGTCATTGTGGTCCAAAGTCAGATAGACCTTCCCATCATAGAACACACGGTCAGCCCAGTGCAGCTGAGACCCCTCCAGTATGCATTCGCGAGAACGAAGGACAGTGTGGTTTCCTAGGGAGTGAGATAAAGGCCATTAACAATGTCATTTTCCACAGCCGTTATAATTCATTACTGGCACGTGAAGGTTTGCTCACTCAGTACTGCAGTCTGGTTGACACTGATATGAGTTGGAAGGAGTGTGTCTGCTGACATTGTTTGGACAATGCTGTCAATTTCCTGGCTTATGCCTGCAAGAGAGACTCCATTGAGAAGGACCTGGTTCACAACCCGCTGAGCACCCACCACTCCCAACTGCTGGACCTGCACGATGACGGCATCTAATGGGAGGCAACCAAAATACATGCATAAACAACAAAAGCGAAAGTAGGCTTAAAATATTACAGTTAAAGTCAGCTTTTTAAAATGTTTTCATGTAATTACACATGAGATGCAAAAAAGCTAAAAATGTAACAGAAAACACTCTAAATCCTTAAGCAAGCGTAACAGCCATAATGTTTGATTACATTAAGATTTTACTGCAAATCATAACTAAATGATGTCTATGATGATTCTCAGTCATCCAGTTCATGGTTATCCAAGGAGGGCTGAATCAAGGGCAACTGGACTTGGTTGTATAAACTCATCCAAGAGGCTGAGAGGCGAAATGTTTTCAGGTTTCTGCAACCAAGTCCACTTGCCCTTGATTCAACCCTGCTTGGATGACTAAATTCTAACTGTAAAACCAGAAGTAAAGGTGCTCATCTGAATGTTGCAATGCCACTCCAAGATGCACTTTAAATGCAAAGTGCATGGTGAATTTTTAATCTGTAAAGTAACCAGTCATTGCATTTGTAACGCAATAAAAGTAGTTTGCACTGAGTCACCAGTCTTATGAGGTAAAGCTGCCCAATCTAATGCAGTCTAAGACAGGAGGCCAACAAGAAATCTTTTCATTATTATGATTATTGTCAGTCTTTGCTGGCACTGTCGGACAGGGACTGATTTACTCCGACTGTTTCAACTAAACTGTCAATGAAATGCAACCCAGTCTAACGCAAACACTAACTATGGCCTCGTAAATAAGCTCAGAGGAAGGAGCGCCTCTCCGACAGTGTCCGCAAAAAGTGAGCACTAAATTTCTCAAAGGCAGGATTTACTGCAGGGCTTTTCTGTTGACACTGTGCAGGTGTAGCTACATGATGCCATGATGTCCGTGCAACCATAACCTGCTCTCCTGTGAAATGTGGAGGAGTTAAAGCACAGAAATCAAAAGCACGACTCTTATCGAACTGAATCATTTAATGTCCACAGTAAAAGTTAGTACGGGTAAAGTTACGCGCTTGTTAACTTTCTTCTTGGTGTAATCTCTGAGTTATCCTGAAAAGCAATGCAAAGCAACGAGACAAGCTTCTTACCAACTGGAACAGGCAAACTCAGCGACAAGTCGCACAACATGAGCGCAAGAATGCCAAGAAACTGCATTTTCTTGCGCCTCCCGTTTTCGACTTTGAATGCAGCACCGTTCAACCGTCCGGGGAAGACAAAACTCTCCAGAGCTAAAAATAGCAGGGATTGTTTTAAGCCATTTAAGCGTAACCACTGCTCTAAGAACGCATCCCTGACAACAGCCGAAACCTTTTCAAACTCTACGATACGGTCACAAAGTGAGACGCAGCTCCCCTCCGCTCCCTGTGAGGCTCACTTCGGTTTCGCTTCGATGAATTTGTGGCCTCTGATTGGCTAACGTGGCTGGCATGTAGCCTGGGAGGTCCCGTCCAGTGTGTCTTGTCTATCAGGGTTCCGCTCTGCAACGTTACAGACAAGCACCCGGAGTCAAACGATGCCAAACTTAACCGGTTTCCTTAACTCACTGTAACAGGTGTTTAGAGTTAGTCCAATCAATGGCGAGGGTGAGGAGGCGCCCCTGCAGTGGCCTTAGTCGTGTTCAGTGGAGGAGAAGTCCAGACCCTTCACTTAAAGCGGTGCGCAGAAGGTGGTGTGAGCAGCCAATGAGTGGAAGGTGAACTCCAAAAGTCATGGAGTTAAAGAGAAAACATCCACTTCAACATTTTAACAAGACTTGTGCATCATTTTTGGTCAATTTTAGAGAGGAAAAAAGGAAAGCATCATAAAAATGTTTGGTCAATTTCTAACTTTTACTAGCTTCATCATACTATGGCCTGTTCACAGCCACCAGATTTCAAAGCTTTGCAAATACTCTGACTCCTCAAAACCAACCATCAGCAGCCATTGGCTCCTCTAAGGGATTACCTTACACTCAAAAAGTGTTTTCACTCCCCATAAAATTCAGTGTTAGAAGTTTGCAAAGGAACCTCTAAACAAGTCTGATGCATTCTGGAAACAACTCCTGTGGACTGATGAAGTTAAAATAGAACTTTTAGGCTGCAGTGGGCAAAGGTATGTTTGGAGAAAAAATAGTGCACAATTTCATGCAAAGAGCACCTCTCCAACTGTCAAGCATGGGGGTGGATCAATCATGGTTTTGGGCTTGAATGTGTGTGAACATGCCGGAGAGTGATGGCAGTGTTTATGAATGTCAGTTGTGTGTTGTTCAAAGTTGAGTTTATTGTCCAGGGTGATGCCGAGATATTTGTGGCTCTCCACCATTTCAACAACTTTGCCATTGATGCTGACGGGGGTGTGGGTGGGGTTAGAGACTGACCTGCGTGTGCTGGAGGAGTTGGAGAACAGTTCCTTTGTTTTGGGGGACATTTAACTGCAAGCCAACCACTGTGTGAGGTGGGGAACAGAGTCGTAGTAGCTTGCAACCGAGGTGTTGTAGGAGGGGATGGAGGAGACGCCCCGCTTGGCCTTGTAGGCAAACTGGTTCGGGTCCAAGCCTTGCAATCCTCTGAACAGTCCATGGTGTCAAACTGAGTGTAAAAAGTAATATCTCTTGTGTTTTTTAAGAAGTATTTTGCTGGGCTTTAACTTGTAAGTATTTTTACATTGTGGCATTATTACTTTTACTAAATGATCTGAATATTTCCACCACCACTGACAACTACTACACAAAATTACATATATTACAAGATGAGATATAGTTCAAGAGTTGAATGTAATGTTCATGTTGAGAATCACTGAAGAAAGAGATCAAATAAAAATCTGCAAGTGAAATTCAAATCAGGTTTTGAAGGAATGCAGTGCAATTATCTGCTCCTCTGCCACTTTTCCTTCTAGCTCTGACAAGCTCTCATGTATTTTGTTGCTTCCTTCCTTGGCAGTGTCACTTTTCTCATAGAGTAAATTTTGATTTTTGTTAAAAAGAGCGAGCTTCATCGCTGTTTACATGGGCTGCGGGGCAGCAGGAAATGGTGCTCTCTGTCTAGAGCCTTGTTTGTCAGGTTTATCTTTGTCAGCTAGTCTTAATGGCCACACTGTGATCCCTCAGTCTGTGTTTATGTTATGTTGTGTTATGTAAAGTGTCTGAAAATCACTCTATAAATAATACATATTGTCATCATTAAAGTCTATCTATGGTGTTCAGTTTTGGTGTCTGTACAAAGACTGCATTGTCTTCCATTCATTTTTAAATGTATAACTACATTTTATACAGGGGTGTACATATATTTTACTGTGCCTCTGTTATAATACCCAGACAAAAAACCATTCTGTCTTGCTGTTATTCTTTTAAAATAGTTAATCAGTAAATTTAACTCTTGTCTGCCTTGTCAGTGATCCGGTAGCATGTAACCTCCATGCTGCTTCAGCGTGATCCTGCATGGTGTCAGTTACTGATCATTTAAGTCAGTAAAGCTTGCAAACCTCTTATTGCTATCCCAACTGACAGTCTGTTGTTTTATTAGTCTGATAATGAGGAACATTTTGTCCATCTCTGTGTCCCAGTCTGCTTGTCAAGTATGAATTCTGTGTCCCTGTTTTAATCATATCTGATGCTCCGTAATCAGAAACAAATGATATACTAATGATTAGACATTCTGAGCTTGTTACACAGTGTCTCTGTCTTCTGTATGCGTGATGCACATGTAATGTGTTACATACTATGTTATGATAAAGGGTAATTATTTTTGTACTGATGTCGTCATCAGACCTTCAGAGTAAGTGTCTCAATCTTTCGCAGGCGTATTCTTAAAAAGGAAGGTATGCAGGACAGATGGGAAGTGGCTGTATAAACAGCCACTGCGAGAGTGCAGGGGGCGTCACTGAGAGAGGAGGTTGTTTAGGAATCAGGTTGTTTTATGCTTCCTGTAATCCAGCATGGCTTGCTTTGCTTACTTACACCACAGTTTTGCAGGGTTCAAAAACCTGTGATCCCACTCACTTTGAATCATGTGTTTCTTGTTTTTGTTTTCCTTTTTAGGGTTCTTGAATGTGCATGCCTCTTTCTTAGGCAGCACTTGTAATCACAGTCAGGTATGACACCACATAAAACCAGAGGGTTACTTCACTTGAACTCAGCTCCACCTCTACAGCAGTAAAATCCTACTTTTTCATTGAATGTATAAGTACAAATAATGTAATAATTCAGCAGATAAAATATATATAAACAGTCACAGGGGATGTTTTCTTGCATGAAGTACTTTCACTTTTCACACTGCTCACTTTTGGTTTGCCAAGTCTGTGGGGGCTCGGCTTGGGAACTGGTGGGTGGCTGGCTCAAGTCCAGCATGGCTCACAGTACAGAGTGTGGACCGGTAGCTGGAGGAATGCCAGTTCACCTCCTGGGCACCACTGAGGTGCCTTTGAGCAAGACAGGTGGGGTGCTGTTGTGTGCTGTTTGGCAGCCCCATATCTTTAACATCTCTCACCTCAATGTAAACATGTAAAATATACATCCCCTTTGTGATTAATCATTTAATCCTTCTTCAAATAGTAAAGTTTCCTGATTATACTTACATACATAAGTAATATTTACAATGTAGCAGAGCATGTTTAAAGTGTGATAATAATACTTTTCTGAAGTGAAGAAGCTGAATACTTCCTCCATCCCTGGCTGTCATAGTCAGCACACGGTACAACGTGTACACACGACTTGTAGTTTTAATGTGTGGTACCAGCGCCCCTTGTGGCTGCCTGCGGTATGAGCCTCCACCGGATTGGCTGAGCGGTTGTCAGGACTGTTTACAGAAAACATGGCTT
Source organism: Chaetodon trifasciatus (assembly GCA_037975065.1). Classification (NCBI taxonomy): domain Eukaryota; kingdom Metazoa; phylum Chordata; class Actinopteri; order Chaetodontiformes; family Chaetodontidae; genus Chaetodon; species Chaetodon trifasciatus. The sequence goes on from JBBMOE010000012.1 coordinate 6,873,931, forward strand.
CCCGGTCTGTTGGAGAGCTCCAAGAAATGGAAGGTGAGTAAATATGAGACGATGCTGCCGAGTCATGATCGTAAGAGCTGGACGAACCGACATTCATCCAGAGAAACGTGTCTCTTTTTGTATGAGCATTTCCGACCATTTGTTGTCCTCGTTAACCAGCAGACCTTCATCCTTGGCTTGCTAGCTAACAGGCTAACAACAATCCTCGTTAGCTGACGCTGTTCAATTAACATCCACTCATGCTGTCCTGCCATTCGCCATTGTTTGGTTTAATGGTCTGAAACTGGATTTCATGTTTAATGTAGCTTGTCTGCCCATATAACGGTCACCAATTCGAGCTTGTAAACGTGTCTAGTGTGGTCCAGTCAGCCAACCTGCTAGCTAACAGGGTTAGTAGTGCTCAGCCTGTGTGTTAATGTAAGAATGCTAACCCTTCCTTGCGAGTTGGCTCTAAACTGGTAAGACTGGAAATACAAAGAGAATCACATCAGCTGCAGCTTAAACTAACCAATTTAATTCTTTGGCGAGTGTAATCTGGATTCGGCATGTTACATGTTAGGTGAAGAGACATGATCTAGTTAATAACCATGGTCTGTAGACCCTGACAGAGGCTCGTAGTTTCACATGCATACTCTCTGACTCTGTGGGCGAGGTGGACTTTGGCCTCGTCGTTGAATCATATTATACATCAGCTAAATGTGTCACGGATACAGACAGCAGCTCTGCATCTGCATGGTGAAACTCTGCTTCTCTTCTCTTTGTCTGCTGACTGCAGTGGACCGAAGGGGTGAGTCTGAGGAGTCTGGTGATGATGAGACGAGGAGGAGGAGTATCAACGGCGATGTGGATCCCAATCAGCCCGCTAACACAAGTAAATCATCTCAATCATCATCCATCAGTTGTGATGTTTTTTCAGCATGAACAAAGAACAGAGCAATTAGTGACCTTTATGACAGCATTAACAACTAAGCTTGTTCCTGTTATGTTAATTAATACCTTGATACAAAGGCCATATTTTAGTTAGTCTGATTTACTCTTGCTCTTATCAAAGGTAAAGAAGAATCTCCTGTTGACATGGACACCATAACTTTGGACCCAGAGGAAGAGGTCGGTGGGCATTGGTGGACATTAAGTTCTTTATTTGCAATGCAGCCTCATGAAAAGTTATTTTGTCTTTTCTGACCAACACCTCACCGCTGCACTGCATCACCGCTGTATTTCTAGAGTCTTTTAAGTCCATGTGTGGCCTGGGCACTTGCGTGTACATGACACAATAAACCCTAATAACTACTGCTATTACTTACAGACCATATGTCATCCTAAGTTGCTTGTTTTCTTTCTAGGATGTTGATCTTGTTCATTGCCGTATTGGAAAGATTGAAGGGTTGCAGGTGCTACAGAAAGCTAAAGTAAGTGATCTCACCGTTTAGTGCAACTTTTAGTCTGTGACGAAGTAATGGTCGCGTGTCATGCAGAATCTGAGGATGTTCCTTTATTTTTCCTTGCAAGAAAAAGTAGAATTAGTTTTATTTTCTTTGTTAATCATATCTGAAAAAGTAAGGATTTTTAGGGTCAATAGTAGCATACAGCTATTGATTGTGTCTGTTGATTGTTTTCTTTTCATCTCTTTATGCAGACGCTCTCCTTACGGCAGAATCTCATCAAAAAGATAGAAAACCTTGACAGTTTGAACTCACTGCGGGAACTAGATCTCTATGACAATCAGATCCGCAAACTGGAGAACCTGAACCACCTCACAGAGTTGGAGTAAGTCTGAATAAAAGTCTTGGCTTTGTCTTATGTTATCAATGGCAGATCTGAGTTCTACACACTCACATGTGGCTTTTGGGGTGTAGAAAGTTGTAGTTTTCATAAGGCTGACATTGAACAATACGATTCATTCCTATGAGCTTATTTATTTGACTGATCCACAGGCAACTCGACGTGTCCTTCAACATTCTGAGGAAGGTGGAGGGTTTGGAGCAGTTGACTCGGGTGAAGAAACTTTTTCTGCTTCACAACAAAATAAGCAGCATTTCCAACCTGGAACACTTCATGGGCCTGGAGATGCTGGAGCTGGGCTCCAATCGGATCCGGGTACGACATAAAGGGTCTCCTGGGCAGAATCGTCTTGCAAATTGGGAAATCAATGCTGCACGTACAGAAAATGATGGTGCAAAATGAGATGTAGAACATTAATGAAATAATTCAGAAGTCATTGTGTCACGCTTATTTGTGTCTCCTCCACTTTGCTTTGTTCACAGGTCATTGAGAACCTCGACACACTTTCGTCTTTGCAAAGTTTATTTCTTGGTACCAATAAAATAACTAAGCTCCAAAATCTGGATGGTTTACACAACCTGTCTGTTTTAAGCATTCAGGTATTCTCACACACATTTTCTACCCGAGTGGTTCCAAGAATAGCATTCAAGTGTTTACTGTATAATGGATGCATTTAATAACTTTATCAATATTTGTTTGCAGAGTAACCGGATTACTAAAATCGAGGGTCTACAGAACCTTGTCAACCTGAGAGAGCTCTATCTCAGCCACAACGGCATTGAGGTCATTGAGGGCTTAGAAAACAATGTGAGTTACAGAAATTCCACAGCCTGCCCTGAAAGGACTGAATGTCAAACTGTCCGTCGTGTGTTTTGCTAACTGTGCGAACATCAACAACAAAGTTTGTTCTCCGCACTGAAACACTGTTTTGTTTTCCATCACAGAAAAAGCTTACAACTCTGGACATTGCAGCCAATCGAGTAAAGAGAATTGAAAACATCAGCCATCTGACAGACCTGCAGGAGTTCTGGGTATGGATGAAGTTAAACAAGACTTGATTTTATTATGTTTTATGATGCAGCATTGTCACAGAGCACCTGGAGCTGTAGCAGCAGACATTATGACTTGACAAGCAAGAAAGGTACAGGTGCAGCTGATAACATCAGCAGTGTCTCTTCCATTTAAAGTCGCATGAATGTGCACGAGCTGAGCTCTGGAACCGGCTCAGAGCAGCTGTCATTAGACTATTAATTACACCTGTGCTTCTCCTGCTGTCATGTGAAATGCAACTTCAGGAGACAGCCATTGAGAACTCTCGCTGCTTCCCGCGGTGCATCAGCAAAGTTTTGCCACAAGACCCCCGGAGGCAGAGCTCATAATGACAGTTGAGAAATGGAAAAGAAAATGACAAAGCAAAAGAAAAGAGAGTGCACTTTGAAATCATATAGCCCCATTGAATTTTCCATTTTAAAAGGAAGTGAAGTTGATTTACATTATCAGCGGAAACACTTTACTTGTAGTCCCCATATACTGCATTTATAAGCACTTTATAGACATCAATAAATGTTTGATAACACTCTCTAATGCAGTTGTAAAGTAGCCATAAGGACTTAATTATAATTAACAATATTGTCATTCATTATCTGTTCAGACACCATCTCTCATTATAACTACATTATAGAGTGTTATAAACCTTTTTATTAAATTTTTACATGCTGCCAGTAAATGCTAAATAGGCTCACGTTAATCTTTCTTCTTCTAAACCTCACTTATTGTTTTAATGGTGTCCACATCCTCTGTGCTGTTTGTTGCATGTTTGTGTTGTCCTCTTATTGGTTTTCTTGTCTTTCAATCTCTCCCCAGATGAACGATAATCAGATAGATAACTGGTCAGATCTTGATGAGCTGAAGAATGCCAAGTCTCTGGAGACGGTCTATCTTGAAAGAAACCCTCTACAGAAGGACCCGCAGTACCGGCGAAAGATCATGCTGGCGCTTCCCAGCGTACGCCAGATCGACGCCACCTTCATCCGCTTCTAAACCGCTGTGTACAGTTCACCTGCCAACTTCAGTGTTCGCCCTCAGCACCCTGCCTGCCCTGCTTACAAAACCAACTCCATTTTGAAACACACCGGCTTCACTGATTCGTATAGTCACTCCACACACAACTACACAGCACATTCCAACACTGAACTCACTCGTGGCTCACTCGACATACATGTATGCATGTATGCACTCATTCACACCTTGAGCTAAGCTGTTGTATGGAAGCTTATTTATTAACTAAGGTGGATATGAACTCTGAAATTGATTTCCCCTAAAAGTGGCCGTTGCCCCATTTTTTTCATTTCTCCTCTGCACTTGGTTTTCTTTTATTGTTTTGCATGTGGGATGCAGTTTGGAGACATCTTCTTGCCTCCATCATGCAGAGCCCATCAGGAAAATGATTTATTGCACTGTTGAATGTGAGGAAAGGCTGGCATTCTGACTTTTTGAGGAGTTTTTGTTGTGAGTTTCTTCCTTTGGGATGGACAGAATGAGAGTGTTGTCACAAGATGCACAGTAGGTAAAAGGTCAATTAAACATCAGCTTTAAAGGGAAAGGCCATAATAGAATATGATTTACATATCTTAATATTCAGAACACTTCTTACCTTCTCCTTTGGTTTCAACACACTTAGAAACTGTCCCGATCAAGGTACCAAAATCTAAAATTTAAGCCTCATATGCTAAAGTGATGCCATGCAGAGTTAAATCAGTTCAGTGAAGTGGCACCTGATTAAATCTGTCTTTTTAAGGAAAACTGATGAATCATTTTAATAAAGTGGAATCATTATTGATGAAGGGCAAAGAAAAACTGATGTCCAGCAGCCTCGTCTATTCCTTATCCAGGTGTTTTACAGCTCACCGGCCCATTTTCTGATAAGTAAGAATGACGTCTGCAGTAAAATAAAGCTCATGACAATGTAAAATCATTTAATGTGTCCAGAAAGTAATCATGACTAACAGCTCCTCATGGAAATTGGCACACACATCAAAACCCCCTATTACTTTTAGCCCTTGGATGCATTTTTGACACCCCAGGAACACTGCGACATTATATCACGGTTGGGCTAGTGCATGTTTAAGGGGCTCTGTAGCGCCCCCCAGTGCGTGACAGGCCTTAGTTGGGATAAAGTTGTTCCGATATTCACTAAATTTAGCGAACATGTTATCGTTTCATACATATTTCAAACTGGCTGTCATTAATTCTGCCTAACCAGAAGTCAGCCATTTTGAATTTTGTCACAGTTTTTCCCTGTATTTTAACAGGTCAGACCATCCACACAGCCTGTGTTAGCTGCGTGGCTATATCAACACATGTAGAGATTCACCTTGTCGTCTGTCTTTTCCATGTGACGTGCAGTTCCCAGCAAAGATAGATAGATTGACAGTGACAAAATGATTTGTTGATAGTCATATTGACATCGTACCTGCAACATTACACCTTTCACTCCAGCTTTAGTGTCGCAATCTGTAAAATGTGTCACAGACATGAAAAATAATAGTTTTTAACTTGAAACACTTCCTGTATCTGTTTCAAGGGTTATATAAATGAAATTTAGAATGAAATGAACTGAAACATTCTATCATTGACGGCCATTATAAAAGGCGAACTGTAGAGATGTAGGGCTGACAGTGACAGCGCTGCAGCATCAACACTGTGGACACCACACGCTTGTGAGATGAAGCAGCGAGCTAGCTGTCATGCACAGACAGAACCTCAAGACATATGATGCTAAATAGCAAAGCTTTTGAATATTCATGTTGTGGTGGTGAGGCGGAATATGTGCATGTTTTGTGGTGAAACAGGAAGCTCTTTCTGAAGGGCTCGGGATGCTCTGAAACTCATGAAATTTGGCATCGGAAACATCAGTTTGACATAAGTGAAAGTCTTTATCCGATATTGGTCTTGGGCTTTGGTATGGCCATATGGCTCTATAGCGCCCCCTACAAAATTTCATCAAAGAGGCTCTCACTGCATGTTTCACCTAGATGAAAATTTGGTAAGCACATGTAACATTTCCTGACTCACACTCATGAGCCATGCTCCACTCCCAACTGGAGGGCGGCCATTTTGAATTTAGCATGCACTTTCGTGTATTCTTTGTCATTTACAGGCACCATGCTTGTACTAACTCCTAGCACTTAATAAGAATCCACCTTAGATTTGGGCTTTGGACTTTCATGTTTCTAAATTACAAAGCTTTTGACGGACAGTTTGCATGTTTCATGGTGAAACAGGAAGCTGTTGGAACTTGACAACACATTGTCCAATATGCAGCAAACTTGACATGGACAGTTAATATGTGGTCTACACTTGAGATACAGCGGCATCTGTTGGGTCAAACAGGGTTGCCGCGGTAAACATAACATCATTTCAAATAGGAAGCGTGAATAACTTACGAATAACAGCCTCAAGCTTTATACCTTCTGATCCTTCTGATCACACCTATGTGACATTCATGAGTCCTAGTCATAACGCCACCTTCTAGCAATAGGCGGCAAGCCACATGTGACAATTGTCTGAGTTTCTTGAATTTTACATTGAGTGGTCTGGACTTTATATCCGGCAACATCACGTATAATAAGTGTGTGTTCTCTAGCGCCACACTGTGGACAGAGGAAGTGATATTTAACTCCCTCACGCAGTGTTTGATAGCCAGAGTCAGATCAGCCAGCCTGTCACTCAGCCTGCGGTGCACATGGATGCGAAAGCCCGTTCAATGTCGCTTACACCTTCATTTTTTTTTTTTCTTTTAATTTGAAAATATAAATTACAGCCTCTGGTTGTCTTATAACTTTGGGAAACATTGCGTCATGACTTTTATTTGAACTGATAACAGTACAATGTAGATTGTTTTTGAGGTGAATTAACTTACTAATGGCAGGACTGGTCTCATATAAATGTTGTTGACTAATGTAAGATAAATTACTTCATGCTCAGACAATTTTTTAAACACATTTTGAGGTTTGACATTTTCAGATGCGTAAAGACACTACAGTGGCACATTCTGCAATTTTCTCATTTGGCCTTCGGTATTGCATAAAAGCAGATATTCATGTTTATCTAAGATGACCACCTTCAACAAAAACTAAGGGACCTATTCTCGTGGTCCCCTGTATATAATGCTTGAGTGCACTTGAATTACTCCCTGTTACAATTAAAAAGTGATGCATCTTTTATATGAAAATAAAATCCCACCTCAGGGCTAAAAGTTGCAGTACAGACACATCAGATTTCAGTGCATTACAGGGTTTACATGAAGCCAAGTGCTTTCGGTGCAACATAAGATTCTGACCGGCTAGCCTTTCATCTGGTTCTATAGTAATTATTAAAGTGGTCTGAGTTAACATTGAATCTCCCTTTTTAGGCAAGAAAACATCAGCTTAATATGCTGGTTTGCATTATAGGCATCTTGTCTTAAAGATTTGCTCTTTTTCAAAGGAATTTCAATTCTGATTGTAAGCCTTTTAAATCCAAAATTTCATGGTTTGTGATCTTGACCAAAACTCCACTGTAGAACGTTTATGAGCCCATATCAGACTATCAGCAGGACACTGTGCATTATTGATATGAATGTAATCTTATTTTATATTGAGCTTTAACTATAACTACTTTACAGTTGGCCAGTGGGATTAGAAGTGTCACTTTGTGTATTTGTAAATACAGTTTGGACATACGATGTAGAAAGTCAGTGCCATCACCACCTTCCCTTTGTAAAGTGAAATCCTGTTTATTTGGGGGGGGGGGGGGGGTTTGTTTGTTTGTTTGTTTTTTTCTTTATGCCAGGCAGTACAACAGATTTGTGTGAGATACCGTAATTAAGATCTTGACTTGACCTTGGTTGGTCCACGAATGAGCAATCTGTCCAATTGCTAGTAGCTTGTTGTTGTTGGAACTGACTCTTCAGGTTCTGGGCTTGATTGAAGTTGTTTCAAACTGAATGTATTATGCAAACAACAATAAAATTACACTACTGAAAGAGAAAGTCTATGTATTTTTAATTTATCAGGTATAATATTTGTCATGACTGATCCAGTACAATTTTTAAATTTAATATTCAGACTTATTACATAACTTTTAATTTTATTTTTCTTAGTTTACAACAAAAATGTACAATAGTGATCCAAAACAGAATAAAGAAGAAATATGGCGCAAACCTTGTACAAGCCAGAGGAGTGAATAAAGTCTATTTATTTTAAATTAATTTAAAGTCTATAATACATTTTAAGTTTTAATTCATCAAAATTATTGAAAACTTTCTTCGCCCTTCTGTTCTTCATGTATTAATTAAGGTGCCAGTCCGTGTAGATTTGTTGATATGAACTGCAGATACTGAATTATGTAGGAACTCACTTCATCTCACGCACAAGATTCAGCATCACATCAAACACATCAATGTACACATAACACCCATTTTCCTACTGATAAAATGCTGCATGTAATAATAATAATAATAATAATAATAATAATAAGATTTTCCTATCTGATCTCAAAAATCCATATTAAAAAATCACAAGTATTGTGTGCTTTCAGCCAAACTTTTTCCACAGCTTTCATAGGAGAAATTTGTAAATATCCCTCATGGAAAATAATGGAGGATAATTCTTCAACTTTATTACTATTGCAGTTTTTTGCTGAATAAAGCAAGCTTTATACACTGCACACCACCAAATGCACAAAAATCAAAATAATTGTGCTCCTGTTGCTTCATGATTTAATTTGAATAACAGCATCTCCAATAAAGTGTTCTTGAGCAACTCATTTTTAATGTCCAATTATTTTTAAAACTACTGAAAGGGAACCTAGAAGAAAAACTATGAAATACGTTTTGAAGTTATTATGAACAGGGTAGTTTGCATTTACTGAACTACACGACCCATAATGCACCACAATCCTTTGGTGACGCATGGTGCTCGCGCCGCGCCAGACAGGGGAAAGGGACGGCGTCGCGCATGCGCCACATTTATGTTGTTGTTTGTGGCGGTAAGATGGCGGCGCTCGGAGACACCTCAGCTCCGGGGGTGAATGGGTTAATACAACAATTCACAGCAATAACAGGTAAAAATAGCCTTTTATTTTGGGTTCGCTCTATTAAGTAGGTTTGGTTTATCCAACAGGAATGACTCCGTTGCCCAACAAATAAAGCGCAGACAAGAAAACGGACGTTAAGCCTTGCTATGGCCCCTACGCTGTCAATGCTTTGCAGAGGGAAAAACCACAGCCAGTTATCTGATAAACTCAAGTGAAAGACTTAGAAAAGGGATCATAAAACCTCCAGATTTGAATATTATCTGTCTCAGCCACTCAGAAATATAAGATTTTCTCTGTGGTGCTCATGATAGACACCCTCTCGCCAGCCTGGGGCTGGTTTTCTGTCCCTTTCTGCGTTGCATGTTGTTTGATAATGTGGAATGGACGTCGGCTGTGCAACATTTCCCTTCTTCATCACCAGCCGGGCTTCGTGTTGTGTTACTGTCATCTTCACTGTGGCTGTGATGTTCACAACACTTGGGCGAGCACAATGTCTGTCTCCGACTACTCGATCAGATGTCCTCGAGAGTTTATGAGTGCTTTGACACGAAGGATAGTGTTTGAACTGTAAGTTATTTTACGAAGGAAAGAGGGGACTCAGTTCGGGGGCTGCTGCTGGACTTGGAAAGTGAAACAGACATGCGCAGTACACACGCAACGATCATAGTAGCCAAACGGCGCTGAGCACTGAAAAAAGAGCAAAGTTAATCCTCAGATCTCGTCTTTTCTCACAGTCAAAGTATTCTCATAGTTTCATGCGCTGTTGAGATTCACGATCTTAAGACATTTAACAAGTGGTCCGGTTTTTTTGCACGTTTTAGCCATCGATTACAAATAGCGTAGCCTGTACTTTAGCTACAATGCTAAGATAAGATAAGCTAAGATAAGATAAAACTTTATTGATCCCACGCCGGGGAAATTAAGTCGTTACAGCCAGGAAGTATTAAAAAGCAAAACGGCAAAATAGTGGCGTAGATGGGTCGAGATAAGGAGGAAACAGGATAAAGAATAAACATCAACTCTATATATGTATATTATGTACAGATTATAAAAATACTAATTGCCATGAAAATACTATTGCTAGTATTATATGAGAAAAACTACCAATACTATGTGTTAAAATGCTGTTGCATAAAAAGAACATTGAATTGCTCGGGTCTATGTATATGTGCAATATGTACAGTTTATAAAAATACTTTTGCCAATAATGGATAATAAATACAGGATTTTTAGTACTGCACAACTAAAAAATATACAACAAATAAAAAATTGCTCAAGATGTAATGGTATTACACCAGATGTAGTGGATAATGTGAGCAAATATTAGCATGGATAAGAGCAGTGCAAAGAAACTGCAGGTTTATGGTGTAGAAATGGAAAAAACAGCATCAGCACAGAGCTACATGACATGATGCTGGTGTTAAACAGTCTGACAGATGTTGGGATGGAGGACGGAGCTGCTTAAGCCCCCGTCCATCTCATGCAGGGGGTGTGGTGGTTTGATCGATGTCAGCTTAGCTAACATCCTCCTCTCACCCACCTCCTCGATGGTGTCCAGAGGGCAGTCCAGGACAGGGCCAGCTCTCCTTATACATATTAACAGTATGTTTTAAAGCACACCATAACCTTTAACCATAACCATAACCTCCAGGCAGTTGCTTGGCTTTCATTCATTTGTGTACAGTGTAGCAAACGCTCTGTGCAGACATGGTAATCCATATTTATGATAAAATTAGATTGTTGTTGCACTCATAGGACCACATAGCTGGAAAGTTTCATTCTGCATTTACACAAAATGAAACATTACAAAACAGGATGTTCACACTGACAAGGTGTTTGACAAGTCTGTTTCAACTGTGTGCAAGTATGCATTGACACATTAATTAATTAGATATGTAACAGAGGAGCAGGAAACATCACTATGTTGAAGTGAAGTATGTTACTTTATGAAGTATCAGTATTGCTGTAAATATTGGAAGATAACAAGGAATTGCAGCACAGAAATGACAGATATTCTGTATTTGTGGTCACTTAGAGACATCATGCCCATTACATAGTTTGTCCCCCAGAGAGCACTGACTGACTGAAGTTAACTTTTCAGCTGTTAAGTGTCCTGAATGGGAAATATCAAATACACATACAGATTCTGTTACTGATCAGCAGCTTTCCATCTCAGGTGAATTTTTCCATCTACTATCATCTATTTCATGCGTAGTGTGAGTTTTCACACACATGTGCACAACAGTTTTTTCCTGAAATATTTCTCATAACATCAGTATGTCTATGTCCAACCCTCCTGTAGGAGCCACAGAGAGTGTAGGAAAACACATGTTGGAAGCATGCAACAACAACCTGGAGATGGCAGTGACCATGTTTCTAGACGGAGGTGGGATTGCGGAGGAGCCCAGCACCAGCTCCAGTTCAGCAGCTTCAAGCAGCAGAGCTCCCCCTTCAGAGTAAGCCGAAAGTCCTCTTCATGAATGTGTGTCAGGCAAAAGAAAAGCTTAGTCTTTAGCCCTTTTCTGGCAGGTTTTGGTATTTCAAAGATACCCTGGTTTATTTATAGCTCTCCTTAATTTCTCTCGTAGTTCAGAGTTGTTGTTAAGTGAGCTGTGAGTTAAGCTTGGGGTTCAGGGCATTGCTGTGATTTGGGCTGCTGTAGATTGATTTGCATCTTTGAATAATACTCTATATGTTGCCTTATGTCTCAGTGAAGTACGAGCACCCATTCCTCAGAAGCAGGACATATTGGTGGAACCAGAACCGTTGTTTGGAGGTATGACACCGCTTCTTTTCTTGTTCAACCTCCTGCAAATGGATCTTAAACTGTATTGTTGTCACCAGCTGTGCTCTTTCAGTCATCTGGTGGTTGTGTCTGTTACACAGTGCCAAAGCGAAGAAGACCTGCTCGATCCATATTTGATGGTTTCCGAGACTTCCAAACAGAAACAAGTGAGTAAATTTAAACTCTCTGAGCTTAAAGTGCCCCTCTGCTCATAAACGTGTTTTCCTTGTGGTACCTGGAGTTGAACGTTTGAGCTCTGCCGTAAAGAATGATGTATGTGCAGAGCCATGTCAGAAGCACAAAGTAGAGCGTTGATGTACCTCTAAAAACATGCCTGGAGGGGATCTTTAAAGAATAGGATGTGATGTAGCCTAATGCTGTCACTTTTCTCTCTGTTTCAACCTTTTTCACTCTGTCTTCACTTCCTACAATGACTTCGAATGTTCTTTTCCTAGTTCGCCAGGAACAGGAGCTGCGTAACGGTGGAACAGTGGATAAGAAACTGAGCACCCTGGCAGACCTTTTCCGTCCTCCCATTGAGCTCATGCACAAAGGCAGCTTTGAGACGGTGAGGGGTCACTCACCGGACACTTTACACCTCACGTCTTTATTCTGTTTGCGTGAACTTTTAGTGAAATTTCAGATGGTGACTGTAGATCACAGGTGGGAAACCAGGTGTGTCGAAAGCCTGCACACCCACCATGACATGTGATCACATACCCCTGATGTAGATGCTTTTGGTTGTTTTCCCTGAAGAGACACCTGTGTACGAAGCGAATTCAGTCATTTATCTCCCATCAAGCTGTAGCTGAACCCCATGCTATGTAATGTCATTGTTCAGTAATTCACTAAGTCCATCCTATATGTCCTGTATTTTGTTAATAGGCAAAAGACTGTGGACAACTGGAGAACAAGTGGCTAATGATCAACATTCAGAACGTTCAGGACTTTGCCTGCCAGTGCCTGAACAGGGATGTTTGGAGTAACGACGCGGTGAAGACCATCATCAGAGAACACTTCATTTTCTGGCAGGTATGCAGTTTCAAATCCCAGAGTCATGCGTGGTCTGCAGTGCTTTCACATCTTCGCATGGATCCAGCTGCTAAAGTGATTTGATGGTAATGTCAAGAGGAATTGATTTAGTCATTGATGCAAAATTCGAAACCATAGACGGTACAGCAACGGAGGTAGTTTGTAAAGTAGTGCATAACGATGCAAAGCAAGATTTTCCAGTCAGCAATGATGTTTCTGCAACCATTTCTTCCTCTACTGTAGTAAAAGCCTTGCAATCAGCACTAGGGATGCACCGATCCGATATTGGTATTGGTATTGGTCCCGATATTGAAGAAAATTCTAGATCGGGTATCAGTGACATTGTGTACAATCTATTCAGTCTAACGCTTTGCTGTAGGCGCTGTGAGGGGCATCATGCGCAAGCAACACGCAGTGCTGAAGCGCACATGACGTGGACCACATTGTTTTCAAAATGAAGCGAGCAAAAGGATCGGCTGTCTGGATCTTTTTCACACTACCTCAGCCTACCACCTCGACGGCTACTTGCAATACCTGCGCAGTAAATGTTCAGTGGGGCGGTGGTAAAACGTCAAGTTATAACATGACCACAAAGCTCTCAAGCCTCACACATTGGGCGTGAGACACGCATTTCAACCCGTTCACACGCTCACACGTTGTATTTCTCACGCAGAGAAATTACCAGGATGAGGCCCACCAAGTTGCGCCGCTATTTTTTACAACAGTGGAACAGGTGGAGGAATTAGTGATGTGTCGGCCGTGGACGAAACTGCTCTTAGAGACTCTGATCGGAGCTGGGAGCCGCTTTGTTTTTTTGTTTTTTTGTTTTTCCTCAACTTTTTTTCTGTTCAAGCCGCACGTGACTGGTCAACTACATGATGTGTGGTGGCTTCTGTGTGTACACACTGAGCAGGAGGTGGAGGGGCAGGAGTTACAGACACAGCGCATGCACCGCACACACACACACACCTGCACTAAGACATGCTGAATTAAATAAATGTTTTTATTTGTGCGCATTTATGTGTCATTTATCAGATCAGACCCCCGTCCCCGTTTAAAAAATAGGAAAGAAATGTTTAAGTCAAGTCTGATGCACAAAAGAATGATCTCAGTCTTTTCCGCACAATGAGACATACTGTTTGTTAGGTAATTCAGTGATGTTTTTCTGTATCGGTATCAGATCTGTATCGGCCGATTACTAAACCTCAGATATCGGTATCGGTATCGGAGGTGAAAAAAGTAGCACAATGAGACATACTGTTTGTTAGGTAATTCAGTGATGTTTTTCTGTATCGGTATCAGATCTGTATCGGCCGATTACTAAACCTCAGATATCGGTATCGGTATCGGAGGTGAAAAAAGTAGATCGGTGCATCCCTAATCAGCACATGAAATCCCACTTTGTCCTCAAGTCTAAGCCTGGTAGAGCTAATATTCACATACACATCACTCAATTCAAGCACATCTGGTGTAAGTTAAATGTTGTACATTGTCTTTCATCACAGGTATATCATGATAGTGAAGAGGGACAAAGATACATCCAGTTCTATAAGCTCAACAAGTTCCCCTATATTTCCATCCTCGATCCCCGCACAGGTGAGTAGGAGGTTAGTCACAGCATTATCCACGGTTCTTGATCTCCAGTGACACCATATATCTTCTGTTTCTTTGGCTGGAGTTATTTTTGAGAAAGGACACCGTACCCCTCCTGCATGCAAACCATTTAGACGGACAAGACGACAGCATCAGGGAGTGATAGTTTGAGTAATTTAAGACAAACAGCCTTGACTAATGGTGTGTGAATGAGCAATAGATCTTTTATATGATTGAGTGATGGGATCAATGCAGGCGTGCAATAGGTTTTTCACTAACGAAATAATCAAGATAAATGTGAGCTGTGTAACCGTATTAACAGTACACAGACGATGTCGTCGAGCAGTCGTCTGACCCCAGCTGTTCACATCTGCAAAGTAGTCCTGAGTAGCTGCATCTGCTGCTGCTGCTGCTGATTTTCTTGTTGACCTGCGCTGTTCAAAACATGTTCGCTTCAGGTCAGAAGATGGTGGAGTGGAACCAGCTGGATGTGGCATCGTTCCTGGAGCAGGCGACTGGCTTCCTGGCAGAGCACGGGCAGCTCGATGGGCCGTCCTGCCACGCACCCCCTGCCAAACGAGCTCGTTCTGTGGGTCTCTCGTCTCATGTGTCATCTCTAATTCTTGCTCTCTTCTGTCTCTGTGTGACTCTGTTGGAATTTCACAACTCAGAATTATCTGTCAATTGTTGGGCTTATATCTGAGATTCTGGTTATTGTGCATTGTGATACAACTTCGCACGTCCTCAGAAAGCATCATTAATCACCCCCTGACGATTGTCACATTATCATCAATGCTGACATATTAAGCATACTGTATCTTTGATTTTGTTTGAATCACACAGCTTTAGTACGTGTTATTTTTCCAGCTCTCTGATTGGTTTTCTACAGCTGCATGCTCTGTTTTCTGTTCTAGGAGAGTCTGATCGATGCCAGTGAAGACAGTCAGCTAGAGGCGGCGATCCGAGCCTCCCTACAGGAGACCCACTACGAGTCCTCAAACGCCCCAGAAGCCCCAGATTCCCCCCGATCGGACGACGAATCAGATGCGGAGCCTTTCTCTGACAGTGAGGGTCCCATCTCTGTTGATGGCTCAGACAGCGAAATGCCAGTACCCCACGAAGAGAAGAGTTCCAGCAGCAAACACACCCCGCTCCCT
Source organism: Chaetodon trifasciatus (assembly GCA_037975065.1). NCBI lineage: Eukaryota > Metazoa > Chordata > Actinopteri > Chaetodontiformes > Chaetodontidae > Chaetodon > Chaetodon trifasciatus. The sequence goes on from JBBMOE010000012.1 coordinate 6,889,357, forward strand.
CCGGCTGCTGCACCCCAGCAACGCCTGCATCCCGACAGTTCCACTTTTTCCCAAAGAAAGTCTCCGTACAAAGAAAACAACCACAGTCACAAGAAAGAAGAGAGCAAAAAGAACCACCTGGAGCCCTCAGCTGCTGGTCCCCGTCATCCTCAGCCCGAAGCAGATTCTGGAGGGAACCACTGTATCCCAGCAGCCGAAAGCGCTGGACCTTCCAAGACCAGCGCCACTCAAGCCTGCGATGTGGACTGTCCTGATGACAATGGTATGTTAATGTGTAGTTCTAAACCTGAAACACTCATGATGAGGGTAACTGTAAATGACTGTTAGTCACGTAATGAGCACTCACAGTGTGTCTGGATCAACCTCTCCAGAAGCATTCAGCAGTGCTCTGTGAGGGCCGGAGCGTGCCCGTATGTTGTTGTGATATCATTGTTTGAGCTTAAAGGCAGAAAGGTTACAGAGCAGCTATGCAAAAATGGTACAACATGTTTGTGCTACAGCAGCCACAGAAATAACTGAGATTTCAAGAACTGATTGATCAACTTAGGCTGCTCCGTGTTTTCTTCAGGTTTCTGTTGCTGGAGGAGATTGTGGATAGTGAATTCAGCATTAAACAAGGCAGAAAAAAGGGCTCAGTAGTGTTCCCGTTTTCAGTAACACACTTCTAAAAGCAAAGACTTTCCCTCTGCAAACCTTCTACTCATATATTTTAGCTACATATGGTATTTCCAAAGGGTAATGATACAAAGTCAGAGTCCTGGTGTTCAAGGAATTTGGTGAATACATGCTGGTATAGATCTGTATCTTTCTGACATTAAGTGTGGCGAGCGACCTTCAGGATGTGGAATGTCAAGAATCAGTGTAAACACATATTTACCAAACACACAATTCATTCTCTGAATATGTGTTTTGTTTCACTCGGGTTCTCTTAGCATTTAAGGATGAGGGCTATGGCTCAGTGATTAAACCAGAGCATCATCAGTCTGTGCTGTTTGTCCGTCACTTCTGCTGCGCTAAAATTTAGATTTTAATAAAACTAATCCCTGCATTCTTTATTGACCAGATGGGGGACAAAATACAAAATAAAGATATTTAACACTGTTGTTATTTTCTTCTCGTAGGTCCCAAAGCCAGGCTGATGCTTCGTTACCCGGATGGACAGAGAGAGCAAATTTCCTTGTCTTCTAAAGCAAAACTTTTGGTGAGAACATACCACTACTGTAACTGTATTTTAAAGGACTAATTCAACATTTTGGGAAATAAGCTTCCTCGCTGTGTTGCTGAGGGTCAGATAAGAGGCAATCTTGGAATCCACCGGCTATCATCTGCAGCGATTTAGCCCCTGTTTCAAGGTTTCCGTTGCATCCAGCAGATATATGGATAACTGATGATGAGTGTCCAGGCCAAGACCTCCTCTTCCATGCGCCAGTCATTGTTTACAATCTGTTTAACAACTTGACTTTCAAAGTCGACATTTCAGCTTATCTCTATGAACAGATATCTGCATGTGAAGGCAGACAAATGAAAAAGATAGCCGATGGATTCCAAGATTACACCTCGGCCAATGCATTACGCCTCTTTTGTGCTTCACGAGGATTGTGTAACTGCATGGAACCAAAGCCTGCTCAAACGTTGTTGGTAAACACTACTCGGACCACGAATGGAAATCGGAACATGTTACCAAAGTCTTGTCCCAGATTATCCGTTCATACGCAGATATCTGTTTGTAGATAACAGATTAGAAGACTGACGCCACTGTCATGTCTGCACATACGCATGGAGCTAAAGCCAAGCCATTAGCTTAGCATAGCATAGACTGGAAGCAAACAGAAAGGTAAAACAAACCTTCCTACCAGCACCTCTAAAGCTCACTATTCAACACATATGTTTGTGTTATCAGTGAAAAAGTTTCTGAAAGTAGTCCAGTCCAGACCCCCCCCCCCCAAAAACAGCCAATAATAATTTTTTACACTTCAGGTTTTACAGTCTTTGTGCTAAGCTACACTAACTGGCTGCTGACTGTAGCTTCATATTTAACATACATGTGAGCACGGTGTCTTTTTTCTCATCTCAACTCTTGCCAGCAAAGCAATTAAGTGTAGATTTCCCAAAATGTCAAACTATTGTTTTAAAAAACTCTTTGTGCCCCGTCACCAATGAATATTGTCACCTGAATAGAGCTTGTTATTTAAAATGTCTCACCTCCCTCTCACTTCAAGGCCCTGGTAAGACACGTCCAATCCAAGGGTTACCCTAATGAACGCTTCGAACTCGTCACCAACTTTCCCAGAAGGAAGCTCGCGCACTTGGACTATGACATCACGCTGCAGGAGGCGGGACTTTGTCCACAGGAGACTGTATTTGTGCAGGAGAGGAACTAGCCTTGTCAGACACACTCACTTTTGCTTGTCTGTATCTCTCTGATAGACCTCACACTTTCACCAATGATCTGGGACGATGTTACTGGCCTTGATTCTATAACCTTCTGTTCTACTGGAATTAGGCCCCGGTTTTTGCCAAGACAACTCTTAGTGGATGGACTACTTTCCCTGCCACTCCACTAGTCTGAATACTGATCTCTACTGACAGCTCAATCCCTTTGTAGTGCTCTACTGTTGGCCAGTAAGGTGTTACGGATGCCAGCACTCTTTAATTATTTTTTTTTTTCTATGTGATTTATTCCTTTGTGATACAGGCTCCATTTTGTTCTGAACACATCAGGATAGAATATATACATTACAGCTCATATTCAAATCGAAAAACAATTAATGGATCAGTAATTGAGCTACCAGGGACTTGTACAATAAGACTTTTACCTCCCAGAAAGGATGTTAAATGTCAGAGTTTATTTTCTAGCTCTTGTTATTTTCTGTACCTTGGGACAGGTAAAGGGAGGCTCATCCTTGTTCATTTTGACCCAAAGTTGATCTCTCACACGGTCGTTGTTTGAAGTATTTGGAAGGCAGGGGCACTAAGACAAAATGTGCAACAATTACAAGTCAAGAAAATGTGTCAGACATCTGTGGCACGCTTGTGTAGATCTGAGCGGATTTGGGTTGAGCTGCACATTTTTACTCAAGTTTCTATTGGCTATTTAGAGACTAGTAGATTTCAACTTTTGATACAGAAGGGAATGAACGAAGCGTGGTACATCTCATCAGTCGGACCTACACTGTACAGAGATGGCTTAGAGAGACTGACATTTAGCTGTAGTCATTGTTTCCTTTCTTTTTTTTTATATGCTGCCAAGAAAATATGCTGATGTTGAAATATAACCACCAAAACCAAGGGAGATTCTGCTTGATCCTTTTGTTGCATTTTGTTAAAATTAACTGGGTTGTCCTTTAAATGAATTTCACAGGCACGATAGGCTGCAACCCAAACCAGTGTGAACAAATATGGAAATGTTCTAAGAAGAGAAAGGCCTGAGAAACAACTGCAACAACCAATGTGTAATGAGCTGTAGCTGGAGTACATTTCAAAGAAGTTATTACTCTGCATTCTGTTATGAAGATTTGTCTTATTATGCAGCTTTATTTAGCATAATTATGCTAATAAGGCTAATGTGGCAACTTCATATCAAGTTTTCTTGCTACTGAGGCTAGCACGTCAGATTGATGTGTTGGCATTTAGGCCTGCATCAAACACTGACCATGTTTGGTAAATGAAACTGATGACAATGGTTGAATAAGGATGAGGGAATGTGCATCAGCTACCTCAGAGTTCAAACAGTGCCTCAACAAACCAGACAGGTGAGACTAGAGCTGGTGGTGATGAGGTCTGGACAACGCAGAGCTTTTAGATAAGATGCCGTGTGGACAGGTGGTGGCAGTAATGCGCCATGAATGGCAACAATTCTTCAATAAATAAGGTGAAGAAGAAGAAGACCACCCACCAGCATAAAAAAAAACTTCACAAATGTCTTGGAGAAGTTGGAAATGAATGCCGTGTGTTTGTTTGGCCTAAAGAATGTCTTTGCGTGACAAATTTTACAAGAAAACTTCACAGTGTACCTTTTCAGTTGTAGCAGGTGGTCCTGAGGAGCTGTTTCCTCCTTTATTCAGCATTTCTGTATTTAAAAAGTTTTTTTTTTTTTTTACCCAGTGCTCCAGTCCTGGCAGAAGGGAGGTGATGCGCACTGCCGTGTCAGATTACCACTACCAGAATAAGCCATGTGCTAAAATGTCAGCGAGCATCACATGCTATTCAAATACTTTTTTGATTACAGAAGTTCACGGGCCTTTGAAAGGATTTGTTTCAGTGCTGCAATTTGGATCATATCGTATGATTATGTACTAAATTTTGTCATGTTGATTGCAAATAAGGGGATCACAGCTGGAAGGCATATCTGATTACTGGATAAATACACTTTTATAAGGAATATGGGATTGAATCTCACACCTGTGACCAATTATTATTGGTAATATTGTTAAAAATAGGGTAATACTTTTTCTCTCATCCACTTTGAAATATACTGGTCTGGTGGAATGGGTATTGTTGTCTCTTGATGATCCACAATGAGGAAAATAGGATGATGTCTATTTTGTCTGCAAAGTACATTCAGTACACTCCAAATCTTGGAAGAAGGAAACGTGCCATTGGTCACCGTCTAGTTCATTTTTTTTACATTCTCCCTTTGAATGAGGGCCCCAACTGATGATAGTATGTCTGTTAGGGGGCAACGGTCAGAGTTGAAAGAAAAGGACTTGCAGCTGTACAAACAGATGAGGACACTGACTGTTTCACTGTCCTCTCTCGGTGGGTGATACAGTAAGTGAAGGGCATTCCTTCATCACCTGGTTTTTCAGTGTCATGGACAAAGGGGAAGGGGGGGCGGGGGTGCTGGCCAAAAGCTGAATAAAACAGTTGTAGTATACATCAATACAGACAAGAGTATTGGTAAAAACACAACAGTGAAGTGACGGTCAAGCCACCAGATCTACTTCAGAGAGCTGTCAGTGTGACCGAGTATGTTCGTGCAAATGCAACCTGTGCATAAGGCTAACAGAGCCTGCAGTATTAGAGTGCTGAACCCTTTCCCCCCAGTAACAGACATGCTGTGTTTGTCCTGATCTGTTGCCTCAAATAGAGCAACAAGCCAGCCAATTCCGGCAAAGGCAGCGATAGAGATATCCAGGTATTCTATGGACGGGAGCATGTGGAGTTTTCAGAATCACGGGTCAAAATGTCACCTTTAAATCAGTCGACTATCTACATTGCTGTGGGGCTTGTTTTGATGTTTTGCTGATTTCAGAGCTCATAGGTTAAACAACAACAACAACAAAAAAAACCCAGCTGGAATTGAAGCAGCAGGCTATCATAAAGAATGATGCTGAGGAGGTTAAATGTTTCCAACGAACAGCGATATCCCGCATTCTGCCTAAATTCATTCATCAGCACTTAAAAGTTAATGAGGTAACCAGGATGGCAGACCTGGCTTGCCTGATGTTTTGTCTGTTGCATAAGAAGGATGTTGACCCCTGTCATCCACGGACCTTTCAGCTAGTTCTCAGAATGAAGTCAATGAAAGTTAATGTGTGATTAGTGAGTTTAAAGGGGCCCTCGCACTGATTTTACACACAAAGTTCAGCTTATTTGTCACAAGGAGTGCTGCTCAGCCTATGAGCACGGTTGTGTAACGTCTTCTGAGGCTCTGGAGGAGCTTCCTAAAGTTTGAAAAAATACCACTGATGATTTTTCTTACTTATTTTGGGTTTAAGGCACGACACAGAACGACTGCATCACAAACTAGAAGTGTGGAGTATGAAAGAAGTGAGCATTTTAGAGGCAAGGAAGTCTAATGATAGATGCTGTTGAGTTGCATTATGGGAAATGTAGGATCCAGTGTTTCTGGTCAGGATGTCATATCATTTTTTTTAATCTGTCTCTTGTTAGTCCCCCAACTTTATGAAAGCAATACTATATGACTGGAGTACTTGTAATGCACTCAGATGACAGGAGCATGCAGTTTAAAGAAGCACGTGGAGGATTTGAGTCACCAGACTGGCCGGTGGAATCTGTTCACCGTCTGTCCCATCCTGCAAAAAACAGATGGGTGTAACTACAAGGAAAATTACTTTTGTACTCAAAACCCAATGCAGTGTGTTCAAACAAAAGTCAAAGACCTAATAAAAAAAAAAAAAATTTGAGATATTTTTGATGAGTTGACATCAAACTGCATCGGTGCAGTGGTGGAAAGTAACAGTACATTTACTCAAGTACTGCACTTATGTACAAATTTGAACAACCGTTACTTGAGAATTTACATTTTATGCCACTCCATGCTTCTGCTCCACCACATTTCAGAGGAAAAGAATGTTTTTATTCCACTCTTCAGAAGCTTATGAAATACAACACATTATTCAAGATTAAACTAGTGGTTCTCCACCTTTTTATTCTGATTCCTTTTACAGAAGAGTAGTGTCTTACGAGTTTGCAGCAATTCCACCAGAGGCAGAGAAACAACATAAACGTCTTTGATTGTTTAATTATGATAACTGTTTTTTGAAGGTTTTCATAAAACAGCAAAAATTTGAGAATAGTCCAAAAAAGAATAGAAATTTGTTTGGGTTTCTAGGGTGTTTCATCTTTGGTACCCCTTCATTCATCTCATGACTTCACACATTTATTGTGGGGATTGGGAACGACTGGACTAAACGACTAAACTGTAAATAAAGAAGTTAAAAGTAGCTCCACTTCCACCAGCTTCAACAGTAATACTGCTGCTACCGCTATGCATTGATGCACCAGTATTAAAATGTATTGTCATATAACAATATATCACACACAGAACTTTTTTATGCAGAACAAGATATGTAATGGAGTATTTTTAAATTGTGTTACTGGTACTTTTACTGAAGTATCTGGGTACTTCTTCCTCCAATGCAAAGGTGTAGTAAAAGCTCGCCATTGCTGCAGAACATCATGAAAAGCCCACCGTCTCTGCACTTCTCGATGAACAAGCCAGATGTATTTCTCTAGTCTGTATTCAAAGACCCTGATCAAGAGTTATAATCACATGTGGAGATCAAGATGAATCACCACCTGCTGGGCATTATGTCAAAGCTAACTCCTGCAGTTATACTCCACTTTTAAATCTTAGTCAGGTGCAAAAAAATATCTTTTTTTCTTGCCATTACTTTCCCTTCATGTGTAGGACATTTGCATTGTACAGTATTTCATATACATCTGATATGATGCACCATAAAACATATTTTGTTTTTCATGTACTGGAGGCTCACCACACTGCACAGAGCTCTGCACTACAGGCTGAAAGTGTATTTGTGTGTAATGTCCAACTTAATAATGTCTTGTTAACCCCCTGCTCTGCATGCTTCAGGGGAACAGTCATTGATGATAAGCTTATCCACTCTGATTTAGCACAGTCAGGAAGGCCTTGTGGACTGTAATCACTGACATTTTTAATAGCACTAAATCTTTGCGTTTACTACTACAGATATGAATCCAAAATGTCCATTTATCACCAGAAGATGTGATTTACTGAAGCTCAGCTATTCATACAGCTGCTGTTTTTGTCTGATGAACAGAAGCATCACATGAGTAGCATAATAACCATGCCTGATTTCCCTGTAATCAATGTACACGGTGAATGTCAGCTTGTGCAAGCACAATGATGTTACTGGCTTGCGGGCTGTGCGATTAAGAGGTGTCATTACAGGAAGATGATTCAAAACCCGGACTGGAAATTTAAAGCGACATAGACAGTCTGGTGAAGAGAAGTAGATATATATACACTGGAGATCAAAATTAAAGAACAATTCATGAACACTTGATTTTTTTCGGAAATAATGTATTATTCATTGCTCAACATTTGAAAGATTTTTTTTTTGTGGCTATGTCATGCTAATAGAGCAGTGTTTTACAAAATAACCAAGGCACTTCAACAAAAAGCCTGTATTTTGCAGAAAACACAATGATCAAAATTAGAGAACAGCAATGACTGTAGCACGGAGAAAAATTACAACTAAATTACCTGGCCATTTCATTATTTCAATGTTTTCAGTTTCAAGGAACTGCTTTACCCGTTTTGCTGTGTGACAGGGGGCATTGTCCTGCATGAAAATTGCTGGCTGATTGGGTGATGAACGCAGGGGAGGGACAACATGTTGTCAAAGAAGGTTCTGATAAACATTTGCATTCACTCTGCCATGTAGCTGTATAAGAGGCCCAACTCCTGCTGCAGAAAACATTCCCCAAACCATGACACTTCCTCCTCCACCTTTCACTGACTTCCTTACACACTTTGGGTTCAGTCTTTCCCCAGTTTGACGATGAACATAATGTTTCCCATCAGACCCAAATAAATTAAACTTGCTTTCATCACTAAAGTGAACTTTGGACCAGGTTTCCTCTGTCCACACAACATGCTCCTCAGCAAAGGCCAGTCTAGCCTTTTGATTCTTTCTGCTAATGAGAGGTTTGAGGCATTTCAGTCCAAATGCTCTTAAACGTCGAGACACTGTATGACGAGACAGATCCTTACCATGTACAGCACTGAACTGGCGAGCAATTCCAGCTGCAGTGTTGAACCGATTGCCCATTGACATTCTCCGCATTACCCTGTCCTCTCTTGCATTTGTCTTTCGTGGACGACCAGCCTTCTTGGGGGACTTGAATGAGTTTGTGACATTGTAAAGATGCAATATTCTCGAAATCACAGATTTGGAACGACCAACTTCTCTGGCTATGGCTGACAGGGTCATCCCTTTGGCCTTCATCTGGACAACCTGCTGCCGGAGGGTTTCAGTCACTTTAGAACGTCTCACCATCTTGAAGAGTCAGTGAAAACTGGAAAGTTAGGCTGCCAGTTAAATAGGGTTTCTCAGATAATTAAGGAGATTAGCACCAGGTGCAAGAAGAACACCACTAACTGGGGGGTGTCTGAAAGAGTTCTCTTATTTTGATCAGTGTTCTTTTTCAAATATCTTATTTAAGTTTTTTATACTGTGCTTCAGAATATATGTAACTCATAAAAAATGCTTGAAATACTGCTCTTTTATTCCTATTTGGAACATTTCAAATAGGACTATGCGGTGACCTTGACATTTAGGAAATTGTAGGTTGTTCTCTAATTTTGATCTCCAGTGTATATTGGGCCTGATGACTGTAATTGGAAACAGGTGTGAAGAGAGGAGAATGGTCACATGATGAGCTACAACCAGAAACACACTGAGGACAACTGGTGGACAGGTGAGGAATGACAGGAGAGACTGGTCACTGGAATAAATGGAAAACAGTAAAAACTCTGTCACGCTTTAATCTGTTTTACTGTCAGCAGCAAACAAAATTCGGGATTTGTTTTCAGCCTGTGCCATAAAATTAAATGTTTTTTCATCATTGTCATAAACATGTTCAGACACTACCCTGTGAGCTGACTAAGCATGAAATCAAGAACCAACAGTAGATTTTTCGTTCTATTCCTGATCACATGTCAGTTCACTCGTTTCATGATCCTCTGATGGCCTGCTCTACCTACTGGCATTGTTGGTCACTAAAATGACTTGTGTAGAGAGAGTGCAGGGTCAGTGGACGTGGGTGAAAATAAAGAATTAGTCATGGCAGGGTGAGGCAAAGGTCAGGGTTTCACTCAGCAAAAAAGTCATTTTGTGGAGTATCATGAGCACCTGATCAACTATGCAAATAAAATGTTGCATAATGTGTTGATTCTCCTTTTTTAAACATTTTGATTCTGCTGAACAAGGATTTATGTAGCTGCTTTGATACACTGATACACTTTTAAATGTGATATTTTCCCATATTTCCTCCCCATGAATATGTTCAATATCTATCGATGCCCTCTACCAACCTGCAGCTTGACAAAAACATGAACATAAGGCTTACGATGCTCTAGTTTTCCTCATTAAAAAGCATCTCTTTCGAAATGTCTTTGTTTATTTGAGACTGAAATGTTTTTTAAGATTATCATAGGTCATAATGCATTACTTGACTGTTTAGCAAATCCTCTGAATATTGCTATGCCATGACATGCTCCTGATAATATGTGTGACACATTTTAACCAGGAACTGAATGTATTTTCTGCATGTTGTGTGTTTAACCTCACCCTCAGAATAACCAGCTGACAGTGAAGCACTCACGTTTCTAAACTTTAGCGCAGCTAAATTCTTAATCTGGACAGCTTTTTATTTATCATCTCATTTTTATGACTTTTGATTCAGCTGGCCCATTTTTCTCCCTTTTCATTGTAGAGGAAACTCCACTCAAGGTTTAAATGCAAATATTTGCTTTACAGGGCAAAATAGATAACAGTAATACAGTCATTCCAGACAGATTCCACAGTCACTGATAACTCCATCTGCAAACCTTGCTGATTTCTATTCTTTATTTTGTTATTGTCTCCGGTAAATCCCCTTGATTTGAAAACGTCTGTATTATAAGGCACTACAGAAAGCTGTAGACACAGCAGCACAAAGAACAATGAACAATAGAGTTCAAGGCAGTGTGTTGAACAGGGTAACAGAGATGGACAGACAGACAAGAAATAAGAAATATGGGAAGCCTCCTCTATTAGTTATAACTGACAAAGAGTTTGGCTTGGAGTGCAGGGTGCCACAGTCCTCTGGTTACCAGACAGGGCTCTGCTCTGGCCAATAAAAAGATTTTCCTCAATGTTTTTGCAACATTTCAGCCTGAACTGTAATTAATACTTTGGCTTTTCCTTCCAAGAATCTGTCTTCTTACTGTAAGTATAACTATGACAGAATTAGGTGTGGCTACATGATGACTAAAATACAGTGCCAGTTTCCTCTAAGAATAAATACAATCCATCCACTTATCTTCTTCTGGGATCTTCCATCGTGAAACATGAAATCTATATCAAGAAAGGCATTGGGCAATGTTTCAAAATTTGGCACTTCTTTGGGAACAAAGAAGGAGGTGTTGCTGGTTCAATTTACCGATCAACAGGAACCTTTGCTCTTGAGTTGCGTAACACTGACTCTGTAAACGGGATTCTCACGTGGGTCACACTGCAGCTTGTCTCAATAAAATAAAATTCATAAATGCATTTGTTCCACAAGCTTTTTGCCATTTTCTTCAGATTGTCCTAGTAGCTAATGCAACAGGGTCACTGCATAATTACTAGCATTATATAAGTTGAGGTTTTGCAATACTTCTTGCCACCAAAACGGCATTTTTCCAGTCATGCCTGGTTACAGTAGGCCTCTTTGTCAATAGTGTCATTTTATGATAAATATATGAAGCAGCAGAAGAAGAGCACACAGCAAAAAGGTTTGTTCATGCTCTTGAATGTAACTAAGTACTTTTACTCCACTAACACTGAGGGAAATATTGTACATACACTATATTATCTGACAGCTCTTAGGCACAGTTGTAGCTGTAATTCAAGCTAACTGCTTGTAGTAGTTAAGATTAGCTCCACCTCACCAACTATTAGAGTAAATTGCTGCTTTACGCATTCATTAAATAATACTAAAAATACAATTAAATGATATATAATAGTTTAACAATGACAGGAGCCATTCTGTCCCATACCTTTACTTTTGATATTTTAAGTAAATTTTGCAGAACTTTTACTGAAGTAAAAAATTTGAACTACACTACACTGTTGCTACTTTTACTTTTAAGCATCCGAATACTTCTTCCATCACTGCTTGCATAGAGTAAGATATTGGTTGGATTTGCATCATCACATATAGCATATTGAACCGAAATTCACTTCAATAGACTTCCTTGTGTATTTGCTCTTCTAGGATCAAAAATCGATAAAGTCTGAAGAGCACGCGAATCAATCGATCACTCAATCAGTCACTTCATTTGCTCCCAAAGAGCAGAAGACACAGAGCACTTGAACACAGCATATACTGCAGATATAAAGCAAAAATGTGTGGAAAAACAGGGTTAAAAACATTTGAAAATGAGGAAAACTTCGCATACAAATAAAAAAGGTGAAATATTTTGAATTTCTACGCTGAAAGCATGTTTGTGCTCATGCTGAACGAATTTGGGCGAAGTGACAAAACTCTGATCATCTGGGTGATTTCAGTGCCATCAATGGCCTCAGAGGAGAGTCTGTGAATTTCCAGAATGTGGACATGTTGGAATACCTTTGCTTCTCTGCCATCTCGTGTACCAGCACACAAAAGTACACACACGCACGTGCGCATTAGGAAACCTGAGCAAACTTTTTTTTTTTTTTTTTTTTTTTTTCTGGGCTATAAAAGCCTGCGCTGCCTCCCGGACTCTCTGCTCTGCTGACCTGGAGACCCCGCCGTCCAGCATGAACACCCTCCTCCTTGTGTCTCTGTTCGGATGCTTCGGTAAAGACTTTTCTCATTTCACTTCACTGAACGCTCAGTGTGTCCGCATTTGTTATTTACCCGTCTGTATTTGCAGCCGTCGCCTTTGCGGCCCCCACTGACAAGGTGAGATGGTGCCTGAAGTCGGACCAAGAGCTCCGGAAATGTATGGACCTGGCAGCCAAAGCTCCGACGTTCTCCTGCACGAAGAGAGACAACACCATCGACTGCATCATGGCAATTAGGGTGAGGAGAGGAGCATCATCCAGAGCTCACGCTTCATCACAGGCTTAGTGTTTAATTTCATCCTTTATCTTAGAAAAATGGCTAATCAGTGGATAATGTAATGGTCAAAATTATTATCTTTACTGATGATGTTGTCAGTGGTGGGGAAAAGGATTCACTTAGCCTTTTTAAAAGTATACATACCACAATGAAATACTACATTACAAATACTGTTTCATAATAAGGAAAAGTAAAAAGGTATTAAAGAATATGAAAACTATTTTAATATGATCTGATTCTTATTATTATTGATATAATAACCTGTATGAAACATTTCAGTATTGCAGCAGGTGAAGCAGTGTTATTTTTGAGTACCTTATAGGTTTAGTAGTTGAATCAATTTATTGAAAACTAGTATATATGCAAAATCTTTATCTGCAAAGTAGCTCCAGCTGTCAGAAGGATGTAGTGAAGTAAAAAGTACAACAGTTCCCTCTGAAATGTAATGCAAATAAAATGGAAATACTTGAGTGGCTAAACCACCTCAAAATTGAACAGTAATTGAGTAAATGTATTTTTATTTTCTGCCACAATGTGAAAATACTCTAAAACAACTATAAGTCTTGTTCATAAATATTAACACAATCTATCTATCTGAATAATAACATGCTGCTGGTTGTGTGTTTTTCAATCAGGCTGGTGAAGCAGATGCCATCACTTTGGACGGAGGGGACATCTACACTGCTGGACTGATCAACTACGACTTGCAACCCATTATTGCTGAGGACTACGGTCCCAGTATGTCTTTACTGATGAAACTAGCACCAGGAAGAGGATGTCTAGCATTTTGCATGAGCTACATATTTGAACCTTTTGGTCACGGCTGTTCTGTGTACTTCCAGGTTCAGACACCTGTTACTACGCTGTTGCTGTGGCGAAGAAGGGCACTGGGTTTGGCATCAAGGATCTGCAGGGAAAGAAATCCTGCCACACTGGACTGGGGAAATCTGCAGGCTGGAACATTCCCATAGGAACTCTGTTGTCCATGAATTTGATTCAGTGGTCAGGCGTTGAGGACAGCCCTGTGGAAGAGGGTGAGTTTCAACACTGTACACAAAATGTTCAACACAACCCTCAAATGAAAGTTACTACTTATATATGTTACTACTGATCGCGGTATGAAATGTGTGCACTGGCTGTGTCAAAGGTTAGACAACCAAAAATTGTATTTGACTCAGTGTACTTGTGGTCAGAGCTGCAGGTGCTGCTGAGGTCATCTCCTCAATTTTCTGCAACATTGCTGGGATGGACTTAAAATCTCAGTATTTCTAAAATATTTGCTTCAGCCCTGCTTTTTCTTTTGCAGCGGTGAGCAACTACTTCACGGCCAGCTGTGCTCCAGGGGCAGGACTCACCAAACTGTGTCAGCTGTGCAAGGGAGACTGCTCCAGGTCCCACAAGGAGCCGTACTATGACTACGCCGGAGCCTTCCAGTCAGTATCAGCCTGTACACGTTTAGCCTCCAAATATGCTGCTGGTAACAACCAAACGTGTAATGCTGATGCACCTGTGGATTGCTTTGCTTTATAGGTGTCTGGTGGACGATGCTGGAGACGTGGCTTTTGTGAAGCATCTCACTGTACCTGGTCAGTATCACTTGATCATCTGTTCTAATATGTATTGAATTGATTCTCAGTTGTTTGTGTATTATGAGACTATAAAATATGTAATTTTTTTTTGTCTTATTTCAGCTAAATACCATCACATCTATATCACAACCTGAATGTTATACAACTTTTTCTGTAACTCTTCATAATTTGCATGAAATTAGCCAGATTAGGAAAACATGCCCAACATGTCCATATGAACATGATACTCCTTAACTATACTTAAAAAAAATGTGATAGTGAGACAAAGGGTGAGAGATTTATTTAGAAGTGGAAGATTAGAAGAGAAAAACTTTTAAATTGTTATTGTGACACATTTTCAGACTCCGACAAGGCCAGCTACGAGCTGCTGTGCAAGGATAACACCAGAGCGCCCATCGACAGCTATAAAACCTGCCACCTGGCCAGAGTACCAGCTCATGCTGTTGTCACCCGCAAGGATCCACAGCTGGCTGAATTAATCTGGACAAGTCTCGACACAGTGGAGGTATAATACAAAATATTTATCCGACACAAAGAGCCAGTAGTGGAGTTCACTGCCTGATAGGGACGATAAAGCAGAACAGTGACTCATGATAAAAGGAATCGTGTGAATATGTAACTTGCACTTACATAATAACATTTGCTCACTTTTTGCCTTTTCAGGGCTTTGACCTCTTCTCTTCTGATGCCTATGCACCTGCCAAAAACCTGATGTTCAAGGACTCAGCAGTGAAGCTGGTGCGGCTGCCCGCAAACACAGATTCCTTCCTGTACTTGGGTGCTGAATACATGAGCATTGTCCGTTCCCTTAAGAGAGGTAGAAACACCCACTTTCACACCCATAACACAGACAAATTGATTAGACGGCAGATGCTGGCTTATACTAATGCTTTACTTCGCTTTCCAGAGCAGACCCCAGCCACTGCATCCACTGCCATTAGATGGTGTGCTGTGGGCCACGGTGAGACAGGCAAATGCGACACATGGAGCATCAACAGTATGGAGGATGGCAACACCGTCATTGAATGCCAGAGTGCCCCCACCGTTGAGGACTGCCTGAAAAAGATTATGGTAAAACACTCTTGGATGGAAAATATGGGAGTCTATTGCTAGCTCGAGAATTTTGTGGCGTTTGTCTCTGATCATATGTCGACTCAATTATCCTGCAGCGTAAAGAGGCTGACGCAATGGCAGTGGATGGAGGACAGGTGTACACAGCGGGGAAGTGTGGTCTGGTTCCTGCTATGGTGGAGCAGTACGATGAAGGTATGAGATAGCACAGAAAGCAACACACACGATCCTGTGTTTTACCTTTTCTACATGAATAATATTTGCATGTCTCTGTCTCTCCACAGCACAGTGCAGCACCCCTGGAGGTAATAAACCTGCCTGTACAGTATTCCTGTTCCTTCTAGCTTGAGTGATATACATAAAATTGAGTGGTAGCTACAGATAAGATTCATGCTTGTTTCTGGGGAAGTTTCCTGGAAAGAGCTGTGTAATTTGATGCTAATTGTAAGAAAAATTAATTAAAATTGCTAGTCTACTAAGATGTATGCTTCACTATGAACACATTTCATATTTTGCAGTGTTCAGCTGACCTGCTGGGCATTGACTCAAAGACTTCCTAGGTCCTGCTAGCAATTAACTGGAATTAATTTACTGAAATGTGCCAATTGGATACTGTCTATTTCCTCAATTACCACCAAATTTATTAGGAAACTATTTGTAAATTACAGAGCGGAAAAATAAAGTGTTACCCATCTAGTTCTATATTACAACATGTGTTTATCTCTGAGCTCTGAGATGCACTTTTAAATTAAATTAAATGAACTACAACTAATTATCTGCCGGACAGTTTTCTCATTCATCTCCTTCTGTGCTTGTAGCCTCAGCCTCCTCTTACTATGCTGTTGCTGTGATAAAGAAGGATTCAGGGGTGACCTGGGACACCCTGAAGGGCAAGAAGTCTTGCCACACAGGCATCGGCAGAACTGCTGGCTGGAACATCCCCATGGGCCACATCCACAAGCTGACCGGCGACTGTGACTTCAGTAAGTTAAACGTTCTGTTCATATACCACTAATTTGAAGGATGTTAAGAAAGAAGCATAATGCGCCACAATGTGGAAACGTTTCATTGAACTTATCTGCAAAGTTGCAAAATGCTCACATATTTAATCTGTTCCCTACAAAGTCCACTTGTGGAAACTAAAACTGAATTTCTTTGTCTCAATATGTTTTGACAACTTGAAGCACTGACTGTGGTCCTGGTTAAATATTTAACAAAAACCACACTCTTTCGTGAACCTTGACCAAAGTGTTTTTGTAGTTTTGTGCTTTGTATGTCCAACACCACCCCACCACCCCCATAATTCAGTGCTGTTGAACACTGTCACATTTCCTGCACTGGAAGAAATGTAGTTTTTAGGAGACGTAATTGCCTTATGCACACCGCTGAGTGCAAACACCATACTGACTGTTTCCTTCTTCTTGCTCAGCTAAGTTCTTCAGTGGAGGCTGTGCCCCTGGAGCAGACCCTGAATCTCCATTCTGTTCTCAGTGTGCCGGCAGTGGCAAAGCTGTAGGAGATAAGTCCAAGTGCAAAGCCAGTGCTGATGAGCAGTACTATGGCTACGCTGGAGCCTTCAGGTAGGAAGCACCTATTCTGTGCAGATTTTGGGAAGTACAGACATTGTTTTCTTCTACAGAATGAGTAAAGATGACTGATACCACTCCCATGTCTGGATGGAGCTTAAACCAGGAGGTTGTTGGCCTTGATTAGCCAAAGACTCTCTGTTTGCACTTTTTTGCAGCTTCTCTGCTGGTTGCAACCAACAAGAAATGGTAACATCACTTAACTTCCCCTAAAATAAGAATGGTAGTTTGTACACTTCTGCTTGTGTATGGCTTAAACAACTGAGATCAAATTTATTAATAAGTAAGCTTAGGGCTGCTAGCAGCTGTATTTTTTAACTTTTTGAGAGAGCCTGCTTGGTATGTGTTCTCCCCGCTTCATTTTTTATGCTAAGCTAAGCTAACTGCTTCCCAACTCCACCTGTACACAAAACATGAGAGTGGTATCAATCTTCTCATCTAACTATTCCATGAATTACTCTTCCAGGGCATCCAGCATAGGGTGGAATCATCATATTTACATGTTCTATATGATTGCAGATGTCTTGTTGAAGGTGCCGGCGATGTTGCCTTCATCAAACACACAATCGTTGGAGAAAACAGTGATGGTAAGAGACTGACTTTGACCTGTTTTCATCCCAACTACCACTGTGTTGTTTCCTTCAAAACTAAAATTCGTCAATACCACTTTTTCTCATCAAAGGCAACGGTCCAGCATGGGCAAGTGGTTTGAATTCTGCTGACTACGAACTGATCTGCCCAAATAAGAGTCCAGTGCCAGTCACTGATTACGCTTCTTGCCACCTGGCTCTTGTGCCTGCACACGCTGTGGTGACTCGTCCGGAGAGCCACGGTGAGGTGGTTCGCATTCTTCAGGACCAGCAGGTCAGTGATTTTTTTTTTTTTTTTTTTTGAGGTTGCTTTTAGGTTTTGCTTGTTTGCATTGCAAAATATTCTATTCCTTGTTTTAAGTTTTGTTTTTACAATAATAATGGTCTTCGCTCGTTTGGCTGTGCATTGCCTACAGTTTTGACTCATTCATATTCTTTGTGTTGTTTAAATCTTAATTTTGTTTTTAATTTTTAGACCAAGTTTGGCACCAGTGGCAGCGATTCATTCAGAATGTTCCAGTCTGAATCAGGAAAGAACCTCCTCTTCAAGGACTCCACTAAGTGTCTCCAGGAGATTCCTGCTGGAACATCCTTTGACCAGTTTTTGGGGACAGATTACATCACTGCCATGTCTTCACTCAGACAGTGCAGTGAAACCACCCCAGGTTTGTACTACCGTGGGTTAAATCATGGTTAACAGTAATTTAACAGATTCACCTTAAAACTGTATTGTAGCCTCGATACATCACACTCACCATAAATAAAATATGTGCCTGCGCTGCAATCCCAAGTAATTATATTTTTTCCTTCCCAACAGATCTGGAGAAATCCTGCACTTTCCATTCCTGCCAGCAAAAAAACTAGTGGTGACCACAGACAATGTGCTGCCCCATTCGGCTGTCAGTGACTCGAGCACCTTACCCAAACTTCCCACACTCAACCCAAAAATTGCCATGTGTATTTTCCTACTGCTCTTGTTTTAGACCTATTTTTAGACGTGCAACCAACGAACAGATATAAATCACCCCCACAACCTACGGCTCAACTATTCTGCGGCCAATCATGTCCTATTGTAGCTTCATTCATGCTGTTAAAACATAATGTTACATTACCTGTGTTATTGGATTAATGTTATGTTTTGTTAACACGTGCCTAACTTTTCTCAAATAAAGCCTTTCTAATGCTCTTTTGTGGTGACAGTATGGTTTGCTTTTGTAATAATGTCATGTTCAGGCTTTCATCTTAAATGTCACTAAAAAGCACACAGTAGTATTGTAACTGAAAGAGTATATCAGGGGACAATATTGTCAAAAGTGCTTCCAATGCAGAAAACAGTATGAAACACCCAAGCGTATTGTCTGTAATATAAATTTAAGGTTTTGTTGTGAAACTCATCTGGAATCTGAAATATTCTCATAAAAAAAAGTATATGGACTTGAAAATCATCATGACAAGGGATGCACTGAATCATCAGTAAAATAATAAGCAGTGAACAGTCACAATTTTACAATCAGAAAATTTATTTCACAAACTACTCTCTCTGTACACTTCCGAAAGGAATTAATAAATAATTAGATAAACATCACAGTCACAAATAACATGGGACACTGGGCACTCTGAAAAGCCTCCAGAAAAGCTCCACCCAATCCAAAATCTGCATAAAATCCTCTTGTCTCCCTGCAACACATCTGACCATAAACAGAGAGAAGACAGAAAGAGTTTTCACAGTTCATGGTCTCAGTCTTGATCATGTAATGTCAAAAATTAGGCAATAGATAAACACATTCTCATTGACTGAAGCTGTTGGCATAGTCAAACAAACCCACTATCAGGCTCCAGGGTAAAAATTAACTTTGGCCCCTTATTGACCCTCTCTTTGCAGTAAATGCTCCAAATTTTAATTCAAAATTCATTTAGAAACATGCACCATGTCATTTTTGGCATGGGACCCCTCTACAAATTATGTAGACTGCCCAGGTAATAATGCAGCACACACCTTCAGACCTTTATCATTCATTTGATATTCTTTATTTAGGAGCACATATTTCCAAACAAATTTTCTGAAAAGCATTTCAAAATGAATTCATATTTTCAAGTAAATATCAGAAACATTCAACGTACTTGTATCTTACTTGAGTATTTCCATTTTACGGAACTTTCAATTACAATTTTTCATACCCTTCCTGTCCAGTGAAAACCATGCCTCTCCAAATACAGTGATTTTTCTGATAAACTGAAAAGTGTTCCTTTATGGGTAGAGAAAATTGTCCTGTTTCAATAAATAAATAAACAATTTGAAAACCCTCTTGGATTAACTAGAAATTGCATCATGCAAAAACATTAAACTGAAAACAGGACTGTTTGTCTTCACGATCTCACAAACATATTATTGTATTGCTGTAGATTAAACTACAACAATATATTTAATAGTTAAAATTAGCTCAACCTTAAACATCCACAGCAGTAAAGTGCAACATACACATTAATGCAGCAGTAATATTAATACAAAAACATCATATATAATAAAACCACTGACAGGGAGCATTTTACTGCAGAATGAGTGCCTGCTTTTACTTTTGATACTTTCAGTCGATTTTATTGACAAATCTAACATTTACTTCAGTACGGCTTTGAGTCAGGAATTTTACTGTATTAATACTTCCATCTCTGGGCACAGGCTGACGAATTGACGTAAGCTCCTGCGTCACATGACCAAGGCCACGGCATCAAATTTTAATTTTCCCGGAAGTTACCCATGCGACTTGGAGGCGCACCGGCTCCATAGACCAGAAACATCGCATTATGGCCTCGCTCTGAGCCTCCTGATGCGACAGTTGTGTACATACCCAACCGGCAATCCGTCACCATCGACGCCTTGATCATGGACCTCCGGTCCAGAGGCTTTTTTCGGGGCCATCGGAGTTGTCAATAGTACTCCAGAAGTGCTATATTATTTGATTTTGAGCACTGTCACTTTTGCACGCCCGGGGATTTAAACCGAAGTGACAGTAGTGGCACTCACCCCATCTGCCGGTCAGCTAACTAGCTCTAAGTCAGTAGCCAAGAAGGGCATCACTTTTCTTTTGGAGTAAAGGACAAGGAAACTGCAACACCACTACTTTCATTAACAGAAGACTGAACAGAGGCTGATTCCCCGAGTACCCATTTTACAACATATTCACTACTGATTCCTGGTAAGAACAAAATCACTTGACGGTGGTAATGCTAGCTTGAAGTTCACCCGAGCCTGGCTGCATATTTGTCAAAGGCATACAGGCTAGCTAATGTTAGCTCGTTGACAAGGCCCTGCCGGCTGTCAGTCCAAGCCTAGGATAGCTAGCCCGCTAATCTCGCCTAGAATACGAAAACGGATAAAACGATATTAATTTGAATGTTTATCGTTAGTTTAATGGTGGTTGCTTAGGCAACCATTCTCAGGGCAGTCTTTGTAACTGTTTAGCTGAAGTTAACCTAACGTTAGATGGAATGACAGCCAGGATCCCTCGTTCTCGTGGCTAATCTTCATTTTAGTGTTTTCACCGTAGGCTTCGTGAGGTAAAGCTAGTTAGCCTTAACGCCTAACGTTTAGTGGTTTAAAAGCTGCTTCTGTAGTATTTTTAGAGCAGATTGACTTAAATACTGATAATATTTGCCTTGTTAGCATAATATTGGTTCATATTAAATGTCATGTTGAAGGTTTCATTCGCTCGCGGAGGTTGCTGGGCCTGTAATTAAATACACCTCGTAAGTCAGGGCTGGGCTAAACCGCTAACATTAACCAACAATAGCTTAACTGTAACCTAATCGGTGTCAGTTGTTGCAACATTATTGCTAGAACGGGCTCATTTGCCGAGTTTTGATGAGTAAACATATCTGCCATAATCACAGTGATAAACATTAACGTTATCAGACTGAACTCTGTGTGCGTTAAGGTTAAATGTGGACTCAACGTTCAGCCACGTAGCGTAACTTAGCAAAATGTCTATGAGAGTGGGACACGTAACGTTAGCCGGCTGTTGGCTAGCGATTTAACCTGATTCGGCCGGGAATGCTGCCTTGCTAGCGGGCCATTAAAATGCCTTTAATTTTATGACTAAGCTGAGACACAACGGAAAACTTTTCTCAGATTACCTGTCATATTTAATGACGATTCACGAGACAGTGAGCTGTCTCTGCTTGAAGAAACATATGGTAGCTTTGTACATTGATGCCCTGTCTAAAAGAAGCATGGCATTAGCTAGCAGCTAACGATAGTTCCTGTGTCAGCAGGTGGATGGTTCATGACACGTCTGCTATTAGTAGTATTCATCAGTTTTTACAAATTTCAGCTCGTCTTAGCAATTTCAGCACATATGAGAAAACTGCACGCAGTTTTAAAACGAATATCGACTTAATGTTATTTGAATTGATCTTTTGCACATGTAGCTAGCACATCCAGGGGGCATTGAAGCCACTGTTAACTCAGTAAATGAACTTTGACCTGAGGTATCCATTTTCTTAAATTCATTCAAAACCGGACCAGTCCAAGTGATTTGGTAGCAGTCAAGTATGAGTTGGAAATAGATCTTCAAGCCATTAGAAGTAATCTCTATTAGTATTTGGATCCTTTTAGTTAGTTGGCCAAGTCACGATCATTTATTAATATGTTGGGGTTTTCTGTTTTTTTTTTTTTGTTTTTTTTTACAGTTAAAGCTCCCTTTTTGTAGGGATGTAATAGCCACCATGACTATTTCTACTCAAACAACAGACAGTTTTGGGTGGAGGTTAAAACACATGAGTCTGTTGCCATTTGGTTTGAGAACAGAATCTGCTAAGGGTATTAACATTAATTGCTCATAACACTACATGTATTAGCCATGCAATATGTAAGTGAGCAACATTGTGGGAGGTGGTAGTGTTATCATAGGCGAAACCACAGGACACACCCTCACTGCCTGTTCAGATGTTGCCTCACTAAAGCTTCATATGTTCGCACAGTGTTGTCCGATGTCCCATATGGTTGCACTTACTTAACCTCAGTGCCTTTTGTTAACAGTTGGCTTATGCTTAATTGTAATTTTTTTTTGTATTTCTTGTTTCTCTCCCCTCTTCAGAAAGGCTGGCAACACAACGCCACCCTAATGCAGAACCATAAAAGAACGTGAAATGAACAAACCACCACAGCCTATAACGGGACCCACTTCTGTCCCAAACCCTGCCCCATCCCCTGGATTGACACAGGTGAGAGCAACCGACCGTGTTGAATCTATGCTGTTTTGGTAGATTAAACTTTGGTAACAGCTATTTTTCCTTTCTTCTCTCCTCTCAAGGCGGCCTACGGCCCTGGACAGCCCCCATCTCTTGTTTTTGCCACCCCTCCACCTCCACAAATGAACTCTGCACCACAGCCAAGACAGGTATTGTTCACAGTATGTTTTTTTGTTCCCCAGCATTTAGTGTTAGGTATGTGATTTGTTTTGCCTTGTATAAGAAACCTCCCTTTCCTACTCTTTCCCAAGATTTCTGACATGGCTTCATCCGCTATAAGGCTTTGGCTAAATCTGTGTGTGTGTGTGTGTATGTGTGTGTGTGTGTGTTATAACCTATTTGCCATCTTTCTCCTCGAATGTCAATCTTGACTTCTTTCCTCTCTTCTGCTGTCCTCCCAGTTTGCTGCAGGGCCCCGTACTTTACACCAACAGGTACTAACACCTCTCACTGTTCCTTACATCCCCTCTGTCTCCTTAGTGTAGTGCATGCTTTCAGTTCCACATGGTGGAGAATTAGATGACAACGCTGTCGTGTTTATGAAATGAGTTAATTTTTTCTGAGGTCCAGTAATATCTGATACTAGAAATGCATATTTCTCTATAGGAAGATATTTTTTTTGTTGCCAGGTCATAGTGTTTTCAAAGCAGTGTTCACTCAGGCCTGCTTTATTCATCCTACATATACCTAGTTTGCCCCCCATACTACTCTGCATTTGCAAGATATCGTCCCAAGCCCACTGTGGTAATGACAGAATATCTGACTGTGCAATCTAAACTGATTTAGCTTATTTACTTTAATAAAATAATTTTGTAGTCAGGTTAAGAATACAGTTTAACATAAAAGTGAATTGATTTTTGGTACCTGCAGCATTCTTGAATTTTTTTCACTGCCGGCATGCTCCTGTAGCCAGTGAAATAATTTTTTAACCACTCACAACTGGGACCCAGAGGACTTCAGGGGATTCTGCTTCTATGCGCACCTGTACAGAGTTGCATGTGCAGCTGTGCTTGTTTGAGCTTACTGTTTATGGCTGAGAAATATTATGCTGCTGCTTCTCATACTCTTCCTCTTTACACCTTGTAATCTCAGCCTTCCACATTGTCGCTTGTCTTCATTTTCACCTTAATCTCACTCCCTCTCTTGCTCTCTGCTCATGTGTTGCGCCGCTGAAGGGTGGATACAGAGCATTACAGGTAACCGCTTTTCTCTTCGTCCCTGTATCCAACCCCTTAACTTTGGCTAACCTCAGTGTTGCAGGGAGACATGACATTCAGTACAGTTTAGTCTCAGTGTAACCCAAGAACTGAACTTGATGTACACTTTGGCAGTTGCTGTGAGTGCATTGCTTTCAGCTGAGGTTAGAGGTGTGTGTGACTGGGTACACACACAGACACAACTAAAACTGCTGCAATATTCTAACACAAAAGGGGTAGGACTGCCATAGTTTAAATGCTGTATGTACACTGAGAGCAACAGGTTTGCTTGTGCTGTGATTCACTCTTCATCATTCTTCCTTCATTCTCCCTCATCTGTTTCTAGAGTTACTATCAGAACCGACCAGCCATGGCCACCAGTGCTCCAAGGGTACAGACAAGTAGTGGCCCACGGCCTGTCGGACCCACTCACGTCTACCCGCCCAGCTCCCAGATGATGATGATTTCCCAGCAGCAGCTGTCTTTTGCTGGCTCTCCTCAGGGTTACTTCATCCCCCCTGGACAGGTTGGTTCACATTAGTAATCAATTCCTTAAGTTGGCTCACATATTACCATTCTACCAAACAACCTGCCCACATACAACTACATGCTCATCATATTTTTTTAAGAAATTACATTGGAAGGGACTAAGACATCTCCATGTTAACCACTGCAGATGGAGAGAGTAGCTGCTGCTACAGATTGAGCTTATTGCAGATACTGTGTTGCACCATGGGTTGTTTGTAGCCTTGATGTTGCTAGGTTAGCAAGTTTCTCAATATATGTTTGTGCTGCATCTTTTTAGAGAAATTACATTTTTTTTAACCACTGAAAATGACTTGAAAGTATTTCCCAACGAAACTGATCATGGACAGAATCATCTGTCAAGCAATTACCAGTGTCACAGAATGTCATGAATGAAGCTCAAATGACATCTGTCATATGAAAAATGCCAACAGCCAGATGAAGTAATTCTGACTGCTTTGCAAAAGCCTGACAGGCAAGAGTGTGAGCATTTGACTGATAGACATAATGAAGAGTTTGCTGCATTTGAAAAGAGAGAGAAGAGTTTGTCTTCCAAAAACAGGTGTTGGAAAAAGGGGTCATCATATCCGGGCCAATACTGTATGTCGCTGTGGAGGTGGAAGACTTTGACCTGAAGCTCTCAGAACTTAAATTGTTCCATCTATTGTAGTTGGTTCTGACTTTTTGTTTTGTTTCTGCAGTACCGGGCCCCATATATGCCTCCTACTCAGCAGTATCCTGTGACCAGTGGCACAGCAGGCTTCTATCCAGGAACTAGCCCTGCTGAATATCCTGCTTATGGTAAGAGTTGTTGCCCAAAACCCCCAACAACCAAGCACAACCATACATATGGAGGATTATCAGTTAAAATGGGAGAAATCTCAGACTCAGAATCTTAAATTTAATTGAGTTTAAGCATCTAGTTTTGGTCCATTTGCGTACCTCTTTACCCACAAGGTCTTGCCGGGTGTGCTGTGGTTTTGCTTGGCTGATTGGTATGTTTAATGTCTTTCTGGGTCAAAACACTGCTGTATGTGATGAAATGCCAGTTGCATGTGGTCTGGCTTGATTCTGCTTTGGCCTGTGTTCTTTCTATCTGCAGTCTCACCTGACGCTGCCTTACAGGTTCCATGAAATGGCTTTAAGACAAGAATTTTGTTCTTTTTCTGGATGTATGTCCATATAAAACATGATGTTGGGGTGGGATTTAATGTTAGGAGGGGTCTAATCTGAACATTAATAAAGATTTCAAAGTAAAAGGCTAACATTTGCGTATGTTTGCATTGTATGGTCGCAATTTTTTTTTAATTCCACCTCAAACATGCTTCTGACTTGTGTTACTGCTGCAAGTGCTCATCTGTTGAAGGAAGAATGTTGTTCTACACGTTTCCTTTTCAATGTGAGGCATTGAATAAAACCAATATATCCAATTTTATTGACTTATGCACACCCCTGTGTGAAAGGTGGCTTAGTGAACTGAGCTCCATGTTTTCCAGGAAGACAGATGTCATTTTTGTTGGACGATAATGTAAAACAAACTTGACAAAAGAATGAAATGCAACTGATAAAACCAAGCAAGAACAAGGTCAAGATGTTGGCTCATTTCATGGGACCTTTTTAACACCCTGCTTCCTCTGAATCCTCTCATTAACTCATTCTGCATCTGTCTCTTCCTGCCCTTTCTCTTCTTTCCTCCCTCTCCCGTCCCTCACTCCCTTCCTCTCGTTTGCTGCGTTGGTTCAGAGCCCTCTCTTGCTGCGAGGGAGAGGCGGGGTGGTGGGGGGAGAGGGGGCGGGCGAGAGAACGGCCGTCTCTCTCTCCACGGTGCTCCTCTCACCTCCCAGCGCTACCCTGGTGAGTAGTGTGTGTGCTTGTGTGTTGATCAGCAGGCTTTAATGGCAAAAATCTCTGTGGCACTTCCTCTCTCTGGTAGTGTTTGTGTGTGCGTTTGTGTGAGAGAATATGCTTTTTTTTTCTTTTGGTAACACATATATATATACTTCTATGTGCACATGCGTAAAGAAACCATAAATTCTATTCTAAATGTTTCTGATAAAATAGTGAAGCCTTATCAAGATAATAATGGCTGCCTGCAGTGTGCCGCTACCACCTTGTAGATTTCTTGCTAGCTGGGGCATCTACATGTGGTTCCTAGCTGAAATTCCACTTTTACAATTTCATATGTTTCACATTTATTAAATGACGTATTTCACATGGTTCCAATGAAAGTATTCACAGATTACAAGTTTCTTTATAATAATAAAATGGCAAGTAATGTTAGCTGTGTTTGTTTACTACACGGAACTTTAACATGCAGCGTCTGTCTGACCCTCAGTCTGGACGTGAAAGTCATTTCTAAGAAAGTCTGTGTCTTAACCAATTTCACCCCAGTGTTTTTGAGACTGATAACTTTAACATGCACATATTTGCTGACCACAAATTCTGTGGTGTCTGTCCTGCAGTTCAGGTCGGCCACCACACTAATGGTGGTGTCACTAAAGTGGACAACACATAAAATAGGCTGCAGATCTGTCTATATGTTGAAAATATGTAAAAGTTTGTGCTTTGTTGAAATCTTGATTTGCACAACTCGGTGCAGAGTTTGGTTTTTGTGTGCCTACAAGACTTTTTTGTGTTAGGGTCAAAATATTAGTAACCCTACACCCACAAATCCCACTTACTGCCTTACAGGGTTCTCAGAAAAACACAGCTCAAACAAAAAAGTCTTGTGAATCCTGAGTGGCCAGTTATTTGATGTGAAGCTGTGTCTTGTACTCACGTCATTTTCTTTACATCTATTCTTTCTCTCCTTTTTTGCCTTTACAGCAGGAGCATACTATCCAGCCCAGCCGCAGTACTCTCCGTCTGTCCAGCCGGCACCAGTCATGATTAACCCCGCCCAGCAACAGCAACAAGCCCCGCCTCCTCAGCAGCCACCGGCACAGTCACAAGGCCCACCAAAGAGGGAACGCAAACCGGTAGTGTGTCACAACAAAAAGCCAGCGTGCCTCTTGTCTGAGGTCAAAAAGAATTGAATGGACAGAAAGTGTATTGTCTGTGCAATGTGGAACTTTCTCTTTTACCTGAAAATAACAATAGCATGCATTACGTTGGGCGGCAGCTATAGATCAGCAGTGACTGGATCGTTACATACAGTTTGTATTTTAATGTTAGTTACATGTTTTGTGGAAACTTGAACAATATTTACCTTGTCTCCTGATAGATAAGAATACGAGACCCTAACCAGGGCGGGCGCGATATCACAGAGGAGATCATGTCAGGTGGAAGGTCCACCACCACACCAACTCCCCCACAGGTAAGAAAGCTTTTGGGAAGACTGGTTTCTGTTAGCTGATTTAAAATCTGAACTGAAGCCAGCATGGGTTTGCAATTAATGAAAGACAATATTGTTGGTCGAGTTGCTGAGAGCGAATAATGACCTTTGTGTAACTCTGGCATAAAGATATAGTTTTTCTTATTTTAGAAATCTAAATTTCTATCAGGTATTCTTTACTTCAGGTGCTGTACATGTGGAAAATAAAGTGAATGAACATTAAAGGTCAGATGTCTTATTGGTGAAACTTGAGTTGTAAAAGTAAATTTTCACTCTGCAGTTTGACTTTTATTTTGTTTACATTGGTAATTGGCTTGTCTGAGAATGTGGCAATTTTTCCAAAAGTGGAATAAAAAGGGATTATTTACCGTTAAGTGTCTTGGGATTGAATCACAACATAACTGATTTATAAACATACAGCCTGAGCAGAGCATCACTGTACTAATTTAGGAGAAAAGCGATGACATTTGGTCAAAGGCAGCACTGTCAGAAGACAAAGCACAGCTCAGGAATACTTTCCCTCCAGCTCCCAACTTATTTATTTTTCAGAGAGGTGATTGCATGTTTTCACATCTCCATGCTAACGTCTTATTATCAGCACAAACCTAGCATGGAGTTTCACTGAACTAACAACAGAAAGCCAAAGCAAATACACATAAATGTACACTGATGTTTGACCTGTGGTTATATTTTTAGGCTAGTTTGCCATTACTTGCATGTACAGTGAGTTGGCAAACAGTTGTAAACAAAATGCAATACAGCTCAGCAACAGGACAAACTACAGCCATCAGAATGACCCAAGAGTTTAATCAACTTGTGTTTTTGATATAGTCTCAAATGAAGTGAAAAGTCTGACATAAAGATGGTGAAAATGGTTGCAATCTGTGTGTTTTCATGTCATTCCTTGCCTAAAAGAATACTGTTTTGTGACTGTAGGCCTCCATAGCAGATGCAAGTCCTGCGCAGACCAATGGAGAAGTTACACAGCCTGTCACTACAGTGGTGAGACGAGGTGAGTGCATTTTCTCAGTTATGGTTCACCTGAAAAATGAAAGATGGCTGTATTCCACTTTTTCTTATTGTGATTATTTCATGTGTTTCACTGCCCAGATGAAAACATGGAGCCTCCTGCTAGCGCTGAAACCCCACCACCTCTTGCCATAGCCAATACAGAGCCTGTGGTGGAGGCCAAACAGGAAATGGACAACCAGATGACACCGCCTGCTGAGCTAGCCGCACAATCTGTAGCCCCTGTAGCTGCTACTGAGGTGCCATCTCCACTGATAAAGGACCAGCAGTCTTCCTCTTCCCTTTCTCCAACAGCAGCATCCACTACACCTCCCGCTGAGACAATAAGTAAAGTTGATACTAAAGTTGCTGACACAGTAGACGCTCCTGTCGGCCCTTCAGCATCATTATCAGCACAAGACGCACCTGTCAAAATGGAGGAGCCACAGGATGCCCCAGCCCCAGCTGAGAAGGCACCAGAAAAGGAGGAGAAGAAAATGGAGGAAGAGACGAAATTGGAAAAAGAGGAGCAGGATGCCAGCACTAAGTTGGAGCCTGCAGTTGAGGTTGCAGCGACAGTTACCCCTGTTAGTGTGGCGAAAGAAGATACGGCCACAAAGACGGCGACTGAAATCTCTCAGCCTCCACCCACTGCACACGAACCTGCTGCTCCACAGACCGAGAGCGCTGCCCCGAGCACTTCCCCTGAACCTGAAGCCACACTGGCTGAAACGGCAGAGCCTCTTCTCCCCAACGGCCTTCCTCAGGAGACTGAGGTACTCTCTGAGGATATGGCATTTTCAGACACTACACCCCTTGACAAGCCAGATGCTTCTCAATCTCAGGAATCTATGCCTGTGGCTAAAACGGCAATGCCAGCCCAGGAGGAGGAAGAAGAAGAGGAGGAGGAGAAAAAAGAAGAAGAGAAGAAGACCGAGAAAAGTGAGGATACCCCTCCCACCGCTGTTAGCTGCCCTACAGAGGAATCTACTACTATGCAAGGTTGGATGGAGTTTTTGTTCTTGCCTGC
The DNA here is from genome assembly GCA_037975065.1 of Chaetodon trifasciatus. NCBI lineage: Eukaryota > Metazoa > Chordata > Actinopteri > Chaetodontiformes > Chaetodontidae > Chaetodon > Chaetodon trifasciatus. The sequence continues at coordinate 6,919,115 of JBBMOE010000012.1, forward strand.
ATTTATGGTTGTCACATGTGTGTCATGAGATTTTAATGCCAGCGTCCGTTTTCTTGAAGCTGCTACGTCTGTGCCAAAGAAGAGGAAGAACATGAAGGAGTTCAACAAGAAAGAGGCCATTGGAGACCTCCTGGATGCCTTCACAGAGGTGTGTATAGGTCTGGATGACAGCAGGAGATTTAAATTAACACATGGTGGAGGTTCAAGTGTCTGAGCAGTTTCAGCTGTATCAAAAATGTTTTTGAAGATATTTTACACTCTCTGAAAGAATAATTGGGTTATTGTAACTCTCACCTCTTCCTCTTCTGTTTGCTGCAGGAGCAGAGCGCCAAGCCTGCTTCTGAACCCTCATCCACTCAGGCAGACCCCGTCCCTGTTGCTCCAGCTGAACCTCCCGTTGAGGTTGCAGATGAGACCTGGGAGGAGAAAGAGGACAAGCAGAATGCAGAACCTGACAGGCCTAAAGCCACACCTGAGCCAACTGGGCAGAAATACCAGTTCAAAGAAGGTAGGCTGAGACTAAGATTGTCCAGAAATGTTAAAAATCTGTCACTGATGGCAACAGTTGCTATTTTGACATTTGAAATAATTCTTGCTAAAAAGCAGATTCCTGCATGAAGATGGTCAAGCATCCACCCTCTCAAAGTGTCTTGTTCCAGACTCTGTTTCCCTGCCATCTTCAGTGCTACAAAGCTGTCCATGTAACTCTCAGCTCTTTCATTTTCACATTTAATCCTCTGCATTCACACGTCTGTCTTACATCTCCCAGAGCAATGGAAGCCGATTGACCCAGAAGAGAAGAAGAGGTACGACAGGGAGTTCCTCCTGGGCTGCCAGTTTATCAGCGCCAGTATGCACAAACCCGAGGGCCTGCCTCTCATCAGTGACGTGGTCTTGGACAAGGTAGATGATGTTTTACGTTATTTTGCTGTGGAGCGCGATGATAATGTCATTCATGTGAGACATTAATGACAAATAAGCGCATATTGATCTGGATTCTGCATGGAAGTGAAGCATTTATTTTACTTGAATAAACCTCATCATAACTACTTTCTGCATGTATTATTGTGATTGTGAAAGAGAATTGGCTCTTGTCCTGTCATATTATATTTATATTAAATTATTATATATTATATTTGGCACTGAGGCAATTAATTTTAACTTCAGGTAAACAAGACTCCACTGCGGCCTGCTGACCCAGCTCGACTGATGAATGTTGGTCCCGATTTTACTCCTTCGTATTTGGGAAATCTTGGGAGCAGATCAGTGGGGGGACCACGAGGCCCAGTGAGTGAATCTGTCTCTTCCCTTTCTGGGGTGGTTTATTACAAAAGGAAATTATTGTCCTTTTTTCAGAATCCTAATTATGGTAATCATCATGATTCAGTGCATTGTTTTTTTGCAGAATGAGGTTCCTTTTCTAACTTTGTCGAAAAATGTTTCCCACTCCTTCCTTTTAGCCTCCTGGGCCACGTCGTTCCCAGCAGGGCCAGAGGAAAGAGCCCAGGAAAATCATCAGCAGCATGTCACTCAGCGATGACGTGCAGCTCAACAAGGCTGAGAATGCCTGGAAGCCCTCAACTAAGAAGTCTGCTCGCAGCCGCCCAGAAGAAGTCGCAGACGATGATGCCGAACAGGTCAAGACTCAAGAGCTATTCAAGCGTCTGCGTAGTATCCTCAACAAGCTGACCCCTCAGAAGTTTCAGGAACTGATGAAGCAGGTGACAGAGCTGACGATAGACACAGAGGAGAGGTTGAAGGGAGCCATTGACCTCATCTTTGAGAAGGCCATCTTAGAACCCAACTTCTCTGTGGCCTACGCTAACATGTGCCGCTGCCTTTTGGGGGTAAGTCATGTGATTGAGTCTGAATCTTGTGCTTTTGTTGTTTGCTCCAATGATGACTTCTGTTTTGTGCCACGTGTCTGGGCCACTGAATGTTCATGATGGTATTGAGGAACTGATGGAGCATGCTTGAATCATTGTTCACTTTCTTTTTAACATTTTCATAATCATGTTTTGTCACATAATTATTCACAAGATTAATAATGTATATTCATTTTAAAAATATAATTCAAATGATTTTTTTTTTCCCCTCCTCAGTTGAAAGTCCCCACCTCAGACAAGCCAGGAATTTTTGTTAACTTCCGCAAAGTGCTGCTCAACCGCTGCCAGAAAGAGTTTGAGAAGGACCAGGATGACGATGAAATCTTTGAGAGGAAGCAAAAAGAGTTAGAGGCCGCCAAAGATGTAAGAAATGTGATCCTTTACTGTCACTGTCCCAACGACACGGCTTTGCTTTATTTAGACTAAATGGATCATTTTACACCACCCACTAAGTAACGTCAATGTGTATCTGCCATCAGGAGGAGGAACGTGAGCGCTTGAGGGTGGAGCTGGAGGATGCCAGAGACCAGGCCCGCCGCCGGTCACTAGGTAACATAAAGTTCATCGGCGAGCTCTTCAAGCTGAAGATGCTGACGGAGGCCATCATGCACGACTGCGTAGTGAAACTACTGAAGAATCATGATGAAGAGTCTCTGGAGTGTCTCTGCAGGCTCCTCTCCACGATTGGCAAAGACCTGGACTTTGAGAAGGCTAAGGTAAGTGAAGCATTAACACGCAAACAGATGGAAGTCAGTGATGATTTATGAAACATTTACACAATCAACCATCTTCTCTATGCCAGGTGTCTGGGCTACTGATTACTACCTCTGCCACAGAGGCCGTGTTTTCTGTTCAGTTTGTCAGCAGTGTTACGGGAAAAACTTCTGGTCCGTTTGTCATGGAACTTGCTGAAGCGTGTAGCACGGGCAAGGAAGAACCCATTAGATCAGAGTCACGTGGCGGATGCGTGAATTATTTTTCACTTTTGTTAACATTGTGAGATAGGGTGGGTGGTTTTAGCGGAATAAATGGCATGCATGAAAGTCCAGTAGATGGTAGTTAATTAGTGACGAAACACATTAGAAATACAATGACTCGATATCACAGTCCACATTCACAGGTACCAGTGATCCTCCAGGATAGCTGACACATGTAGTTGCTCAGAGAACCAATGCAGTTATAACTAAGATGTGCCTAGGAAAACATAAATATACACATATCATGCAACTAATTATACTAAGTTGCACCCAAAAGTGATATTCTAATAGTTTTTGCATTATATCCAAACATATATATAGTGGCTGTGTTTGCAGATTTTCGTATCATAGAACAGTGGACTTTTGGCCTTGGCAGAGGTCCAACTGCCAAACTAGTTAGTGATGGGGTTGAGCTGAGGACACAGTCCCCTACCTATAAATCAGTCTGACATTCATTTACATTCAACATTTTGTAGCCTTGACTCATAAAAGCTGCTCTTTTCTGTGTCCCCTTTAGCCTCGTATGGATCAGTATTTCAACCAGATGGACAAGATCATCAAAGAAAGAAAGACCTCATCCAGAATTCGCTTCATGCTGCAAGATGTCTTGGACCTCAGAAAGGTAAATATTAAATAATCCATAGCAAGATATTACAATAAAGAGCTGATAGCAAGCATTTATGGTAGTGACTAATGCTAAGAAGTATTCCTGAATGAGCAGAATTGTTTTAGACTGCATGTAATAATCCACAGGTGTTATGAGTCACATGAGAATCCTGAAGGGAGATAATAAAGGACAGACTTGGACTGTTGTATAACCATCTTCCATCTGTGATCCACAGAATAACTGGGTGCCTCGTAGAGGGGACCAGGGTCCTAAAACAATCGACCAGATCCATAAGGAGGCAGAGATGGAGGAGCACAGGGAACAGATCAAAGTCCAGCAGCAGCTCATGTCCAAGAAAGATGGAGGAGGCAGAATGGGAGGGAGCATGGGGGGCCGAGGCCCTCACACGCCAGGAGGCGGCAGGACTAGCCAGCCCCAGGATGAGGGATGGAACACGGTGCCCATCTCCAAGAACAGACCCATTGACACCACCCGCCTTAGCAAGATCACAAAGGTAGGGTCCAAACAAGAAAGCTTTCACTAGATTTCTAAAATCTAAAAAACTTGGTATCTGAACCTTCCAGCTCCAGGTTTTCAGTCTGTTATCCATGCAAGGCTTTAAGCACAGTGCGGGGGTCTTTTTAGATTCCAAAATAGATAATTACATGTCAGTTGTAGGATATTTTTGCATTGTGCACACTAAGAACTCAGCAGTCAAGAGCTTTTAAAACTGTCTGAAGTTTAACCCTATGATTTGGGACTTGGATTAATATGTATGTAACTTCTGCATTTCCCTTCAGCCTGGCGCTCTGGACTTCAACAATCAACTATTGGCTCCAGGGGGAAAAGGCATGTGGGGGAGCTGGGGCAAAGGCAGCAGTGGAGGAACCGGAGCTAAACCAGCAAGTGGAGAGCAGGGTACACACACCTTCTTCACAAAGATAAGTGTGTTATTGAGTTGTTTGACGTGGGTGGAGTGTTGATCTTTCCTTCTCCTCTTTACAGATTCTGGTCGTTCAACTACCAGCACCCTCAACCGCTTCTCAGCCCTGCAGTCTGGTTCGTTGTTGTCTTCAACAGACTCTGATCGCAGAGTTCCTCAGAGGTATTCAGCAGCTGCGGATATTGTCTCATTAAGTGAAATCTCTTTAATTTCTGGATTCTCTGTTCACCCATCTGTAAAATAGATCATATAAACCCTCAATGATACTTTTAGATGACAATGCAGTACATATGAACATGTTGTCTCACTTACAACCTGAAGGTCAAGCTCCAGCCGTGAGCGTGGTGGCGACAGAGACAGGGGCGATCGCGACAGGGATCGCTTTGACCGATTCGATCGCAGTGAGGGACGGGAAGGCCGTGACGACAGGAGCGGCCAGAACCAAATCACCAAGAGAAGCTTCAGCAGAGAGTCGCAGGAGCGCGGCGGGAGGGGAGGAGACAGCCGGCCATCGACTGAGCCCGTGCGTCGCGTGGCCAGCATGACCGACGACAGGGACAGGGGCAGCAGGGACAGAGGAAGCCGGGATAGAGGAAGCAGAGACCGAGGAAGCCGAGACCGAGGAAGCCGGGATAGGGGTCCAAGCAAAGATCTCGCAGGTGAAAAATCCGTGGAGGTGGTAGTTGAGATTTGGACGCCAGATGTAAGAAAAATGATGCTTAACGTGTCCCTTTTTTTTTTTTTTCCTTCTCAGCAGTTAAGCGAGAGAGTGCTCCCACTCCTCCTCCTTCTCTTCCAAAACCTGCCATGACTGAAGAAGAGGTGGAGAAGAAGTCGAATGCCATCCTCGAGGAATACCTCCACATAAATGACTTGAAGGTACAAATACAACACCATGCTCACTTGCACTTAAAGGGTAATTGTGGCATTTTTAAACTGGGCCCTATTATTACATATTTTGGGATCTAAATGAATAATAGGCACAAAAGTCTTGGAATTGGTCCAGTAGATTGCCTCAACTGGGAGCAGTGACATGGGCTGCAGTGGTGCAACATGTAATTCTTGGAGGCAAATGTACGTTCAAAGTACAATAAAAGTGTTTGTTTTCGCCTCTGACTGGCTCATATTGTTATATCTGACAATTTTATGGAAACGACCCAAAGGTGACAAACCTCTTTGTTAAAGAGTAAGGTCCTTTTTGTTTAACCAGAAAATGCTGTTATATCACTCTCTCCAATAACATGAGTTGGTCAACAACTGCCTCAATTGGTTAGTTTGTGTTATTGTATCATCACTGTCAAAGAAAATTCATAGATTTTTAGTTTACGTTTTTATGTTCTCACCAAAGTCACGCAATAGAACAATCAAACTAACCAATCAGCAAGTGGTAGAGCAGCAACCCCCATGTTCTGCAGGGTAAAATTACTGTCAAAGGAGTCTGGTGGCTTTGAACAGAGCGATATATAATGGCTTCAGTTCCTCATTGGAATAGGCTGTCTGAAAAGGTCTCTCTGTGGACATCCCTTCCACAATGTTGACACTTATGATATCAGTGTGAGCCTGTCTTTGGTGAAAATGAGCACTTTTAGTGGACATATATAAGATGGGCACATTTGCTCCCATGGATTACATGGCTGCCAGCCGAGGCGATCTACTGGCCCAATTCCAAATCTCTTTGTACCTTTTAGTCATTCCGACCTGAAAATATGTAAAAATAAGGCACAAGTTTAAAAATCCTTGAATTACTCTTTAAAAGCATTCATGTTATCAGACTTCACAGCTTATGCTTGGTATGTAAAACTGCCCTGATTCACATCATCTTGTACGTCTTCTTCCTCCGGTGCTGTAGGAGGCTTTGCAGTGTGTGACAGAACTCAACAGTACCTCGCTGCTCTACGTGTTTGTGCGGAACAGCGTGGAGTCGACACTTGAACGCAGCACCATCGCTAGAGAGCATGTGGGCCTGTTGCTGCACCAACTTGTCAAGGCAGGAACATTGCCCACACAGCAGTACTACAAAGGGTGAGCGTTGAAGAGGAAAAACATCATCACACTGTGTTCCCAATGTCCAAAAGGTTTTTCACCTCTGGTGCACCCGGATTTACCTTTGACAGATTGATTTGAGAACATTTCGGTTAACGAAGGCATGTTTTCAAGTGAGGCTGAGTGTTTTTTGTGACTGTAGGCTGGAGGAGACCCTGGAGGCTGCAGAAGACACGGCCATAGATATACCTCACATCTGGCTCTACCTGGCTGAGCTCATTACCCCCATGCTCCATGAGGGAGGCATCCCTATGGGACAGCTCTTCAGGTGAGCTTACATGCAAGAATAATTCAATCCAACAAGTTCATGCAAGCCAAGGTCTTTTGGACTGAGGTCTGACAGAAGCTGATACCCTTGATCCATAGCTCTCATAAAAAGCATCGGATCCTCTTTGCAACACCATTGATTTCTAAGCCAGTGAGACATAAAGCACCATTTTCAGAGGGTTTGGCAGGTTCCACTCTGCCTGATTAGACAGTCCCCTGAACTCACTGTAGTACCTGAAAGATGCTTTAATGTCACCGACAATCAGCCTGCTTTATTGCCTTGAGTGTAACTATAGTTTTATTGACCGTGGTAACAAGTGAAGCAACAGAATAATAAGACAGTGGAAAGCCTAATTCAGTGTAATCGTATCTTCAGGGAGATCTCGAAGCCTCTTGTGCCTCTGGGGCAGGCCGGTGTGCTGCTGGTACAGATCCTCAAGCTGCTCTGCAAAGGAATGGTCAGTCCAACATGAATTGAACAGTGCTCCCATTGCATCCTCAAAATCCTCAAACTTTGTGCTCTTGAACATTTTGATTGAATGTTTGTTTGTCTGTCCATCAGACCCCTAAGAAGGTCGGGGCCATGTGGACAGAGGCTGGACTGAACTGGAGAGATTTCTTGCCTGAGGATGTAGATGTCAACAAGTTTGTCACTGATCAGGTCTGTGGGCTACAGTAAAACACAAACAGCTAAGAAAAAACGGGAAAAAAATCTGTTTTATTAAATCACCTACACCTCCAAAAGACGGAACTGTGACTGGAGGCCGTGGACCATCTGCTGCACGGCTTTGGTCTTGGTTTCAGAATTGCTACACCCCTAATAAATAACAGATGGGACTTTTTCTTTCATTTTCATGGTGTTTTTTTCTGTTTTTGGTTATTTTGGTTGTTTACATCAAAAAAACATTGCACATTGACCACTTACAAGATTTTCTCTTTATGCTGCGTGATGTAGAAGATGGAGTTCACCACAGGAGAGGAGACAGAGTCGAAGGAAATTGGTAAGAAGAAGGTCCTCAGTGGAGAGGAGCTCAGCAAACAGCTGGACCGACTCCTGCAGGACAAGGCCAACAACCAGCGCATCACAGACTGGGTGGAGGTGTGTGACCATGCTTGTGATGTGGTTCATGTTCTTTATGTCAGCAGGTTTTTAAATATTCGATATAAAGATTGCATGAGTAATTTATGTTTCCCCTGTTTTTTTTTTCTTTTTTCAGGCTAACTTGGATGAGCCACAGACTGCTTCCAACCAGTTTATACGAGCATTGATGACATCAGTGTGTCAGTCTGCCATCATTTGTAAGTATGACTAATACAGCATATAGAAGCAAGGGCTGTCTGTCTTTGGCTAAAATCATCCTGTTCGTCTTTTCATCTCTCATGAATTCCCCATGGGGGAAGATGTTTCAGTGCTGCAGACATGCTGATGTTTTATCATGATTAACTGTACAGGAATCACAATGCGTGGTTGATTTTGCAGCCCTGCAAATAAACTTTTTTCAGAGCACGGAAGAAGTTAAATCTGAAAGAGTGTTTGTTGCTCTTCGTTTCAGGTGACAACCCCTACAGGGTGGATGCACCGCAGATCAGCCTGAGAGCCAGTCTGCTGCAGAAGTACCTGTGTGATGAGCAGAAGGAGCTGCAGGCCCTTTATGCCCTCCAGGCTCTGATGGTGCACATGGAGCAGCCAGCAAGTGAGTGTCATGCTACTAATCTACCTGTAGGGTGCAATAACGTGTCAGGTGGATATGATACAGTAGCCCTGCACCAGTCATTGTTTGCAGTTCAGTTAGCAACCTAACATGCAAGAATGGAGTCAGCCGACTTTGCAGCTAGTCTCTGTAAACGCTTATCTGCATTCATATGTTTACAGAGATTTAAATAAAGCTAATAAAAAGCCAAAGTCATCGTCACCCACTAATGGGTTCTGAGATTGCATCTCAGCCAGTAAATACAAGTTAAGGACGACAGCTGTGTGAAATGAGACGGAGAAAGTTTGAAGTGACAGAAATTTCTGAACCTCATTGCTACACGTCCTCTGACAGTGAGCAGGTAGGCGTGCGTCATCCTTTTGCAGCAGCTTAAGTTTTTCCCCGCACACACCAAAACACCAAGCCGGCGTCAGAGAAAAAGATGCATTTTTGAATTTAAGCGGCTTAATTTTGAGGGAATCTTCGGAAGATTGTCTAAAGACCTTTCTGAGTGCACTTGCTGCTAACTGGTGTTTGAGGAGTCGAGCTGCCTCTGTGACTGTGATGAACTGTAGTGCCTTTCTCCATTTCAAATGCAAAATAATATGTGACCAGGGAAAAGCCAAACTCAGGACATGTGCATCAGCATTAATCACTTTGCACTGACTGAAGGAAACTTAATGGGATATTTGTTTAACAGCCTCAGAAATAATGTAGTTCACATCAACATGCAGCTGAACAGGATGAGCTGTTCACTGCAGGGCTGCTGGAAGGCTTGTGTCATCCTGTCTCTCCTCCTGCAGCAAACTGTGGGTGTTGTATAACCAAGCGCAACAAAACCACCGGTCTTTTCATTATCAGTGTTCGATCAGTAATGGCCTCTGCCGTCTGTCTCTGCAGACCTGCTGCGGATGTTCTTCGACGCCTTGTACGATGAGGACGTCATTAAGGAGGAGGCCTTCTACAAATGGGAATCCAGCAAAGACCCCGCGGAGCAAACGGGCAAAGGCGTAGCCTTGAAGTCGGTCACTGCCTTCTTCACCTGGCTCCGCGAAGCCGAGGAGGAGTCTGACAAGGAGTAAAAGACTGGACTGAAAGCTGCCGCCCCCCTTTGGCAAGGAGGGGGCTCTGCAGGCAGCTGCGGAGAGTCATGGACAATATTGCCAGAGAGAGGCAGACTCGAAATCAATCCTCAATGAGGATAAATTTTTATTATGTTTTCTTTTTCTTTGAGGGATGGACTCAGAAAAACAATCATTTCTCTCTACCCTCCCTCTCTCGCTTCCTCATTATTTTGCCACCTGCTTGTGACGGCAAGTGTCCTCATCAAATAAACTTGAAAACTGATTCAGCAGGATTGCTTGTTAACGAGGTGTGAAGTATCCCACATCACTACAAACTTTTTTTTTTTGATCCCAATACAAAACCAACAGGCTGCTTTTTTAAAATGGTTCTAGATAATGGTAATGCCTAACATCCGATCTGATCTGCCAGAATAAAGAGCAGGGCGTGTGGTGTAGTGGGTTCCCTGATACGTGGGTATCATCATGCCATCATGTGTGTTCAATCCAGACTCAGCTCTTACGTCTTTGTCCCTTACTGGAGTGTGCAGCATGACTGAAGTGTGTTTCTATAAATGATACAGCGGACGTTGATAGACAAACGAACATGAACTAATATTAATTTGATGGATGGAGTTTTTAAAGCAAATGTCGTCTATTTTCTCTTCCTGTTTCCCACCATGAACTTACAAAGGACAGAAACAGAGGACTGATGTTGACCTTTGACCTTGACTACTAGGGGGTGGTCTTAATGCTTCCTCAAGCCATCCTCTCCCATCCCCAGTAGTGAACCACACTGACTGACTCTTCATCTTTACCTCTTCTATACTTAAACTGTCGTAGAGGACACTTAATGACCCAATCACCGTTAAAACTTGAAATCTACAGAAAATTGACTTGATGAAATATATAAAGTTTAAAAAAAGAAAAAAAAAAAAAAAACACAGAAATGATCCGAAAGCCTTTTCTACTTTAAGTGGAAACTTATTTCAGGAGCGTTCTGTAAATATATAATAATAATGATAATTACAAAAAACTTTCTTCTTTTTTTTTTTTCCTCATTTTTATTTTTCAAACGTTAAATCGCTGATGTAATTGCAGTGTGTCCTTTTCCAACAGAAACCGCAGTTGTCCAGATGCAGAGAGGTGCTTTAGATAATCCATTGATTATTATTAGTTGTATTGGAATTTTGTAAATATTTTTTTTTTGCTTTCTTTATTTAAGAAATTATTGCTTCTTTTGCATCGGAAACTGGAAAGATGAGGTAACGGAACATTGCAAATAAAGGACTTATTAAGTTGCTGAGCAGAGTTTTGCGTAAGTCTGTCTGAAACATGTCGGTCGTACCATTTTTATCGTTGTGGACGAGCTGGACGAGGATCTGCGCTGATCCTGACCTTATTAAGGGGACGGTCATCATATCACCAGCTCACATTAAACACAAGTTTGTCAAGGTCGTTCTAAAACACAGCAGGCCGTCGACTCCTCTCAACCCCTGGTCTCATGAGGTTTACAGGAAAATAATTCTGAAGAGTTGCAGGCAGCGAAGTCTCTGAAGATGGAGCAGCGCTGTCCTATCAGAGCTTTGTGTTACTGGGAGGAACAAACTTGGATTGATGCCTCTGTAAAGGTGGTGTCCTGGCTGGAATAACCATATAAAATATCAGAAAACAAAAGTGAAAAATGTCCATCACAAGTTGTCAGAATGGCTTCAAATTTAGTCCAAAAGCAGCCCCAAAACCAAAGATATTCAGTATACACCAGAAAATGTGCAAATATTCACATTTAAGACAAATCTCTGGCTTTTTTTTTTTTTTTTTTTTTTTTGCTTGGTAATTGACATAATTATCAAAATGGTCCATTTAGAAATCAGCTGATCATTTCAGCGTTAATGTCCCAGATCATTAACTCGTACTCTGGCCTCGGTTTAACTGTGTGATAAATTAATTTGTGGTATTTTGATTAAACACACAATTATGTGGAAATATGCTCCATGTAAATGAAATATGGGTCTTAAAACAAGATTTTGACACATGGTAAGTCACACATTTCTAAGCAGTATTTCATATATGGTTTATAACACACTTTAATGTAGCTGTGACCAGTTATAAGTCGGTTAATGTATTTTTATCTATAACTCTATCTATAACTATAACTGCCTGTAAAGCACCATTACTGGCTGCTTCTGTATTAAATACAATACACCATTTGTTACATGTTTATATAGCACATATAAATGCACAGTAGGGAGCTAAACTTATTCACAGCTCAAGAAATGGCCCCAAACCAAGAGTGACTGCAGGTTTGAACCTCGGTGCTGCATGTGCTTTTATTTCCAGGTAAGTCTTTACTTGTGTGTAATGATGCAGGTTACATCACCGGACAAGTAAGGTCAAGTTGGCATGATGGCGGTCCTTTTTTTTTTTTTCTTTGAAATCACAGCTTAATTTTTGGATCCTTGCAGCGTTTTCTTGACATCAGACTGCAGTAAATTTCCACACCTGACCCTCCAGGTCCGCCGTGCGCCCTGTGGAAGCTGTTTATCAAATGACTGCGGGTGTTTGAGCTAAAATGCAAACTAAAAAGGACAAGTGACAATCAGCTGCAGTTCTCTCCAGGGCCAAAAGCTGCAGGTTACTGTATCTTGGCTGCATGAGGAGGAGGAGGGGGGATGTGACACCGCCTTGCGTTGATGACGCTCGCCATCGGGAGACATTTGGACAGCCTGTGTAACCCATATACCGAGCAACAAATGGTGCGTCTGTGCTGGAGACCTGATGCTGGAGTTGGGAAGATGTTTCCGCCGACTGCGTGGCATTAATGACCCACTGCAGAGGCTGCAGCAGGAGGACAAGCCGCGCGGTGTCATCTGTTGATCGGATTGGAGACAATTAAGCGCATTATCATGAGCCGCCGCGGTCCGACTTCCAGGTAGGTGCCGCGAGTCGCCGTGAGGGGAAACAAAACAAGCACGCGAGCGTCGCTCGAGCCGCAAAGGTGCGCATGAAGGGCAGGAGGCTCTCGGCATGTCCGTGGTTGTTTGTGCGATGCAGGTATGGAGCTATTGGTATGCAGATGGAGACTTCAGAGGTTGCCAGGAGACCCGCTGCGGCATCCGCGCCTCTCACGCGTTATTTTCCCCATAATTGCAGGCTGCAGGCCTGCACCCATCAATGGCGGGGTGATGTGTTCTCCAGCCGTTCTTCTGTTGCTTGAATGTAATAATTTCCTGGGGGAAAAAAACTGCAGCACTGCAGCTCCACCATTCATGCCAGATACAGACTGGCTGCAGGCGAACTGGCTTCACTCGATCCCACTTGTTGGTCTTATAAAGTCACATCACTGGCTGTGTGCGTCTCAGCACACACACCAGTCTGCATGTGCAGGGTGTGGACAAAATAATTGAAACACTTCGAGAAAGAGGAGTTCAAGTAACTTCATCACAGCTGCAAACGCTGCTAAGGATGGATGCCAATTAGCAGCAGCTTGGATATATCAAAGGGAGCAGTCTTAGAGTTCAACTAGTGTTTGTTTTCATTGTTAATTCATCCCTCAATTATTCTTCTATAAACGATTTAGTCTTTAGGACAGTATTTATCCATATGGTTGTAGTTGTAAGTTTCAATGTCATATACTATCAGATTTTTTTATTTTGTTCAATCATCAGTCAGACACACAAAGATATTCCATTAACAGATAATACAGAATAATTGGACATTTCTGAAGCAGGAACCACTGAAAATTTTGCATTTTTGCTTGAGAAATGACTTAAACTATCAACCATTTATCAGTCAGCTGACTCATCAATGACCTAATCTTCAGCACTAAACACTGCGTCAACAGATGAACAGAGAGTTTAAACCACATGACACGTGTGACCTACATACTGTCCAGAGAACAGTGGGGGTCGGGACCCCTCTGTTGGGCCATAAGAGGAATCTGAGTGCTTAAGAAAAATGTTGTGTGTGACTTTTTTTGCTCTTTACTAGTCTGGTCTCTAAAAATTATCCAAATCAGACAATCAATCAAAGTTTGATTTGCAATGAGGAGGTCAGGGAGGGAACCACTGCTGTGTAGGTGGTGACAAATGCTGCTAACTGGCCTTTGACCTAATCTAATCCACAGTTCAACAGTGGCTGCAGTTGTTTATTTCAAATTAAAGCTGATGTCCATTAGGTGGCTCTTATTTTGTCAGCATGCTGTAAGGGGACACACTCCAGGTGAAAACACTGTTTTTTCATACGCTGGTCAATTCAAGTCTTCTTTCAGGAAAGAGAAATGTCCAAAAACACACATTTAGGGTTTACTTCAGATTACTGTTCTGGATATTTATGCAAATGAACACATATCCAATAGTTGTAATGCCCTATTTGCATATTTAACAATAGAATTTCAGAAAACTTCTAATACAAAAAATGAATGTTATTGGGGAAATTTCCAGTGCTGCCAGAAATCTTCCCTTCAGTAGCGCAAGACTTTCCAGTTTTATTCCTGTCTATGTTCTGAAGATTTTTAAGGAAGGGTTTGTTTATATATATTATCTACAGCCTGATGAAAGAGCATCTTATTCCTATCTTATTCCTATAAATAAGGCAAAAACAGATTTTTTTTTTTTTTTATCTTTGGAGTGATAGAAAGAGATATCCAGAGTTCCCTCTATAAAAACCTCTGACTTTAATATGTCGAGAAAATGAAACAAGAATTCTGATCCTGGCTTTATCCAAAGTTCAGATGTCTGTTCAGAAAATGAATGAAAATTAACACTCATTTACTTGGGTAATGCATCAGGTGCTTAAGCTTTCAGAAAACCTGGAATCCAAAAAAACTAAGTGTCTTAATGTCAACTGGGGAGCTTTCCTCTATTTGAACCTTTACTCTTTTCACCTGCAGCGTCTCCCATTCAGAGGCGAGCCGTCCACGGTGCTGAAATCAGAGCCGTGAGCCTTGCAGCGCTCCTCATGCTGAACATGTGGCGCGTTTATCAGTGCTGAGCATGAGTGACGTCTGCAGTGCTCACAGGTTTGTTTTGCAGATGAAGCTCACCTCTGAGGAGTGTTGAACGTCAGCCGGTGCGGCGAGAAGCTCATATCACCGCCTGCCAGCTTTCTTTCCTGCCCGTGCGCCTCTGACACACATTCACTGTCACTTTTGAGTGTAACATAAGCATCTGACTCCTCTTTCTTAGCTGCTCTGGGAGCCAATCTGCTTAAGGATATCTGTCAAGTCAAGCAACATGTTTCCTGCTTGTTGAAACACTCACCTGCCCTAAAAACAAGACGTTTTCCAAGCCGCTTCCATGTTCTGCAGGTACACAGTAAGCTGACCCACCAGATCTGCTAGGTGCAGCCATATGTGGATTTTTTGAGTCAGTTAGGTAGCAATATTACTTTTAATAGGGATCAGCAGCTTTGAGGTGAGCAGGCCTGGCGGGAGCTGCTTACCAGAAGCTGGTCACGCGCCATATGTTTGCCCAGTCGTATTGAGACTGTCACCGCTGCCCTCAACTCCCTCAACCCCAACCATTCTAACCGGTTTCACCGGCTTACTGTGGCTTTAGCATCTGTGCAGTAAATGTAGGGCATAACTGTTTGCTTGTCTGTGTGGTGGTTTAAACCAGTGAGCCCAAGCTGTGACTTTTAGTTGTGCTGGTTTGCTGTGTTGTGACACCATCTCTGCATGTCCACGATGAGGCTGAGTAACAGGAGTAGAGAGAGAAGGGAGAGACAAAGGGAGGAAGAGGTAGGAAAAGTCCTTTTTTACATTTTTTTTTTTTTTTATGAAGCATTTATTTTAGCATGGAGGCCACAGTCGTGTGTTTGTTGGTGTGATTCGTATTTGAATTTGAGCTTTTCACTTCGATGCTATTAGAATGTTTTCACAAAATCCTCTCACCGTGTCAATATTGGCGCAGTAAACATTTATTGGTTTTGGGAGATATTGAATTAGCTGAAGAGAGGTGAATGTGACACACAGATGTTGACAAAACAGAGCTTATTTGCTGCTTTCATGCGTTGGTCGTTTTGCTCAAATCTAAAATCTTCATCTCGCAGGTGAAACTTGAGGAGATTGAAATGATTCCAAAGTCGGGAAAATCTCCAGCAGACTCGAGGAAAAGTGTCGGCATCCATGAGTTTGCAGCACTTGCCAGATCCTCCTTAAATGGTAATAACTTTTTTTTTTTTTGACTTTTTGTGCTTTTACACTGATTAAATGTCTTGAATTTCTTGAACCAGACTCTGACCTCGAGCTCTCTGTCTCTCTGTCTCCAGGCATCTCTCAGGCAGTGAGGGACCATGTGACAAAGCCCACCTCTCTGGCTCAGGGCCGAGTCGCCCACCTCATCGAGTGGAAAGGTTGGCCCAAACCTGCCGACCCACCGCCGGCTGCCCACTCCCACTTCAGTTCTTACTGCCACCTGACTGAAGGGGAGAAGGAGGCTCGGTTTGCTGCAGGTGTGACCTTTAGCCAAGGATATGTTTTGTATCCAGCTTTTACTCGCTGGTGTCTGCATGTTTGTTTGGGCATCCTCTTACTTAGCCGGGTTTAGCTCTGCCATCATCTCCTGGCCAACTCCCACCTTCTGTCATGCACCTAATCCCCTAAAACTGCTGTTTGTCAGCTGTTGGCTCCACCCACCGCGCTTTCTTTTGGGTGGTGCCTTGTCTTGGCAGCAGATGGTGGCCTATTAGACACTGTCCCAGAACACTTCACTGCCCACCAACAGTACAACAGCTCCTGTCGCTTTGCTGTGACTCATCCTCTCTGGTGCCGGTGACATCGGTGTGGTTTGATCAAGAGAGAGAAGGGGGGGGGGGGTACATACTGACTGTACATCCTGTGCATTATAAATCTACTGTATGTCTTTTCAATTCACATCTTTATCAATTCTTCTAAACATCAATGTTTTTTCATTCTTTGTTGATTACAAACAAAGACAAGAGCTAGAAAATTAATTGTTTGAGTCACTTTTCAAGCAAAAATATGAAGCAGTTGCTGAATATTTTAGCATTTTGGACTTTGGGTCAAACAAAATGAGAAATTTGAAGATATAACTTCAGGCTCTTGGAAACTGTGATGAGTGTTTTTCTCAATTTTCTCATATTTTATAGACAGCAGATAATTAGCCAGCATGGTTCAGTGGTTTGCACAGCTAGAAGGTTCAAGGTTTGATTCCCGCCAAGGGCCCTCTGTGTTCTCCCTGTGGGGGATTCGTCCATGAAAAGACAAATCTATAGTCTGTAGATTGAAAACTAATGAGTCTGACCTCTAAAATTGATAGGAGCCGGTATAGGAGATACCATATGACAATGTACTTTCTTAAACATGTATAAACATTCAGCCATTCATTTAAAGCGTCACAGAAGTTGCTGCATTAATTTAATGGACCTGTGATCCTGCTAGGAGTGGCTGAGCAGTTTGCCATTGCGGAGGCAAAGCTGCGCGCCTGGGCGTCCGTGGACGAGGACGAGGACGAAGACTCCAATGACGAGGACTCCCACACTAATGGACAGACTTACACCTTGTCCAGCCAGAGCTCAGGTATCCATAGTCACCTCCATTTCCTTCATTTTCATCTCATTTCATTCACCATCTTCATTTCTGCATCATCGCTGACAAAACGCCTCATCTTCCCACCCCCTCCCCAACTTATCTATCCATCCCCCAGGTGTTCTGACTTTTTGCTCCTCCCTCAGACGCCGGCACGTCCAATCCTATCACAGGACCGCCATGCCAGCCTGAGGTGGATGGTGGTGAGGCACCGCCCTCCGACAGTCCCCTGGGCTCCAGCAGCAGCAGCAGCCTGCTCTGTGGTAGGCCTGCATCTCATAATGACCCACATTCATCCCAGACCAATTCACCTACTTTACCCAGCGACTGCATGAGTCCCTTCCTGGAAGAGGAGGAGGAGGCGGAGAGGCTGGATGGTCATGAGGAGCAGCTGGCTCCTTTAGAGGACCAGCGCGGCGAAGGCTGCATCTACCACAAGCCAGAGTGGAGGCCTCGGGCCAGGAGCAGCAGGTTCGACTCCTGCTACTCCACCTCTCACTCCGAGTCTCCTGGAGAGGAGGATGAGGAAGATGAGGAGGGCAGCGTGTTTCATGAGGTCCGAGTGTGGCACTGCAGCCCGAGAAGCTTCTTCTCTGACCGGGCCTCCTCTGGAGTAGCGTCCTTTGATGAAGAGGAGGAGAGGGATGAGGTCGAGGAGAAGAAGGAGGAGAAAGAGTTTTTGATGTGATGTGTCGTCCATCTTTATGTCTCTTTGAGTCCGTGTTGATTCTGGATATGACATCGTCTATTCTGCTTTCACTGTTAACATCTGTCTTCCTCCTCCTCCTCCTCCTCCTCCTCCCTCTGATCATCTCTTCTTCACTCACTGCCTTCTGTCTCTCATCCTCCTCCAGGCCTTCCATGCACTGATCCACCGTTTATGGCTGCTGTAAACAGTATATATATATAATTGTATATTGGAGAGTTAAACCAGAATGTAAAGCTGTTGTTCCAACTGAGTTTTGTACATTTCTGTGAAGAGTCATGTGTTGCTATTGCATTGGTTTTCTATGGATATTTTGTAGTGCTGTTTTTTCTGGGTCATGCTGCGTCATGTGGGTTGGGCTATGTTTGATACTGAATGTCTGAATGTCCTGCATATATAAAAAATGAGGTTTTTTTTGAATGGAGATTTGGTCTTTTTTCACCACACACGAACCAAGCACACACGGAACAAACACAGCTGTTAAAGGTATTTTCCTTTTTCAATTTAATCATTCACTCATGTACAAAAACAATTTCATGTTCTCTGAAAAATAACAATGGCTGTTGGATTTCAAATGCATAATTCTCCTATGTACAATAGCATGTACGTCTCATCCGTGTATTTTCATATGTACAAAGCATATACAGGCCAGTGCCATATAAAGGGAGATACTACAGACTTATTGCTTAACTAGATACGCTGCAAATTAGCTTATGCACTCTCTACATTTAACTCCTTATACGTTATCTTATATGGCGAGCACTACTTCACATTCTATATGCAAACAAAAAGTTAAGACGTTAATAAATTGTTGCACGAATGTTTACACGGACAAAAATGAGCCAGAGTCGGTGTGCTGCGATGATATCACATAAGATTGAAGTATGGCTCAAAATTGTTGCATGAAGCTAAAATACTCACATCCATTTGAAGGTCGTAACAAGGACTCACACACACACACACTTTGCTCTACAACAGTTTTTGAACTTGTGGGTTATCACTGTGCTTCATACAGTAGTTACATTTCTCGACACTGCATTAGAGGCCAGGCTGGATTAAGATACGTGGAACATATCACGGTGTTAATATCTACAGGCCGCATACGTGTGTGCGTATAAGTGTGTATGTGTGTGTTTTGTGTTCTCTGTACAACAGCCGGTATCTGCCTTTCACTCAGAGCTCACGTGTCGTTCCTTGGTCATGCTAGAAACACGTTAAACACAGTAAATTCACATAGCAGAAAATGTGGAGGCAGTTCAAGTGACAAGACTGACAAGTCTACATTGCCCTTATTGAATCAGCCCCTGGAAAGCCAAACAAGGCTACGTGTGCAGTAAATTATACTCATGGTAATTACAATGTGCTTCATCCTTATTCGGAGCCCTGTGCTAAGCTTGGTGGACCTTTGGAAGCTGCCTTTGTCATCGTGTGAACAATAGATCCCAGCAGATTGTGGATATTCGGGGGGGGGGGGGGGGGGCTGGTGTGGACACCAGTATTTGATAGTAAAATGAAAAAAAGAAACCTGATGATTACACGTAACTCTGCCAAGAGTGTTGTAAACAGTGAAGTCTGGACAAACTAGTGATGATGCTGTTGCTATTAAATCACCCTTTACTGCATTATTACTGTAAATTTATTGCATATCAGCAAACATGTAACCAACACCACTTTATCTTATTATTAGCCATTACTTCTGGCCCTTTGATGTCTTAGTCCAGTGCTAGTGAATAGATAGTACTTTGAATTCCTACCACCATGTGCTCATTAGAATAATTTTCCTCATCTTTGTTCTTCTGTGCTTTCTTCTCTATTATTTGCTCCTCTGACTTTTGCCCTCTCGTTGTTCATGTGTGGCTTACTTCTCTCTGTCTAATGTTTGAAGTCATGTTTACCAGATGTTGTTTTGGCATGAAGACTCAAATTATGTTGAAGAGTCTGGACCGGATTGGAGCATGGCAAGGAAAGTGTCAAAAAGTGTCTCTTGCGCACACAATCACACACACACACACACACACACACACACACTCATGCACACACACATTTCTCAGATAAAGCTGGTGATATTCTATTATTGTCAACAGATGCCGTGAAAAGACCAAACCAGTGTTGCGTTTGAAGCCATAGCCTGCTATCGTTTATTTCTCTGTACCACAGCACTCAAAAAACGCATAAATAAGCCGCACTGTTGCAGTGTTTCACCTAATAGTAAAATAATCCATCAGAAAATCACTATTTTCACCAGTTTGATTATTGTTTGCTGAAAACAACAGTACCAGCTGCTTAAGGAAATTTGCTTTTTATTAATAGTGAGTCACGCCATTGCACTGGTGACATGTTTCTTCATCATGATGACTATATGGGTAATATCCCTACACAAAGTCCCAGTGCTGAAAATACTGACTAGAGTACAAAGTGTAAAGCTACACATATATTTGTTGTCTTTAAAAGGATCAAATTTGATGCAGCAGGACCAGAGATATTCATTCCATGACCTCTCCTTCCCTGTAAAACCTCGGTGCCTACATTACCCACAATGCAACATATCCACTGACAGTTTGGTCGCAGAGTCGTGTGTAGCGCGTAATGTTACCTCAAACAGAGATGAGGAGCGGGCTGCAGAGGTCTCCACACTCCCAGATTTCTTTCATCTTCAAAAGTGTAGTCCCACCTGACCCTGACTCAGGTGACATCACTTGAGGCAATTTATCAGACTTTACGCGGCTCTCTCTGTACAAATTCTTTCATATATTTGGTAACAGACAGACTTTAAAGTGTAAAATAAGTGAGTTCCTCTTTAAAGATTTACGCCTTCAACAGAAATGAAAGAGCCTCAGACAGTTGAGGGAAGTCAGAGAGCGTTACGAGACAAATCCACTGTTGGGCTTTGGTCTTTTCATGCGATTCGTTGACGATAATAAAAATACATAATAAAACCAGCTGGATCCATCACTGCACGCTTTATCCAGGCATTTGCACAGTAACACAATACTAAATGTCACATCTACTCACGCTCACTCTCACTCGTTCACTCACAGCACAACAACATTAGAAACACGGGTATCTAGGCTGGACTTGGAGGTGAGGGTGACCTCTACAAATGTAGAAACGTCAACATTCATGAGGCGACAGTATGGATCCCCTCTGATCATTCTGATTGATCCTCAGTGTGGGCGGCGCTACCCTCTCCCTCAGGTTCTGATAGGTCCTTGTTCAGAGATGGACTCCTCTGTTCTTGTTGCTCCGTTTCGTCCGGCTCGGGGGTGTGGGTGGTGGGGTCACAGTCACAGGCCAGCTCTGACTCCTCAGTGTGGGAGGGGCTGCAGTCAAAAGTAAACTCCGATTGGTCCTCGGTGAACGAGGGGCTTTCCTGGAGCACCAGGTCCGATGACGGGTTCGTGGCATCGCCTGGGCTGGTTTCAAACTGCAAACTCGACTGGTCCGAGAAGTTGACAGGGATCTCTTTGTACGCGAGATCTGGCTGGTCCTCCACGTCAGGAGGGTTGGGTTCCCGTGGCAACGAGAGACCCCTGTGGCGGATGCACAGCTTGTGTAGTTCTGTTACCTCGGATACATTTGTGCTGTTCCCACAATCACGGAAACTGGCCAACGGAGGGCGCACTTTTACTCCAGTCACTGTCACTGAGCCCTCGATGGCCTTACGCAGCTGGAGGTGTAGAGCCACAGGCAGCAGGAAAAAGAGAGCAGAGCCAGTGGAAGTCAAAAAGAAGTAAGGACAGAGAAAAGAGAAGCATTAACGATGTATAGACAGAACACATTCTCCTATCAGCAGCTTTAACAACTGAGAGGGAGCACACACACACACACACACACACACACACACACACACACACACACACACACACACACACACACACACACACACACACCTCTTTGAGAGAGACCACTCCAACTAGACGTCCCATGCTGGTCACATAGGCGTGATCCAATCCCAGCAGAGAGAAAATAGTGTGTGTCTGTGGAGGAGGAGAGATGGGTCATGGCCTGGATACAGACTCAGGGAGGGATTTCATCTGCATTTCAGATTAGGGTTATGGAAGTTGATACACTGGGATCAGACAACATGATATTTTTGCCTTCTACTGTGTCAGACTAGGAAACACTTTGGACACCAACCAACCAATGGTTGCAATCAGATTTATGAATGAAAGTGAAACCATTCTAGGTCACTCTGCTCTGAAGGTGGTCTTTTACCTTCTGGGTGGGCAGAAAGAGGCTGAGAGTGGTTTTGTCCCAGTTTCTTGTTGTACCAGCGTGTAGGCTATTCTATGTCTAGATGAATAATTTGCCATGTTAACAGCACATTAAGTCAGCTACACAGACGAGTGCTCACTTGCTCACCCTCTAAAGCTGAACAACAACCTATATCCTACGTTAGCTCATGCATAATGACATTATGATACGATAATAACAGGTGCTTCACTTAAAGTGTGCCCTGTGTGGGAAGCACAATTCCTCATACACATCACTTTGCAGGGCGTTGTGAGACAGCCCAGACGCTGCATCGGTCGTCTTCCACTATGACGCACAAGCAGTGGTAGAATGTAACGAAGTACATTTACTCAAGTACAATTTTGATGTATTTGCACTTTAGTTGAGTATTCCCATCTTCTGCTACTTCATACTTCTACTCCACAACAATTCAGAAGGAAATGTTGTCCTTTACTCGACTACATTTATTTGGTAACTTTAGCTACTAGTTACTTTATGTATTCAGACTAATAATAAAAATGTCATCAACAAAATGAATAATGATTATTATTAAAAGCAAGCTCCACCTTTACCAGCTTCAAAATCCAGGCTGATATTGTGTAATCTGATCCCAGCATTAGTTAAGACAACAACGGCTAAGACTTGCTTTACACTGTATGATGAGGAAAACAGGCTATTTTGGTAAAAATGTAAAAAATTTTTCATACTGAACCTTATGCAGAGATGTTTGCTCAACCAGCTGGAAGGGAGCGGGATCAATCTTGCAGTTCTTGAAATCCACCGGCTCATCAAGCTGCTGCTCCTCCCACTCTGCTATCTGCAACGAGACGGACGGCAAGGCTAAAACCTCTAAACTTTGAATTGTAAAATTCATACGTCATATACTCTCTGTCAGCGGAGGCCTCACCTCTGATGGGGTCATGCAATCTTCCACTTCAGTAGATTCCTGAAAAACAAAACTGAGTTAGACAGATATTGTCCCTGTATATGCACACACAGGTTTAAATACACAAAGTACGACTGTACATCTAAACTTCATAATGTGCATTAAATATGCATGTGGTATATGTGTACCAACACATACACATGATGCAGGGATCTGTGACCAAAAGAATCACTTCTATCTAGAGTTTCTGAGGTAAAGGTGAGGGAAGAGTTTGGTTTATGGGTCAAACAGCGCACCCAGAAAAAACACCTTGAACACCATTAACTTTAAGAATCAAACACCTCAAAATAAAACACAAATCCATTTCTGAAAAACACACAATCACAGACAGAACGTGACCAGCAGAGAAAACCGATGAAACATTTGGTTTGACACTGGTGTTAAAAAGACAAGTAAAGCTGTATCACTTCCTCTCTCACACACTTTCTCTCGCTCTCTCTGCGAAGCCACTCTAATGCTTCAGTCGGTGCACCACAAATATTTTGGTCCAGCACTCACTACGTGCGTGTCGCAAGGCAACGGTTACTAAGCAACAGTCTCTAGGCGGCAGACAATCTTACCGCCATGGAGATCCTCACTCGTTTGGACTTGGGCTTTCTTTTTTCAGGAGGAGCCGGCCCAGCCGGGCTCTTCCAGTCGGGGAGAGAAGGCATCAACACAGCACAACATTAACACAGCATCAGCGAAACTGGACAGTTTTAACACCTCACATGGTGTCACGGCAACATTGGATCCCAGTCTGACTCCTACAGGGAGAAGTCTCTGTGATACGAGCACAATGTTGCTGAAAGGCTATAATTACTACACCACAGATGAAGGTGAGGGCACACGATCTACACGAGAAACCCAATGTTAATACAACATTGGATGGTAGGTACACAGCCAGGAAAAAAGGTTTTTGAACACCTTATATTTTAGCTTTTTTGTGAAGCAATCGGAGCCCTTATATTTTCTCCTCAAAGTAGCTTTAAGGTTGAAAAAATCTTAACTTATTCCACAGTGTTTAACAGTATCATATACTATTATATCAGCTTGTTCCAGCTCACCAGCTCTGAAGCTGCTGTATATCAGTGGTTTTAAACTGTTTCTGCAACAGAGCCATCATTTTTGGTTTCTTATGAAATGCTAATTGATGGATTTCCATTAAAATTTGTTAAAAAATTCATGTCCCCCTAAGGATGACTTGCAGTATCTTTTATGACTGCTCTGAACGTCATGATCAGGTCAAAGTTTTTATTTCTCCAATACTTAGCCTCAGCTGTACCTTGTGTTTAGTATCAGTTTGCACATGTTAGCATGCTAACATGCTAAATTATGGTGAACATGGTAAACACTGTACTTGCTAAACATCAGCATGTTAGCATTGTCATATTTCAGTATGTCTCCATTAGCACTTAGCTAAAAGGACTGCTGAGCCAAAGTTCAGCATCACAGAGCTGCTAGCATGGCTCCAGACTCTCTGTGTTGTTCATTAACACAACAAAAAACACTGAAAAACACACAGCTCCTATTCCTGATGATGTTATCGCAATACATTTCTGTTTAGTCCTCCTTTATGAGGGAGGTTTAAAATTGTCTTGGCATACGCCATCATGCATTGCATAAAGCGTAACCAAAAACACTAAAATGTAGGATGTTCAAAAAGCATTTGACTGGCAGTGAATGTGCAGTGAGGGGGCAATGACTCACAGACGTTTTAAAACAAAAATCCACGACCACAGCATGAGATCACACAGGAAAACCCTGCTGCCTGTGGGTGGATGCTGCCTGTCAGCAGGAGGAGGAGGAGGAGCAAGAGGTGGACGTCATATGCGTGGACTCAGAGAGAGCACACCCACCCACGCATACGATACGCATCGCATTCATACTGTACACTTGCACCCACACATTTATTACATCCTTCTTTGTTTCTCACCTCTAGCAGCTCCTTGTCTTGGTCAGCACAGGAGAGGGTCTGAGAGCCTCGGGGAGGGAAAAAAAGTCAATTTCTATTCAATTATGATTTGAAATATGACTTTTTTCAATCAGGTCTGTTCCCAGTGACCCACGTCAGTGTTCCTCTGTGTGTGTGTGTGTGTGTGTGTGTGTGTGTGTGTGTGTGTGTGTGTTTGCAGTGGTGTATAGTACATACTATTTGGCGTCTCTGTGTCGCTGATGGCAGACACAGTTTTCAAGGCAGATTTCAGAGGAAGCTGAACATTGGAAACCACTGGGCTGAAGGAGGAAGACTCCTCTGTGGAGATCTACGTGGAAAATATATTAACAGAGGAAGCCAGACACAAGCGTACGTGCACACACACATACATACACACACGCACACGTCCACAGCAGAAAACACAGAGAGGACAAATACGAGCACATGCACATAAACAAACAGGACAGCACAGGTAAGGGCACAGACGACAGAGACACAGAAGACATGTGTTAATGTAAATATAGAAATAAATGACATTTATACAGTTTTGTCAACACTTACCACAACAGCTGTCCAAAAAGTCCATCTGTGCCTTTACCTACTGCTACATGCTTCACACATGCTGTGTCTGAGCCACTTTTAGTCTACCTCTACAACCCCAACCCAAGCCAGACTTCGCCCCAGCCCAGCCCTGGCGCCCCCGGACGCCTCACACCTGTTGGGTGCTCACCAGGAAGCGGACCGCTTGGCGAGCGTTGGTGTTGGTCGAGGCGTTGCTGTGGGTGTGAGCGCAGGGGGAGCTGGGTGTACTGTCGGTGGTCAGGCTGGGCAGGTGATCCTGGGTGCCGTTGTCCTGGGCCAGCTGGCGGAGGTACTCCAGCCTCCGCTGGAGGCCTAGCTGAAGAGAGAGCAGAGACTGCAGCTGCAGTCGCTCTATGGAGCCCAGCAGGATCATGGAGTCTGAAGGAGAATGAGGAGACAGGAAACGGGTGAGATAAGGGTAGGAATGCAGACGAAGCCCACAGTGGTAAAAGTCAACCATTTAGACCTGCACATACATGATTGCCAGTTTATTAGGTACACCTAGCTGACACTAATGCACTAACACAAAAATCCTGCAATAAATTACTTTCATGAAAGTCATAGTTTCAGTTCTTGTTGAAACCGTTTTAGAGAGGAGCTCCTTCGACTGTGGGATCATTCTGGAGGACACAGTTTATGGTAATGTTGAATTGCACTGGGTTGTAGTAGGAAACAGGTGGTTCCAGTATTAAGCCTACATTCAGTGATAGAAATGCGGTGGAATAACAGGATCAACCTTCATGAAGGTAGGATTTATTGCAGGATTGTTATATTAGACTGCATTAATCTTAGCTACTGTAGGTGTACACAATGAACTTTTGTTTAAAAATGAATTTGTAGAAAAACACAATTCAATCAATAATGCAGGAAATACAGGTCTTATATCAGGACTAGCATAGAAACATTTCAAAGAATATCAGCTCTAGTCCTGAAATGCTGCACAAGTATCAAGTTGAACCTCATGACTTGTTAAAATTGTTTCTTTTTCTTACCTCTGGATTCGACCAGGGCCAGCGTTTTGAGCTGACCAGTCAGCAGCATCTCTTGCAGCTCCCGATAGGAAGAGTTAAGAGTGATGAAGCGCACATCCCTGACCATGATGTCCTCCACACGGATATTATACTTCCTGAAGCATGAAGAGGGGACGAGGAAGACAGAGGTTAAGTGATGAGAAGTATAGAGACAGGGAAATAAGACAAGAAAAAAATACTAAAGAAACAAGGGACAACTCTGTTCTGAGCATTCATGAAGACTCACTCGTGATGGCCCATGCCCAGCTCAGGCAGATAAGGAAGTTTCTTGATGCGGATGATGGAGTCGTACAGCGATGGTTGGAGCGACTGGGCTACGGCGTTGGCCAGGATCACAGCGATCATCACAGGCAGGATGTGGGAGATCTGTCCAGTCAGCTCGAACACTATGACTGCTGTGGATACAGTGTGGGTGACTGCTCCAGACAACGCTGCAGCACCTGTGTAGGATGGAAGCAGATTAAAGAAAAATCTGGTTCCTTCTAGTCTCTTTCAAGCCATTCATATACAGTTAAAAGAGGAGGACTTAATGTGTGATCAGGCATGTTTTCAAGAGGAATAAAAAAATCAGGCTGTTCAATAGAAGCAAGCTATCGGTGTGTTATTAATGAAGGAGTTTACTGCGAGACAGCAAATCCAGACAAGCTTTTCTGCAGGATGTCATTCTAATCCATAACATTTAACGCCTTCCTGTCACGCTAACCAGTGAGTCACGACCGTGGCAGTTTTGTATTCAATGATTTTCTTTTTTCACTTTCAGTTTTCGTCAGTCACAGTCTTTAAGCTACGAAGCGTTAAAAATGGCTGCAGCTCTGCAGCGACGTCAATTTCAATCACACAGGGGAGAGGAAAAGTGAAAAGTGGCCTGAAAATTTGATACCAAGACAAATTAGATGTAAAATGGTGAATTTAAGTACAGTGGGCAAAAAAAACTATTCTGAGCAACTCACCGACTACAGCATAACCACCAGGAACTATGGGATACACGCTGCCATCAGCATGTATGCCATCAGGAAACATGGCTGCCATGATCTCTCCAACAAGTCTGCCAAATGCTGCACCTGTCCATCATCCACAGACAAAGCCAGAAATCATTTTATGGGTTTCTTACCACTGCAGGAGAAACTTGAAAAACATTTGGAAAACAAATTTTTATTCACCGATAAGAAAAACGGGCATGAAGGCCCCACATGGAACAGGCATGGTGGTGGCCACAGCGGACATCCAGAACTGAAAGAGAGACACGTGTTGTGTGACAAACCATAACTACAGAATCTAATAAAAAGTAATAAAATCCTACACGTTTTAAACATATGTCTAAACCCTACCTTCATGATGATGAAGAGGATGAGCGTGATGAAGACGTTGACCTGGGGGTGTTTCCAGGCATGGTGGTGGCTGATGTAGTCGAACTCCTCCGCCACGCCCTGACGGCACCATGTGCGGTTGTCGAACAGCGCCACCAGAGACTCGTGCTGCGTCAGCTGACAGGTCGACATGAGAAAAAACAGCTGTCTGAAGGTTTCTGTCACACCTGACAGAGCAGCTTAGGAGGCTCTGATGGTCACACGAGGTGAGCAGCAAAGGCTACATCTCCTGCAAATGCTGCATCCATATGTTTTAATAGTTTCATGATCTCAAGCATATAACCTGTATTGTAATGTGTGCATTGAAAAGATACTGCCCTCCATTTAAAGTGGTAAAAATCTGCTATCCTGCTTTACAATGCAACTCCAGTTGCTTCAAACACTTTCAGGAAACAAGCATAACTCTCTTGATGCCAATGTAGCAACTTGTCTTATTCTGTTTTGTGTCAGGCTTTTTCCACAAATGATGGTCACTGTCTGAAAACAAGGACAACACAGGTGATTCTTTCTTGTTTTGAGACTCAGAAAGGCTCCAAATGAAACCAAACAGCTTGTTATGCAGGACAAAAACTGTGTGCTCTGCATCTCTATGTAAGAGCTCAAACTACATTTCACTTTGTTGTGTCGGTTGTTAAACTTTTGGCAGTATGATGTGTCTGCATCCACTTCATTTGAACCAGACGCTCACTTCCTGGTTTTGTTGTTGCATGGAAAGTCACATCTAGCAAGCTGTATATTTAGCAGCTCTCAACATTCATCAACTGAGAAGCAGGGGTGGAAAAGTCTTAATATAAAACGATAACACTATGACAATAAACACCAGCCTTCTGTTGGTTGCAATTGTTAAAAGAAAAACAGAAAATATTTGTTTTTTGCTCGCATATTCTAATCTCCAACATCTACACACATGCTCTTTGGCTGTGGCTCTACAGATCATTGCCTTTATCCACATCAAGAAACACGTCCACTGTTGAGCACTGCACCAAGAAAGAGGAGCACAAACTGACCCACAACCTGACATCAACCCTCACTTCATTTACAATCACCATCAATCATCCAGCAGCAGTCAAGGCATGCTTTCATACTGTCAGAGGAGTGTGAAAGCATTTTCTCACCTGTCCAGCCATGAACTGCCCGAAGCCCGGAGGGAACGTGAGTGTGGAGACCAGCAGGGTGACGAGGGCGGGATACACCAGACGCCTGACAGGAAGAGAGGGACTGCGGGGTCATTAATGGGTGCGCCTGTCACACTGTATGTGCATACTTGATTTCTCACTGGTGAGGATGGAAGAACTATAAATAGCTCCCTGTAATGTGTGAAACTGACCCAATTCATGCAAGCACTTTACCCAGATTTCCCAATGCTACATTAACATTGTGACATAAAGCCAATTTTAAGCACAAGTTTGGGGGCACATGAGCAGGATTTTGATCTGTCTTGGATTTATTTACAGTTTAACTTGTTAAACTTGTTGGTTTTCTAGATGAAGATTAGATATTTCTTGGCATTTTAAAGAAATAATTCAACATTTTGGGAAATATGTTTATTCAGTTTTGAGAGGATTGACACCACTCTCACATCTGTCTGTTAAATATACAGTGTAGATTAACATCTTATGTCTGGTTCATTTTATTTGTACAAAAACCAAATTGTACATGTCTGATTATGCTGGCAGGCTAATTTTTTTCCATCTTCCGACAGAGCAAGGCTAGCAGTTTCCCCCGTTTCAAGTCTTTGTGCAAAGCTAAGCTAACTGTCTCCTGGAAGTAGTTGCAGTCATGCAGCAGGGGTGGGAAACGTCCATTCTCCTAGCCATATGCGGCTCACAAGACCGTTTGATTCGGCCTCTGAGGCAGTTCATAAATACAAAAAAGAAACTCAGACACAAACAAATAAAGACTCTTTTTCTAACTTGTGACTAACACATCAGTATGGTTGGTCCCTAAACACAACATACACATAGTGGTTACATGACATGGCAACTGTCAAAGTTTTCCAAGAGAAATGGACAAAATTAGTGTGTCTAAGTCAGTCTGTTTCAGGCACCACATGTGAAACTGGATGAGCTGCAAGGACAAATGTGCTTGGATTAAGTTAATGCTCCTCTGCAGAGTTTTGGTGTCCAACAAGCGGCTTTGACAAGACCGCATTGTGACAGAGACAGTGTTATACAGGTAAGTTTTGTGGTGAGTGAGCTAATAGCCAAGAAGCTGAAACCTCATTCAGAGGGAGAATTCGTGGAGGAGTGCTTTCTTGCAGCTGCACAGCTGCTAGCAATGGACAAAGTGAAATTGTTTCAGAGTGTCAGTCTGTCTGGAATAATTCATAGAGGTGAAGGAAAAACCTGTCATGGAAACTCAGTGAAAGTGTGATTTGGCCTTCATGGTGGACATGACTGAGAACCTCTCAGAGCTGAACCTCAAGCCCCAGACAGCTTCTTCTTAAGTGTGAAAACATGAAATTAAAGCTGCAGCAAGTGCAACTGGAACAAGGAAACACTGTGCACTGTTCCTACTCTCAAGAACAAAAGCCTGCTACGACATCTGAAAATGCTGCTGAGTGTGAAAACTCCTTCAGGCATTTGGCGAGAGGTTTAAGCACATGAGAAGTTAACAAAAGGAACTGAACATATTGTTGAACGTGGTTGTTGTACCTCAAAGCTGAGAACAACAACCTCCCTCTGCTCAAGTTGTAGAACTGTATGTTCATCCTGAGGAAACATGCACAGAAGTTTGCATCGCTGTTTGGGACAACCTGCTAATGTGAGCAGTTCTTTTCAAAACTGACTCGCACTGACTGACTGACCCCAACCTGGAAAAGCAGCTGTGAGTATCATCCTC
Source organism: Chaetodon trifasciatus (assembly GCA_037975065.1). NCBI lineage: Eukaryota > Metazoa > Chordata > Actinopteri > Chaetodontiformes > Chaetodontidae > Chaetodon > Chaetodon trifasciatus. Next base: position 6,949,760 of record JBBMOE010000012.1, read on the forward strand.
ATAACTACCATCTGATGTCAGATGCGAAAGACAAGCAGTTCCAGCCATCGTGTTAGTGTTTGATGTGATATATGTGTTCAATAATTTTGGATGGCCCTCAAAAGATGTTATAAAATTGAAGTGGCCCTTGACAGGACAAAGGTTCCCACCCCTGCTGCACAGTCTGGTATAAATTCTCTCATCTAACTCTCAACTAGAAAGCCAAAAATTAATTTCCCAAACTGTCGATTCCCAGAGTGTAAAGGTTCTGCGTAGCATCAGGCATCAGATACTCACTTCCTCAGCAGGAACTTGTTAATAGTCTTCTGTTTCCTCATGCACTCAACAATCAGCCGGTTCAGGTAGACAAACAGAGCACCACCAAAACCACAGGCAATCCTACAGCAGACAAAGACACACCTGTTTGGTCTGTTGAAGGTGAAACAGAGGAGCATCATGGGATAGAGCAAAACCAGCGACACTGAAAATCACCTTCACTGTGCCTGGTTAAGTCAGTGGCTTTTCTGAGGCTCTTTGACAGGAAGCCAACCAATTTCAATTTATTGTTTCTCTCTTTTAAAATGTTTTGGCATCAAACAAATCAAATTTGGCACGTGCTGATCTGGATTCAGCTTCTACCTTTAACCATCAGGGTAAAAAGTTAATTTCATGCCCCCGTTCATCGAATACTAATCAACCTCGAGGTTCTCAATGGGCATGTGACTCGGAGGAGGGTTGAGAGAGAGTCAGGCTGAATGAGGCCTCAGATCTCGTCAGTAAATCAGGCGCCAAACTGCTCTGGGATCAGTTTAACGTGGCATCAGTCCAGAGAAGCCCACTCACCCGAGGATGGCGAACGCTGGCAGCTCCTGAAGGTCAAAAGGGAAGTCCAGTCGGAAACGGGTCTTAAAGAGAGCAGTGATGGTCTCTGAGGAAACAGAGGATTATTCTCACTGTTTAGACTGCAGCAATACGTCAGAAATATTACACTGACTTTTGAATGATAAACTAAATGTGCATAGTGAATGTAATGAAATAAGGACTTTTACCTTCCTCCTGGTTCCACACTGCCAACACTCTGAATATGAAGGCACTGAAGGTGGCAGCAAAGAAGCCCCTCCAGTAGTTCCTCACCGCAAAAAACGTTGAAGTGACCTCGATGCTGAACAGCACACCTGCACCACACAAAGACACACGCTTACAAGACAATCCCATTCAGAAACTTAATTCAAGAAACGCTTTAAACAGCCATTTCTTGATCCAATCTTAGTCAAATACCATAGAGAGCATCATTACACCAGTGACTGCTTCGTTAGCTTCTCCTTGAAAAAACCTTAAACACATAAATGCATCTACATTTAAAAGCACTCCTCTGCCATCACCTTTAACAAGTGGCAATGAGCTCACACAACCTCTTCTATAACCTTGATGACTGACTCTACTCTGCACACATATTACAAAGGCTTACAGTCTAAATCCTTGCTTATGGCCCCTGAAACCTGAATTACACCCTGAAAAATAAAACACTGATATTTTCATTAGTCTTCAGTCATCGTATCATTAAAGTCCAAAGTGTTTATTCAATAGAAAGTAATTATGTGCTCAGAAAATTTCACCTCAATGTTCCCATTAAAGTAAGAGAGACCTGTCCAAAAAACATAAAGTGGCCTCATGTTGCCAGGAACAAGGGTACATTTTGACCTGACTGTGGCACGAGAGGAAAGAGGTCTCCAAAATCATACAGATTCATCCTCTGGAGAACATGAATATCACAGCAAAGCAGTTAAACCTGTAAAGAGTCGTTTTAATTTTCGTGGCCACTTGGCAGCAGAAACAAGTTGTGAACACATTGTCATTTTTTACCTGATGAGGGTAAATTCACTCAACTTTTAGCTCTGTTTTTCGTCTCTACCAGCTCCTCGGGGAAATATCTGGCTCTGTAGCTTTATGTTCCTCTGTGTTCAGCAGCTAGCTGCGAACTGTGTCTGCCTGCTGTTTGCTGCCGAGCAGGGAGCGTACAGTGGGTTTTAAGAGCTTTTTCGCTGAAACCAGCTGCCTGCTGTGGCTGAAAATGACACCATGAGAGCAGTGAGAGTGAACCAATGGAGTACACTTGGTGGCAAACAGCTTCACAATGAGCTGAAATGCATTTGAAGCTCAGTAAAGCAGATTCAGGCAATAGTCTGTAGGTTCATCACTATGAGTGACCTTTAAAGATTGATGATGTAGACAAAAGTGTTGATTAAGTGAATTTTTTTTTTACCTGACAGTGGCACTAGAGGACCTGTCACAGGACCACTGAAAACAATGTGAAACATCTTTTCACATGAATAATTAACCTGAGATACAGCATGTTGCTCTGAATCAAAGAGTATCATAGACGGATGGACTGACCAAGACTGGCATTCAATCTGCTGCTAGTAGGGTAGACTCCCTCCTCATCTAATTATCTCCTGTAATTATCTAACCATAATTAGATACCATTCAGTCAGAGGCTGCAGCCATGTTGTTTTACCTCCAATAGGGGCAGCGAAGCAGCAGCCCACACCCACAGCACAGGCAGCCGACAGCATCTCTGTGTTCCTCAGCTCGTTCTGTCCAACAAGAATCAGATACACACACACACACACACACACACACACACACACACACACACACACAAGCAAACCCACACACACGCACAAATCCCAACAGGTGCACAGCACATGTACGTGCAAATGTCATAAACACACAATGCCCAAAAAAATGCATTTCTCGTGAAAAACCAAAGTCATCAACTTCTTACAAATGCATCAGTTTTGCTGTCAAGCTGCTGCTGTGTCTTTTCACATTCGATGAGATTACATATGAGCAGCGGGATATGGGAGGCGTAATTGAAAAACCAGGATAGTGTTGGAATCATGGAATGAGATGTTTGTATAGAAGCAAAGGCAGCACAGATCGATGCCTCGCTGACGGTTCACTGAACACAATCAAACAGCACAGACAAATGGAAAGGCATCAATCCAAGCTTCTGAAATGGACAGCATGGATTATTAATGTTGATGGAATTGGCAATAAAGAAACTGTCGGACTCGTGCAGTCATACCTTGCTTCCCTCAAAGGGCTCTTCCTTTAGCAGTGAATGAGAAAAAAAAAGAAAAAAGAAAAAAGACAGACATATGTGTGAGTGCAATCTGTGTAAGTGTAGAGGTTACCTCTCATTTCTGCTCTTGGAAGACATCCAACTTATTATCCAAACCACACGAAAATCAAACAAGCAGAGAATGAGCGTCAGCAAACAGTCTTGATTCCACAGTGAACTGAATTAACATTTTCCCAGAGTGCTCGTGCTTAACGGCTGCACGGTTGACCCCTGGACTATTTCAGTCTTTCTAACTGTGCTGACAGGAGTATTTCTTCCTCCACATCACTGCAGCCATTGTTCCTCCATACTGATGGCGGTGCTGGTGCTGTTGGTACATGCAGGAGAAGCACAGCACACTATCCACTGCAGAAATAGACAGAAGCCCGGGGTGTGGTCTCACATGAGTGGAGGTGAGAGTGTGTCCTGGGGAATGGCAGAAAGTCAAGGAAACATCAAAGACTTTTTTTTTAAAGAACAGTGTGTTTTTCTTGCAGCTTCACACCTACGAGGACCAAAGGAAACAGAGGGGATCCTACCGTGTGGGTAAACGTTACACATCTTTATTTCTTTTCAGCCACTATTTAGGCCTCAGGATTACAAGCAGTGTGAGAGTGAAGGTAAAATAGATCCACAAGACTGGAAAATAAGCCGTCATCTGTAATGTTTACCTAATTCCTGAGCATATTGTGTTGTTTGGGGTTTCTTTCACAGTATTTGCAGTGCAGCCATAACTCGTTTTGACTGTAAAAATGAATTTCAACCATCATTTATAAAGCATCCAGCGGAGCAGAGGTGGGCTAAAGGTTTGAGAGTGGGCTTAAAATGCGCTGGTTAACTTCACTCTCACTGGCAGCTGCCCCCTGTTAGTACTGGGCAGCTTCCTGGTGTGAATGTGTGTAAAAAGAGCAATCCTGAAACAGACTTTGGTCATAATGAAACTGCCCTTGATGAACAAAAGGTGAAGAAAAAGATGCATTTAGGCGCCCCGGGAACCAAGTTCAGGTTATTGTGATTATTGTTAAGTGGCTGCACAAAAGGTTAAAAAGAGGACTGGATTCATCCTTTAAAGCACAGACGTGAGAATATTATACCAATCTTCTCACCGTAAGACATAAAGCAAAAATCCCTAAAATGGTGAATTATTCCTTTTAAGCTGCAATCTGTAATGTGATGTTGCATTTGTAAATCTGTTTCACCTCTTTGCTGTTGGTGTGCAAAGAGTACAGAGAGCATCGACAACTGCTGTGAGTGAGTGTGACACCACATTTCATCATACACAAGGATAAAATGAGGATAAATTAATTAAGAAAGGGTTAGAAACACAATCTGTGAAGCACCTCAAAGGCTTAATAACTCAAAAACAAGTTTGAGTGTGTGCAAGTGTGTGTCTGGAAGTCTGTAATCCATCTTAAATGTAGTTACCATTCTCACCATGAAAATACCGCCAAAAAGAGCCGCCATGAATTTGCTCAGGAGAGCGGCGCACAGGCTGGCAACATGAACGAAGGGCCCCTGAGAGAGAGGATGGAGAGCGAGGAGGATGTTAGCAGGCAGGATATGACTGAAAGCATATTCTATCACTGAGTGGAGCTCGATGCACTCAAGTTCAGGAGCATGATTCAAAAACCTTGCGTGATTAAACCCTGCTCAGATTCAAACAACTTCATAACCCCACAAATGGGAGAAGTTAGTGTCATTAGCATTAAATCACTTTTTATTTTCCAAGCTGTGACTTTAATGAGACTCAGAGAGGCAAGATTAATATATCCCCCCCAAAAGGAAACTTCAAAATCTGCCAAGCAATCTGTCATAATCTGTAATTCGTCACAGCCAAGAAGACAGCCATGATGGGAAGACATGAAGGGAAAATAAAGCCTCTACCTCCTTCCCCAGAGGCATCCCACTGCCCAGAGCACAGGTCAGACCGATGACTTTGGCCACGAACGTCTTAAAAGTAAGGTATTCCTTTAGGACCACCCCCCTCAGGATCGTCTTCATCTCAGGAATACCTGAACCTGGGAAATGAAAAGAAAGAGACGAGAGGTGGGATGATGGAGTGGAGAGAAAAGATGAGTTGAAAGAAAGCAATTACAGAGAGAGAGAGAGGGATGAGGAGAATAAATGAAGAGCGCGGAGGTTGGGCGAGGGGAGAAGCTGATTGATATTCATATAGTTTTCTGTATGCACGTTGCATCACAGGTATATCTTATGGATTTCCTGCAGATGTGACCACTGAGAGGCACACAGAGCATGTCCTTGGAGGACTTGGAGTGCATTATGGAGCTAATCACACTGTTCAAACACCGAAAAGTGATCATGAATTAGAGATATGATCACATACGTTTGTGCATAAATTGCATCAATGTGTGCAAGAAAGAGAGTGTGTGTGTGTGTGTGTGTGTGTGTGTGTGTGTGTGTGTGTGTGTGCGTGTGTGCGTGCGTGTGTCTTACCCACAGCCTGAGGTGCCAGGATCTGTGTGAATCCTGCAGAGAAAGTGATGAGCACTACAGGGTAGGTGACCCAGGCGATGTACTGCAGAAGCAGGTTGCTGTCCAGTCCACCGTACATCCACTTCTGTGCTGCACACACACACATTCCACACACACACACAAACACCACAATATAATTCATTCAAGTTTCCCCGTCTATCAAGATTTATCTGTTGTGAACAGATTAACCTGATTCCTCTCCTCTTCATTACCTCCCTTTGACCTTCTCTGTTTTTTTTCCCATTTCTGCCTTATTCATTCATTTTTCTTCATCTTCAGCTTAGTGGCCTCCTCCTCCTCCTCATTCATTATTTAGCTCTCTCACTATCAAATTACCATGTCATATAACACAATAGAGGAAGCATTTCATGGATATAAGGGAAATATCTACATCCACAAAAGCATTATTTGCATAAATGCAAATGAATTATGGCATTATCAGTGCAGGAAGATGCACTCAGACCTTGACGTTAAGTAAATGTAGCTCAAGCTCAAGAATACAATTTATTGCATAATAATGATATATTCTGATTTAGGCATTTTCATTTACTTTATTATATTATTATTCCTGATGCATAAAGAAATAAAAAAGACAGTTTCAACTATTGAACACGCACTCATAAATCTGAGGGGTCAACAGATGATTAAGGGGGTATTTTTCTATAAGTTTTGCTTTTATGTGAAATTTTAGATGCTTTTAGACCTTTGGGCTTTAAACTGTTATTTAAATCCATAAGAATGCCTCATTTTTGACAACCTCATCATGTTGTAGGAGTAAAAAAGCTGATATTTCCCTCTGAATTGTATGGTGGAGTACAAGTGTAAAGTTGCATAACGTGAACAAAAGTACAAGCAGATCACATTTGTACCGTATTTGTGTAGGTGTACTTGTTAATTTTCACCACTGGGACAAGAAAAACAGGTCTGTGTTGGTGTCGCAGTAAAGACGGGGATTTTATCGATATCTCAGCACTTTGATGCAGTTTGTCTGGTTAACTGGAAGCATTTCTGAGGCACAAACAAATAAGCATTTTTTGCTCATTCAGTTGTTGGAAAACAGATGAATGTGTAAACACACATCTGAACAAACACTACACACAGTGAACAACAGCCAGCTTTTGTCCAGATATATTCATTCAATCCTCAAAAACTCACAGCTGTGGTGCTTTTATTTTCATTAATTAGTGGTATTTTTTTGTTATCTGTTAAGTTACCTGCATGGGAATGTACAATTTTATTAAGAGTTAACCATTTTAGAGGATTTTTGTTTTCATAAAATTCAACTATAGAGAAAAAACCTTATAGTTAAACTAGTTTTCAGCACCTGGTGAATTACTCCAAGTGTTAAGATTGGTGCATTTGATTCTTTGTAGGGTAAAAAATCTATTTATTCATCCTTTAAATATTAATGAAACCACTTTGTTAGCTTCCGTTCAAGATCAATATAACTCGCTGGTGGAATGATGATCAATTTGTATTAATATTGTACCGTCTACTTTCATACTGGACCTGACAATTCATGATAAAGCACGGCTCCTCATGGACTAATGCTTCCACAGCTCTGCTGCCTCTGCAACAACAGGTCCATTATTCACTGTCCATCTCTCCATCTGTCTTTTGCAACTCTTCCCTCTCTCTTTCCTGCCCTCTGTCTCATTCCTACCTTCTTGGCAGAAGGCGATGGCGTAGTCCATGACCCAGCTGACCAGAGCCATGACCAGCCCCAGCAGAATGAGGAAGATCCAGTCCTCCCCGACCCGCGAGATCAGGAACTTCTGGCAGCGAGACGCACATACTGAGGACACAGAGACATAAGATGAAAATCTCTGAAATGAATGTTCACAGTGTGAGACTGAAAAGAATCAGCTGTGTCAGGGAGGAAGGGAAAGAAATAAGTAAACATGTGGCGACAGCGGAGACAGAAACAAATGGAGAGATTTAGTGTGTTTCATACACAAAGGCAATTCAAAGTGCTTCACATATTGCAATGCATTAACTAATCAAACAGAAAATATACAGTGTATTTGACATTTATTTTCACAGCACTGTGACTGCTCTTCATTTAACATCTCCAGCTGAATTAGACCAGTATAGGCAGTGTTACAGTGAGCAGGAGTGATGGGTGGGAATACTGGATTGCACGACGAGGCTCTTCTCACATTCATCTGATGGAGGGAGAAAGTGTCTCTGCGCTCATGTGAGCAGCAACATTTTTAACAAGGTAATAAATATTTTTGTGGCACAATTATTATTCAAAATAGAGCATTCTTATGTCTTGAGAGGATCTTCAAGGTTCACTCAAAGGCAGTGAAAAACAGATGTTTTTCAAGCTGGATTTAAATGTAGTCAGAGTGAAGACAAAATTAATGTCTGCTCTCCTCTACTCTAGCAAAATCATTCTGAATGAGCTGAAGTTTCCCGAGATGTTTGGAGGATGGGAAAAGATCATCACGTAGGTCAAACCTGGTGGAAATAAAAGCATCGACAAGGGTTTGTGATGGCGATCCTCTGACAAATCATACTGTGTGAGTCTCACATGGAAAACTGAAGAAAGGGGAATTACAAACACGATGAGCAAAAAGAACAATAACAAACTAAAGGAGCTCATTATGTGATGAATATGTTGTGAGTAAGAGCATCACTTCATCTTCATCCACCTGAAACCTGAGAGACAAAAACAAAGCTAGGTCATGGTTATAAATTCTACTATTACATTATAATCTATAACTCTGAGCTAGGTCAGCTAAAAGAAGCATCACTGGACTCATTTCCTCTCTCTTGTCTGCGGACATTGCCAAAGCCTGGAATTCACTGCGACATCCAGAGCATTCATAGATGTGTCCGTCCCTCGAGAAGCTAAAAATGTGCTACTAACACATTTACCAGATCCATATTTCACAAAGATGCTACCGTCGTCACATGTCCTCGTATGCCGTAGTGACGCTCGCCGCATTTTAGGAGAAACCAAGAGAGCAACAGATGTGTGGAGGACAGTAAAACAGGGAGAAAACAGAGACTGGAAGAGTGTCCTCTTTTTGTCCATGAAAAGACCAAAACCAACAATGACTTACTGCTGATACTGTGAGAGACAAAGCCAGAGCTAATTCCTCTGTTTCACAGACCTCCGTTACTGTTCAAAAACTATTAAAAAACACATCAATGACTCACTCCGCTGCACTTTGCACTTCTGCACAATTATTTTCACCCTCCGTTCTCTGCCAGTTTGTTTTGCTGCAATTAAATATTGTCAGGGAACATTTCACTGATCAGCATCAACATCTTTGCAACTTGCCAGATATGTTAATTACTGACAACATTTCCTCAAGTTCAAAATGTATTTGCTGTTGCAAAGTAGGTGTGAATAAATATTCAGAGGAGACGCGGTGGCTCTGAAACAGACGTGCCCTTTTGCAGTGCATCACAGGACACAGTGGAAGTGAAGCCTTGGTGAACGTGTGTGAGCACGGTTTCTGGACTGCACATGATTTTGGGATATTTTTGGTCTGGAGGCTAGTGGGTGCAAAAATCCATCCAATCCAGTGCTGTCAGATGATTTTTTTTTTGTCCACAAACTGCAGGGGGAGAGATTCTTTGACACATTTCCACCAAAACTCAACACTGTAAGACTCAAAAAAAGCAATCTTTATGGCAGTGTTTGTCTTGTCCTCAACTTTAAAGCAGCTATAATTGATATATTTATGAGATCATATCAAATGACAATGTGAAAGGTAGTGATGAACCCGCAGAGAATTAATCTGCAGCTCAGCTTTAGGCGAGTCTCAGCTCATTGTTCAGCTGTTTGGCTCACAGCTCTACTGTTTCGGTTCAGTCTCACTTCTCTCATAGCGCCATTTTTGGCATCAGCTGTTCTCAGCGGAAAATCTTCAGAAAACAATGAAAAGGCGACACCATCAAATGTCCAAAGATATTCCATTTTCTGTCATGTAGAAACATGCAAGAGCATCAGAATCTCACTTTTGAGAAGCTGTAACGGTCAAATGTTTGGCACTCTGGCTTCAAACACTTTATTATCAATTTTCTGCCAATCATCTAACTGATTATTTGACTAATTGCTGCAACTCTGGTGACATGTCCCTTTGATACAATGAACTTTCTTTGGTCATGTCTTCAAGAAATGCAGCTATGTGGCCACTGATTTGTTTATATTTTTGTTTTCCTTTATTGATTAAACTCTTCTTTTTCTTTTTCTTCAATTCGCCATGTTGTGCAATATTTGTAATATAGGAAAAAAGTCACACTGACTTCATGATCATGTTCACTAATTGTTTGAATGACCTTGTTACTGTATAGACATAATAAACAATATAATAAATTGCAGCAGCTTTTCTGCTGCAGGATTCAGGTCATAAAGGGAAGCAGGGCACAACTGTGTGCATGACAGGGCAAGCTGCCCTGCAGCAGGGCCACCTGCTGGATGGCAAGTTGCCAGTAGAGTACGTATATATGTGCATGGGGAACATATACAAACTCCCTCATGTGCAGACACACTTGTCACACATTGGACACGCACCAAGTTTAAAAAAAAAAAAAAAAAAAAAAAAAAGCAGAAAAATGTGTCTATCTGTGCAGATTAAACTGCCATGATCCTCACTGGGTCTGCAGTTTTCATTTCAGTTCAGTGGACATTCCCATGTGGAAGAAGCTGGGAAAATTCCCATTCCCACAGCTTCACTATCTTTATTTCTCTCTCTCTCTCTCTCTCTCTCTCTCTCTCTCTTCCACACACATGCACACACACACACCAACTCCTCTGGCACCTGCACAGCCACATACTTCCGTGTGCATCTTGGCTTGCACTCACATCCGCAGGCTCAGCGGCGTTCACAGATGTCTTCTCCTGATCCCGTAATAAAAAATAAAAATATCACACCCAACACCAGATATTTCTTCACCTCTGCTAGCCCTGCATTGCATCACCTGAAGCCAACTTGCTGTAATCAGGAATAAAACTAAAACCACAGTAGATGTTTCACCTGTGAACAGCAGATTCAAAGCCACTCGATGCAAAGCAAAACACATGTGATTTAATACATTAATGCTCATCCCTGGAGTAACTAGAAGACAGAGATCTGAGTAACATCAGCTATAAAACCACACAAGGATTCACTCTGTGAGTCAAAATAAACACAGTGAGGCAGTGTGTGTTTTTAGCTCTCCATCATGACCGGCAGCAGAGCCTTTGGCAGCATGTGTAGGCTGTCTTGTTCAAAAGCTGCGGCTCCAGCTACTGATCTGAACCGAGGCACACTTGTAGTCCATCACCCACAGAGATGATGTTCCCACACCGACACATGAGAGGAAAACACTAAAACTCCCACCAAACCTGAAGCTTCTCTCCTTGCACATTAACAGGACAACGGCAGAAGCCGTCCAGCTGGAGCATCTATATCTGAAGACTAAAAATACAAGCACGTCTTGAGCTGTGAGCACACACGGCACACAGACAGCGAGCACACAAATCACCCCGGCTGGCTCCTGATCTGAGAGTGATTGTTTTAAATGGCTTCCATTACAGCGAGCGAGCAAGGCTGGGCTGATATAGTGTAGCTTTCACCTATGGTGCAATCTATCGAGCTTTAATCAGATCAGTAGTCACAAGGGCGAAGAGGCAGAGACGGATCCTGGAAAACGGCCACATTGGCTCACTTGTGCAAGCACATGTGAAAACAAATGCTCTGCCTTTCTCTGCTTTTTCCTCTTCTCACTTTACTGAGATTATCTAATAGGCTTTAAGACTTTACGTATTGATTTTGGTATCTAAAAGGCTCAATTAAACCAAATGTGGGGGTGCAGCTAACAATTATTTTCATCATCAGTGGGACTGTTAGTTATTATCCCAGTTAATCTATTAATCATTTTGTCCATAAGAATTGAGACATGTTCCATGTTCAATAGGAAGTTTCGCCTATGTTTCTTTACATTTCGGTAAATTGGCACCATTAAAGGAATGCCCAATTAGCTATTAGCAGTTCTTGTTTGCAGTGTCCCCACAGATGTACAGACAGCTATCAATGAATTACTCTGATACTGAAGAAAAGTTAAAAATGTGACAATTCTCAGGCAAGTTCTGGAGTTATTCAGAACGCCTCCTTTATGATTTTTAAGCAGATTTAACTGTCTAAAACCCAAAGATATTTTGTTTAATATCATAGAGGACTACCAAAGCCAGCACATTCTCACGCTGATGAAGTTGAAACCAGTGAGATTTTTCAATTTTTGCTGAACACATGTCAAATGATCGTCTTGTCTAATTTCAAATATTTTTCTCTTTATCGACTCATTGACTACACATTTCAGCTCTGACCAAAAATTCTCACTCTCCTGTAGAACTAATCTAATGAGACTGATAATTTGGTTTTTATTTCATTACTTTGACAGCAGAAATTAGTTCTAATATTTCAATTTTGGGTGAACTGACCCTTTAAGAAAAGCATTGCTGCTCTGTTGACTTGCAAGAAACATGCATAAATGAAGGTTAAAATGAAGTGCAAATTAAAATAAGAGCATTTGGAGGATGCAAACATGCACACACACACACACACACACACAAATCTATCACTCAGTTATTGTTGAGTACATCAGTCTGAAGTGGAGCTCTCTTCTGGTGCCACTCCCTTATCAGCAGTCATCTGGGAAGACTAGACATAAAATAATCTGACAGTTCAGATCAACGTTCTGCTTACACACACACACACACACACACACACACACACACACACACACACACACACACACACACACACACACACACACACACACAGTGGGCCACTGGCAGCCAGCAGAGGGGGCTGTCTTTGTCTGACATTGAGACAGCCCTTGTTGGCTGGAGGTCATTGCTCAGATCAGTCACATTTAATCGTGTTCACATCCTCTCCTGCTCCCTTGTGTCAGGTAGCTGCTCTGCTGTGCTTTAAGAAGCCTATGTTTTCACACAACTTTCACACTTGGTGGAGCACCACAACGTGCTGCACACACACACACGCACACACGCACACACACACACACACACACACACACACACACACACACACACACACACACACACACNCACACACACACACACACACACACACACACACACACACACACACACACCAGCTCCACTTTGTTTAAGAGCACTGAACACTGCTTTTGTCTGACCTTCACAACACGCACTGCACTACCTGCACACTTTGTCCCTGCAAGCACACGCTGAAGACAGATTTAGGGCTTGTTTCATGATCATCACTTACAGTGGCACTTTGCACAGGGGTCTTTCTCATACTCCAGCAGATCTGCAGCACGACTACGAACGCTGGTGTTCCTCCGCAGTCCTCCACCATCCCGCACTCCTCCATCCCGTAGGCGGGCCGCTTCCTCCTTGGCATACACACCCAGCTCCTGGGTGTACCGCCCATACATCTGTGTGTTTGAAAGACAGAAAAAGACAGCTTTTATACAGGTGGTGCAAGTGGGAGGCAGGGAAAGAAATGTCAGTGTGATGCAGCAGCTTTTTCATTTAAAAGATGTATACAGTATCAGGTCACAACAGGGCCAAATGTTGAAAAATTCCCTCCCTGTAACTCACAGCTCCACACTGTTCACAGCTCAGGTCTTTTAGGGAAAAAAAAATCCACTCAGCTTTGACTCAACAGTCGTGTAATGACTTTTTTCAGACAGATGAGCAGACAATAAGCTCCACCTGTCGGCTCCCAGCTGATTAACTCTGCAGGGCTGCCACACTATTGACTCCTAACGATGAGAGGAGGAGTTCTTAACAAACTACACATAATCAGTCATGCATAAAGTCTGTGGCTGAGCCATAGGTGCTGTTGCATATAGGTGCAGTTTATGCCAGTGTGCAGTTACGAATACCATAATGGAACTTTTCAAGTGTCTGTTTGTTGTGGTGGTGGTTGTTGGTTTGGCTTGTGATGTTACTGCCCAGCATCAGTGGATGTCGCCTCTGCAGAAACACCAGCCTCATTTTCCTTCTCAGCTGCCTCAACAACAGGCGAGGGTCCCTCCACCTGCAGCCCCTTTTGACAAATGCCAAGTGATGGAGGGGGAGAAGATCCAGTGTGGGACTCACGATATCACCGCTGAGCAGTGTGAAAACATTAACTGCTGCTTTGATGGGCGGCTGTGCTACTATGGGAAAGCAGGTATTTATGCTCTCCAGAGGAATTTTTAGAGCCTCTCATGCAAAAATGCCGCACAGTGAGTGTAAAATATCTACTCTACCAGAGAAATACATCTACTCTTTCCTCACCCAGTGACTGTGCAGTGTACCAGGGATGGGCAGTTTGTGGTTGTTGTGGCTCGAGATGCCACGGTTCCCCCGATAGATGTGGATTCAGTCAGCCTGCTGGAGACAAACAACCCCTCTTGTACCCCAGTAGACTTCACCTCTGCTTTCGCCATCTTTCAGTTCCCTGTGCCTGCGTGCGGTACGACAATCAAGGTGGTTGGTGCAGTCTTTCCTTCAACTAGTATGTGAGAACATGGGTAGTCTGGGTAGTTTTAAATAACCCCCAACCCAAGATGACTTAAGTCCAAAACTCAAAGAATTCAGTTTACAGTGATGCAAACCTGAAAAAATAAGCAGCTTGACACAATGTTTTCTTTGCTTCATAAATGACAAATGAATATATTCTAAATTGATCTTTTCTTGATTGACTTTCAGCATTCAAATGTGTTTCCACCTGCAGGAGGAAGAGGGTTTTGTGGTGTACGAGAACCACATGTCTTCCTCATATGAAGTGGGAGTTGGACCCAGAGGATCAATCACCAGAGACAGCCATTTTGAGTGAGCCTGTGTAAAATCGATCTCCCTGATTGCTTTTGTGACCCTCTGAGGTTTCCTGAGATGTAAAGCCATCTGCCTCTCTAACCTCTTTAACAGGTTATTGTTCCAGTGCCGCTACTCCAGCACAGCTGTGGAGGCTCTGGTCATGGAGGTGAACGCTGTTCCTCCGCCTGTGCCGGTTGCTGCTGCAGGACCCCTCAGAGTGGAGCTGAAACTGGGCAACGGACAGTGTCACTCAAAGGGATGTGTGGAGGGTGAGTGGTGCAGGAGCTTCGTAATGATGCTGGCTGCTGCAGAATCCTTGTGTTATACTAAGAATGCACTATTTTAATCGCAGAAGTGGCAGCGTATAGCTCCTTCTACACTGCGGCAGACTACCCGATCACTAAAGTGCTGAGGGAACCCATCTATGTCGAGGTGAACATCCTGGAGAGGTCTGATCCAAACCTCGTCCTGAACCTGGAGCATTGCTGGGCCACCTCCACCCCCAATCCACATAGCCTACCACAGTGGGACCTTCTGGTTGATGGGTATAGAAACATGGATTTACTCATGTAAATGTGTAAATTTCGGTTTGTATTGTATGTTTAACATGAGCTCTTGTTGGCTTCAGGTGTTCCTACCATGATGACCGTTACTTAACCAAAGTTGTGCCTGTGGACGGCTCCTCTGGGCTCCATTACCCAACACACTACAAACGTTTCATTGTTAAAATGTTCACGTTTGTGGATCAAAACACCTTCTCTATCCAGAAGGACTCGGTACAGTTATTCATATTAGTTCCTTAAGTGACAATCTTAATGTAGTTTCCTTGATCAAATGGGCAACTTGGTGCCTTTTTCAGGTGTTCATCCACTGTGCTACAGAAGTGTGTTACCCCAGCAGCACAAACTCCTGTGAACAGAAATGCCACCGGCAACGTGAGTAGCTCAACTGTAAAATGTGGTTGCAACTAATCAGATTTTACTTCAGTCCATAAATGCCAAAAATCCAGTTTCATTACTGTCATGAAATTCAGTGATCCTGTGTCACCTTTACATAAGTTCCACAGTTTAATGTATGAATTTTAACTCTGGAGGATCAGGCATCTGCAGATACCCTGAATTAATATCAGAAGTTGGACCAGTGCAGAAATGGAAGGCAATTCCTCATATTAGAGGCGCCTGAACCAGAGAATATTTGGCATTTTTATCAAAATGATGCACCTGTCTGATTTGAAAACCATCAGAGCTAAGGTGACCGCACTTTCCACCCTCCCCTCGCAGGAAGAGCTGCAGCTGCCATGAGGAAAGCTTCCTCGAGTCAGAGGGCTCTGGTCTCAAGCAGAGAGGTGATCCTGACTGAGCAGAGGCCTCCATCTGATCCCAGTGCGAATTCAAAGAGATGACAATCCACTGGCAGCCATATCTGGCCGTGACTTTTTAATAAAGGCTTGTTAAAAGCTCATGCTTACAACTGGGTCTCATCTGAATTGCTATTCGAAGGTCACACTATACTTTTTTTTTTTATTTATTTTTTTTTATTTTTTGCTGACTTACTTTGAGCAGAGGCGGTGTAGCCGAGCACGTAATTCATACCCCCTTCCTGATTTTTGTGCTGACAAATCACAGGGTTGCATTACAAATGGATACTTTACTGTAAATATATGCTCAACTGAAAGATGTGACCATGAACAGTAAGATGTATACGTACTAAAGCTAGCTGTGAATGAGTTTTGCTTAACAGTTCAGTGTTTATGGAGGGTAAAACTAATCTTTCTGGCATGCCACATTAAGATGAGCATCACGACTCCTCCAGGCTTGCTGCTCTTCTCCCCCTCTTACTCTTTATTTTTTGATAACCATCCCTCTTCTCTGTATGCTACAACTTACAACATCTCTCCTCCACTGCTCTGCGCACCACCTCCCTTCTCGTCCCACCCCTCCACCCCCTCCTCTCATTGAGATGGGCATCACGACTCCTCCAGACTCGCTCTTTCTGCTCGCATGAACAGGAGGTGCAAAAGGAAAGCAGAGCAGCCGTATAGGTTCAGTCTGACTGATGAGCAAAGGAGGGGTGGGGGGGGGTGCAAGCTGTCAGGATGCTCATCTACCTCCACTTTAACCTCCAACCCGCTGTGAAGCATTTAAGCTATATGCAAGCTATAAATCATATTCAGACAGTAGCCTCGTCTATAAGCCGCACAGCAAAATCCCTGAGGAATCAGCCAATAGGTGCCAGCTGCTGTGTGGACATAAACATGTCAGAGGAGTGAAATGTAAACAAGTTTTGCCACTGGTTAAAAAATTGCTGTCAAAGCAAATTGGTGGATGCAGAGCAGACAGTATATGTGTGTGTGGCATGCAAAATACTGGGAAAATAAAGAATTTGAGGAAATTAGTTGACCAAGTTACCACTTTGTCCTAAATCCAGATCCTTATTTATACAGATAAGAATATAAAACTTCCAAACATTGACTATTTTTGCTTTAAAGCCTTCTGTCTACTTTTCTTTCGAGCTATCTCTGAGGTGGATTCTGTTCTGTCTTAAAGCTGCAGTGAAAAAAAAGAATATTAGTATTCCAGCTTTGTGGGGCGTTTTAATGCAAAGACAAGGCAACCTTCACACCACGGTGGTCAGCATAATTTCTAAAACTCAGTAAGGCATTCAAATGTGCAGCAATGTCATTTTGTCATTTCTAGTAATTATATATTCTTGATTTTGTTATATAATCTTTGTTTTTTTCATGGGGAAAGAGCAACAAAGGTCGCTGACTGCGTAGTTTGTTCACTTTTCTGAGCTAAGCTGCTGCATTACTGTTCACATGCACATACATCAGTCAGTGAACGCATCACCGGTCATACTGCTGCAACCCTCTGCGCTGATTCAGACCTGCTCAGATCAGGTGTGAGCTCAGTCTGTTGCTTGTTCCAACAGACGGCTATTTGCAACATCACATGATTGTTTGTGTGCCGTCTGTGTCTATTTCTTAAGTTTTTAACAAGTTACACACTATCAATGGTGCATTCAGCCGCCAGTGAGGGGAGCTCCACTACCAAAAGCTACTGATTTGGTGACAGTGATGATTCAGTGCAGTCAGTTGAAGATTCAGTGTTAAAGATTTGTTCATACATGCACTGAAAACCTCTACATGACACCCCAAACTCTTCATTTTTAGAACAGAGTTGCCAAATTTGACACAGAAACACCACAAATGGAAAGAAAACATCCACACAAACTTCAAAAACCTGAAAATGATGAGGGCAGCTCCACCTCTTAATCAATATGGCTATGTTAGTATCTCCTACATTAAATGACCCACATGTGACCATCACCAATATCTTGACCAGTGGCGTAATACGACAGTGCTGGTTTTCCTGGTTGGTAACTGATCTACATTTTATCATCACTACATTGTAAAATTAAAATCTGTTCACAGCTACACCGAATTTCACCTTTTGTACTGAATCTCATGCACCCACATATACAGTATAGATGCACACAAACCCACCACCAGCACCAGACAAACACCCACTTCGAGTATAAACGGGGCCTGTTAGTGTTTCTGACTTTGGCCTGTATGAAAGCTATCACTGGCCATCTGGAGCACGGCCCCCTGGGAGAGCAGCAGGTGGGACCCTGTGGGTTAAATGAGCTGTTATCTGTAACCAGTTTACCTCCCACATGACCAACTTCTGCATCTACATTAGTCAGTTTACCTCCCACATCACAACCCTCTACACCAGTTCAACTCCTGCCTCCCTCCCACAGCTTGCTATTGACTATTTTTTCATAGAAAGTAAGGCCTGCAGAGAGCAGCGCTCCAGTTTGGTGCAAAACTGTTTAATGAGGAAAGAAACTGTGTTTACCACAAATAAATTGGTGCCAAAAACCGGAACATAATCGAATTCCAGTTCATCTAACTAATTCAGTTGGACAACCATAGACCGAAAATGGAGAAAATCCAAATTGAGACAAAAGGGAGAGGAAGCCTGAGTGGACTTGAGAGGCGATGAGCAAGCAGCAGCTATGATGGCTGACTGTGATACGCTGAGTCACTTTTCAATCAATCAAACAAGGCTCACATCATAACTCTCCTCCTGAAGATCTCCTAATTTGAGCAGCAATTCTCATATTTGCCACCTAAAAACAAATTAGAAGCAGTAAAATGAACCAACAAGACCCAAACTTAAACATACTGACTTTTTATCTGGTGAGAACCGGCAGCCTGAGACTCTTTCACACTTTGCTCAGTCCAGATATTCTGGGAATACGAGGCAATGGACCATCTCCACCGAGATAACAGAAAAATATGCGTTAATATTGTGAACTCAATCAGTAGTGCCTACAGTGCATACACCTCCTACTATCTCACAAAATAAGATTTCTCCCACATTACATGTATATAACGTATACATATATCTGTATATTGTCCACCACTTCTACATACTAACAATGGTTGCCCCCCACCAGCTATCCTACAGCAATAACATTCCAGCCTGAAAACTTCCCAGCAACATGGAGAGATGACCACACATCCACCAACTCTCTACTGCGTAAGACCCCCCACTTTACTGCCACATCACACCCTCTGCCACCTTTCTAAGTCAGACCATGTGCAAGCCTAGCACAACAGATGAGATAAAAAGTTCTTTATTATTCAGCAATTCCCAAGGCACTGCAGGATAATTTATTCATTGTGAGGCGAAAGCAAGGACAAATATTTGACACTCTAATGAGCATCTAAAAACTTTCACCCTCACTGCTTTTTATTAATACATATTCATCTGACGGTCTCTTCTTTGTTGCAGCATGTGAGAGTGAAGGGACCCATCACTGCAGAGAGAGAAAGATGGATGTTTCAGACCCTTAAACTCCTACATACTGTTGTGGCAGCGTGATGACTTAAACGCGTGCTGAGTGTGTATGGATGAGACCAGGGGAATAACAGAAGGACTAAAGCACTCGGGCTAATCTGAGCCGTGAACCCTCCAGGGACAAGATTGAAAATTGAATTAGAGGAGGAAGTGACAAATTTGACTCATCCCGCTGTCTACATTTGCATTAATATAGGTAGCGGAGGTTGCTTTTAGAATAGTTACCTATGAGTCACAGCTCTCTCTCTCTCTCTCTCTCTCTCGCTCTCTCTCTCACACACACACACACACACACACACACACACACTGAAATAAACATGAAAAACCTTGATGCTGTCGAGGCAGACCTGTGCACATGTGTTAACCCCCTGATAAGTGAAAATACACCAACACACACTCTGATCATGTTAGTAGAAAGGATGAGGGAGGGCTGGGAGGGGAGGGTGGTGTCAGAGGGACTTAAGGATCAAGCGTCTTGTCAGAGAAGGACTTGTGGGGGGGGGCTTGGCTGGTTGTTCTGTGTACATATCGACACTCATCCACAAAGATTATGTCCACAACAGGTATAAAATGAGTATTAAAGGGAGTCAGAACAGGGAGATAAAATACACACTGAAAGCTAACAAGTACAATTTTGAGATACTTCAGTATTTCCATTTGATGCTGTTTATATTTCTATACTGCTACACTCCTCTCATTTCAGTACACAGTGCTGTCATCCACGGTGCCACTCACACCCACCAACCACCAACTCTGCAATTAATGGACGACCTGCTCTGCCTCCCGAGCCCCCCGACGGCCCTCATTTCAGAAGATAATATTGTAATCAACTCTACTTGATCAACATAGAAAACATCAAATTAATTTCAGAATATTTTTCTCCTTTTTTTGTCTTATGGTGAGCTAAGCATCTCTGAGTTTTGGACTGTTGATTGGACAAAACAAACAATTTCGAGCCGTGGAGGGCATCAATCAATCAATTAAGAATAAATAATACACAAATTAATCAATTATTACAATAATAGTGGTAGCCCTAGCTTACATACAATACAACACATGGTAATTTTATTAAACATGATGCATTGCTATAGAATATACTACCCATCGGTATATAAAATAGTTCAAAATATCTCTACATCTACTCCACACTACAGCACTGAAATACTGCCATTCACTGCCAGCAACATACACACTCCATTGTGTATGCTGTTGATACTTCTTCCATATGTTTACTTCCATTAAGGATCTCAGTTCTTCTCTTTATTCCTTTTTGGGTTGTCAACTAATGTTTGCCGTGAGAAGTTATTAGGCCCTACATCCTCTGAGGGGTGTAATATTAAGTACAATGTATTGTCTAAATGGCAGTGATGCCATTTTTAAAATGTAGCTCTTCGGTTCGTGAACACACACTATAAAATCCTGTGAGCATGGTTTATTTTAGCAGTCAAATGAATTGAGATAGTTTATTTTCTGTGTGCAGCCTCTGCAGTGGCCCATTCAATGGTGTGCAGGTACAGTAACAGCACTATTTGGAAGTGACAGGACCTGAAATGGACTCACGCCAGCCTCTGTGTGGGAGAACAGACAGAATGCTGACTATGAGGAACTAGACCCCCCTGAAGAGACAGCGCCTTTATGTGTGTGCGCGTGTACAACAGCAACAGAGGCAGAGAAAGATGCTGAGATACACAGATATACGTTAGATAGTCGAATTCTACTCAAATATGTGAGTTTTCTTCATGAAGCACAAGGAAACTTCTCGTCGCTGCACCAAATGGCAATGAGATGTACGGTAACACTCTGTAATTTCAAAATCCTGCAAAGTGATGGAAGCAAACTGCAAACAGCATGCCCATATTTACCAACCCAACTGGTCTGTGACACTTTGCACCAGACAATACAAAAGAGAAGAGAGAGGCAGCAGATCTCACGGTCCAGTTTTTTGTGGACTGAGTGCTTTCACACTGAGACAATCTGTGTCTGAATGCTGCATAGTGCAAACTAACAGTGTGCAAATGTAAGTATGTGCAGTCTTAATATTGTATGTGCAATTGTATCTACCCAACATACTAAAAATGAATGTTCTACTATATGTTTAAGTACGATATTTTGTATTTTCCTTTAAATTTCATGGCTGCCAATCCTCACTGTGGGAATACAAGACTCTCCTCTCTCTGCTCCTGCGTATTTTTACATAAATTTTTGTTGCGGTAGGGCTGTTTTAAATATTTATCACCCACAGACATATGGAAGAGTGAGAATTGGATCTTCTCCGTGATGTGTCTTCATAGTCGGTGCAGCAGGTTGCTCACAACACACACACACGCATACATTCAGAAAGACCGGCAGCTTGTGTACTGTGTATATCGCTTCCGCGGTGCTGCAGTGCCCTGTGGCGAGGGTTGGAGGGGT
Source organism: Chaetodon trifasciatus (assembly GCA_037975065.1). NCBI lineage: Eukaryota > Metazoa > Chordata > Actinopteri > Chaetodontiformes > Chaetodontidae > Chaetodon > Chaetodon trifasciatus. Next base: position 6,971,433 of record JBBMOE010000012.1, read on the forward strand.
GGGTGGGGTGAGAGGAGGTGTGCGGTGGCGGCTTTTCCTCTTCAGGTGGATGATGGCTTTGATCCCTGCAGCAGCCAAATCCTGAAGCCTCCTGCTGCTGGAAGGACACGAACATGCTGTCTCTAACATCTGCTCTGACAGAGAGTTACCACACGCTCATTTAAGCACGTATGTGTGGGCAGGTACACACACACACACACACACTCACAAACTAAATGCACATGCAAGACCTATGGAGCAAACTTGCCCACGCCTCTGAAAAGAGAAAACACGTGCACACATGCAAAACCCTCTAACACATCCGGACCTCCTCCAGCTTCAGATGGGAGGCTGCAACACTTTGACCCCAAGTCACCGTAGCACCTTCTGTCCCCGTCTCTTTCCTCCTCAGTCTCCGATGTGCATCTTCTCCGCTTTACCTGCTCTATCCCTCTATCCCACAAGAGGCACACAGCCACTGCCGGCTGTCCCAGCATGCATTGCACCTGACAGCAGTTGTGGAAGCCAGTGACCCATGCACCAGACCCCGGTTGCTTTCCAACTGTCAGTCGCTGCTCATAGGACCCCTCCTGCATCTCCACACAGGATCCAGAAAATAACAGCTGCAGCCTAAACTACAGAGCCGCTACACTCTGCTTTTTCATGGATATCTTGATGGATATAAATAGCTTGTTTATTCTCTGCCTTACTATTCCCTTTGGATAATGAGTTCAGAGAGGTTAGTGCATTCTAGGAAATCTGTTTGGTGCAATGCCTGAAAATACAGTATCAGTGCTGCTGTACACGATATACAAATGGATCTCATTTCCATATCAAATAATTGTTTTCTTTATGGTTGATTCTGCACAGAAGGAAATGCAATCATGTCCACTTGCAATGTAATTATATCAATTATTCAGTCATTAGTGCATTTACGTGATACGTTTATGATACCCACCACACTTTATCTTAATGGACTGTCACAGCAAATGCTCACTGATTGTAAAACTTGAGCGCTAACAGAAACCATAAATTAAAGGGTGATTTCTGTTCCACCATCTTGGTTAACACAGTCAATCAGCTGCTGATTCTATAAAAAGATTATCGCCATGAATGTATAAATACAGGAGGGAAATGGCTTCTTCTTCTTCTTCTTTTTTCAGTACAGCGGCTGCGAATGAGATGACATTTCTGTGCCGCTTCCCTCCTGGAGAAGTTATCAGACAGATCTCTATTTTTCTCTATCTGCTCCGTGTCATCTGCTCAGCCCTGCTACGGCACCAGTGGTTCCCTGCTGCCAAAATTCAAGCGACCACATGACTGAAAATCCTCTGAATCTTGCTGATGGCAAACAATAAAACACAGAGGATCCACTTGTCAACATTAGAATCCAATTTTAGACTGCGGCTACAGTACCGAGAAACTCTTCGCTTATCTGATGTAAACGTGTAGTTAATATCTATCTCCACATGTCATTCAGTTTCCTAAGGCTTTTGATGAGTAGTGCTGCCACTTTGTACTTCGAAAGTATCCGGACACGAGCTGCACAAATGCCCGCACACACACAGATATGCACAAACACACTCATGCATCTATTTTTAGATAATGGACTGGTATGCTAGGAGTAAATGATAAAGCCATTGATCTGAGTGCTATTGTCAAAGGAGGGGGAGGGGGCAGACAGCACGTTCCAATCCTTAGAGAGTCCGACTGCCATTTTACATTACTATTGATCTTTACACTGAGACACACAGTGTGGCATCGATTTTCACACCAACAAGAGCAGAAACACACCTCTGTACCACTTGGGCCCAACGCAGCTGCAGGAAGATGGATCAAGCACATGTGCACAAAGAGAAGACAAACACCGTCACGGGAATACAAATCAGGGTGGAAGGACACTTTAATCCACTGGTTTGCCTGACTGCCTGCCCATCTGTCTGTCTTTCTGTCCCTTTATGTGAATATAGACATTCCTGTGTGAAGTGCTCCAGGGTATCGCTGTCAGTCCTGCAAATGGCACAAGTGGGGAAAACTGATGCATGAGGCAATTAATATTCAGAAACACTCCAATTTTGGTTCATAAGTAAGGGGCCGCTGTAGCAAACAGGAAGGGCTGAGGGGAAGATGACAGAGGAATGGATGAGGGGGCACGAGGAGGGACAAGATCTGCAGGAGAATAAGGGGGAGATAAGGAAGACACAGGACGTGAGCAAAATACATCAGAGCTCAGTGGGGACAGGGAGGCTCTAATCTTATATTTCAAGGATATTAACATCTTAATAGGCTAATTACCCATTAGGCCACACATAAAATGATCAGAGATAGCCATAAACACATTTTTTTCAAGCATTGCAAATTAATCTGACATGGTTTGGTGAAATCTAAACAGATAAGAATTAATTACGAAGGTGGAGTGGGCAGAGGGTGAGACTGATGCAACACCTGTGGATCAAGGTGAATGAATGGAGAGCAGGGAAGAATACTGAGCAGCAACTAGCGGGAAAGCAGACCAAAAGCGTTTAAAACCTGCTAATAAAGACTGTTATTTGGCAATTTTGCATAGGAATATTGAATAAAAGCCACACACACAGTCTCCTGCTGTTCACACAGGACACAGCTGAGCAACCAGCAGCTGTGCCTCCATCCTCCGGCCGAGCAGGCATCCATGAAAGCCCGACATGCACCGACACATGACGGAGAACACCATCTATGACCTCATCCGAAACTCACCAAAGTTTGCTGATACTGAAGCGTCCGGTTTTCGGCCTTGTCCTTCACCATTGCCGCAATATCCTCATTAAAGACACCCGATCCGAGACTCTCAGGAGTGCCAGTCGCCCGCTAATTAATGTGCGGTGGAGGTGGACTCGGCGCGGCTGCCTGCCATCACATGAGCAGCGTGTGTAACAGGTTTCTTTTCATGAGCCGTCCTGCATGATGCAAAGCGCCGCCGCCGCAGCCGCCGCCGCGTGTGTGTGCATGCGTGCGCGCGCGCGAGAATGTGTGTGTGTGTGTGCTGCCAGATGAGAGTGTAGCTGGCTGTCGCCTCGCAGCAGCGCTGGTGCGGTTTGACTGCAAAACACCGCCTCCCTCCTCCACTCTCACTGTGCTGCTGTCTCTCTCTGGAGTTACTGGACTTGACGATGATGGGGATTTTTTGTGTGTGTGTGTGTTTGAGTGTGTGTGCCTCTGTGCGGAGGCGTGCGCAGGTGCAGGTATACTAAGTGGTTGTTTGGACAAATTATGATGGTTAGTGTATGTTTTTTTTTTTTTATTCTTGCGTGTCCTTTGCACCTGATTTGAGTCATCACTGGACTGATTGAGAGTGATGAGTAATTCACAAGGGTGAGGCTTGAGTCTGTCAATGTCATAGAAAATCTTTCGCCCTATAATAAGATATCTCTTAATGAATGAATAAGGAACGGTGCCTGAGCATCTTCATCTGCCATTAGTGCTTATTCATAAATACTGGCTGATGTATGGATACAGTACACTACACTGCCCAGGTCATATTTTCTGTTATTTGCAATTTGAAGGGGGGTGCGATCCCACTTCACCAAAATGCATCCCCCTTGTTAACCTGCCATCCCCCACCTCACCCCCTTGTAGCAGAGAGAGTGCAGGAGCACAGCAGAGGGGTTGTTTAGTTGAATGTGTTAGTGTAGCCTGCCTGCATCATTGATCCTTTATCTGACGGAGGCTTGTGGAAGTGAGAATCTATGGCTCCGACCATGGCTCTAAAATATCAGCAGCCTCACTGTGCTGTGCATTGATAAATCCATGCTGCTGTCCGTGGTGCTGAAGTAGACAGATTTATAATTGTGCTCTGTTTTCTCTCAGTCCCGCCCTTCTGTCAGTGACATTTTGGATTTATAATATTCTCTCCACTATATGCTATAAACACTCAATAATATTACATATATACAGTATTCTATAGGAAAGTGTCACCTTCATGATTGAAGTGACAAGTAGCCCAGAAGAGCGAGATGATCATAGAGACACACTGCTGCCTGTGAGGCATCCTGCAACAATGTCCTTTGAGAGGTGAACAAGGGCATGTATGGTGTGTGTGTGTGTGTGTGTGTGTGTGTGTGTGTGTGTGTGTGTGTGTGTGTGTGTCCTGTTAAAAATGGATAAATCACTGCCTGGTTTTAACTGTGAAAACACTTCCTTTACCCATCTGTATTTCTTTATCTACCTCCTTCAAGAACCTTACAGCTTTAGCAAAGGTCAGTGTCTGATCATGGCTCTTTCATCACCATGCTTCACTGTCATGTAGCCTAACAGGATAAGGCATTTCAAGTGGAGTGGCTTCAGTATTATTTTGTATGATAAGTTTCTCATTTGTGGATTTGATGTCAGATAATCTGTCCAGATCTCATTACACTATTTTTACCCGTTACTCTTTTTGGTAAGGTGTTCTTAAAGGGGCATTCCAGCAATTTAGCATTGCACTTTCATAAGTATAAAAGAAAAAAGAACTGGTGCAGCCAGGGTCCAAAATTAGCTACCCGTGGTTCTGGTAATCAAACCAGGTACCACAGTGGAGAATTTCATGGCAACCGCAAAGAGATTCTGCAAATATGTGGCAGGACATTACTGGAGCAGATCAAACTGAATGAAAAAACATCAACACACTTTAGTCTGTGCAAGAATCTTAAGACCTGAAAGGAACAAGGAAGAGCACAGTGCAAGTGCAGTTAAAAGAAAATGTACCAAGGAGTGGCACTTCACAGAGAAGAGGGTGAGGAGAGATAGGCTTTTTTACGACAGCAACACCAGCACAGGTACTTGACAACTGCTCCTTTGTGGTTTGTGTTTTTAATGACTTATGCAGTTTTAGGGCTGGTTAAAAAATATCTTGGCGTATACATTTTTCTGCTTACAAGCCACTGGCATAGCCCAAAGAGTTAATTTTGTCAGCAGAGGACAAGCTGCCTTGCCTTTTAGGTGGAATCCACATGTGGATCAAACTGGATTCAACTCCAAAAACTGGATTATATTTCCCCTAATGCAACTCAGTGTGTTTAATCACACCCTCTCTTCCTGGTTTACGTCCATGTCGTTCAAACTCGGCCCAGTTTGTGCTGGCTGTTTTTTAAAAAAATGTAAAAGCCTCAGAACGAAACTCATGTGAACCCTGATGACATCATCAGGGTTATTTTCTCTGACTTTGTGAAAGCTCCTTCTAGGGTCACAGAGGACATGCATCTGTCTTCACAGGGCACTTCTTGTGACTTTAAAAATCAGTGGAATGCCCCTTTAAATGTTTCAGTATTCTCATGATGATGCAATCTGGCCTGGAATGACAGTAACTCTCTTCATATGTTTTTGTTCTTTTTGAAGAATGGAGGCAATAAGCACTCAGTGCTTTCACAAAAGGGGATAAAAGCAATTTTCTGACAGAACACATCGCTGACAGTGGTCTCTTACCCCCAAGCACAAAGGGTCAATGAATGAGTATGAAATGATAGGAATTACAAGCACTGGCCTTCACAGACACCACAGCTGAACAGATTTCGGGTTTCAGGCAGTTCTCTCCACCACCATCATCAAAACACCAAATAAGGGATTATCATCTGGAAGAGTAGAGTTCAGAGACCTGTAGCACTGAAGCTCTCCTATAGGTTCATAGTGGTCCAACACCTTCCTAAGACATTTTATGCTGGTTTTTCCCTGATTGTCATCCATCAGCCCAGCATCACGCCAAAGCATGTAACAGACATGCCGATCCACTACAGGATGGCGTGTTAATGTCACGTTTTGCTTTACCTGAGCATGTGAAGCGCATGCTTGTATGACGGTGCAGTACCAGCATGAGGCGATAATGACAGAAGCAAAGGACGAACTTAGTATGAAGAGTGACAAAGTCTGTGTATGACGGAGGTTGGTGTGGTTGGATGGGCCAAATGAGACGTGTCCTTTTCAAGGCTAGGCCAGGCAAAACATGACACTGACACGGTGGACCAGCGAGGTTATCACACGCTTTGGCATGATATCAGATTGGACCTATACTTACAGTACATATCTATGACCACACCAGATTTTCTCAGAATTTATGTATTGCCTCATATTTAATTTTGGACCCCGGGTGCAGCGGAGTGTACTGGGGAACCACAGTCTTGTGCTGTTGGCTGCCAAACAGCCCTATAAGGAAGCATTTCACACTGCAAGTGCTGCGCTCATGGGCACCACAACAATCACTGTTGAAGCTCATAAAACTGCCTTGTGTTTGTGTGTCTGTGCTCACAGAAGCACTGCTCAGTAGAGATTTTATCCAGCACTCAAAGTTCATACACGAAGGTTCTGTCAGATCATTCCCTTTCCTCAGATGACGCATGTATTATAACACTGTGAGCTCATCTCTTTGGGCTTTCACTAAAGGGCTTTTCGGAGGTGCTACTCACTGGCAGCGAAATCTATTGCACTGAAAGATGCAGTGCCAAGTGAGACTCACACCTGAAAGATAACCACTGTTCCAAGCATCCACTGCTGCTCCGTCACGAGCCAAACATCCTTCACATTCGCCATTATGTCTTCAGTTGAATGGGAAATTCAGAAAGTTTAGAACTCTCTCAGGCCAAAGCAAATATGCTTGCCTTAGTGTTTCAACATATTACCACCAAAAGTCGCTAATGATTTCAGGATTTAAATTGATGGCACTACATTAAACAATTTGACCAGTCACAAGCCAGCATGCATTTGAATATCAAACTCTCTGATCCTTTACAGGTTAAAAGACTTAATTCCACTGGGAGGCAAAGCCTTTGACTGGCTGACAGATAAAACAGTCCTGCACAAGACTGCAGCTGATTGGTTGTTGGCAAGGCAACCAGTTCAAAGCGCTTGACCACAGGCCCCAGATTGAGCCTGGGCCTCTGAGACCACTGAGTGAGGAGATGGATTTCACCCAAAAGCACAGTCTCACAAATGCATGTTTTCATTCACAAATCTCATCATTCATGCACTTGAGGTTCATCTGCACCGTGGGCCTTTACAGCCTCCGATCATCTCCCTCTGTCGTAACTTAAGAGCGACACCGACTTCATTTTATCAGGGAGCTGGCAGCCACAGACAGGCAGGGGTACAGTGGCCCCGACAGCAGAGGAACTGGGTGCTCTGCAGCCCCGAGCACCAGCACACTGACCCACATCTCTCCATCTCCACAGGATTCTTTAGAAATGTACCACCCACCTCAGCATGGAGGCCAGTTTGGTACCAAACTACAAGAGGAAAAACAACATGTCCCCCATCCTGTGTGACAGTGAAGAGAAACATCAGTGGTTCAATGTTCGGATAATGAGAAAGCATGAGAAAATGGTCACATGCATTTTCCAAACCTCATCATAAAAGGTTTTAAAGCATTCAGACGTGGATGTCGAACTAAGTGAAGGTGTGATTTAGTTTAGTGGAATTCTAAATGAATTGTGTGCCATTGTAGAGAAAGTTATTCTTTTAATTGCGGGAAATCAGATGAAAAATCTCAATTTCTCACCTTTCATTATCCATTTTTTACATAATGGGCCTAAAAGTAACAGTAAAAAAATTTAATCTGACATATTCAGGATAAATGCGTGCTTTTCCTCACACATATTTCACTGCAATTCATCTACAGTATTACAAGGTCCATGAGTCCTTGATGTGCAAAAGAATGTACAACCACCTGTGCCCCTTTTTGTTTTGTGTGACAAGTTTGTCAATTATCAGTCATTCCTGTTGACTACAGCTGTCAGAAAATTCTCAGTAATAACCACAAAATGGCCAGAATACCAGCAAATACATCATAATCCAATCAGACCTTCAATTACCATTTGCCCTTGAGCCAGATATGGACAAAGTTCAGGAGACACACACGGATTTGACACTTTGGAGCGAGAAAAGAGACAGTGACTGGTGTTGTCAGGACGCAGGATACTTACGGTTTCCCCTGAGTCTGCCTTCCTCCCCTTGTTTCTTCTCTTCTCCTCGGGCGACGGATTCAAAACCGTCAGCTGTGTCCCTCCATTGCGCCTTGGCGGAACGATGGCTGAAATAAAAGGGAGCACAGCTACAGGTTGCAGCGCACGCTTAATAGATGATGCGATCGGGCAGAGGATGATTCCCCAGGATCACACTTCACCCCAGCGGAGGAAAATCTCAGTAGATCCCAGAGACTGGCCTGTTGCTGATGCGCAATCCATACAGCACCGCGCCAAAGTTATCAACACGGCGCGTAATTGCAGGTTTTGCGCCTCCAGAGTAGCGCACAGCGGAGCAGGCAGCCGCTGGCTGGCTTTGGAGACCAGGAGCGACAACAGCCAGCCGCCTGAGAGCGCGGCTGCATGGGATTGTGAGGCAAAGAAACTCTATGATGAGATGCTACAGTCTCCTCATCGGCTCCAGTTGAGGTGGGAGGGAGACAGCGGGGTACCGGGTGTCGTGTCCGTGATGCAATGCGGGTACCGTCAGTGCCATGGCCCGCAGTTTTCTCCTTGTGTGCAGAAATCCAGGCGCTCCGGTCATTATCTGCGGAGCCGCGGCGCACATTCGTCTTAATTACCAGCAGTCAGGATTGTCTGCAGAGATAGGAGGAGGCTTGGAGGGACAAAAAGAAACATGTGTTTAGTGTTCATGCTCTCTCTCTCTCTCTCTCTCTCTCTCTCTCTCTCTCTCTCTCTCTCTCTCTGCATCCCACTCTCTCCTTGCATGTGACAACACACACACGCACACACACACTCTTAGGGTCTAATATTAGACGTCATGCGCCTTGATCCCGGCACGTATAAACAGCTTGGGCACAAATTGGAGAAGGCGTCAGTGTCCAGGCTGGGGTGATGGAGTTAAGCACGTGCGTCTGAAATGAGAATGAATGGTGCATTCCCCCATGTATTCTCTTATCCATGCCTTTGACAGCTATTATACCTCCTCAGCCCCCCGCATGGCAATTGAATTGGAGCGTCACCGCGTCTTCCCAGCTGCGCCCCGCAGGCATTACAACCCGATGGATGATTGCAATGTATCCTTGCGAAGACCGCTTGTTCACCTCTCCTTCTGGGTGATAAATACAGCGAGTAAGGCTATTAAACGATCCTCGGATGGGTAATCACGTTGGCAGTGATTTCACCCTGCCCCACTTGCAAAGACCACATAGAGCAGCATTATTACAAAAAAAAAAAAAAAAAAAAAAAAAAAAAGTTACAAAATAAAACTTTTGGCACAATTTTTTATGTTCTTTTGTGAACTTACATGTGAAAACAGTCTGGCTTGCTGGTACAATAACAACCTTCTCTGGCATTGTGGGTGTCTGAAATCTTAAAAAACTCTATTTCCAAGGCATGTCATGCATTATGTCAGACACGGTTAAGTCACCACAAACAGGCTACACTCCCACATGTAGCTTACACACACCCACATGTTGTGTGTGGGCTGTAGCTCCCTCTGACACCAATTTTGTTAATATTCTGAACCCAAGCTGCTACCTCTATTGGCCAGAGCAAACCTTCACAAAAAGTAAATAGCCTCCAGTATTAGTGACTGGATTTGATGTCAGCTGTGTAAATGGAGTCTTTCACAATAATAAATCATTAACCTTAGTCAGTTAGCATGCTGTCCCCTGAATGCTCCGAAAAAGTCAACCCAGACCAAACGAGAAGCAAAATAGTCCCGCCAACATCAATGAAATGCCATTTTCAGCCTATAACATTTTGTTATGCTGCGCAGCAGGGAAGTTGGAGCGCATCCTGCTCTGGGGCTAGATAACACTCGCACTTCCCACTACTGAATGAGAAGGTGGGAAAGCAAGTGGTGAGAAGACAAAAAGGACACACAGCTCCTCCACAGTGGGCACAGGGCATTTTCCACCTGGCACATTTCTTAATGGAACAAATGTGGATTCATGAGGAGCGGCCAAGCAGGGCATGGCGTTAAGCAGTGAGTAGTGGGCCTAAAAGGCTTGACTTATTGGTGACTTTAATGCACTTGTTAGAAGCTGAACAGGCTGGCTTGTGGCGCCTCAGCTTCAGTGTGTGTTTATGTGTTCGTCCAGGACTCCTGCTGCTCTGTATGGTAGCTTCTGAGGTGTGGGATGCTGAGACCAAACCCATAGAATTTGTGTGTAATAAAGGCGCCAGGAGGGCTATGAATATTGTGGCAGAGATGAAGAGTGCACTGGTGAGAATATGTCTTTTCTCTCTTTAGCCTGCTGTATCTAATCCTCCTGTCTGTCTGTTACCTGTCGTCTGCCACCACTCTGTCTCTCACAGTCCACCAGTTTGTCCTGTTTCTGTCACCTGTCTCTTCCATGTCTCCTCCATTGCAGAGTGACTGTAATGGCTCCACAACCCTCTCCACACCGGTTCAGCTATCCTGCACCGAGCTCCACGTAGCATCCTGGGAAAACAAATCAGTATGTTTGCACATGTATGAGTCCAAAACCCTCTGCCACAATACATTTCTTACTTGCTTACTATTGCTTTTGTTGGTTCATCTTGTCTTTTATAATATATGGCTTTTCGTTTTCTGTATGTGTGTGCATTACTGCAGCATCAGGAGAAGAGAGGAGACATAGTTGCATCCTTGAGGCTTCTTACTGAAAGTGTGAAGGCTGTGAGGGCCCCAAGCCAGCCAGGATGTGCCGCTTCACTGCTGCAGAGACTGGAGAACAACATGAACAACTACCTGCTCATTCTCACACACCTTCAGCTAAGTGTAAGAAGCAGCCACAGTGACAAACCACACGCAAACTACCACACAAGAATTTCAAAAGAAGTGTACACGTCGAGGTCAAAATCACTATAAATTTGGCTGCAAAAGGTTTTGGATGTCTTAGATACATATAACCATTTAAATAGCAATATTTAACTGTTGATAAGACCCCAAATATATCTCAGTATATAGACAATGAAATGTGTTTTAAACAGCCGAGGCATCCAAGGAACTTTCTCTATTGATTTTAATGTGGGTGCCTTTTGACCTGCAAATAACCCAATCTAAGCTAACTGGGCTCAGTCTGTCTTCTTCACGCACACACAAACGCATCACAAACGGAGCCAAGTAAAATTCATCAGTGTGCTGATGAAGATTCACACCAAGTCAGTGAAAACGTGTTGATGGGCTTTTCTCTCACTGGTTTGCATCTGAATCAGAGGCATTATCAGTTTCCTCTGGCGTGGAAATATCCTGGTTTCTCATAAATCTGTGGCTTTCTAGAATATCTGTACCCTGGGAGTGATGATGTTATGTTGTGTGACCCCAAGCCTTCCTTCCTCAGGACAAGAAGAAGATAGCAGTGCATACTTTCCCAGTGAGGCACAGTGCAAAATGACTGTCCTGTGATCTGTGCTTTACATAATATCCTAAAATCCGCGAAGTTAATTTATGGATTTCTTTTGTCAAGGATGAGTTTTTATATGTGTTTCTATTCGTAAATATTGCCGCTTTTTAAAACACAATGTGGGTGTTATGTCACCATCTTTTTGGTTTAATTTCCATCCTCCGTTTCTCACTTTTGTTCATGTTCTTTCTGTTATTAGCTCTGCCAAAGGAGTCCTCTTTTCAGTTCGGTTTGTCTGTGTGTCAGCAGGATTACAGAAAAACTTCGGGCTTAAGCAGGGGTGTCCTACTGCATTTTTAAATCTATCTTCATTATTGTATTTTCTGTTTGGACCAGCAGGGGCCAGTGGTGACCCCAGCACTGTCTTGCATTCCTCGAAGCACCCAGAGTCTGAGCACAGTCCTGCTGAACTACAACCAACTGATCCTAGGCAAACTGGAGTGGTTCGTGGTTGACCTGGAAGACAGATGCACTTCCCAGTGACACACGGACAACTTCAGAGGACCGAATGTTCCTCACTAACGGGGATGAGTTCAAGTGAAGCCTCAGGTCAATAAAAGAAGTAAAACAATCCACCTGAACAAAAGCACTGGAGGGATCTGGACTTTTTTCCTCACCTTGTTTCCTTTGAAAAATTTCTAATTTGTGGAAAGTCCACTTTTGTACAGTATGATGTGCAGACTCACGGCTCTTTATGAGTGAAAGGTAGACATACACCCTTCTCTGCTGGTCATGAAGAGGAACTACAGCTGAAGAGGTAGAGGACAAGGAAAGAAATCAATATGACTGCAATGATGAGCATCATGGACAAATGAATGTATGATAGGCAGGCAGTTTTTTTTTGTATATAATATAATAAATTTGGTTGTAGACCTATAGAGCCAACGCAAACCTACAGTCTGCCAAAAGGTAAGTATCTTGTCTTTTTTTGTATGTAGCCTACAGGCAGCTTCTCCAAGTCTCCATAGAATGCAGAATTGTCATAATCAGAGGTTGTTGTTTAGCTTGATCACTTGGCCAGAACGAAACGGCCATCTTGTTTGTTTGGATTTATGTTTTCAGGTTTTGTTTTGCACATTAATTGGTTGAACAGAGGTCCTGCAAAGTGGATGGAAACTCCCAGCCCATGTCTAGTCCCAAAATTGTTTTACGTCAAATCCGATTTTCATCTGTTGCTCTACCTTCCTGGTATGAATATAGTAAATAGATTTTATTCTCATTGCACTTCTGTATCTCATCTCTGTTTACATTTTTTTATTTTAAAAGTTGTTGCTTTGCTGTAGATGTGTGCATGCTTCTATGTTTTGCTTTTTTCAATTCAAGAACTGTATCTTAGGTGTCTTTGTAAAAATGTGTGTGTAAATACTCAGATTTCGCATTCAAGACGACATTTTTGTGACGCTGATACAAATACTGTTTATGATCTGCAATATTATATGCAACAATACGAATAACTCATTTATCGATTTCATTAGTGAGTTATGTAGGTAGGCAGATTTTTATTATTTAGCACAAATATTATATAAATAATATTATTATTTATATTATGTTTTAGGCTAGTTATTATTTTGTCAAACAAATTAGCCACTGATTGGATGAGCCGGTTACAGGAAGCTACGTCACTTTTCCCATTAACAAACGGTTATTGGTCATTACCTGCAGAAGGTGAAGTGGGCATATGGATGCCAGCTGCCATAAAACTCCGTAGAAGAAGTAGGCGGTGAAGCGAGTCTGTGTGGTGGAAGTGTGGGGATAAATGGTGGCCACGCAGTTAGCCAAATGCGTTGTTAGCACGTTTGACTGTAGCTGTTACTGAAAAGCCGTTAGAAGCAAATTGAGCTCGTGCGGTTTAAACTGTACTTTTCAATTGTTAAAGTGCACCGCCATGTCGGAAAAGGCTCCTCTTCTACATTACCGTCTCACCGCCACGGAGCATAACGATGTTTCCCCACACAGCGGGGTCAAGCCGGGCAGAGACGGCCAACGGCGTCGGGACAAAACCGCCCGGAAGCTGGGAGTGGTGTTTGGCGTGGTCATACCAACTTTACTGTCCATGTTTAGCGTTGTTGTGTTCCTGCGAATTGGTGAGTCAGGGAGGGGAAAAAAAATGCTTATCTTTTAAACTAAGTCTAAAAGTTTAGTCCTAAAAAGAACAAATTAGATTGAAACGAAGCAATAGTCTAATGGAAAAAGTCCTGCGGTTCGGTTTTCACCAGGTTCGCAATTAGGTCAACACTAATAAGTGTGAAGGGGGGGGAAAAAAAAAAAACATATTATTAGTATTCATTATTATCTAATTATTGGGTGGCACTATTTTTTCAGGGCTGTAAGTTTTATTTATTTATTTATTTTTTTATTGTATTTTTGTTAAATTCAGCAAGTTCTCACATTCAAGAGGCTGGATGCAGCCAATATTTGGGAATTTTTGAAATACATGAGGAAAACGATTAATAGATTTTTTGTAAATATTGGAATAGATCAGTAGAAAAATGGCCCTGAATGTTACTTTGCAAGCAAGGCTACAGGCCTGAGGCAAACTCTTTTATTTATTCTCATTTGTTCTTTATTTAACCAGAAAGGTTCAATTTTCCTCTGCTGCTCGCCAAGGTCATAGCTTTGCAAAAACACACCAAATCATAACAATCATTAGGTTGTGTTATATAAGATTTCTCTCCACCTTTTGCAGGATTTGTTGTGGGTCAAGCAGGCCTCTACCAGACCATTGCCATGTTCTTGGTGGCTTATTTTATCATCACAATGACCGTGCTCTCTGTCTGCGCCATCTCCACCAATGGGGCATTAGACGCAGGAGGTGCTTACTGTATCCTTTACTGCAGAGAGAGACTTGTGCTGTGGCTTAAAAGTCTCTCTTGGGTGTCTGCCTGTGATTAAGCTTGACTAATGGATTGACCAAAGATGTCCTTGCTCTTAATTTCTCCCTCACACGATTTCCTTTATCCACCAAGGGCACAATTTCCATCTTGGTCTAAATTTGACCAGTGGCTGATCTTTATTAAACTGATCTAGTGCATCCAGTCTCAGCTGGTTTTACATTTATGAATCTTAAGTCAGACATTCCTCAACTTTGACCCCCAGACATGATCAGTCGAGCCCTGGGTCCAGAGTTTGGCGGCAGCATTGGGATCATGTTTTTCTTTGCCAACGTATGCGGCAGTGCTCTATATGTATTGGGTCTGGTCGAGGCTGTCATGTCTTCCTTCGGCATCCCTGAAGGTAAAGTCCAGTGTGACAATGGTGGCACATTTAGTCATAACAAAGTGTTCCTATATCAATTAACCCTGTTTTATGGTCCATCAGAGGACGCTTCAGCTGTCCCGGGTCTCCATCAGGTGTTGCCTTCAGGTTACTGGTGGTCTCTGCTGTACGGCACTGTCCTGCTCTTCCTGTGTTTCATTGTCTGTCTGGTGAGACATCGCTGTTTTCCTCTGACCTCATTTCTAAATTGTGGTGCATTCTGTCAGCTCATCTCTGTCTTACAAATAGGGGGAGTTTTGGGATTTATTCTTCTGAGAACGACATTTTGCTAAATATACAACCATTTTGAATAAAAGGACTCTTAATTCTGAATCCCCACTGACAGCCTGTTAGGGCTGTATTGTTGATTACACAACACAACAAACAAAAGAGTTGGATGGAACCAGCGCAAAGTTTATAGAGCTGTTTCTCAAAATAAACTCTGATTATGAATGTGAACAAATGTGAAGGTTGTCCATACTGCAGCCCTAAAGGATCAGATACAAATATTTAAATTAATCAAAGTTTATCTTCTTTAGAGCACGATTCTGCTCAGTAATCTTCTTTTCAAACTGCTATTAGCAAGAGAGAGATCTTGGTGATGGTGCAAAAGAAAAGGTCATGTTTTCTAAGTTATCCACTGACTAATATCAAGAGGAAATATTAGGTATATATGTCAGTACTTCCTGAATTTGACCGGCTTCTCATTACAGGTGGGAGCCCACATCTATGCCAAAGCCACCTTTATTATCTTCATCATAGTCACCACAGTCCTGGTTTCTATCTTCATCAGTTTCTTCATTGTGGGACCCACTGTGGTGATTTTGCCAGGTACTTTAAACAGTACCAGCCTGAGCACTGCCAATTATTCTGGCTTCCAGCTCCACACCCTGAAGGGCAACCTATTGCGTGAGTATTGGATATGTTTTGTGATGTCATGGCTGTGCATTTTGTAGAATTTGATGATCTTAAACCTATTTAAACAATGTTGTGCCTGTATGATTAGCTCTGAACTTTGATCATTGAAGCAGAAGAAGTTGGGACTCTTTTTTTTTTTTTTTTTTTTTTCCCCACCACTGTTCCAAACCTCCCTGAAATCCCACCACTGCTTAGGAACACCACTTGTACCTGCCTGACAGTGACAGGTACACTGCTTTGAGAGGTCACTGCAGTGATTCATCTTCTTGCTGTGTGCGCGCTCGTCAGTGTGTGACAGCAGTGTCACTGTTATCGCCCCTCATCAATACCTATCCCTGGGATGGCGGGAGGCTCTTAAGTCAGAGCCCTGGGATAACAGCAAATGAATAATTGACCTAACATATTCAAAGTGATCCTTGATAAGCATGAATGATCAAGCCTTCTGTCACTCCTTCTAGCCAGTTACACAGTAGACTACACCACTGGTGCCATGATGAGTTTTGCCTCAGTGTTTGCTGTCATGTTCAACGGCTGCACGGGAATCATGGCGGGCTCCAACATGTCAGGTAAGATGGTGTTACTGAAGTTACTTCAGTAACCTTGAAGGAACCCATGGCTTTGTTCCAGCGCAGGGGCTGGATCCTGCAATAGAAAGAAAACACGAAGCCCAGGACGAGGATAAGCTGAATCTGATGGTGTAATCCTCATAGTCCAAAAGTAGGGGTGCACGCAGGTCTAGAAATGCTGTCTTTGGATGATCCAGCCCCTGATTGAAGACACGGTACATGTGAATGCATGTGGGGCCAAACTTTGTCAGAACTCCAATTAGATGTGGCTAGATTTGCATTTACAGGGAACTTTTGTCATGTTTTTTCCAGGCGACCTGAAAAACCCCAGCTATTCCATCCCAAGAGGGACGCTGACCGCTGTTCTCATAACTTTCATCACATACAATGTGCTTAGTCTGCTGGCTGCGTGTTCCTGTGACCGGTTAGACACATGAAGACACACGAAGACACACCGTCAAACACACTGAAGCAGGACTAGTACAAATAAGATAAAATATAAAACACAAACACTGTGTCACTTAAATACTCATTATGGGAATTTTCAAAAGAAATTTTAGCATTTAAGCACTTTGTCTTTTGTGTATTTTTGCTGTCTTTTTCAGAGATGGAATCTAGAGTTGTAGTGTAGTTAAGGACATTTTACTGATTTGTTTGTGCACATGTCAAGTGGTTTAAAACATGTGGTTTTTTTAACGCAGTTAGTCTTCTGAAGTTTTGGAGTTTTATCCATTATCCTTAGTCACCTACTTCAAAGGGACTACAGTTTCCTGGGAGACATCAATATATGGCCGCCCCTGGTGACAGTCGGGGTTTATTCTTCCACTGTGTCCGCTGCCATGAGTAACCTTATAGGAGCCTCCAGGATCCTGTATGCCCTGTCCAAAGACAGCCTGTTTGGTGAGCTTCTTTAACAATCTGTTCTGCTTTCTGCTATTTGTGGCCCTGCTGTCCCTAACATTAAGACTGACATACCAAAGTGCAGCAATTATTCATCAGCTGGCAGAGTTGAGTTTTAGCACACATGGCCTCTGACCGTTTCTGTCGTAAGAGGGATTTAATTACTGATCTTGCCTGTTTAGGTTACGATCAGGGCTAAATAGTAGATCCAGAGTATGTGAAAGCATTTCCAACTCCAGCTGGACTTCTATAAAGCTGAGTCAGCTTTTTAATAATCAGCCATCTGTTGGAAGAGGCCTCCATCTCAAATGTGAGGAATTGACACTTGTTATTAATTTCATCATGTCTCATTTTCCTCGTGGAGGCATGTTAATTTGGAAAGCATCGTTTGACAACAGATGGCGTGCAGTGTTGACTTTCAAAAGAAAAAAAAATCCTCTCATTGTGTGTTTGGCTTAAAGACAAGTGCAAGATGACTCAGTTGTTTATCTGATTCAGGACCATGAGCAATAGCAGACAGGTTGCCTTTACTTTTGTTTATGTTTTTGAAATCTCTACAGGTGGCGTCCTGGCTCTGGTGAGGAAAACATCTCGCAGTGGGAACCCCTGGGCCTCAGTGCTTGTCTCCTGGTTGCTTGTACAGGTTGGACAGTGCACAGATTAGTAGTGCTTACAGTTTTTCCCGCTTACTCCTCACTTAGGCTTCACAGTGCGTTAAGTTCAGAGTCTCTGCTTGAGCTCTGCTAAAGCTTAGAGTCCAAAAAAACATCTGTGAAGGCACCATTTAATGATAGTATGAAAAGTACACACAGGTTTTGGAGCAACATACGCTGCCACCCAGATGATGTCTTTTTCACAGACATCCCTGCTTGTTCCAGCAAGATGATGCCAAGCCACATTCTGTACCTGTTACAGCAGCGTGGTTTAGTAATTACAGAGTGCGGGCACTCGACTGGCCCGCCTGCAGCCCAGACTTGTCTCCCATTGTGGCATAAATGTGTGGCATAAAATACAAGAACTGAGACCAAGGACTATTGAGCAACTGAAGTGGTATATCAAGCAAGAATGGGAAAGATTTTTGCTTCTAAAACTTAAGCAGTTAGTGTCTTCAGTGTCCAAATGCTTACTGAGTGGAAAGGATGATGTAACACAGTGGTAAACATGCCTGTGTCCTGACTTTTTGGAAAGTGTTGCAGGCATCAAGTTCAGAATAAGTGTATATTTACAAAAAGCAACAAAGTTTGAATTTGAACATTAAATACCCTGTTATTGTACTGTATATTATACTGTGAAAAGGATTTGCAAATAATTGCTTTCTGTCTTTATATACACTTTACACAACGTCCCAATTTTTTTGGAAGCAGGAGTTGTAGATTAGTGACCTAGTTGAAAATTTTGCCCAGAAAAATGGCTGTTGCCTCTTTCCAAATATATATATTTTTTTCATCATTGCATATTTAGGGTAGAAGGGTAGAACTCGAAAGATCTAAATATATAACTATCAGATTTGGGTTGATCTTCATCTTACCAGTCACCAGTGCAGAAATGCTTGTGCATCATCATGCTTGGCTTTGGATTGGCTAAACATTTGTCAGGGAGACAGAGCAGGATTCTGTCCTGTCACATGAGTAATTGAACTCCTAGCAAGGTTATATTTCTTAGATGTTTCCTGACAAGTCATGGATATGTTGTATATATGTCATTTGAACCAGTTTATCACGGTGTTTCGTGTTGGGGTCTGGATATATAGGGGCCTACATTGCTTGTGTACTTTGCTCTCAGTAACACTAAAGTAATGTGTGTGCTTTTATTGCTAGAAGTATTACATTTGTTATCAATGTTTAAAATTTGTATCTCCAACCTGAGTGATATCTAAGCAGCGCAAAATACAAAATATTGACTAGATAAGTGTCACTTTTCCTGTAATAAAACTTCTAGCTGCAAAAAATGACTTACAATTAAGTGGTCATTTCGGCAAATCTCCTGCTTCCTGGTGAGTTAGACCTTCTGCATTATTATGCTGCTATTCCTTTTTTGAATATCAAGTGTAAACCAAATTATTTTTATTTTTTCCACTAGGTGGTGCTGTTTGCTGGTAAATTGAACACCATTGCTGGTATTGTGACTATCTTCTTCTTGTTGGTCTATGCTGCTGTGAGCCTGGCCTGTTTGGCTCTTGAATGGGCCTCTGCACCAAACTTCAGGTACAGTGAAGGGTTAAGTTGACCTCTGTTTTGGATTTCACTCAATCATGGTTGAAGACATGACTTTCATTCCATATCCTGTCATCGTTTCTTAATTCAGACCCTCATTTCGTTGTTTTACGTGGCATACCTGCACACTGGGCATTCTTGGCTGCCTGGTCATGATGTTCCTGATCAATGCCATCTATGCATTTGCCAGCATAGCCTTTATGCTGCTGCTCATAATGCTTATCCACTACCTTGGGCCAATCAGCAACTGGGGCTACATCAGCCAGGCTCTCATCTTCCACCAGGTGCACAGTCATAAAGAAGCCATCTTTTTTTACGTGACGTAATAATATGGTGCAGGTTGCCATGAATTAGTACATCATCACATCTATTTTTCATCGCATGTGTTTTCACTCAGGTGCGCAAGTACCTGTTGATGTTGGATGTGCGTAAGGATCATGTGAAGTTCTGGAGGCCCCAGATACTGCTGGTGGTGGCAAACCCTCGCAGCTGTACTGGTCTCATGACTTTCATTAATGACCTGAAGAAGAGTGGCCTGTATGTCCTTGGACATGTAAAGCTGGGTGTACTGGGTAAGAACTGTGTAGTTCTGAGACAGATATGTATATTTTTTATTGATTTTACTAAACCCAAAATAAAGTTTTTATTATTAAACACTCAGCTACTGAGGGCTTCAAAGTTGGCTGTTTATAGGTTGGTAGTTATAGCCTTTGGGCTGTAAGCAACAGCTGCTGTGGTAAGCTTGGATTCATCAGTTACAATGAAATCTAAGGTTTTCACAGTGAGGGGAAAAAGTGTCAAAATGTACACATACACGGTGTGCTTTGTATGCTCCAATCAGTCCCACTTTCATCAGAATACACCCAGATACACTGTGACAAACAACAAATAAACACATCAGCCCTTGAAGGAATGACATATCTCTCGCTCCCACGCATCTGACATTTTGTGTGTGATTCTGCAGACAGGTTGCCCTCTGATCCTCTGCAGAGCAGTTATGACTCCTGGCTGTCTCTCGTGGACCATCTAAACATCAAGGCGTTTGTCAACCTTACCCTGGCTGACTCTGTACGACACGGAGTTCAAAACCTGCTTTTCATCACAGGCTTTGGTAGGCAAGTTTACAGTATTGCTGTATGATGATGTAATTTTTTCCATTGTTGAACTATGATTGTGTGTTACTTTACAAACCTTAACAGTTTTAACCAAAATGTGCATTTGATATGTTTGTTTGTGTTTAGGGGCAATGAGGCCAAACACCCTGGTCTTGGGTTTCTATGATGACTGCACCCCTCAAGACCACCTCCAAGGTAAAATTCTCCTGTCGACAGGCTGTGGCTTGGATGCAGTGAGTCCATCCATAGACCCCCGAGAGCAGCGGTCTCCCTGCTTCCCGAGTGTGCGTGGTGCAGAGGAACCCAAAGACCTTCAGCAGGAGGAATATGTGTCAGTGATTGCTGACGCTGTAAAAATGGGCAAGAATGTGACACTGGCTCGTTACTTCAATCAGTTCAACCGGGAAGAGGTGTTGGGGTCAGGAGGAAAGATCAGGGGCCACCGCAGCATGCCGGGGCCATTCGTTGACGTGTGGCCTCTGAATCTACTTCGACCAGACAGCAGCGGGTATGTGGACATCTGCTCACTATTCCTGTTGCAGATGGCCGGCGTGCTTCATGAGACCCGTGCCTGGAGCCAGGCAAGGCTCCGCCTCTTCCTGTGTGTGGAGGACGGCTGCAGTCTGAAGGTAGAGGAGGAGACAAAGCTCCGGGCGATGCTGAAGGAGCTCAGGCTCTCAGCTCAGGTACAAACGGTGACATGGGACCAGGTGGTCGCTCTGCACTGGCAGAGGCAAGAAGGAAAGGAAAGAGAGAACCTGGTAGAAGCTGCACAGAATGAGGACAGGAGGGACAGAAACGAAGAAGAGGGAGCTGAGAAGGAAGATGGTGTCCAAAAATTTCCCAATAATGCTGCTCAGCTGACCGATGAATATATCTGCGCTGTCAACAGTCTGATTCGCAGACACGGTGCCCCTCAGCCTGCAGTGCGTTTCCTCTATTTGCCACGCCCACCAGCTGACACAAGCCGTTACCATGCCTACCTGCACCATGTTGACCTGTTGAGTCGAGACCTGGGCCCAACATTGCTCATTCACGGGGTCACTCCTGTGGTCACAACTGACCTCTAAAATTTTACAATCAACTCTTAATCCATCAACCATCCCCACCTGGTGTTGTTCGTTCATGGGACTGTCACACCGACACCACAACAAACCAGTTTTATACTTAGGTCACATTTGAATGCTGCTTAGATATTGAAAATTCTGAATTTATGTTGAGAGTATGTTTTAGGTTGTTTAGTCATCACCATGAATATAGTGACATACTAATGTTTAATTTGCATGTTTTGTGGGGTGGAAAGGAGGAAAGGTCCTTGCAGTTCCTTCTTAGTTGCCATCTGTTAGAAGTTTTCATGTGTTTGTTAAAATACTCTTACCACATGGGGATTGCCCTTGAACACTGAGCTGTGAAGTTTTGCACATGTTAATAGATAAATAAATTAAATGGATTGTTGTATTATCTCTTACAATTTTGTTTTGAGTTGCACAGAATGCACACTGCTGGTAAATAACTGCATTGGTCACATGTAGTCTACAAAGCAGTTGGAGCACCAGTGAGGGCCACCTGAGTCTTGCTTGTTGAACGCCTGCAGAGGGCGATATATGCCCAGTAACATGGCAGTACTGACACTCGCTGTACTAAACTTGGCTTTACTAGGCTGTTGGTGTACTGTAGTGATGGTGCTTATGCCAGATATGAAGCTGTACTTTGAGCACATGTAGGCTAATCTGATGTGTCACAGGATTTGTGCATCTCAGCCTAGCAGCCTCACCATCACTGACTCAGCACAGACCAGTACTGGTTGGCCAAACTTCAGTACAGTGCAGCGCTCATGTATTTATGGATAAGCTGAACTCTCATTCCTCATAAAGAATTTTAAGCCAGTACAATCGTTTGACATTTTCACTGAGCACATTTTTCCAAGGGTCGAGCACTCTGAGTGGACACTGGGATTAGGCCAGTATGTGGCGTGTGCATGAACTCTCCAAAATAAGGAAGATATTCATCAAATTCAATATTCTCATGAGTGGGATGTCTTGAATGACATCGCTGGTAGTTTTACCTCTCGGTTCTGTAGAGGTGAATACCTTGTTCTGTACACTTACAGTTATTTACGTCATCCACACAGTCTGGTTTGTCATTTGACCAAATAAAGCAACATTTCATCTGCGCTGCTGCATTATTGGAGAGAATTAGAGTATTTGTTATAATGCATTGAAAACTACCTGAATGACGCAGTATATCATTTGGCACAGGAACTGTGTGGTGGACACCTACTGACGGAGACACAACACCATCTGTGGCATATGTCACGTTTGGTTAGAGAAGATTCCATGAGTTTGTACAGAGGGATATTGACACCCACCTACACATCACTGACAAACTGCATGTGGGTGGGAGTGCGTTCACAGATGGAGGCAGATTGGGCTCCAAGTACTATTAAGGGATACCATGTTCACAGTCGAGCAAGAAACAGGCATTGTAGGACCAACGGACCAAATCTCTCCTGTCCGATACATGAGACAAACTTTATTTGGAAATCACAATAGTGCACCTGTAGATGCATCAAAACAGTCAGAGCAGGTGCTGCTGTCAGACTGATGGTTATCCATCTCTTCCGCCGAAGCCAACAAATTGAAAGAGGGAGAGACTGAATCACTTCCGGTCGGTGATGGGCTGAGAGAGAGAGATGCTGATGTAGGAGAAGCGTCATGAACTATGAATATTAAAGTCACTGTGGCTCTCTGCTAGGTTGCTAAAGAGGAGTCATCGTTACAGGTACCTGCAGGTTGTGTTAGTGTCCCTTTAGAAAAGCCAGAAAGTGTTTTTGTCTAAATGGAAAATATTAGATACAGAATATGAAAGGATGGAGCATCCGTTTTGATTCAAGGCTCACTCCTGGATGTCTGCTAGTGAGGAGATGGAAAACGTGTATGGAGAATTCATCATCAGTTTTCAAGGGGCCGAAACCGCTGTCCCTCCATGTACATTTAGGAAGCACTGTCCATTTATCCCTTTGTATTTCTAACCTTCAAACTGCTGTTGAGATGATCAAAAGCACTTAATTCAAAACCAACCTTGCTTTTGTTTTTCGCCGTCATTGACATTAATTCACCATATCCGTTTCCCTCAAAAGCCGCATTGAAATAGTATGCATGCGTCATCCTCTTTAATGGAAGAGGAGCCAAACAGGAGTGCAGAAGGCTAGAAGCACCACTTCACACCTAAAGTGTGAAGTGGTGCTTCTAGCCTTCTGAGTAATCTCTTTAATTTCCGACCACCATGTTGGGAGTGGGATCCTCACAGAAACTAGACAGGAAAGAATTCTGATCTGCATCTTATCATAAAACATCCATTGATCAGAAGGAGGAACTGAGCCATAAAAGGGGAATAGACACCATGCTGTATAGGCCCAGGATCTTGTGAATTGGTGTCGTACAGGACATGTAACCTGATCGGAATGCCAGAATGCATTAAGGGCAGAATCCCTATGAGAAAAATGTAGCATTACAAGTAATAACTCAGCAGTGGTTTAGAAAAATGAATTGTGAACAGTGAAGATCATCCTGATTCGTCCTTGCTGACGTCACTCTGTTTTAGAGGAATAATGAGACACTGCTCTGAACTTCTGACTTTTTGTGGAATCTTAACTATTTTATTTATCAGAGTTGGGTGATTCAGTACCTTCAGCACACTGTGGCCGATAAGATCTCTCCAAATTTAGCCGCAGAATTTTGAGTATGTTGGACATTTTGTTGGACAAACCAGCAACCACCACAGCAAACTATGGAGACATCTTAAGATGAAGCTCCTCAAATCACCAGTAGATTTTATTCTTGAATTGGGGCAAAAATCCCAAAATCCTTTCCTAAATGACTGTTAATACTTTCCCATAAAATCACGACATTAATTACTGGGATCTCTAGCTGATTTAACACACCTTAATATTTGTGCTGATGCTGAATATTACTGTTCCAGTGTTGAGATATTGCGTCTCAGACTGGCCCGGGTGGTTGCAGCACCGTCCAACCACCAAGACCCCACACCGTTGCCCAGATTTGGTTTTTCTGGGTCCTTGACTGACAACATTGGCAAGCAGTAAACCTAATACCAGGCTGTATACCTCCACAGTCCACTTTCTACAGTCTGATGTACCGGCTGGTTTAGTTTGGCATGAAAAATAATCTGGCTGATGCAGTTTGTCTTTGGCAGTCGGGTTTGGTGGTGGTGAGCGACATTCATAGAGGAGCACTGACACCCACCTACACATCACTGAAAAAACTGCACGTGGGAGGGAGTGTGTTCACAGGTGGGGGCAGCTTGGGCACCAAGTTCTATTAAAGGATATCACGTTCACAGTCAGACAAGTCAGCTTGACTCTTCTTGCTAAAATATAACGGACTGAATATGGCAGAAAGCAGTCCTACACACTTCCTACAAGAAGCACAATTTTGTTGCTGTCTTAAAACAAGTCCGTCCATATTTTGTCTCAAGCCCTGGGTGTCCGTTTGAGGGTGATCCCTCTCATGCGCACGAGATGAAGAAACTGAGTCACTTCCGACTGATTGGCTGTGGGATGGCTGATGAAAAGCATAAAAAGCTGTCAATAAAGAACAGTCTGTGGACCTTTATTAGGCTGGCGCTTGTGCTGAGTTGCACAAAACAGTATTGACGGTTATTTTTTCTTCAATGGGTGATGCATTAGTGTCCATGCAAGTGTTTAATCTTCAATAAAACGAACAATGTGTCTGTAAAAATTCTCAATCAGCTGTACTGACACACATCAGCAGCTCTGGTTAAATAGACTATGAAATGTCAAACTGAAGCACTGTAGCTCTTTTCCACCGTCAAATAAAACTGCACAGGTACACTGAATTACAGAAACACTGATACATTACAGCAAAACTGTAGACATGAGAACAAGAATGCTAAAAACCTTTTGTCTTCCTGAAGAAATAAAAGTACCTCAGTACCAGTACGGTGACCTGTCATTAAACCTGAAGGTTCATTTGTGTACTGCTGGGCTAACATCTTTTGACATTTAAAATCTGTTTTCAAAATCTGTTGGCTTTGATTTGAGATCACCAGTCCCTTCATCTCCCCATTGGCTTAATTTGCTGAGCTTTTCTACATTCAAAAGCTTTCTGTTCTGCTTATACAGCCAGAAGTCATGTACCACGGCCGTGTTATACGTTCTGTATGATTCACAAGTGAAAGTACAGTGAGTGTTCTGGATAAGTGGCCTCTAGCACTCTAATAATGATCACGGTGTTTTTCAGTATTGCTAGGGGAGAAAAATTGTCTGGTGCATTTGAGGCACTCGGTCATGTGCCATTACTTTCTCTGAAGAAAACACTAATTTAAAATAAAAATGTTAAATTTGCCATCTGTTATTAATGTGCTGACAAAACTTTGGAGGTCTTTTGAAAGTCTATCTGTGTTACTCATACTGTTATACCCTCAAATAACTAATTAGTCAGGCTATGCAGCCACAAACTCTATTTAAACTGGTCTGAGTGTCTCCATAATGGTCAAACCTGGATTAAAGTTTGTGTTTTCGCCAATGCTGTCCTCATGTGTCTGGTTTTGTCTTCATAAAGGCTCCAAAAAAAGACATTTACAGTTTCTGATAAACTGTCAGCTACGTTTTTTCCTCAAGTATGAGAAGTACTGAGATGTGAAATGGAACGAGTGGGCGCCGGCAGCAGCCCATTCCATAGTGCTTCTATTATCTGTGGCCCATAGCCTGATGTGCAAGTATCCCACATCATCTGGCAGCAGTCTCTGGATTTCTGCTCATGACGTAGTTCAAACTGCTGTCACTGTGGAAATAGCAGCACTTGATGTCAGAGTGGGAGGAAGACTGCAGACTTTTTTATCCTGTGGGAGAGTATGCTTCTTTCTCCTACTGCGCGCAATTTGTCAGGTTATTTGTGGACCAGTGATAACACTAACCAGGTCCTTTTCGTCAAGATCTCAATGCCCAAAATATAAATTCTATTGTCGTGAATGTCTGTTTTGTGGTATTCTGCCTGGTAAAGAAAACTTCTGCTCGCATCCTCTTCATTTATTGAGATTGTGGCCGTCACAGTGGTTTGGTCTTCTGAATAAGAGAGAAAGTTTTAAATGTTTCAAAGGTATCTCTAAAGTAACAGAACTGCCTCCATGCAGGTCATGGTTTTGGCCCATTTTCCAGGACATCTTAAAAGGATTTTAATGAAATCTCATTTATTAAGCACTTAAAACTTAAAATATTGGTTTATTTTTGTCCTTCTGGGGGCTTTCTAGTTGTGCTTTTATCTGACTATGATACTCCAAATAACATCGCTTTAATTTGTTCACACATGGACTACCACATAAATATTTTCACCACAGGATTGCCTTTATGATCTCGAGTCTCTCTCTGCCCGACACCAACCTCCCTGGCCTCAGTGTGTAAAATTGTCCAGATTATTGCACCTTTAAAATCTGTTTTTGTTTCAGTATTCAGTGCAACCAACCTGCCAGATGATCCCCTTCAACTCACTGTTGTCTTCAGCATGCAGTTCGACTGATACTGATGGTGATGATGATCATAGACTGTATGGCAGCTGTCTCTCTCCACCTCCTCACACAGGGAATGCCCTTGTTTTCATGGAGGCCTTCAAAAATGGCTAGGCTGACTTGCGTCACTCTCATAATTTTACTTTCAGGCACCAAACAAGGGAAACACTTGCGTTGCCTCATCATGTTTCATCATATTTTTGAGCCATCAGTAGTTATCATGGGTATTATTAATCCTAGTTCAGTGACAGAGGAGGACATCTGCGTCACTGACTACGTAACGGTGGAGTAGCTGCAGGGATCTGAGGCTTGTTTTCAGTCACACTCCAAACTTTCAGAGTCAGATTCAGATTCAGATTCCTTTATTGATCCCCGGGGGGAAATTGCTTTTGTCACAGGTGCTCCATACAAGAATGAAATTAGAAAGGAAAGAGAAGAGAAGAGAAAGAAAATATATATAAAAATCAAGTAGAAAAACAAAATATTAATACTGAGAATATATATATATATATAACCAAATATACAACAAAAATATAAAAAAAATTTTGTTATATATATATATTTTTTGTATATTTTTTGACTGATTTAACCAATTTTATGCATAGTTGACGGTTTTTTTTAAATGCTTAGGACCAGTTTTAATTCAGGCTTTGTAAGTTCAGCATCATCTTGTCACTTTTAATGAATATCATCGAATAAAACTCAAAAGTAAGCTACACCTCAGAAAAACACCATTCCCAATCATATTTCCATTCCCTGTGCTGTTGACACAACTTCACATTTATTTGGCTGAACTGATGAAAAACATCCAAATGAGGCGCTGAACAAAATGTCTTTCTTCGTAGCAGTAATGTATTAAATAGCAACACACAGTTTACAGCCCAGCTTGACAGCTGTATGCTATGTCCTATAAAACCACGTGTCTACACACCTGTCTCACCCGTTTCTCTATGCTTGTATCTATTCATCTCATGAATATGTGAGTAGCAGAGGATGTGAGGGTACGTGGGTCTAAACATATGTGCAGTGCACTTGTGTTTGGGGCTTCGCATGGTTGCCGTTCTCGCCCATTTTCCCACCTTTTCTCTTTGCTTTGGCTCAGCGTGACACAGAGCTCAAGGCAGCCAGCACCAGTCAAGACTGGCTAGTTAGTTCCTTCTACCATCTGGAGCTCTGGTCCTTATGTGGAGACTTGTTTTTTGTGCAAGTATAGCTCACATGGCAGACTGTGTTCCATCTGTGGGCCCACATAACAGTAAAGGAATCAAGGCAACAACCATTTGGATTATTATTATTATTATTGTTATTTCCTTTTTATTGTGAATACAGCTTTGTTTCAGTGGTTGAGAATCACAGTGTTCTCATAATTAAGAATGCTTAATTTAAGCATTAAAAAAATCAGTTGTGAACATTTTTGTATACATTTACACATACAAATCACACCATCCATGGTGTTTTTCCTCTTATAATGGCACGACAAATCGTCACATTCACCAATCAATGCCAATGAAACTAGAATTTGCGTTTTGTTGTGATAATTTCTTACAGCTCATTCAATTCCATTAATCACAGTCTGGTCTTGACGTTCAGTGGATGCAAGGCGTCTCTGCCTCGAGCAGATGGCAAGACCCTGTCACAGCAGCTCTCTAAATGTGTGAACGGAGGTCAGTGTCATGTGAAAGATGTGTTAATTTCACACCAGTGTGTCAGGCTGGAAGGAAGTACGGCTGGTTAAAGGGAGAGTACACTTTATTTTTGGGTCACTCCTACCGCAGTTAAGTGAATGAATCTTCTGTTTACTTTGGAAAGTGCTGTATAAGTTGTTACTTGTGCGATATGGGAGGGCTGCACGGTGCCTCAGTGGATAGAAATGTCCCATGGATCTGAATCCAGCCAACCAGATGGACCTTTCTGTGTGGAAAGGTGGTTTGTGTCTTTGTACGTTCCCTTCAGGTGCTCCTGTGTCCTCACAGTCGTGAAATCTAGGTTAAGTGTAGACTCCAAATAGCCTGTAGGTGTGAGTGTAAATGTGGTTGTATGTCTTCACATGTTACTCCTTTAGTAAACCATCCACCTGTTTAGATATACTGACACGTTTGCACGGAGTCTCTTTGGTTTAAAGTTATCACACAGAGTTGCAAGTTGAAGAAATGATCACTGATGTGCATCATTAAATGAGATTCCACCCAAAATCTGACAGACGCTCCCTTGTTGGCTTAAAATGTCTGTTCATGACTGTGTTTACTGGTAAATATTGACCTTTTAATTCACATTTTTAACTTGCTGTAATTGCAGCGACTGAAGCAGACTGCCAAAATAAGGGCACACAGCATGGTGTTGTTGTAGTAGTGTTGGGGAATACGACCAAGCCTAAATAAAAACACTGATAAAATCAATAAAATACACAGTCTGCTGTGATCTGGGCTCTCAGTATCGACCAAAGGGCTCCCAGCACGTCAGCAAGCCTCAAAAAGAAGAATGTGAAAAGCCACTAAATGGGTTTTTTTCACCAGCTTTACTTCAGTGAACACACAGGCACTGAGAAAGGAGACAAAAAAACAGAGTTGGTTCTGCATTGCAACAGGCTGGCACTGTCCCTCAGGAAGCATTTGATGTGTATTATCTCAAAGGGTGGACAGGAGGAAATAATTCTAGAGTACAAGGGGGATGTCAGACTGATATATTCCATTATGTTTCATTAAACTGTATAATTGGGCCAGTTAGTGTTGGCATCAGTCACCACACCTCTGGTGCCAGAGACAGGTCTTAAATTCAACACATACAACCGGTCTGACCAGCAGCTGCCGCGAGCCTAAAGACAGCCACTAGGGGGACAATTTGACTTTGACTCAGTCCTCAGAAGAACAGCATTCAAGACATGCCAAACATTCAGTTACGAATGTGACATTAAAATAGTTTTGATGGGACGATATGAACGTGTTATGTATTAATGTGCAGTCCAGTTAATATGCGATCATATATTAATTTTCCACAGACTTTTCATAACCAACCATAATAATGATAAATAAACTAGCAGACAAACGTAGATGGGAAAAGAGAGCTTTGCGGGTACATGTTGTATTTATCTTTTCTGTTTGTAGAGTGGACCCATAATATATTGTATATGGCTGCGGCATGGGATAAAAAATAACTGCATCAAACTGTATCTCAGTGCTCGGGGAGTCAAACTAAATAATAATAAGAGTTTCTGTCGAATTAGTCGCGATGTAACTGCGAAAACGGTACGTCGACCTTGCTCTATATTTTATGTAAGAATGACTTCAAATCACATTACAGCTATGATTAAAGACACCTTGTATCACAGTCAAGCAACTTTTATGGGTATGCGAATGACTGCGCACCAAACGGTTCACCCACATTGGTTTACACACACTTGTATAACCGTTTAGATAACAGCGGAGCTCACTGAGCCGCTGTGAGCCAACCATCGGCACGGCTTCATTCACCGGCAGCTGCGTTGTAGTGATTTGCTCTCGAGTCTCTCACGCCGGAGGTAGCCGTGGGTTTCCACGTGAAAGCGATGACTCCCTTATGTAAAAGGACTGACAGCTCCAGAGGCCAATCGCAGCGCGGTGCGGCACTTACTGCAATCGCCACCGTGGAGGCGGGCAGCGTCTATTGGTTCAGAGCGCAGTGAGGTGAAGACAGGCGGCTCTCTGAACCAATAGGCGAAGAGCTGGAGGAGGAGTTTAGGAACGAGCTCGAAATGAGGTCATTGCCGGAGTTGCAGATTCAGGGCACAGAGCCGGTGTGTCTGAAGAGCCGAGCGGAGAGGAGAGCAGTGTGTTAAAGCAGCCTGGGAGTCTGTAGCTGGAATTCAACCATAAAGAGCTCCAAAAACAACTAGGCTTTCTCTCACAGCGGGCTCAGCAGAGGAGGACTTGCGTTTTGCGAGGTTGGTGGAGTTTTTACTCATGTGCGCGAGCTGTTATGTTCATGTTGCTGTCCCGCTGTTGATATGTGAAACACGTTTTTAAACGTGACAGATGAAGGCACCACCGTAGAGGAGCTGTACGCTCAACATGTAACTGTGTGAACGTGAAGCGGCAAAGTTGCGTAACTGTGTCAGTTGGAGGGTCAAACCCGGTCAGTAGACTACAGCAGGCCACCGGCCCTGCCCACATGACAGCGGGGACGTGACTCCATCGGCCACCTATCCGTGCTGTCAGCTGAAATACCACCGCTGAGCTGCGCTTAAAGGGATCGTGCATTTACATAAGTAGAGTAGATTGATCAGATGCAGTGAAATTGAAGTCATGTGACGGCGCTGCAAGTGTAAAGTTGAAACATGTAACTGCGGGGTTCACACACGGTGCAGCGTAGACGCGCTTTCTTGTGTCGGTGTCACATGAAAACTTCGCCATAACACCTTACATAAAGTCCGCCGCAGCAGCACATGGCGCAAGTTCATACGCAGCACCGACAAGAGCATTGGCGAGATGTGAGCTCAGGTTTTCCCCGAGACTGTCAGCGCGCTGTGCTGCTGGAGTCAGGCGGTCTGCATCGCTCCTTACATAAAGGATCCGTCACCTGCTTGACGCAGTCATTTGGTATAATGTGTTTTGAAACTTATGTTTAAGCCGTCTGTGGCAGAGGTGGTAAGTAAGTACCACAGTAAAGATTTGCTATGCTGGATCTTAAGTTTCCCTTTTTGACAAAGTGTACATTTGATGGTAGAAGAGATAATAAACTACAGGCAAAGTTGACAGGATGAATGCATACATTCCTCCTGCTGTCAGCTGAGTAAAACCCAACTATTTTTAGCCACATGACACAATGCAGTTTTTACATAATGTAAAGACTTTTAGAAATGGAGTTTAGGACATTTTCCCAAACGGTGCAGCAGGTCATATAATGAATAATGAATGAAAATCCCCTCAAAGCTGGAGATACAAGGTTTTTACTTGACAGTGTCAAGCGTTGCTGGAGTTCAAGCCAAACCAAATCATTACTTTCACCACTGCTGTCTGACCTTGAATGACCACACTTGTGGGCTTTTACTTAAAGTGAAAGTTTGAATGGACGAGTTGAATCAGAGTATGTTTTCACTGTATTTTCACTTCAATGGATGTTATTTTATTAATGGAGCCAATCTGAATAGAGGGGATGCACGGATGAATTAAAAAGCCATGTTTGTCCACGTTTGCAGGCCACTGCCTAAAGGAGCATAAAGCCAAGTCCAAGAAGAATCCAAAAATCAGGTATTGGTGATGCAAGTGTTGTTAGGATGTCTTCCAGCTGACAGTCATATATCATTTTACTTTTAATCCTATTGTTAACACATTGAGTGTTAAGCTTTGACAGTAATGCTGTGTGGATAACCATTAAGTGGCCCAGTGCCATGCAGTGTGCCAGCACCAGTGGCTGTAGTGGGAGGAGAAAGCATGACTGACGCATGTAAGGCTGGCGAGGGAGAAGTCATTTATGCCAGTTTATCTTGCTGCTGCAACCAGTGGAAAGTTTGGCACCATGCCGGGTACAAACTTCCCCGCCTACCATTGCAGCACGAGAGTAGGTGCTTGGCAATTACTCTTTTTTTTCCTACATATTGTCAGGCAAGCCACATCCAGGGATTGGATGAGTGATCTCAGAGCAGATGCTTAAGGGCAATATCTTTTCCTGTTATAGCTGTACAGTGTGTGGCGTTCACTGTCTGAACTCAAGTCAAAAACTATAATGGAAAAGTTCCTTCTTGGCCTCTGTCCTTTTTTTAGCCACTGGAAAAATAGATAGAAGATAGAAGGTGGTCTTGGAAGGCAGCGCAGTGTGTAGTGTGCCTCTGATCCAAACAAATATTAACATTTTATTGAAGATAGATGTAGGTCAGTGAATGCGGCACTCACAGAATGTGTTTCTCCTAAGTTTGGATGTTGACTATGTTTGCATAGATACAAGAATCCCAGATTTCTTTGAGAAATCACATTAAAGTAGGGAAAAGAAGAACAAATCAAAGGTCCAGCAGAAACATGCTGATGGTCAGTTAACAGATGTGCAAATACACTTAAAAATAATAATCCAGTAACAAGGTTTCTTTGGCAGGAGTCTTCCTCTTGTTCCCAATCCTTAAAAGAAACACACTGGCAGTAAATTTATGTAAGTCCTCATGCAGATTGAGTAAACTGTACAGGATGGTGACAGCACACTGTAATTAATAGAATGAATGCCTCCATCATGATACGCAGTTATAAAGCTGCAGTTACTCCCATGTGGTTGTATAAGATGGTTTGAGCTGACGCGTTAGATAATATGATCAGAGCACTGTGACGTGAACGTGATACTGGGAATATTTTATGATGTGGAATTTCATGCATTCAATGCATTTGTGTCATCTGTCCATTATTTCTTCTGGAGAAGATTAATTACAGAAAAACTCAAATAGGGGAAACAGTGAGCAGGATAGGACGTGCTATGAAATGAAATTACAGTTAGAGAGGGAGTTTTTTTTTGAGACTTGGACCTTTTGAATCCAGAGCATCTGTGTTTGATAGCCAGTTTCTTTTATTCAATTATTATGTAGATATAAATAAGAATGTTGTTATGACACTGATGCATATTGCAAGCAAAACTTTTATATATTTAATCTCAATCTGTTCTGATTATCATTTATTCATGCA
The DNA here is from genome assembly GCA_037975065.1 of Chaetodon trifasciatus. Lineage (NCBI taxonomy): Eukaryota > Metazoa > Chordata > Actinopteri > Chaetodontiformes > Chaetodontidae > Chaetodon > Chaetodon trifasciatus. The sequence continues at coordinate 7,004,874 of JBBMOE010000012.1, forward strand.
AGCAGCGATGAAAGCCTCAGAAAGCCAGCTGATACTGAAAAAGTACTGCTGAAACCAAAAATTTGCACATTCATTAGAGCACAGACAGAAGACATCAGCTGTTTTTAACATAAATATAATCTTGTGTCTCGTCTAGATAGATGTTTGGTTTGGCTGTTTCTCACATGATACGACCTGTCCGCACACATCTGCGTGTGTCTTGTTAAGGTCACTGGTAGCACTGATTGAAAACAAGTTGGAAAATAAGAACAAAACAGAAGATCATTAAGAAATCTCTCACAGGACGTCTTTCCACCAAATGTGCTCACCTCTTCAGTGGTGGCTAGACCAAACAAATTGACCAAACATAATCAAATTTTAATTTCCCTCCACAATTACAACCTTAATGGTTTTAAGCCATGTCTGGTGGAGTGTTCCATCCCTTTTATACCTGAAAAGCAATTTATTTTAAATGATCTCTTAATGTCTTCAAGATTCAGAAAGGCCAAGTGAGCAACATGTCCCCAGCAGTTTAAGATTCTGTCTAATCCCATGAAAGCCCAGAATGATTTTTTGATTGCATTAAAATGACTGGAGGGGCTCAAGAGAAGTAATATATAACCTGCAATTGTGTTATGTTTCTTATCTTACCTTGTTAGCCACCTGTTGCTTCTCATACCTACCTGTGTCGGATGTGACTGCTTCATAGACCGGTCAGGAATAGCATCATAACTTTGATTTGAATGTGTTGTGCTCCATGTTTATAGATCATGCAAAACTAGTGATAGTGGATGACTGAAAAAGTGACGCCGCAGCAGAATCACATGCTGGAGAAGAGTCCACCTCAAGCTTCCTGTGTGATAGCTCAGTTTGAAATGATGATTGGTTTCTTAGTAGGGACACAGGAAATCTGTTTTGCTCTCGTCTTCCGCTTCATACCCCGGAGCGGCTCAGCAGGATGAAAAAGGTTAAGTTAATGACAGGAATAAAAGAATAATCACAGGTGTTGAAGTCGCCCTCACTGCAGAGGTAGATTGGATATAAAGAGACTGTTATCAGAAATCGTCACGGATGGTCAAAAAGTAAATATTCTGTATTAAACACAATGTTAATGGATTTTATCGTTCGTTACCTTTCAGGCAAGAGAAACTTTGTGAACCTGTCATGTGTCATGTGCTCTGTACCACACACCTGCAGTTTCTTTTACATCGGTCTGCATTTTGTCTTTAATTTACTCTTTCTCTCAATGTTACCAAGAAAACCCTACATTCAATCAATGTTTGTGACTGGGCTAAATTTTATTGAAGCATGGAGACCCTCACCTGATGCTCCCTCTTTATTTCCAGGCAGTGTTGGTGAAACTGCAGCATCACTGCAGGATCCATGTTTTAAGTAGTCTTTCTCTCTCGGTCTCTCTCTGACCTGTCTGCTGGTATCAAGCCAGCAGATTTAGCGTGATAACGAGCTAATGAGATGAATGTGTGGCAGTTACTGCGGTTGGTAACTCGTGAACTCTTGGACTCTATGAATATCAGCCACATTGGCGGTCAGCTCTTAACTTTGGACCAGACTTTGAAGCTGCCAAAAAAACTTCTCTGCGCACCAAAACCTCCCCGGCTTGAGCTTTATGGAGATTGTCCATCATGAACGATATGTTAGTGAGTAATATCTCTCAGTGAGATGGTCCATTATGTGTAATAGCAGTTTTCTTATGTGGCTTTTTATCCTACTCTGCAGAAAATATCTTAACCACAGTGACCAGCAGCACTTTGCACTGAAGACAAATCGATGACACACTCATTTCATCTATTGTCTCACTGTCTCCAGACTATAGAACCCTGGTTTCGTTTTGGCTCTGTCGTTTCTCTGTATGTTGACCCAGATAAGCAGACTGGTGATTGTGAACTCACTGGTCTCTGAAAGGGCCAACAGATTGATTAATTATTAATGGAAACATTTTACTACTACCATTCCTCACCTACTGTTTGCCAATTGCCAGTTTGAGTCATTTTTGCTTCTGTGATCCTCAGTTCTTGTTTGCCTTTTTATATATAACCCTTTTAAATGCCTAAACACATTTACGTCCTTTGGTAGACCCAACAGCTGAAGCTCTGAAATGTAAATACAGCATAGGAGAGGATGCATATGACAATTTGTGTGTTGTGAAGCTACCTTTCAAACATCACATGCACGCATACGGTGCAAAGTCAAAGCTCTCAGCCGACCCTCATCAGATCAGCACAGTGTGAGCGTCACATTAAGAGGAGCTGACGTAAAAATATGCTTGTGCTTGTATGGGCTTGACTCTTAGACTAACTTGATTAGACAAAATACACACGTCCCCACAGAGATCAGCTGAATCAAGGAGGGCATCGAGCTGTTTGTCCTCTGAGGAGAAAATAGGAATTTTTCCATTGCAGGTCAGAGAAGAAGGCATGTCAGCGCTTAGTGAGGTTAACCCTGGAGGACAGCCAAGCTGGAGGTGATCCAAAGAGACCTGGGCTTGTGGTGTTCATGTGACCTTAACATGTTGCCCAGACATAGGATTATGTGAGAGAAGGCTTGTTTGACCATAATTAACAGGTCATATTTGTATCATTAAGTTCAAACTGAAATGCAGAATTCAATTTGGTGACTTTACTGCGAATATGTTGTGGCTGAATAAAAAAGCACTGCAGATACAATCACAGGAAGCGTGGGTTACATTCCAGCACACTCGTGTAATTATCATAATTCTATATCATTATGTGCTGAAGCAGGGCCTCTTACTTTTCATCTGAATGAGATGGGTTTGTTCTTAAATGCGTATAACTCTCAATATAGTTCTTGCCGGATAGATTTTACATAACAAATTCTGTCTCTCGGTTTCCTTTGTTCTGTTGTTGTTAGTCCTATTTTTGAACCGTGTTTCCCTGTGATCACTTCACATACGGTTCTGCCACTGCTCTAATGTCTTTTTCCATAGAGAAAACATTTGAGTTTCTACCTCCGATCACGGTTACTTCCCAGTTTTCCTTGTGTTTATTCCGAACATGCCACTGTTGATGCTCCCAAAAATGCAATACGTGTCTCTTCCTGTAACCAGATCCTTGGAAAGATCTACCTGACAATGGTTGGTTTGAACAGACGTGTTACATATGCCTCTTTCTCATTGTGCTGAAATCTGGCATTTGTTCAGCATCATTATCTAAGATGACACTGGTTTATCACGTTTAAACTCCAGCTTGCTGCATCACAGTAATTGAAGCCACAGAAAATGGGACCAAAGTTCCACACTGATGGCCAGTAACCTATCGTGGCATTCAGATAAACGCGGTTTAGTGTTTTATGCGTCCCAGGGTGGATGATCTTTGAAAGGGTTGCAGTGTTAAGATGGGTCAGACCGACTGCTCTCAAAGGCCACACTGTCTGTGCAAGAGAGCATTTTCACTGTACATCAGAGAGGCACCTGCAGAGCTCTGCAGTGATCAGGGGTTAAACCCTGCCATGAGCTCTGAAATCACACCAGGCAAAAGACAAAAAGACACCTTTTTGAAGGAGGACTGGTGAAGCTCCGATTTATATCTCTCAACTGTGTGCATGCTTATGTGTACTTGCTGCACTATGAGGACTGAGGAACATGTTTTTAACCAACAGAGTGAGGACATTTCTACTGTCTACTGAATGTTGTTTTCTAAATATGCATAACTTGCAATGGATAAGGATTACTTCATTACTAACAATGCTCCCCTTCTCTCAACAGATCAATCTGCGTCCTCTCTCATTCACTGCGGCAACGCCCTGGTGAAAATGGGGTAATTGTGTTCTTTCATCATCCATTTAATTAACCTGGAACAAGCCCAGGCCAGCACTCCTCCTGATGTCAGAAGATTCAGACTCCAAGCCCTATTGCTTTCCAGTCCTAGAGGATGAGGACAGGGCCTCGGGGTGCAGAGTGTCCACCTCATGCAGCTCCATGGCACAGCTGCACCGAATGGGCGGCTACAGCCAAGGTGGGCCCGACCTAGGCCTCCCATCGGAGGGCAGCGACAGCAGCGGCCAGGACCCTCCCGCCTCACCACACAACCATCGCAAGAGCGGCCGCTCCCGACCCCACGAGGAGGACGTGGAGATGAAGAGCAGTGGGTCCAGCGGGAGCGGAACCGAATCCCACAGCAACGATAGCCACGGCAACGAGAGTCATGGCAACGAGAGCCACGGCCACGAGTCAACGGGCAGCTCTAACGGCAACAGCAAAGACTCGGCACTGCTCGAGTCTTCTGAAAGCAACAAGAGGTCAGTGGTGACTGTGGGAACGATGGAGCCATTAGTGAGCCTGTTTTCTTTGTTGTGTGAGTGTAGAGGAGGAGGAGAGCAGGGAGCTGCTGTTCTCCACTCTGCTGCTTCGAAACAAAGATGGATATGATTGTTTACTCACAAGTGTTTCTGCCTCTTTGGAGAAATTCCATTTGATTTTCTGCAGTTGTATAGTGCAGGTTGGCGTGGCGTTTGGTCTGGTCTGCACTCTCTGATCCTCTTTGGATCCAAAAAGGTTGGGACGCTGCGTAAAACTAAAAACAAATTGTCATCTCTGTTTTGTTTATGTTTTACACAGCGCCCAAACCTAAAACTCTCCTGAGCTAAGCAATACCAAAATTCCGATAAGGAGGACAATCAGGACAGTCAGCAGCAGGCGCTATTGAATGGTGTGAATCCACATGTACGTTATAAACCGATGGCTACTTGTTTTGTGTGTTTTTATGCCGCTGTCAAAGACAAATTTCCATTCTATGTAAAGTTTGATGGACATTAAAGAAGTCTAAGTCTAAGTCAAAGGTTAGGCCTTTGAACAGGAGAGGCTCACGCAGTTTACATGGAGAAATTGTTTTATAAGCTTAGTACTCTCCTTGTTCTGGTCAAAAGCTGCATATAAAATGAGGTTTGCTGATTCAGCCGCACCATCATAAAACAACCTTAAGCACACAAGGAGTATAAAGCATTAAATATGCAGGGATATTTGCACTGATTGCGTCGCAGTGCCAGCACCAATCAATATCTGAAGGCATCCACCAGCAGATCAGCAGAAAAGATAAATACAACAAATAAGTCCAAATCACAGCAGTCATGGCTCACAGAAATGGGTCATAGCTGATAAATGTCCCTGATTACAGACAAAATGAAGTTTGCTGCACTTCACTTCTCTTCCTTTTGGCCTTGTAGCTTTGACATATTCATGTATACTGACATCTCTAGGCATAAAAGATTAAAGATCATGTCCGTTTTGCCATTCACCACCGTATTCTGGTCATAATGGATTCAGCCATCAGCATCGGATGCTTTTATCACTGTCGACTAACGTCAGTGGTTGATTGAGCCAAGGCCACACTGACGGCCATCCAGTCTGACACATAAGTGAACCCGCTCCGTCAATTTTCTCTGGCCATGACTTGGACTCAGGCCAGATGAATTGATCATTCTGTTTTACCACGATGATGTTATCATTCCCTGAACCAGATGTCATGTTGCATATGAGTTACTCCTGTGTTGCTTCCGGCAGATGCAGTTGTTGGTGGTTGTTGGCAGTTTATAGTGTGCTAAGCACGAAACTCTGCCTCTGTCTTCCCAGTCAGCACTGATAAAGTGAAGGTAGCTGTGGTCAGAGCTAGCTTGCTGCCCTGACGAGCTTGACTTTTAGCTCGTCCTTCCTCTTAGTCACAGTGGCTCTCAATGGCGCAACGTACCAAACTAGCTCTTTGAATCCCTCCCCTCTGCCTCAATGACTGGCAGCATATGGATCTCAATACATCTTGTGTCTACATGTACATGCATGTCTACATTCATACATCCCAGCTTACAGCAGTGTCAGTGAGGCCTTTTTGTTCAGGGCTGCACACAATATAGTCTGCCCAGGAGGCAGCCGGGGCGGGTGGAAAAAATGAAATGACTGTCGCTCCCAGTAGGAAGACTGGATTGATGTCATCCAGGAGGCCGGCTTGCTCTGAATGCCAGACGGGTTGGGTCATGCTCTCCAACTCCTTGTTGTAGCCATGGCAGCACAGTGTTTGTGTCTGTTTATCAGTGGGCGGGACAAGCAGATTTGCGTGCTTTCACGTTGTTTCTCTCTCGCTTTCAGCCCAGCCTCTCTTACCTCACCAATCCACAGCATTGCCTGTTTTTGAGTCCACTCCCTCTTCCTGCCAGTATCGTGCATTGATCTCACACCCGCCGCCTCCCTCCCTCGTCTTCCGTGGGACGGCGTTAACTGCTTCTCCCATTCGTTTCTCTCTTTATTTCTCTGTCTTTCACCCCTCCCTCGCTTCAGTTGAACTTCTAACCTTTTGTTCCCATTTTTTTTTGTAAACCACTCCCTCAGCTCCTAACTCTCTATCTCTCTCTTTCTAACTTTTTTCTTCTTCTCCGACTCCCGCCCTCTGCTTTCCGTCTGTGGTCGTTTTAGTGCAAATAATGTGGTTGATTACTGTCACATAAGAAGATTTATATCAGTCATTTTTTTCTCTGTGAATTCAGTGCAGAGAAATGCTCGTGACATGTTTCACACAAAGGCTGGAAGAAGGAGAAAATGTCTCTGAAAACACTTTTTGCTTCATGTGTTATTCTTTTACAATCACAGTAGATGCAGCAAGGTGTTCATGGCACTGATCAGCAGAAGTTATAGCCCGATAATGTATTCAAATTCCAATGCAAATATAAAACGTTTTATGGCGAGTGACAAACAGAAAGCCACTGCTGACTTGACACCTGGGCTGGCATTTGCCAGAACAGAAGGCATGTGGGAGAGAAGAAGGTTTCTGTGCTCTGACGAGACCAGAACGGAGCTTTTTGGCTGTTGTTCTAGAGGCTAGATTCGCTGTTAGCCAAACTCTGCGTGATGCCAGAAACGCCACATCCACGCCATGGAGCGGGGTGGCTGCGGCATCACGCTGAGGGGATGCAGCGGAAATGACTTATAGTCCTGAAGGACAATGATCCCAAAGAAAAAGCTAATTCTGCACAGCCATGACTTCAAAGCAATGTCCTGGAGAGGCCAAATGAGAGTCACTTACAGTCTCCATACAGCTTTCTAGAGCTTGAGCCATTTAAAACTCTGACCGTTACCCACATGTACGTTATAAACCGAGGGCTACTTGGTAGAATTAGGTCTCTGGTTGTACTCGGAGAGGGTGTTTGTGGATGTTGTGTCTATACTAAGTCATTTAAGCCTGTTATTTATAGCAGCATGTTGTATCTGAAAGATGAGTCAGTGTCTCTTGAGAGCTGCTGATGTTAGTGTATTGGATAAGCTTGTAGGCTAAGACAGTGGGCCACACACTCACACGCACACACCTGAGCTCAGCTCAGTGTAGCAGTTTTATTTGTAGTCAAATGAGAAATTGACTGTTGTGAGTAGTGAATACTGAGGAAATTAAAACAGTGTCTCGCTCATCCAGAACAAACAATCTGTCATGCAATTATGGTTTTCATTTGTTGTCCTCCAGTTTGTTTCTAATCAGCATCCAGAATGGAAAAACGCTTTGAAATGAGATACTGACACGTACTGCTGATGATGAGGCCAAGATTTCTAAACAAGGCCACCTTGACCAGAAAAGCTTCCTGCACTGCGCAGAGGCCAAAGCAGAAACTCCTCTGCCCCTTTGAGATCTCCCTTTTGGGAGCATGTTTCCACTCCTCACGGACTATCACGGTGCCAAAATGTCCTACTGAACAGCTGGTGCATTCTTGAGCACTGAAGGCTAAATTTGATAGACTTAGAGACCGTCTTGTACTTGGAGGAGCTATTTGTAAAGGTGTTTTCTATTCTAAGCCAGGTAAGCAGGTTATACATAGTAACCTGAGATATAGCTCTGGTGAGTCAGTATCTCACAGCTGTTTATAGTCTTAGGATTAGGTTGTGAGCTAATACAGTGGACTACATACACACACATGCAGGCTGCCTATCCTCTGTTTTAATCAAACTTTGTTAAATTGCTGCCACACATGCACGGGTCCTGGACTTTAATTAAACTGGCTAAACATACAGGTGTGCGTTTTAGAGTGTGCAGAGAGTAAATGGACTTCATTCATATAGTGCTTTTCTAGTCTCGCCGACCACTCAAAGCGTTTTACAGCACGAGCATTCAGCATTCACACCTTTGCAGCAAAGTGCCACCTGCTCATCACAAGCAATAACCATTCACACACACACACACACCAAAAGCACAGTATTAGTAGCACTTTGGGGTTCAGTACCTTGCCCAGGGATGCTTTGACATGGAGACTGCAGGGGCTCAGCGATCGAACCACCGACCTTCTGATAAGTGCAGGACTGCTCTGCCTCCTGAGACGCAGACGTTTACTAGCTCTAGTTCATACAAAAGGTGACAAACATTTCTGATAAACCTTTCTTTGCAGCACAGCTGTAACTATTATCACACACGATGGCTTTGTTAAGCAGTCCTACAATGGAACAATTAATCACTCTTGTTAGTTTTAGCTTGTCCCCCTGGCCATTTGTGATTTTGTCCATTTTTACCAGCTGTGAGGAGCTCCTTCATGTCCTTTGTACGTTGGACTGTGGGACAGCAATGTACATCAGCACACTCCAAAGCACAGCAGATTTAGCATGCAGACTGACTTATTTTAATGTGCATCGTTTTGCCACTCTTCCAGCGTGAGCACACTGCAGTGTATCCTGAAGAATTAGCATGCTGTATGGAACTCTGGTCTTGACATCTTCAACGGCCGCCAGCCGCGTTGAGCCCTCTCTTTGAGTGGCACATGTTCACAAGAGGTGGCCCTCAGACTCACTACCACACTGTCAATTAGCCCACCGTGATTAGCTGTTTCTATGTCTCACTCTAATACATGTTCAGACAACCCAGTTTAAAAAACCAGTTTGTTTCTTGAGCACTGAAGGCTATATTTAATCGATTAGATACCTTCTTTTACTTAGACGGGCTATTTGTAGAGGTGTTTTCTATTCTTGGCAGGTAAGCAGGTTATGCATAGTAAGGTTTGGTGATATGTTTTCATTTTCCAACCGGCCACTGTGAGCCCAGCAAACTGCAGTTGCCAGTATGTTTGGGCAGGTGTGTGTGCTTTATGTGCTGTTTTCTGCAACCCCAGAATGTCTAGCTGTGCCCTCGCTCCTAGTTGTATTTAGGCTCCTACTTCTTGCTGTTTTAGTGCTTTCCTGCTATGCACCCTTTCAGCTGCAGAGTCCTCAAGGAGGTGAGACTGACCTCAGGCTTAGAGAGTGGTTTCTTCTGTAGCCTGGCTCCTAAATGAGAGCTGAGGCTGTGTGCGCACTGTCCCCCATTGACTTCCACAAAGGCAGAAATCACCAGGTCTTTTTTTAGGCTCACATTAACAGCACCCATGTGGTGAGATGGAGTGTACTTGCGTTTTTTATTATTTGGTAACTTGAGCACCTTAGCAACATCAGGTGTCTCAGCTGGCTGAGAGGGAGATGCATTTGTGAAATTTGTGCTTCAGAAATATCAGACAATAATGGCAACACTTTGTTCCCAGTCTACTGTCTGACTTTGAGTCATTATTAAACTTTCATTAAGAGATGGAGTTAAAATCAGTCTGAGTCTTTGATAATATAGTAATGCTTTATTTCTAACTTTATTTATTTTATTTATCCTTCTCTCGTCCACAGCTCGAACTCCCATAGTCCATCTCCTCCCAGCAGTTCAAATGCATTCAGTCTGCTGAGCTCAGAGCAGGACAACCCATCAACCAGCGGCTGCAGGTTAGTGCGCCAACCACCACTGTGACACACGTTCCACGCACATCCCTTATTTCCATTATTTCATCTATTTTTGAGGGACTGTTTTTCTTGTTGCAACATCTCACTTGCCGTGGTGCACTTGTGTTATTGTGCAATTTGCAGTAGTCAGGAGTCTGCCAAAGCCAAGACCCAGAAGGAGGTGATTAAAACTCTGAAAGAGCTGAAGCTTCACCTGCCCGCGGAGAAGAGACACAATAACAAATCCACCACGTTGAACACCCTCAAGTACGCTCTGCGTTGTGTCAAACAAGTTGAAGGTAAAACCCTTTATCCTCTACATACTGATTTCCTGTGTTTTGGTCGTAGTCTAGCTACATTCATGAGTAAAATTCATGAATGCAGCTGTTATTTGTACCACAAGACTTAGTAGCAAGATGAGATCCAAAAAAGAAATGAAGACATGAATTTGTGCAGCAGGGAACATTTTGTAGGCAGTTTTATGGGTAATGCAGAGGTTTAATTGCATCCTGGCTAAATGTTTACAGATGGAAATAGGCGGGTAGAGGTTAAATGAGCTGTACATTGCAGTCTGGTTATTGCAGAATATGACGCATTTTAGCGGAGTGCTGGGACATGAGACATCATGAGAAAATGTCTGTGACTTCAGTCTGAATACGTCATCTTTTTGTTGGACTTTTTACCCAGATTCATCAGTGTTATTTTCTTTAAAATATCAGTTTATATGTTCTGTTTTGACCAGACTTGATAAAATCATTGCATGTTTTGCAGCCAATGAGGAGTATTACCAGCTGCTGATGACCAATGACAGCCAACCTTCAGGCCTGGATGTGTCCTCTTACACGATAGAGGAGATAGACAGCATTACATCTGAATACACCCTCAAAAACAATGTGAGTCATTGACTTATCTTTAAAATAATAGATGTTGTTAGCTGCATATACAGGTGTTGTACTTTGAACAAAAATAGTTTGAGCAGTTTTTTTTTTCTTTTTTCTCATTTATCCCACAATTTGAATTTTGTCTCTTCAACAGGACATTTTTGCAGTAGCAGTTTCCCTCAACACAGGAAGGATAGTCTACATTTCTGATCAGGCTGCCTCCATCCTCAACTGCAAAAGAGATGTGTTCAAGAACACCAAGTTCGTGGAGTTCTTGACGCCGCAGGACGTTAGCGTGTTCTACAGCTTCACAACGCCTTACCGCCTCCCCTCCTGGAGCATGTGCACGGGAGCAGGTACATATGTAACAGCCTCATGGCTCTCTGCAGACACAGTAGTCTTTAGTCATTACTTGTAATCATTAAGGAGGATGATGTGATATGGAAAGACCATTCACACTCTCTAGAAGTATTCTTCAAAGTACTTTGCGTACATAAGAAAACGTATTGAAGAAAGAAATGACAGTAATTGAGATCCAGTAAGTCAGTGAAGGACAGGCTGCCATCAACATATGCATGATGAAGTTGACCTGGCCTCAGTCATTCTTGAAACTGAATACGTTTACCCATTTTAATTCAGCTGGATAGAATAGACTGAGCTCTCTCAGATGCTAAAGCAAAGTAGGAAAGCCAGATAAATGATGCAGAGATCTCATTATGTCCTCTGCAGTTTATCTGGCAATGCCTAGATTGACTTGTTACTTTAAATCCTTTCTACACATCAGACCCTGATCTGCACTTCCTCTGTTGTGATTTATTCCCCTTTGCCTGGAAATATTTTGGCTAAATAAGATTCGACTCTGTTTAAATTCATTCCATTTAAATGGAATTAATCAAAGCCCGACCGCCTGCGGTGGCTGAGACCCTGACTGGCATTCGGCCGGATCATGTTGCTCCTGCATTTAAACATTTCTTTTCCCCGTTTCAGAGTCATCCCCATCTGACTGCATGCAGGAGAAGTCCTTCTTTTGTCGTATCAGGTGGGTGTTGGTTCAAACATGGTGTCGGGCCATCTGCTGCTCGTACCTGTTTCTAGTTTTTATTCATATTCCTGTTCCACTCTAGATGTTTTTCAATCAGTTTGTGACATCATATGCTTGTAAACTGTAATGAGATGCTTTTTCCAGGTCAGTGTTATACATATTGGCAGACACACACACATTTAAAACACCCACACCTTACTGTACTGTCCAGTGAGGAGTTTCCATTGACTTCCAACCCCTGTAAAACCTTTAATCTAATTGCCATTCTGATCTTATTTTACATTACCTGAAGTAAAAATGACCATGCTTTGCAGATATATCATTACACATATCTACATTCACTCACTCAATAACTGTGTACTGATAATAATGGAAAACAGCTAACCACTGCCCCCTTGTGTTCAATAAGGTGAAATCTAACATGCACAAGCCTCGATGGAGGTTATTTGTGAGAACTTGTACCTAAATGGGACAAAAAGTCCTTGTTTGATTTGGGTTGATTTCACTGTCCTATTTGCTGATTTCCAGTGGTGGTAAGGAGTGTGAGGGCAATCTGCAGTACTATCCCTTCCGCATGACACCCTACCGGATGAAGGTCCAAGACACAGTCCATGCTGAGGACCAGTTCTGCTGCCTCCTATTGGCTGAGAGAGTTCATTCTGGTTACGATGGTAAGAACCCAACTTACAGAGGCCATTTCAGTGACTCCACAAAAATGTGTTGTTCAATATGGCTTATTACTTAATGTATGTAGTATTTTTTTACTTTAAAGTAGATAATATGTAATCCAGTTATATATCCCAGATAACCAACCAACCCAGATTTCTAACCAAGTCCCAATTGTATTTGAGAGGGCACAAACCTTAAATAACTAAACATTTCTCTCTTTCTTAAAGCGCCCAGAATTCCAACAGACAAACGCATCTTCACCACCACGCACACTCCAAGTTGTGTGTTTCAGGATGTGGATGAGAGGTGAGCCATGGCAACGTGTTTTTTATTTTCATCAGTTTGGAGAATTTGCAGGTAAATCACCCAACTGTTGGACGATGATTAACAAGTGATTTGTGTTTTGTATGCATCAGGGCAGTTCCTCTCCTCGGGTACCTCCCCCAAGACCTGATTGGCACACCGGTCCTCCTCCACCTGCATCCCAGTGACCGGCAGATAATGTTGACCATTCACAGAAAGAGTGAGTCCACAGAATGAAGTAGATGACTGCAGACTTTCTTGTGGAAATCTGTCCCCATCATGATCTGACTGCGCTATTTTGCCTTTCTCTGCAGTTCTTCAATACGCAGGGCAACCATTTGACCACTCATCTATCCGCTTCTGTGCACGAAATGGAGAATACATCATTCTTGACACCAGCTGGTCCAGTTTTGTCAATCCCTGGAGCCGTAAGGTCTCCTTCATTATCGGGAGACACAAAGTGCGCATGTGAGTATTGCTGTGCTGTGATGTCTAAGCTGATATATGCTCTGTCATAGTGGCTGTCACTAAGGAATTACAAGCAATATATAAGGAATTTAGGAATAAGGAATTTGTGAACCAGTAGCTGAGCAGCTGATGTGTTTTTTTGTTTATCAGGGGCCCTGTGAATGAAGATGTTTTCGTGCCCCCAATGTCCACTGTAGCTGAGACGAAGTCCATGGACTCTGACATCCAGGAGGTTACCGAGCAGATCCATCGGCTCCTGCTGCAGGTGAGACAGGATGAGGAGAAATCAAGGACACGTGGTATTGATTATTGAAGAAGAGTTCGTTTATTTTAATCATGGAAGCTAGCAAAACAATTCAGGAAAAGAATTCAACAGGGTGGGAACTTTAAAAAGAACCCAATAGAAACTAAAAAGAAAAAGTAGAGCACCACATGGATTATTTCAGGCAGCGTTACGTCGCCTCTGCCTTTTTAACTCTTCTTTTTTAATCCCTCTCCATATCTGTGATCAGCCGGTCCATAGCAGTGGGTCCAGTGGCTACGATAGCCTGAACAGAAATGACCACCTTTTGGGGGTGACCTCGTCCAGCGAGAGCCTTGACAACGGCATCGAGAGTAAAACCCGACAAACAAAGGAGGAAGTGAGCAGCAAAGCCAGACCTGTGAGCGAACACATATACTTAGAGATCAGCCCACGTGCGAGTTACAATGTTTATGTAGCCAAGTTAAATTTGGTACAAATTTATTGTATATTACTGCATTTTTTGGATTGAAAAGCCTCAATGAAACGTGTTGCGATCATATTTGAAATGCGATAGAACAGACTGGGGAGTCTTGATTTCTTTAACAGATGTTGTTCTGGCTCTTGATTCTTGTGTCTCTATTTCACAGAGAACTTTTCAGGAAATCTGTAAAGGGATTCACCTCCAGAAGAGCCAGGAGCAGCAGACAACCAAACCAGACAACAAGAGAAGCAGTGGCAGTAAGTCCAGCTGATAAGTGCCTGAGTATTTGTGTGTAAATAGGTGAGAAAGCGTGTCTAACTCCTGGCCTCCCTCCAGCAGGGTCTGTACAGAAGAGCCCAGTGGTGGTGCGGCCCAAAGAATCAGCAGCTCCTCTCAACTTTAGGGACACTGGGGCCGCTATGGAGGACAGTAGGTCCTCTTTCCAGGAGGAGATGACCATCAATGATCAGACTGTCTACTCCTACCAACAGATCAGCTGTCTGGACAGTGTTGTCAGGTACAGAGATGTGATTTTACAATAGCCTGATCCTGGGTTAACCTGTGTAGGACTAAGCCTTATACACTTCAATTTTATAGGTTATCCGCCATAGAAACCAGCTGAAATGCTACAAAAGTAAAGTTTCTATCAAAAGTCCCATAAAAAAATACTTGAAAATGGAAAACCCCACCCTTGAAATGCTTCTTCACTTGTTTTTTGTGACGTTTCTTCCACATACTACATACATTCCACTACTAGAAACTGATCACTGCTGCTGTGATGATTCCTGTAGGTACCTGGAGACCTGCAACGTTCCCATCACCATCAAGAGGAAGTGCCAGTCTTCCTCTAACACCACGTCCTCTAACTCTGATGACGGCAAACAGAAAGGATCAAAGAGCATGCAGGTGTCTGAAGGTATGTTTCACCACTTCAGTTCCTACCATGAAAGGCTGTCAGACACTTACTGTCACTTACTGCCCTTTAAACCTCTTTCTCAGATTGCCAGTTCTTTGTCAGTATCTCTTCTTCAGTTCAGTTCAGTCCAGTTCAGTTCGTTCGTTCAGTTCACTTTGTTCTCTTTGGCAGAACCAGCCTTGTTGAAGGATCAATCTGGTCTCTCCGCTTTGGATGCTCAAGACAAAAAGTCCAGTGACACGGCCACAGCGGTAGTTGGCACTTCGCTGCCCCTACCCGTACCTAACAAACCAGAAAGTGTGGTGTCCATAACCAGCCAGTGTAGCTACAGTAGCACAATAGTGCATGTTGGAGACAAGAAACTTCAACCAGAGTCAGGTACAGTATCGTGAAGAAGTATTTCCTTCCAGAACAAATCTGTACAAATTGTTATAGAAAATCTAAAAAACAGTAGATGTAAAACACGAATCAAGAGGCGCAGTAGTGACCACTTTAGCTGTTGGATGAACCAGACTCCAGGCCAAATCGACCACGTGATGGCGTGAACATGCAAAACCTGTAAGACTTACAGGTGTTGCATGTTCGCGCCATTATGTGGTTCACTGTAAGTGAATAATATCTGTTATGCTACACTACAGTGTCTGACTGTGCAGGCCCCTCTTTCATTGTCCTCTTGATCTTGCGGGTGCAGTTTGTCAGAGAGTTCACCATTACCATTTGATCGGACCTTATTTTAAAATAACATAAACACAGAAACGTGCTGGCTGCTAAGGCTGAGGTCAGTGGCGGTGCCTACTGTAACCCACCTTCTCTTCGCCATGCGCCGTACGCACCTATTCATAGAATAGCCCTCACCACCTATGGAGGGTGCACATATTGTAAACAGAACTATAGTAAAGTTTTAGTAAAAACTTTTACTAAAAACTTTTAGTAAAAATGTTATAAAGAAAAAGAAATAAGTTGTAGAGCATAAAACTGGGACTCTCACTGATCTTCAGTGTGTTCAAATGCTTTCTCCGCTGTCATCCGTACAGAGATCATAGAGGACATCCCATTAACAGGAGAGACAGTAGAAACTGGTCAGAACATCGGGCTGCCACCGCCTCCCTCTGCTGTTTCACCTCCCAGTCAGGAGAGGGAGTCCTACAAGAAGCTGGGGTTGACTAAGCAGGTTTTGGCAGCTCATACGCAGAAGGAGGAGCAGGCCTTTCTGTATCGCTTCAGGGAACTTCGCGGGCTCACAGCGCTCAAGGCAAACTGCTCCCAGTACCTGGAGCGCCAAAAAGAACAGATCGCCAGCGATGGTACGTCTGTCCCCCGCGATTACACATCACATCAAAAAGTGCAATGCCAGTTTATTACAGCTGGGGAATTCTTTTCATAGTTTTCATCTGTAATGATAAGATTTTAGACAGCAAGTTAATTGCTGAGATCAAGAAACACAGGAGGTCAGACAATCACACAAGTTTCAGACAAACCCAGAGGTTGGCCAGATTCAAGCAAATGGTCCAATCGTTACCCAGACTGTCAGTTGTAAACATTTTTTTTATATAACTACTAACATTTCACACATCTACTTTGAGTTTCACTTCAAATAAAGAGGTTGGGATCATTTAGCCAGACCACTGGCTTGTTTACATCCTGTCTGTGATCTTCTAACCTGCTGGTGTTTCTGTCTGACTGTGGTTTGTTGTCCGTACGTCACTGTGGTCTCAGATGTCTGCCATTACTTTGTTGTGTACAAAGTTTTCATTCGATGGCCAAAAATAAGACTGAACATGGGAATTTTCCCTCTTAGTCTCTGAACCCATACTTGCATGGATACTTGATTCACAAATTACTCCACCAATTCTTTTTTATCCTCTCTTACCTGTAGCTGCACCTCCTGCTCGATCCAGCAAGCCGGGCGCAGAGCCCACCGCGCGGCGGGGCACACGCATTAAGAAGACCAAGTCAAAGCGAGCGAAGCAAATCGAATCCTCGGACAGCACGGTGTCCCATCACAGACAGCAACATCTGAGGCCTCCTCGTCTAAACCAAGGCCTTAACCCAACCTCTTGGTCTCCCTCTGAGACCTCGCAGTCAACCTTTCCTATGGCCTACCCCTCCGTGATGCCAGGCTACCCCCTGCAGGTTTACCCCAGAGCCAGCTCTGAAGCTCCCCGCACAGATGCCACTCTACAAAACTGTAGGGACAGCCAGGGCACCCAGGCTTCTCCCTGCCCATCATCCATCCATCCTGCTTCCTACACCGCTCCCATGGTTACCCCCATTGTGGCTCTCGTGCTGCCCAACTATGTGTACCCTCCAATGGCCACTGGGCTGCCACCCCAACAGGCAGTGTACCACGCAGAGACTGGTGGCTTCCCCACCCAAATGCAGCCTTTTTGTCAGCCTGCCTTTCCAGGCCAAGTCCCCTTCACGGCTCCACCTTCCTTCACTGTTCAGACCCAGTTCAACGCCCAGAACCACTTTGCTCCTCAAGCATCGTACGTGACTCCGTCGTTCCTCTTCCCCCCATCGTCGGAAACCCCAAAGGCCCCCATGGAGGGCCAGTCTCGCTCCTCTACTCCACAGTCTGGAGGAGGCGGAGGCCCGGCTTCCCCACCCCTTTTCCAGTCTCGCTGCAGCTCACCTCTCAACCTGCTGGAGCTAGAGCTGTCCGTGGACAGGCAGGACAGCACAGCGCTCTCCTCTGGAGGACAAGGGAACAATGTGGCTGAAAGGGAGAAAGGAGCAAGTGGCAGCCAGGCCAAGGAGAGGGAGCTGAAGCAGGTAAAAACAAGGAGCAAACCCCCTTTTGGTTTGATTTCGTCTTTCCTTTGGTTTTTCTTTCCTTTTCCTTTTCCCATAAGCCTCCTCGCTGCCTTTGACTGATTTCCTTCACCTGTAACATTCTTAAATTGGCGGGATAAAAATGTCAGCGCCTCGCTGAACTTAATCATTGTGGGTTGTTTGAACTCCTGTGGACAGGCTGTGACATGTTCCCCTGAGACATCCATTCATATGTCTCTCAGCCTTTCAGGATTTAATGTCATCGTCACAGCGATTCCTCCACATTATTCACTGTATTTAAGTGCAGCACTTTTTGCTATTGTATTGCTATGCCATGTGTAAAGTCAAGTCAGTCTAGATTCCTCGGATGAAATGTGGCCCGGGGTGTTAACACATAATGTTATCCCTTACACCCTTCAGCCATCTCTCAGTCTCCTTGGTCCACCTGGACCCTTGTATTACGAGGGCACGTCCTGTGTCTGTGAGCGTTTGTCTTGGGATAAAGTGTGCTCTAGGCTGAGGGCTTGCAGCAAAGAGGTAGGCGAATCATCAGAAAACCTCCACACTTGTCCAATCCCATTCCTTCCCAATGCCATATGTCAGTTATAACTGTAACAGTCTCTCTTATTTACTTTTGTGAATAGCATTTGTAATCTTGCAGTGTTCTTGTCTACCCAGTTAAACGCATTGCCAAAGAAATTTTATAATAAGACGTGAAAAACTATTATTGTTTACACCTGTACTGGATGGATGATTGTATGCACATACACGCTTTGATTTTGCATGCAAGAACCATACCAAAGCTGAAGCCATGCATTCCCAGTGTTAGCAGTGGAAGCTAATTTTAGCATAAAAAACCATGGAAAAATGTTTCCTCTGTGTAATATTATACTGACATGACCAGGAACAACTGCAGCTATCTTCGATTACACATGAATGCAACACATAAATTAATGTGCCATGCTCCATTATACTCATAGATCACATGCAGAAGGATCAGGATCACCGTCCTCTTCTAACTTGTTGTGTAGCGATGGTAATCATACGGTGTCATGTGCCAAATAATTGGTGAGATGGACAGTTTTCCAAGCTCACTGCTGACACATTCTCCCAGTTGAGTCTGAAAGTGCAGAGGCAGGATGCAGTACAGCCGATGACACTGCACCTGTGTTGTACAGATACAGGAGATGGAGGAAGTACTACAGCTTGTTGGCCAGAGCTATGAAGCCAAGCTCGTCTGTAACGGTAACGCCTTTCATTTTTCTGTTTTTGCAGACAAGTTCACGCGGCGACGGGAACAACAGTGACATCAACTCCTCATCCAGTGACATGTTGGACATTATTCTCCATGAGGACTCCTGCTCAGGCACTGGCTCAGCCACCTCAGGGTCCATGGGCTCAGGGTCCAACGGCTGTGGGACTTCAGCCAGCGGGACGTCCAACAGTGGGACATCTAAGAGCAGGACATCAGGCAGTGGAGCCTCGGCCAGCGGGACCTCCGGCAGTGGAACAGGTCTGTTTCAATATCTTAAGGATGTTTTGAGATGAAGGGTTAAGTATGGAAAGTAGAAAACACCAAAATGAACAGAATCAATCAATTTTAAAGAAAAGTGTAAGTGTGTTTACCAATATACAGCTCAGATCGCAAGATTTACAGATGGGAGTGTGCTGAAATGTGTTGAGAAATTTACCAGATCAGACACAGAGATACTGTATTTTCAGAATTTCCGTCCATGAGCTGTAGCACCGTGTGAAAAGGCTTCCCAGAAGCCACTGGCACATGTATTTGTATCCTATAATATTTTGTCTTTTTGTACAAAAAAACCCTTTTCCAGATGTATAATACTATGCTCTCTGGGTGTTCTCAGGAAGCAACAACAGTAGCAATTACTTTGGCAGCGTGGACTCGTCCCAGAACAGCCAGAAGGTCAACGGTCACTTGAGCAGCAGCGAGGGAAGGCCGATGGAAATGGAGCAGAGCGAGCACTTCATCAAGTATGTACAGCAGGACCCGCTGTGGCTGCTCACGGCCAACACTGATGACAAGGTCATGATGACCTATCAGCTGCCCTCGCGGTGAGTCGGAGGACGAGGCATAGCCAGTGAGGAGTTGGTAGACTGATAGTTTAGCGACCTTCTATTTGTGATGTAAGGCTATGGGTAGGCACGCATCCAGACAGACTGCCCAATTCATATTAAGAGAGAAATTTCCTGTGTATAGACAGTGGAGGATGCATGTGTGGCCTGGAGGCAGAAAGCATCAGAAAGGTGTCATTATAGCTTATTTAATTTAAATAAAATATCCCTGATCTGATTTAACTCTAACAGAGTAAAAGAGTTTTGGAGCCAGTGAAATCCTGCAGTATGTAGGATTCATCAGCTGGGTGGGTGGCTGAGTTTTCAGCAGTGTTTGAAAACTCTTCCCAACTCCTCTCCCTGTCTCTCCTCAGTGCTGTTGTGTGTTTTCTGCCCCCTGGCTGCACACACACACATCGCAAGGAAACCTGTCTGTGGGCTGCAGAAGTGTGATGACAGTGCTGTTACTCCATTCGCACTCCACTTTGTACTGTTTCACTGTCTTCAGGCAGCAACGCTAAATATAGCAATAAGCCCCTTTTACTCAAGAAGCCTTAACTTGTGTTTCGTAAGACCGCCGCTTGCCCCTGCACGCTATTGCTGTCCTGTGGGCGCAGCAGAAAAGGGTTAACTGTCATACTGCATGATTTGTACTATTTGTACTTCTTCGCGGTTGCATTGCCTCATTTGTGCATTAGCTACGGGGTGCTTTTTTTCTGTTGTGGTCTCTAAAACAGGAATCAGTGAGCATGTCTCACACTGAAACTGTTTGCAGTGGCCACTAGATGGCAGCCTTACAGTCAGTAGATAAGAGGTGCCTGACCTAGAATGAGACTGAACAGATGACTGTCGATGGTTATCAGTACTAGTAAGAAAGTTCAAAAAATCAAAGCTGGTTGTTTTCATAACATTGAAAATATGTCATCCAACCTATTTATTTGCCGACCCAGCTCTCATAAAGTCTTGTGACAGCTGACCGTCGGGTGGAGTACTGAGCGTGGCTGTGTCTGTGTGTTTGCTGTATCTGCAGTGACATCCAGAGAGTGCTGGAAGAGGACAGAAAGAAGCTGAGACTGCTCCAGAAAAGCCAGCCTCGCTTCTCAGAGGAGCAGAAGAAGGAGCTGATGGCGGTCCACCCCTGGATTAAGAAGGGAGGTCTGCCCAAGGCCATAGACATCAAGGTAGAGGGACATTTTCTTTAAGGTCACTTCATTTCGTTTTACTTAGGCTTTGAAATGGAATATGTGCACTTTGTTTTATTTGCAGTGCTGAAAATTAAGGTTTTAGTCAAGATGGTTTTAGACTTTGTTTATTGACCATTTATTTTTTTTTAGAAAAGAGGCTTTATGGTTGACATTTTTGCTCTATAACAGTTATATCAAACTTGTATATGCTACTCCCATCTGTCTCATTGTTTCCTAAGTGCACACATCTTTCTGCTGCACCTCTCACCATCTCATATTCATGTCTCATTTGACTCTGTCTGTCCTGTCCAGGCGTGCTCCTGCTATGCCAGCGCCTCAGAGGCAGCAGTGGCGACAGCGGCGGCGGCAGATCAGCCAGACCTGGAAATCAGTAACACAGAGACAGGGGAGGTCGGCTGCCAGCAGAGGCCCCGAGAGGAGCCCACAAACACTGTTGTCATTTCCTGCCACGGCCCTCCGCCCAGTCCCAGCTCGCAGACACAACAAGCAAGACAATAAAGTGCTTAAGACTCTCTGAGTGACATTCAGTACCCGTCAGCCTCGTGTTCTGCACAACTGTGAAGAGGAGCCTGCTTTGAAAGGAGCACCTCACAGGCCCTTTGCTCTTCACACTAAACTCTTCTCTATTGTCTCTGCCTTGCTGTGTTTTTCTGGGTTTTGATGTCAGATGAAAACTGGCTCAGACTAAACTTGTGTAGAATGTGAACATATGTAGTAAACTAAAGTATATTTTATTTTATTTTGATAAGCTTACTGTATAAACAGCACCATTTATTTGGTGCTAGCAGGTAGTGCTGGGGTCTATGACTACGTATGTTCATTCATGTCTGTGTAGCACTTGACAATGCGCAGCACCTAAGGAAAGCCTTTTGTGCACTAGGAGACACAGAACAGGAGATACAATATGTGCTCGTACAGCAGGCAGCACAGGAGAGGTCAAACAAACACGAACCAACTGGAAGCTACTGTATTCACACACTGCGCAGTGGCTCAGGGGTGTTCTGTTACGGTAAATGAATGAATTAAATATTTTGTCAGCGTGTGGTGAGAACAGGTGGAGTTAAGTCAGCTTGGTTTCAGTCACTCCTCTCCTGCCGACAAGCACAAGTGCACTTTGTGGGCTGCACTGGAAGAACAACATGCATGAGACTCCTGTACATCTGCCCAAATTAGTTTCTGAAGCTAAACAGCAATGGCTGAAGTACAACACACTTTTAGAGGCGTAAAGTAGCAGGAAATGGAAATTCTTATATCGATACATGACTGTTCCCCTGGTTCAATGGTTGGTTGTGAAAACATTTGAGAGCGCACTGAGGGAAAGAAACTCGGGTGCAACACGTACTGTAAGCTACATTTTCAGCAGCCCGTCACGTTAAATTATTACTGAGAATAGAAATTCAAAATGTAAATTTTCTCTGTCATCTGGAGCTGCATGTGTCAGTGATGCAGCTTGAAGTTTTCATTCTTTCTGTATATCCGTTTCAAACTAAATGTGACATTTATTTCTGTGAAACCTTCACTGACTCAGACTTCACAGAAGCCTCTCATTTAAAGAAAGCTCTGGCATCTCAATACTTGTGTGAATATTTGTCTTTGACTCTGAGCATGTATATATTTTTACATACAATAATTGTTTCTGTACAAAATAGAAATCATGTATATGTGTTTTTAAGTTATAAAGAAAAAGCCAGCTTAAGCAGGACCAAGATTATTATATTTAACTGTAAATACGATTTTAAAAATGTGAGTTGTGTAAAACAACATTAGGACAATTCCCACTGTGAGCTGGAAGATAGTGGAGTGGCACCAGCATGTTGTTTATGGTGGGTGATAAAAATAAAGTGAGGAGAATATTGATGTTTCCCCCAGTTTAAAAGTGTGCCACATAACACTTGAACTGATGTTGGCCCTCATAAATATGGAAAAGAGCATCCTGTGGAAGTGACTGAAGCTCATCACTGTTCAGAACTACCATGTGGCCACTTCAGAAGTCAAGGTTTAGGGTTATTGCACGGGTATAAAGCAGCTCAGACAGATGCCAAGTGACTGTGTGGAGCTTTCCTTCACTTTGAAGCTGAGCTGTAATTTCAATCTGTGCTCTTCTTGGCAACTTGAACGTTTCCTGAGTCTGTCATTTGTCTTTCTGTTATTTGAACAGACACTGACAACAACGCACCTTCTTTTATTTTCTTGCTTTTTTAATGCCAGATATTCTATTTGTTATTTTTTTTTTCTCTAATTAAAATAATTCCTAATTTACCTTTGAGTGTGTTGTGAAATGTTTTCATCCTCCTCGCATACAGGCCTTAACTGACGTTCATCAATTCAGCGCACAAGCAGCACATATTAGATTAAATTGGACAAATACTGGACTTGTTGAAGATTGCAGTTGTTAATGGGCCAATTAATGAGGCTCTAGGGCCTGTTGAAATCAATGTTCGGCAAAGTAAGGAGGAGGCAATTGATTTTCAGCATGAGCTCAATGAAACTATACCTTCAGAAAGTTCAACTTTGAACTCTCAGGAATGAAAGAATTCATCAATTAATCGTTATCCCGAAGTCATGACATTCACCTTCCCGATGCAAACGGATGTCTGGCTCCGACCGCTCGAACAATAGCTGAGATTCAGGCTGGTGACAGTCAGATCCTGGTCCAGGTTTCAGGAGGCCTGATCAAAGCGACCCTCCTGCCTCCACCCCCGCCCCTCCACCTTTCACACCTTCACCAAATTCACAGGCTGCCCTCCTGCAGCGGACATTTGCACCTCTGGAGACCCGCAAATCCGGTCTAGTCAGTACGCAGACGCATACAGATCTAAGGGGACTACACCAAGTTCGTCATCCTGCGATCGCTTCTTTCTGTCTTTCTTAGAAGTGAAACGGCTAAAGGATGCAGGCGGATAATTTCGACATCTTGTATAAAGTAGTGAAACGTTAGTACAAGTAGTAGTAGTACCAAAATGTACTGCATAATGGCAAAATTCCCCTTTCAAAAATTTTAAATGACCAGAAATTATATATATATATATATCATCACTGGTGCATGGACATAAACAACATTTTATATCTTCAAAATCTTCAGTCTTCTTCATAAGTGCAGTGGAGTAAAAAGTATGAGATGTCCCTCTCAAATGTAATAGAGTGGAAGTAATAAGTAGCACAAAATGGAAGTACTCAAGTAAAGTACAAGTATGTGACAGCTGGTCCAGCTAGTTGTTTTGAACTGCTTTATATACTATTGCAGTTTCATAATATTTAAGCTGTCCTGTCAGATAAATAAGTGAATAAAAAGGTTCATTATTTAGATGTACTGGCGTGCCAGAAAATACATATGTAATTGTACTTGAGTACTTAGTTACTTTCCAACACTGGAGATATGTAATGTGTCACAGCATAAATGCTCTGCCACAGTCTCAGGCTCCGTGTGTTAATCTTTTCCTCATCATCTCACCAAAGATCCCTGGGTGTTTTAAGACTGTGGATAGTGTAAGAACTGACACTTGGTGTGGATATCACAGGAACACCAGAGGGGGGCATCTGACTCTAGCTGGTTTAGAGTGGGCTCAGGATTGCCGTCTTTTCTTATTCATTTGCCGTTGTTGGGGCTGATGGTGCAGATATAGAGCGGTGTCTGTGGCTCCCACCAGGACCAGAGTTCAAAAAGCTGTCTGTGAATTAGCATGGGACTCTTAGTCCCCTTCTCCTGCTAGCACAGCTAGATTTTTTATTATCTTATTCATCATTTGCTCTGAACTATCTGTTAAAGCTCACATATTTGTATAACCATGCATAAAAGCCTCACATGCAGTGTAACACATTACATTATGATGAAAAAACACACACTTACAAACTGATCGGTTGATGGAAGAGTACTCGACAGCAGTGGCTTTGTTAGTCAAGAGTACAATTCAACGGCTGAGCAAGTTATTTGTTCCCATGTTATTTTAAAACTGCAACATCAGAGAAGCTGAAGTCAAGCAGTTATAAAACCCATTTGCCAAGTGCTCAGCGAAGCCTATATAAGGAGTGAGTGGATTACTCATTTCACACCTCACCGATGCCTACGATGTGCTAAGGGATCTTAGAGAGAGAGTGCACACAAATGGTCCACAATTGCAGAGTAATAACTAATATCTTGAAAACAGCCGTGGGTGGGTGGATAGTGGGATCCTTCTGTGTGAAACGTGGCCTTTTTGGAAGCCGCCGCTGCTGCTCAAACAGAATTTAAAACAAGCCATTTGTCGAAAAGAGATTTATTGAAAAGTATCAGGTGAGGTAGCCTACCAACAGTCATTTGACACTTATAAATACAAAGTTAAAGACATCCTAAATAAAAAATAATTTACACACAGCTAACAATGCATCTCTAGTTGGACACCTATTGTCTATACAGCCCAGTCATATTCAACAAGCAAATATTTACATATGCATTTACCCCTACACTGAGAGCAGACTCCTCTCAGGCCAATACACTTCCGAATGGAGACCCTACAGGTCTCTGACCTCTGCAAACAACAGATTTACTTACATACTTTATTTATTAAATACATTTTAGTTTAATTGTACTTCCCCAATAATTATACAAAGAGCTTCTCTGATGCATTTCAACACTTTTCAAAGTTGTCATCTCAGCAGTGTTTCTGTCATAAACCGAGGCCTACCCCATAAAACATCCTAACACAAAGCATTTAATCATCTACTGTAGTTTAAAACATCCTATTCCTTTCTTTTTTAATGATCTACCATGGTCTCCACACTGACTTGGAGTAAGTCAAACCCAACACATCCTGGCAGTCAGCCTCCTCTGAAGAAGACACATGGCTTTGCTCTGAGTCTGTCTCATCCAGGTCAGAGCACAGGTCATCGGAGGAGGTGGTGGAGGGGGCCGGGGACACCAGAGCCGTGTACATGCTCTCAGACAGGGACCAAGTGCTGTTGCTGCCGGGGCACTCCGACACCGTGTCCGGCAGCATCACCCGGAGCCGGTCTTCGTCGCTCAGGGGCATGCTCTCCAGGAGGTGGTTCAACAGCTCTGCGGCTACGGTTGGGTCAATTCCCGGACAGCTGGACACGAAAGTGTGCACGTCATGCATACACTGGATGTAGCCCGCGGCAAAGCGCTCACAGGCCTCCCGGTTCACGGCGTCCACTTCTACGGACAGATAAAATGAAACACCCGTTAGTTCAGAGGTTAGCAAAACTTCACTTTCACGGACCCTTACAAACTCTCTGCGCTAATTGGCTGAGCCGCGGTTGAATATGTACACGAGCACCTGTGGCCGCAGTACAGTTGATTAGAGTATTAATGCGCTGACCGTTATAAATTAACTTCTTGTTAGTGTTACAGCACTATATTGTTCAGCGGAGGAATGACACGTAAGTGGTATGCTAGTTTAAGTTAATAATGTTTGGTGAAAAGTAAAATATGTAATTAAGAGTATTAACAGTGGCTTAATGCCGCCCTCTCAACTTAACGTTAATACATATGGTTTACCTTGAGCCCGGTTTTGCAAGATGCTTTCCACACGTTTCACTGTCATCTCCAGCACTTCGGCATTCTCCATCTTTGATTGCAACTGCAGCGGGTGACAAAAAAAAGCGTAAGCAACAAGCACTGTGAACACAAGCTAGCTAAAACAAGACATCAGTTTAGTTCACCCTGACAAAAATAACAGCTCCTAAAGCAGGGGCCACAATTATATTCGTGTTATCTTACGTCTGCATCCGCGATGAGACCTCTGAGTTCTTGTAAACTTTCATTGATGCGAGCCCTTCTTTTCTTCTCGACCAGAGGTTTCCTCATCTGCCAAAACCAAGACAAAATCAAGAACAACAGAGTTAGCTACTTAGTCATTTATCAGCCAACTTCATACAGAAACACTGGCAGTAAGTGCTGGCACAGGCCGGTACCTTTCTGTCAGATTTGACTCCACCGCAGTTATCACCTCTGTCCATTCCGCTTGTGTTGTTCCGGATGGGGGCCATGTTGTTGAAGTTTAACCCCGGCGCTGCCAGAAGCCCACTGGGCTGGAGGTCGCTGTGTAATCCAAAGAGCCGTTACAGCTCGTCAATGGGACAGATGGCCGGGGGATCCCAGCAGCCAACAAAGCTTGTAGAGAGACCGGGCTCCTCAGTGCTGCTCCGAAGGGGCATGGACTCGGTATATATGACGGCTCATTTACATGTGAATGGGTTCACTGAGACGCATCGAGGGCGCGCAACGCTCGTACCCGCCAACAATTAGTGATCATGTTAGCTTTTGTTCCCAACTTTAGTCTGAACGTTCACACAGATAAAAAAACAAAACAAAACAAAACATGAATTATAAGATTATACCACATTTGGATCCCAAAATAAATTCTGTAGCCACAACCAGATAATATAGAGCCAGTGAAAGCAGTGGAAATAAAATCTTGGAGAGAAATGCAGGACACTGGAGTCTAAAAACAAAATGTAGTCAGTTCTTATTTCAGTATGTCAAGCTGTTGCAAAAAAAAATACATAACAATTTAACATTCATCCTTTAAATGTCTTCTTAAGCACTCTGTTTTAATGTGTGTCACCACTATAGGCAATGCATCTGCCAATTCTCACATTGCATCATTAGTCAGCTGCGCCTGTTTCATGCTTGATTGTGAGCCATCAGTCCACTTACTAGGCTATAGTGCTCCACTCCTGCTTTAAAAACAAAACCCTAATGTGAATTGGAAAATATGAGCCATTTGTCAAGTACATTACTCTCATGTGTAAAGAGTGCAAAGGGCCCTTCAGCCTCGTCATCAAGCAGCCTGAAACAGAGCTGGCTCGATTGCACTTATCCCTGTGTTTTGGAAGGTTTAATGACATGTTTTCATTGGCTATTCTATTATCATTTGGAAATAGAGCTTTTATAAACTTTCATTAATTTAAAATCAACTCAAAGTTCTTATATTGTTCAAATTGAACACGCAGTGCTGCTTATGTCTGTGGTGAGTCATGCAGACACACTGCCATGCGTGTTCACATATGGTGACGAGAGCTGTGTGCATGTCTGTGCAAATTTGCATGTGTTGTGTAATTTGCATTTGGTGGAGATTTGGTAATTTGCTTTGCTGGTTACAGCGGATACTCTGGCTGCTGGATGAAGGTGGTCGTATAGTATTAGTAGGTCTAGTTAAAGAAAAAAATAATTATTGGTCATTTGACCGTGACATTTCAAAGTTTTATTCATGAAATGAGAATTGGATTTTCTAGAACAAGTCTTGAGTATTAAAATCATCTGCACTAATAGTTTGGAACCACATGCAGTGACCTATTTTAGAAATGTGAGGTTTGCTTTAAAGTCCATTTACTGGTGTGTACTATACTACATGCTCAGCTTACATTGCATTACATTACACCATACATTAAATTCTCAAACTAAGGCACATATACAGTCATTTACAGTGAACTACTGTATGTACTACATGCCTTCATGAGCCCATACCTACATGCAAACTTGTTATTATTATTAATAATATTAACATTATAATTCTTATTATAATGAGATCAAACCAGTTATTAGTCTAGTAGCTGGCTCAGAGTTTGAAACATCCCTGAATTTCCGGATGATAGTGTTGGGAACATGGATGAGAAGAGGAGATGCAGCTTTAAATAAAATACGGAAAGTATTACCATATCGGGCACTTGCCTTCAGAATAAGGGCTCAATGTTGTGTCATTTCAACAAACAGGAGATAAAATTGTGTTGTTTCATCCTGAGCAGTTTTGATTATTCAGGTATATTCATATGCATACCAAAGAACGCACATACGGCGTATTTCCTGTGAATTGAAACGTTTTGGCCTCATTCGGACTCTTATTTTGACGGCGGCGAGGCGGCTTTTCCTTGAGACCCACACAGTGCTTGTTCGTCAGAGAAGACGCTCTTCTGATGTCACTGAGCCCCGGGGGCGAGTGTGGTCCGTCGCTATATAATCTCCCCTGCTCGGTGGATGAAGCCAGCGCACTGAAATCAGATACGAGAAAAAGCAAACACACATTGAACAATCAAACATGGTGAAGATCACTTTCCAGCCAGTTTCGGCGCAGAAGCCTGAAAAAGAGAGCGATGGAGACAAGATCATTATACCTCAGGCTCACGTGAGTTTGCATACTTTGTTTTTCCTTGTTTCGTGTTGTGGCATTGGCTCGTGCCTCAGTATACTGCAGCATGAGTATGATGCACTCCTTTTGTCTGTGCAGTAGGTGAAGAGATTCACTTTGGTCTGTTTATTCTTAGCTGTAAGGTTTGATTATCAAGTCACCTGATGGGATTTAAAATGCTAATCTGTCATCTATTACATTATGCAAACAACTTTTTTATATATGTATTTAAAACAGTATAAGATAAAAATAATTTATTGCTTCTATGTTTGTTTGTCTTTGCTATAATCTGAATGCAACTGAATGATTCAAAATCCCAGCACATACTGCACTTAATATTACTTTTTCTGGTGCACTTTTACTATTTCTGGAAGAAAAAAAAAAGCTTACTGTGCAATAATCTTATAACAACAAGGGTATAGACCCAACGTTGCAGGCCACCCCAGCCTAGGGATGTTGACATTACGTCACCTTGTTTGGCCACCTCGAGGACAGACTGCAGATGGCCGCCCTGTGAGTGCGCGCGCCTTCAGCAGAATATGACACCATTAAGTGGTTCGTAAAGTCTGCATTTTTAAAAGAGACCGGCAAAGGCGTCAGGCGTGCAAATAACATCAGTCTTTTCCCCCGTTTTTGTCGAAATGAGGGAAAAAACCAAACATGTCAGGTCACTGCACCAGTCAGTGACGTCACGAGGTGTTATGTCACGTGAATCCTGCAGGTAGCGCCGGAGAGAACATGAGCCTGTGAGTGAGCGTGGTAATCCAGGATTTACTGTGTGTCATGTAAGCTGTGGTCATGATTAAAGGCAGTTTAGCTTTTTAATCTCTCTCAAAATTGGTAGTATTAAAAGTCAGGATGGCAAAATGTCGCCATGTTGACATGTCCAGTTTCAGTGTTTCCTCCAACCTACCAAAGCTACCCTGAAACGAATGTGCAACATGGCAGATTGTCAGGTGCCAGTTCTCTCACAGGCCTGAAAGCATTTTGAACAGAATGAAACCATGCTTTACAGTTGATAGAATAGTTTATTGCACGTCTCTGAGTTGGGATTGTAGAATATCTTAAACCTGAATCAAATGTTTAGTCAGTCAGGTTTTCACATTAATCGGGCTCTTCTTAGCTTCCTGTCTGGACTACCTCTTGGGAGTTAGAGAAAATTAGATGTCTGGCACACAATAGATGCAATAGTCTGTCCAAGCCTCATCTTTTTCTCCCAGCACATTGTACACAATGAATACCGCTTGATGACGCATCCATCACTCCTGCAAACACCTTTCACCTGTTACGTCAAGGGAAGAATAAGACATGATGTCAAAGGCTGCGTGGATTTGGATTGGCTGCAACAGTAGGCAAGGCGTCAGAGCCAATGTGTGTAGATCTATTAATATGTCCGCCTCTGCCGAGGGACTCCTGCTCCACGCAATTGTTCTCGTTTTGACTCCCACTGAGGACGCTCGCTAACTGCAAATATGGAGCGTGGAAGTAGGCCTCTAAGAATAGACCCAGACGGCCACGTGCCAGCATCTTCGTCAGAGCCTGGCACAATCTGTTCTCCCTGCTTCCGCTCTCCATGGCAACAGTAGTAGAGAGAGGCAGCAGATTGACTGAGAGACTGTGGGTGGGCATCTGGCATGTCTCATTCCAGTCCAACATCTACCAGATCTCCTTCCCTGACTAATGATTCGACAGCCGTCAGAATTAACTCTATTACAATTTGTACTTTGAAGCGTGGCGGTGTGAAAGTTTCTTCCACCGACATCCCATCGTGGAACTTGATATGATTAACTCATCCTCTAACCAAACCACTTTTCTCTTCACAGGAACAGCTGGTTCTTCCTGTCAGGTCCAAGAAGCCTTTTCCAACCGGCCTCTGCTGCCTCACCTTTGGCCTCGTCATCTTCATGTCAGGACTGGTGCTGGCCTCCATCTACATCTATCGCTACTACTTTATACCTCAGGTCAGTTCACTCTACTTATCCTTTACATCATATCTTTAGCCTAGTGGTGCAGAATGATAACGAACAAAGATGTTAAGAACGATACAACCTGAAGTCACATGCTAACTCAGCTCTGTTGCGTCCCATTAGCAGATCCCAGAAGACAGCTTGTTCCACTGCCGGGTTATCTATGAGGACTCTGTGTACGCTCCTCTGAGGGGCCGGCAAGAACTGGAGGAAAATGTCGGCATCTACCTGGATGACAACTACGAGCAGATCAGTGTACCTGTGCCACACTTTGGAGGCAGCGACCCCGCTGATATCATCCACGACTTTCAGAGGGTAGGCCAAGTCATCAATATGATCACTGGTTTGCTCTGATTTCATTTTCCCTTTAAAGTGCTTCATCATGGCTTAACCTTCGTTTTATCCTGTTCCAGGGCCTCACAGCTTATCATGACATTGCTCTGGACAAATGCTACATCACTGAGCTGAACACAACCTTGGTCATGCCCCCGAGGAACCTGTGGGAGCTGCTCGTCAATGTCAAGGTGAGGCACTCTCTCCATTCGCTGCTGATGTCACTGTGAAAGCACTGTTGGAGGTGAATAGCTGTCTGAGCGAGCGAAGGACAGCGCGTTCCCTTCCTGTCTGCAGCGTTCCTCCCACAGACAGATCGACTGAGTGATTCATTTGTGTCTCCTTGTCACAGAGAGGGACATACCTTCCTCAGACTTACATCATCCAGGAGGAGATGATGGTGACGGGGAGGGTGAGGAACATGAGGCAGCTGGGCCCTTTCATCCACAGGCTCTGCTACGGCAAAGAAACCTACCGCCTCAGACGCCGCAACCAGCGCCGACGTGAGTACACACTTCAGTCCACTCAATATGAGATGCTAAATAATGAGTGCTCGGTCGCTTCCGCTGATTTATCACCCTCTTTCACACCAACTCTTGTGAGATGTTGAGTCATGTGACGTGTGCTGGGTCACCGTGATCGCTCTGCACTCAGGGAGGAAAGCGTTCCTCCAGTGAGTCACAGGGAAATCCGGTGTTCAGTTTTGCCGTGTAGGATCCAACAGAGAGCGAGCGACAATGCAGAAAACAAATACAACCAGAACCAAATAGGGGCTTCCTAGTGAACACTTAGGACATTGTGTCTGCAGTGTAAAATCCTCCTCTAACAGCCTGATCATCGTGTCAGTGTGTGTGTGTGTGTGTGTGGGCGCAGCCTGGGAACTTCCTGCTATGTTAGTCACTCGTAGTGCAGCGGACACATCCACACACTATGGAGGAGGTAGTGATGCACATGAGTGATATCTTTGTCGTCGCTGCCTTAGATTGGAGTGACAGCTTTAGGAGTGATGCGACAAACTTCCCCCGAGTACATATAAGGATGTGATTGGAGGGGATCACCACTGCTGACTGAAAACAGATGCTTAGAGGAAGGGCAGCAGCAGATGTATTATGAGCACTGCAGAGCTCCACTTTCAGCACCGAGCACATTTTCTAAATGTGTCTTCTTTCCTCTTCCAGGCATCGAGAGGCGTGAGACAAAGAAGTGCCACAGCATTCGTCACTTCGAGAACACGTTTGTGGTTGAGACCGTCATCTGCGACAGGGTCTAAATCTGAGGCGGAAATCACAGCCATCCAACTCTGAAGCCAATTTCAAACCATACCTCTGGAATCCTTTCGGCTTTTAACTGCACTTTAAGAGCAAGTGTTTGTCCAACACTTTCAGTTTGAATGTTTTTTTTTTTTTGGTTTTGTTTTTTGTCTGAAGTTGGAAATGCTCTTTTATTGTTCTTGTCTTTTTTATTCAGATAGTCTGTATATTTGGACGATGTTATACATGTGTTTGGATATATCTGTAGCTTGTCGAGTTGTGCATAAGATGTTTATGTGTGTTTCATCAGAAGACTTAATTTTATTTCAGACTTGTCCTTACTGTCATTTAGTAAATCAGTGTGCCGTGGCTGCTGGTAAGGATACTTGGAAGCTGCTTGCACTCAAGTCGTTTTCTTGGTTGTTGATTTATTTAGTTTTGAATGTCAGAAAATGGCAAAACATACCTCATGTAGTTTCTTTGCTGGTTTATATCATTAATGAATGGTGTACATAACTTTGATTGTTCCCAAGCAATATATACTGTAAATTGATTTTGAACATATTGTTACATGCATAGATTTTTATCTGAAATCGACTTGTTTTTGTTGAACGATCATTTCTTTCTGGTTTGTCTCTTTCTTTCCTCTGGTATCACACTTTTCCTACTCCTTGGAGAGAATGGCTTTAGACTGTAATTAGTAGCAGTGCTGTGGAGGGACAGAAGGAACCAAAGTCTGCAGTTAGCGCACTATGCTTAGTGTTCAGGATATGTGGAATATTTAGATGAATGCTTTTTACTGTAGATGATATCGAAGGCTAAAACTCATATTGTCTTGCTCTTCCTCCTTGTCACTTGGATTTGCTTGTCGTCTTCAGCCCTTACCAGTTCTCTTCCTATCTCGGCATTGTTATCTCTACAGCGTTGATTTGTCCCAACTAAAAACAAAACAACAAAAAAGATCTGGGGTGTCTTTCTAATGTACAACCTGCAGCTAAGAATTCTCTGTTGAGAGAGACCCTTAAAATGTGCTCATATTTCATTGTCTGGGACACCTTATTTCGCAGTACAGTCGATTTTTCTTGTAATATCTTGCTGCTTTAAGAATAAATGATCAAACTTTTCTTGTCTTTTGAGTGTTTGTTGGTATCAGTTTCAGTTAAGCATGCACAAATCTGCAAATTATGGGTTAGGATAATTGGAGATTGTACTAATAATAACTTGTCAACATTGTAAAAAGGCAGCTAGTCTTTTTGAAGGCAAACAAAGACTCAGTTTTTTCTACGTGAACTTCCTCACAGCCGGCGCAGACATAACGTAACCGGGACACACACGCAGCCCTGATCAGTTCATGGTCTGTGGGACATGTTACCCTCACTTAAACGTGTTGCTTAGGTATGTGTGAACACAAAACTGCAGCTTCACTGTGGTGAACAGAACACACGTCACAGGATGAACCTCTTGTGGTTAGCTGTATTTCACTTTAAATGGAAGGAGGAAATTTGGTTTCATGCAAATTGCCGAGAAAAGTTTTTACGTTTCACAATGGACGTTATCCACACACGTAGAACATTATGTTTTTGTCTTGACCTTATTTTATGGACCGATTGCACAGAAGAACATGAAAAAAAAGGCCAGACCTGCAAAGTGGGTCAGTCAGATCAAGAAGCTCCATGGCTTCATAAAAACAAATCTCAATTCAGGAACAATGACAGAAACAGAAGATAACAAAACTGAGCACAAACCAGAAAGAGTCATTGAAGGAGGCTGGTGCAAAATGAAAGTATCGAGACAGAAGTAATGCAAGTAAACCAAAACATGAGAAGTTTCATGTCTTAATACTGGTTTTATAGATCTTTACACTGATTATTTTAGATATTAAAAATGGTATTAATATACAGTAAATCCCCTAACAGAGTGCTTTGCAGACTTACAAACATCTTCCATATTTACGACAGGATGAATTTTCAACATGAGCAAAACAAGACAGAGAGCAGCTTAAGGTACCGCGGGTTTAGCTTCAGCTGCGTTCACATAAGTCAAATGTCCTCTTGTAAACAACATACTAATATCAAAACAGTCTTATGGTACACAGGTCAGGCCAGCAGCTGTTAACAGCTGGCTAACAACTTTAACAACGGTATTGCACATGTTTGAAGCTACATTGTAAGAATAAAATATAGCATGAATATAAAAATTACATATAAAATTATCTGTACACGTCATATATATATATACACACACACACATGGTTTGTGTTCATAAAACTTTGAGCTGACCTTACTCATGAGTCATAACAGGGCAATTATAAGAAACGTGTTAAGTGTATTCCCCCTGCACATCGATAAGGTTGGAGATCATTTAAAATCTGTACAAGTCGAAAAATTATGCCACTCAACTTCAGGCTTCAGGATGGATACATAAATGTAAAAAAATAAACACCAGAATACTCAGAATTTATGGGTTAAATTGATTTCTGATGCTATATTTATAGTTGCTTATTAATCAATATAGCTACTTGTATTACAAGTAAGTAGTATTTCTATAACAAGTGAAAAAGTGTCAAAGGCCCAAACTAAAAAAAATGTCAGCAATTTAGACACTGAAATGTCATTTAAATTACATTGTAAAAGAATATGTCGCCGTTAAGATAAATAAACATACATTTTAATTAAGAATAATTAATTACATTCATGTGTTCAAGATCACAACTGGTTGGTGTCTTTGAGAGATGTACACATCATGATTTATTCATATACTAAATGAAGTATGGAAATTAAATTAAATTTTAATGAATGTGTAATTGTAATTAGCTTCAGTTTTACTTAGCTAATTTTCACACTTTGCTAACTATCTGGTCCAAAATGTGTTAACCCCCACCTTAAACATTTGGCGCTCTTTGACTTGACAATTGGCATCCCACATCATTTTCTCCCTCACTGTCTCTGCGTTGGCCTGGATGAGCTGAGAGTGCTACATCTCACAAGCTTGTCCTTAAATCATTCTGGAGCTAAGTCACACTGTGGCTTGCTGATCGATTTTCTATTTTGCAAGCTACATTTTGGGTTTCAGTGCTCTTTGAGGTTACATAGGAGCCTACTGGCTTCCTGCCACTGGACCAAATCATGAATCAGTGCTCGTCAGATCTTCTCCATATGCTGCGTTTTAGCTTTACTTTCAGCACTGTGGTCAATTCAGACTGCACTCTGACCTACTTCTGTTCCCCTCATTTTAAGTGCATGTCAGCTACAGGAAACAATGCTGGCTCTTTTTCAGTTTCACCTCTCAGCCCTAAATCTCCAGCAGTCCTATGAGGACAAATTAAAATTATTTTTCTTATCTATGTCCCATGTTCAGACCTCCGAAGTGCTGAAGGTGGGTCTTCTTTGGCTGATCACCGACAGCCTGAAGGTGTTTCTGGTGCTCCTCACCTCATGAGCGATGAAGTAGTAGCACAGAGCGTCCAGACAGCAGGTGACGTTGGACAGACACATAGATATCTGTATGAACAGGCTGATGCTGGTCTTGGTGCCGCAGTCCTGAATCACCCCTTGGTGCACCTGCAGCGGGGAACAGAGAAACCTTAGTCTTCCTTCCCAGCTACATGGTTACAGCACGAGGGGTAACTTAGCAGTGTGAACGCGGCTTTTTTTTTTTTTTTTTTGCATTTTCTTATCAGGCTTTCTGTTCTCTATTTTTTTTAAATGTATATCAGCTCCAGGATGTCATGATCTTTTATCTTTATAGTGTTTCTTGTGGCTGAAAAAAAAAACAGATGTCCTATTTGATACGAAAATGAAATACATTTACAAATTTGGCAGCCGCTTTTATCTAAAGCGACGCACATACGAATTCATACACCGAGGGCACAGCATCAGAGTTTTTGGGTTCAGTATCTTGCCCACGGATACTTTGACATGTGGATGACCGCTCTACCTCATGAGCCACAGTCACCCCAAAATAAGATTAACAGTGCATCATGTGCTTCACCATCAGCTGTCTAAACTGGCTGCTTTCTTCTTCTATGGATATATTTTTTAAACATTTACATTGAAAAGATAAGACCATTTGAGAAATGTGTTTGAAAATGATCAAATAGTTTAACTGTACGCCTACTGGTTTGCCAGTTTTCAAACCAAACCAGGCAAAAAATGCTTATTATCCAAAAATACGTCAATATTTCTAAAATCCTGGTTACTCTAAGTTTGTTTGATTTAGTGAAAAAATCAAGGCAGCTACTTCTGACAGCGATGTAACACAAAGCGGGTACTCCTGCTGCATGAACTGGCAAACACAGCCCATGAGAAAGCGAACTGTTTTCCCGCCTCAGTGAAATGATTTGAGAATCTGATCCCTTCAGTATAACTAATTCAGTATAACACAGAAATCATATTCAGGCATTTACAGCATTTGTTAATTGCACAATTGTGATTTTTAGACATCACTTGATACATTATTCTTCACATTTTTTCTTATCTACTTTCACCTCTCTTTTCACTTCAGATGTCAGTTTATTGAAATTGAACTCGCAGCTGATCTCACCAGGAACTGCAGGAGGATGCCCAGGTGGCTCGGGGTGAAAGGCACCAGAAAGGCACTCAGACTGCTGTAGATGATCTTCACACAGGCCCTGCTCTGCGCGCTGCGCTGGCCTGACTGCTTGAGCGCCAAGATGGTCCGAACCGAACAGTAAACCACCACCAAAGCAGGCAACAGGAACCCAAACACCTGCAGACAGATGATCACCAGAGGGCTCCAGCCTTTCTTTGAAAACCCATGGAAGCAGTGGAAGTCCTTCTGCCCGGCCTCCCTGAAGTTACAGGTGGTTGGAAAGATCGTTGCCAGCACCAGCACCCAGACCCCCATGCAGGTCCCCAGAGCCGCTTTGGGTGAACGCAGCTGTTTGGCTCTGAACGGGTGACAGATAGCCACCCACCGATCCACAGCTATACACATGATGGTGTAGATGCTGCCATATATCCCAACAAAATACAGACTTTCCAAGACCGAGCAGAGAGGTTGCAGGTTGGCAGACCAGCGGTGACTGGTGGCGTGCATTTTGAAGGGGAGAGGTAAGATGAGGAACAGGTCCATCAGAGCCAAGCTGGACATGTAGATTGTTGACTCTGTCCATTTTCGCAGAAAGACACAGAACACAAACAGCGCGACAGCATTGAGAATCAAACCACAGAGGAATATGGGGATGTAGAAGACCAGCTCCAAGTATGTCATCAGGTGGTCCACATGATCAAATGAACAGTTGCTTGTCATGGTGCCACTGCTGCTGCTGCTACTGCTGCTGCTGCTGCAAGGAGAATAATTTGATTTAATTTCAGCAGCTTTGGCACAATTTCAAAATGAATGTCTTTCCTGTCATTACTCTTTGTTCCCACAGAGAAACATCTGTAAGAGAATGCCACTGCGCCAAGCCACTTGAAACCTCTCAGTTGTGTGGGTGCACAAGCTGTGAACTTGTTTTTGCATAAGCTTTCTGATGTAAAAGCCAAAAACACAAAAGAGAGAATATATACTGTACTAGTTTAAATCACATGCTCAGTGTTCACTGTCTGCACGTTTTCACACCCTTGGCTGTTCGACCTTTTCAGTGCACCTGTTTTTAATTAAATTCCAATTAAGAGTCCCATAAGAATCTGAGGGAGTGGTGATTTTAACACAACAAAACAGAAAGAATCAGGTCTTCTGTGGAACCTGGAGTTACTCTAAAGTCGTCACTACAGGAAAATGTTGGCTTGTGACTGAGAAAGCTCAAGCTAATAGTACTTTAAGAAGTGAAAAATGTGTTTTTAGAGAAAGACCAAAATCATATCTCTGAGCTCTGTTATCTAGAAGATCAAAAAATCATCCACTAGACCTCCCAGATGTTACAACTTGAGTAGATACGATTGGCAGACATACGTACAGTATATAGTTGGCTGACTCAACTTTTCAAGATCGAGGATCTTTCCAACTAGACACAATTAAATTAATAGTATAAAATATTTTGTCATTCTTTTATGTTAATTCTTTACTTATATCTCCTAATTTTAGAGGATTTGCAATGAAAATCTGGCTCGTAATTAAAACACATAAAACAAAGTGCTACACACCTTTCCTTCATTGCTAACATTTAACTGCAACAGTTAAAAAGTCCGACCTGACAATGTTTTCGTATTAGATATCTTGTACAGTGGAAAATATGAAATGTAGCTGTGCTCTTACCTCACGGATACCAGTTTCAAACGTTCAGTGTGTGTGTGTGTGTATGTCTGACTGTCTGCACTGTGCCAGACGCACTTCTGCTTTCTCTGTCTTTGTTGTTTCATCACCACTTCCTGAGTCATGCCACATATCATGCGTATAGTTCAGATATGTATTATTGCCGTTAAAAATCAAAGCACAGGTGAACTTGTCCGGCAGGTTTTGAAAAGATACGAGCATGCATGGTCACTGCAAACTGCTAGAGCAGACGATTTCATTTGTATTGGAGGAAATGAACAGGATGTGAGCATTACTCATAGTGATAAATATGTTGTTTGTGTTGTGCTTTTTTAAGCACTGAGATTGACTATATCTATTACACACACACACACACACACACACACACATATATATATATATATACATCATATAAAAACTGAACAAACTAGTATACAACTAAATGATTAATCAAAAATATGCAAATGAGTTGATAATGAAAATAACCAGAAAATGCATTTCTTGCAGAACATGCAGTGTGAATGCTGACAGCTAAAATACATTTCAAGCATTGCTTGAAATGCAGAAATGTGAAATTAATTACCTAAAAAATCTCAAAGGCAAAATGCACTGCACTGCACTGCAATGGTGGCTGCAATTGCATTTCCTTAAGAAACTGAGAGTTGAAAAACATTGTTTGAAAAGCTGCAAGCTAAACTTCAATATTGTCAAAGCTGGAAGCTGAAATGAATTGAAAGAAGAAATGCTTTCTATTAATATCACACAGATCAACTGAACTGCTGAACACTGGTTTAAAGAGCTGAGAGTGACAAAGCATTACTGAGCAAAACAATGCAGAAATGTGAAATGAAACGCTGGAAATGATCTGCATTGTCCAGGGAGACCATGAGCTGAAATGCACGGCTAAAAAAGGTGGAAGCTAAACTAAGTTTTTCACTGCACTGATAAATTGTTGAAAATAGGCTTAATATTTTACAAGATATGAAAGCTAGAAATAAGTTCCATAGACGCATTCATGTTCTTAAAGAGCAAGTTTAGCATTCGAATGGTTTCCGTCGTTTACGCTATGCAGAAGTTGTAGTCGACTGAAAAACATACAGCAGAAGTATATATTGCAAGTCTTGCTGAAAATGCAGAAATCTGAAATGAAGTATTTATTATGAAATTGCAACCTTGTCTGCTGTCCCCCCAGTAAGCTCCTGTTGCCATATGTGGGGCTTTTATTTTGAAAATCCAGCCTTCTTTTTGGCTGGATTTTCAGACATGGCCCCCTGATGTTACCACAGGGTGCCTTGTATTTTGAAAATCCAGCCATCTCTGTGGCCTTCACACTATGCTCCTGTTACCATCTGGGGGCTTTTATTTTGAAAATCCAGACTCCACTAGAGTGCCCAGTATGAACTCCTGGTTTCGACTCAGTATGTGTGTGTGTGTGTGTGTGTGTGTGTGTGTATCTGTCTGTAAGAATCCTCACAAAGACAGAAAATAGATTTAAATTGTGAATTAAACCTGAAAAAACTTCATATTGAAATGAAATCACACAGATTGGGATTGTTCACTGCATCTCGCGAATGGAGCCACTTACTAAATGAACCATTGAATGTGGTGATGGACACTCATGTTGAACCATGTATGAAGTCTGCACCAGGTAGCTTTACATTGTTGAACATTGCTCAAGTCAAAACCTAGTTTGTTTCTAGTCACTTTGATGTGTACCATTCTGTGATTTCCATTCTCAGACTGGTCTGAGTGGGTCCTCCTATCAGTCTTTTCTCGATGAGACAGACTGAAAGCTGAACATTCATTCTTTCAAGTCTGTGAGAAGATGCAGAGGCAGATTTAGACTGTGATTATGTTTGAGGGTTTCCTGGTTTCGGGTGCTAAGATGACTTAACTGTATTTAAAGTGTGAGAAAGTTTTTGCCCCTTTTATCACTAATAAAATGAATCAATGATGATGTTTGAACTCGAATCCTGAGAAATGTTTTTGAATTTGATAAAATCAGACAGATTTTGGGCACATTAGCGCTAAATGTTGCTCTCATTTTTGGGGAAACCCAAAGCCTCTTCTGTAAAAATGAAGCTGCTCGTCACACTGCCACCTACTGTTGTGACTGACGTGAGCGGTCTTATTGGGCAAATACAAATCTCCTTTAAATCGCACTTTAAATCACACCGAATGGTTTTATGACTGTCAGGGCTCACATGGGTTTGTTTTGTATAGTTATTTGAGACACACAACTTTGTACAATTAACACATGCTGCTGCGTGTTTTTACACTGATTTACTTAAGTCAATTTAACAAAACACATAGAAATGAAACAAAGGGATTCAAATCATAGTCGTGTTAAGTTATCATGCATTGTTTACTGTCTATCAAAAGGACTCTGACATCCAAAAATGTTTTTCATGCAATAAACTCGATGCTAACTGACCAAAAAAAAAAACATAAAAAATTAAAGAATGCCCCATAAATATCATCCCGTTGTCGGTGTTGACTCAGAGGTCATGTGTTAAAAAACCACACAGCAGTCACAGACATTTGGCATGTGATTTATTATTTGGATTTATTCAACTTCAATCTGGACCAAAATAACTGGGCAGTGACATCATCCAGCTGAGGAGGTGTTTAGAAAAAGACAAAATACTAAAATAATCCCCCACCTCCTGCTCCCCCCCTGCAAATAAAACAACAAAAAAAAATCTACAAACACTCACTTGAGTGCAAACACGCGTTCATCCACACTCTATATTTACTCTGCAGGTAAAACAAACAACCCCGGCTGCCCTGTTTACATTCATCGAAGACGCCTTTTTAAAATGCTGTCTTCTTATTTTGACTCGACAAATGTTTGGGAATGGCGCAACGCAAACTGCAAAACTTGTACACGGGTGACGCTGAGGGAATATTTTAGAAACTATTTTAGTAAAATCATAGTGAGAAACTAATAAAAGCTCACATGTGGGCTCACACATCGTTCTTATTGAAGGAAAAAAGTGAGACAGACAAACAAAAGTTGGACTTCATGTACAAATAAAAGCACACACACGCAGGATGCTTCACATCAAAGATCAGGACACAAACATTAAGGAGCCTTCAGAGCACGCATGGGAGACAAGAACGAAAGATGCGTTAAAATGACATGGACATGCTATGATTTCCACTGGAAGAGCCAGCCAGCTTCTAACATCACACCTTTAGACACACGTGGACATGATGAGCAACAGTTAGCGCGATTACAGGAGGAGAGAGAGTCTGTCAAGGGACCTGCCACAATGTCTCAGCGTCTACAGCGAAGCAGGAGGCACAAACTCAAAGAAGGACGAGCGGCGAGTTCAGAGACTGAGAGAGGCAAAGGAAAAATGTTGACACACTCATGGTTTTAAAAAAAAAAAAAAACACGTGCACACACACACGCACACACACACACACACACACATGCATACACAGGCAAGATGGGATGCATTCACTCTAGGAGGCGGTGAACTTCCTGAGTGTGATGACGATGAGGGCGAGGAGGACGGACGCTCCCAGGAAGACTGCTATAACGATGGCTGTGATGGCGCCCGGCCCCAGCACCCCTACACACACACACAAACACACACACACACACACACACACACAGAACACACACAGGAAAAAGATGCAGTCTAAATCATTTGAACACATACGACTGACAGACATGTGGTGGCTCTGAACGCTACATCGGTTTTACCTTCCTCCTCATCCATGGCCTGGGAGTGTGTAGTGTCCTCGTAGTCGAAGGTGAAGGGCTGCTCCGTCATGTCCTGGAAAGGGTCTTTGGTGGTGACGTCACTGGGCGGCTCTCCAGACATGGTGTCTTGGTTGTCCCTGGTTGTTGAGGCAGGGTCTGCGACTGTCTCTGCAGATGGAGAAAAAAGTCACTCTTAAGCTCTGACCAATGACTTACTGCATGTTTTCTAATGGCAGCAATTTCACCAGCTTTGCTAATGGCTCTGTTTGACTTGTCTCTGGGCGCTGAGGCCTCGGGGACGCAGAGCTGCAAACATGGCCCCCATCTGTAAGGACTCCAACAGCCTCTCTCTGTCTCCCTGGGTAAACGGCTCAGGCCGGGGCATAAGGATGTCTTTGTAGAGGATGAACATTTTGTCCGTTTGAGCTGCAGGTCGCCTCTCCACGCGTTTCTCTTCAGACCGAGGGTTCAACCAAGCTCGTCTATTGTCACAAACTCTCCTTCAACCAAGGTTTGCTTAGTCATTTCAATGGAGTGGTGAATATTTGATGCTTTAGCACAAACAGCTCGTGGGAGAGGCGGTGATGGACTCTCTGCCGTCTCATCCTCTGCCAATCAATCGCCTGTTCTCTTTCCATCCCAAATTGTCCACTGACATTCCTCCCGTCCGAGCATGAAGTTGCCCTGAGACTTTTCACACCTCTGCAGCAGCCAGAGAGTCAGAGTCTCTCTCCAGCCCACATTTCTGTTTCCTGACACGACTTTTTAGAGCTTCTGGAAAAGCCCAGTTGCAGCTAAACCACCAATACGACTCTGCGTTTGTGGCCGCCGCCGTCTTGATGGTAACTGGGCGGCTTTTCTTTTGAAATCCAAAGGAAAATTTGATCGTCATCACCCCTGAAAAAACAAACTCTTCACACACAAGCCCACCCACTCACTGATTCACTTATCCTATCCTCAACTCTACACATACCAACAAAACCATAATCCAAACATATTTACAGTCATCTTATTTAACGCTACTTATTTACTTTGTAGGCTCTGACGCCCTCAGTGAACTCCTTCACCCTGTTTTACATCTTTTCTGTGTCATCTTATTCTAACAGAGCAGAAAACATGACATGATTACTAAGAAACTAGTGCATCTGATTTAATCCCAGGTCTTCAACGTCAGCATGTTAGCGGCGGTGTCTTCTAAATTCTGATATGCACTTCTGACGCGAGTGTTTTGATGCTGCTGTGTTGACTCTGAGTCGTGTGGAACTTCCTGTCCTGTAGCCGGCTGGAGGTTTGGAGGCCCGGGCCTCCGGCCAGCTTAGCCATCAATGAGGCCTTCAGCCGAGGGCACAAAAGGCAGCTTGTGCGGTCATGGAGGGCGGCGGGCTGCAACCAGTAACAACCGGCCAGGCCCAAAGCAGGCACTGACTGGGTACTGCATGTCAAACAAACTTGTTTATAAAATAGTCCGTGTGTGTAAAAGGCTGTGCCTTCTGGACAGCTTGATTTAATAAGAAGGCAAAAAATAATAACACGATGTTTTCCGTCGGTGTTTGTTTCCACAAGGAGGGGTTTACTCCAGCTAGAAGTTTCTGTTTAATGGAATTAACATAACTGAAGAAGAAAAAAAACAATCTTCTCAGCTGACAGCGAGTCATGAAGGCGGAGGCTCCCAATGTTTGTGGTCTGATGGAGGCGAACTGCTCAGATGAGCTCAAGTACCGCTGCATCGACACCGTCCGACATGTGTGAACTATTTGTCCATCTTATTTCAACTACTAGCTATGAATTACTACTGTTTTTCCCTTATCTTTGGCAAACTGTGTCAAATTTCTATTCACCACTTAAAGCTAACTATTTCAAGTGCTCATCCATTATTCTATTTCAATCATTTATTCATTACTTTTAGCACAAACTATTACAGATTCTCGTTCTCTCACTAGTTTTCAAGCAGTTAGACGGCAAATTTGGATGAATAAGTTTTAATTTCTTAAGCTTTCCATGGATCACCTGCTGACTTCAGAAGTAGTACAAGTACCCCGAGTTGAGAACTGCACTTTTTAAAAGACATGACTCCACATGTCAGTCAAGAGCCCTCGTTTTCTTTACTCAAGTCCAGACTCATAAAAGCCCGGCAGAGTGGAGGGAAGGCTGATTTCAGACATTAAAAGCACAGAGAGCCATTTGTTGCTACCT
Organism: Chaetodon trifasciatus; assembly: GCA_037975065.1. Taxonomy (NCBI): domain Eukaryota; kingdom Metazoa; phylum Chordata; class Actinopteri; order Chaetodontiformes; family Chaetodontidae; genus Chaetodon; species Chaetodon trifasciatus. The sequence continues at coordinate 7,049,440 of JBBMOE010000012.1, forward strand.
CAGGCCTCTTCGGTCAGGATTTCACACCAGCCGGAGAGATGACAAAGCGCGCAGACAGGCGTGTGTGAAAAGCAACCGCGCCAAGCATTGAAACTGCGAGTGATGCAGCCCAAACATGACATCGGTGGTGTCGTGTGTCCTTGCCTCACCCTCTTTAACTTGCACAGGTGGTGGCCACATTTTCCAGAATTAAATATTTTACAGCGTGTTTTGGATTTTATTCTGAAATGACATTAGGAATGGGGTTAGACTGCAAAAACTGGTCTCCGTGCCCAGGTACAAAACTGATGATGAAGTCTTCTCTGTGCTGTAGGACAAGGCTCAGCTGCATCTCTCACATTTTAGCAAGTCAGCCATTTTGAGGAAGGAGAGATTGTGTGAGTAATTATCACACTGTGTTGCTTAAACTTATTTCACAGTTTGTTTTCCCATGCTGAGTCAACCGTTAGGGCTGCATGTCACGCTGTTTCAGTCACTTGGTCGGTTGGCGTTGTGGTCAAGATTGGTGGCACGAGCTGAAAATATCACATACTGTTCATGAGAACCACATCGCTGATAAGAAGCTGCTGCGAAGTGAAGACGCAGCGTGCAGCCGGGCAGAAGGAGCAGCCATCCTTCATGGCATTCGTCTTTAAACATCCTCTGAGGGGCATCCAGATAGTTAAACGTGGCAAAAAAAGTGAATCCCTGAGTGTTGTGAGGCGTTAAAATTATGTTTCCACCTTAAAATTGGACAGTCCAAAGCACGAGGAGGAGAAAGGCGGCAGTAGGTTTTGTGTCCCATGTAAAAGGTGACACATGTTTTTTTTTTCTCCACAGGACAGGGAGGACATTGTCCACTTGCTATGTCCCGTTGTCCTATTGCCCCCCTTGACCTCTACTGTGACCCCGGAGCCTGAAAGCTGCCCTGCTAAGTGTCCAGCAGATTTTTTCAAGTTGACTTGAGAGTAAAAGAGGAACAGAGAACACAGAACAAAGTGAAAGTGAAAGAAAGAGCGGTGAGTGTGCAAAGCTGTCAAATTTTAAGTAGAACTTGTGCTGTAAACGCTTCCTATGTCCCAGAAAATGTCCACAGATGAAGACAGAACCATTTCATCTGTACCTGCTTCTTTCTACCTCAACATCTCCCCACATGCATGTGCTAACCTACACACCTGTGGATGTTTCACTACCTCAAACTACACAGAATCACTTCAGCTTCATGGCTCGAGGGCTGCAGGTATTCAATTTCATGTCAGCATCGGGCATCATGAAAGCAACCGAGTCATCCTGTTTGTCAAAGAGCAGCTTTCACAGCTCTCAGAGCCTCAACAACTGCATCATTTACATCAGACTGCAGACTCACACATGCAGGCCTGTGAGTGTGTGTGTGTATGTGTGTGTGTGTGTGTGTGGAAAAGAGGGGTAAAATGACACGTATGCACACACCTTTGATTTAATACCTGGACCAAACATTAGCCCATGAATCACATACATCCAGATATGCAAACAACTATAAATGCAAGGAATAGAAAACCTTAAACCTACCCATTTTGAAATGTTCCACAAGGGTAATTGGGTGCAAAAAAAAAAAAAAAAAAAAATCTGCAATGATTTAAAATTACCCATTTTTCTGTAACAAGAGGCTGTGATTTACAATTTGCTGTAACCTTTTTTCTCACATCACACCTTTCATTTCAGCCAGATGTTGTTTTTCTGTATAAATCAGACACTGTCTTCTGTTTGTTGGAACATTTCCACCATAATGAGTTGTAGCACACACCGGCGAGGTCGCACACTGGTCGTCCAGCCCACATAAATGAACTAAAAATACCAATAACACTGAAGAGGAGGTTTACCTGTGTGTGCAAAGGCTACCATGAGGCCTAGGAGCACCAGGAGGAGGAATCTGCAGATACTGCTGCTGTGGACCATGGCGGCTGTGCTGGATGAGCGTCAAGACAGAACCAAGCGTCTCCAAAACTCCTCGAGTGGCAACTTCAAACGAGTAACTGACCCCGGGAGAGGAGCAGGAGGAGAGTACAGGAGGGAGAGAGGTAGGCAACGGAGGGGGTGAGAGCAGGGGTGGGACTAGGTGTGCACAGGACCGTCTGGACAGTGTGGACTTTGTGAGCACATCATTGCAGGGCACACCCACTCCAAGCTCCTTCGGCCACATAGCTGGGTGTGAGGGGTAAATGTTAGGCAGCCACTGACCTTGGCCGGGTCACATCCTGAGGGTCTCTGCTGGACGTTTTTATGCCTTTACTCTGGAAGGAAATGTCTGACGGCAAAGAAATCTACAGATGGGAGAAGAGAAGGAAGTGTTCAGATGTAAATGTACGAAAATCTCCTTATGAAAATAGTCTATAAATCCTGCCTCCTCACGTCGAAGTACAGAATTATTAGCAGCATTATACAGAATGACCTGTTACACTCAATTACTGATCAATGTTACTGATACATCAGGACATAAACAGTAATTTAAAGGGCTAATGTGGCAATTTAGTACGGCACTCTCAAAAAGACGGAGGACTCACAAAAGACAGATTAAGAATGGCCACAATCAAAGTTGTCTGTGCTGTGATGTCCTCATTTAAGTCCCCTGTGTGGTTGAAGAATGTTGGGTCCTACATTTCCCATAATGCAGCTGGTCTGGTAATCACACTGGATTAGCATTATGTTCCACTTCATTCATACAGCCTGACATTGCTTTCATGTTTCTTGTTCGGAGTCGTTTTGTTTTACCCAAAGTCGTCCCACCAACATCTTTTGGCTGACCAGGAAGTTGCTTGGAGCAGTTAACGGTTTTCACTGTGATCAAAGAAATGCGTAAATCTAAGAGTTGCTGTTCCTGTAATGCGATTTACAACATGCTGTGTTAATCTCACCCACACTCGTTGGTATGTTTCTGTTGCTATTTTTAATGGATGTAGTACCTTTAGCTACGTAGGAAGATGCTGTCCTCATTCTTAATCCTGCCTGCTAAGCTATGAGTGGCCAATTGTTTCTCTAACCAAGAGAAACAGCTGCAAACGGGTACGATGTCAGAGCTACATAAGTCTCTGAACAAAATCTGAGATGTGGGTGGTGACTCAGATATCTGGAACCAGGCTATAACGCAACCAGTGTCACCCCCCCCCATTCCATCGTCATCCTCAAACCCACATCATTAGGTTTATACTGCCAGTGACTAAGATCCTCCTGAGCAACGGAAGACATGATTGTTATGAAGTGTCCTCTTCAGCATTAGTAAACCGACCCTTGTGTCAAATCAGTGAAGGCCTGAGGCCAAAGGAGAGGAGTATAAAGCACATTTGTCTGTATAAAACTATTAAGCAACAAAATTAATGTAGTCAAATAAAGACCCCCAGAAGTGTACTTCAGTACAGAAAGTCATGTCAGCTATGATGCAGTTAACTTGAGAAAATCAGGGTTTGCTGTATTGCTGAGGGATATTTTGGCAAAGCAAATGTAATTTTTGTCCTTACCCATGTCTTTTGGGCAGTCTTCACACATTCCTGTACTGGCATTGAAGGCTTTTCATAAAGGTTTGCAGGTCGGTATGGCGTCCATCTGTGTGCATGCTTCAAAACATGCTGTTGCTTTTCATTAGAAGGATATTTGTGGGTTTCGTTTCCTCTTTGTTGATTTATGAGAGGACGAGCTTTTACTTCCTGAAAAGTTGTGTTTTTTGAGAGAGCGCACGTTAAAACTTAAAGGTTCATTTCTCATTAGAACACCAGTCTCACCTCCTACAAAGAATTAACAGTCAGCAGAACACAAGCACCAAACTACCGGGAGGAAGGCACGAGCTGTGATTACTCATTTTCAATCTCGTATCTAACGTCTCAGCTCAGAGGGATTTAAAATGGTTAGTTCATTAACAGTGAATGCTGATTCAAGGCCTCTCAAAACACCTGGCAATGATTCATTTTCACTTATACATTTCCAGCCCTCAATAGGATTCAGTAAAACGTGATTTATGGTAGTGTGACAGGGTGAATGCGTGTGAATCCAATGAATTCTGCACATTTTGTGGGTTTTCTGAATAGCTCAGACACAGGTGTGAACAGCCCACACATCAGACTGTTTTATTATTTCATACTGCAATAAAAAAGTATGACTCCAGCAGATCATTTTCATATATTATAATACAGATGCAGAATTGAAAGTTTATTCTTTAAACAGCCTAGTATTTTACAAGAAATAGATAACTACTTGGAACTTTTGAACATGTCCTTAAAACAGGACATAAGTGGGCACGAATCCTTGGGCTCTACATTGCCGTCATTATCCATGAACACCCAGCAGAAAACAGGGAGGGGAAAGAGAAGGAGGGGATTAAATGTGAGGGGGGAAAGTTTCAATAAATAAAACAAAAACAGTGGATATAACCTCTCTAACCTTTCCCATAATAGCCCACCCCACCCATATATCCACATTTAATAAAAATCCCATATAATGGAGGCCGAATTTGAAATTTGTTGTTGAATTTCTACATTACATGATTCGGGACCGAGCAGCTGATGCCGAACAGACATCAACACCTCTGCAGAGTCTCTCCAGAAACTTGAGTTCACTCGGCGGTCGCCCTCTCGGCTGGTCAGTTGTTTCTCTGGCCGGTTTGCTGCAGTCCATTTCTATGGAGAGTTTTTAGCGGATAATAGGTCCGTACGCAACAGGAAAACACAGCCTGCCTCAGAGATCGCCGTTTGTTCACAATTAGGAATTTCTGAGGGATTGCCAGAGTGTGTCTGATAAATGGGGAACTGAAAATAAAGGTGATAGCGGTGGAGGCAGTTGAGGGGCCGCAGCAGGGGTTCAGGTAAAACAGCTGCTGTTCAAATTGGATACAGTCAGTGGGGTTTGCTTGGCTGCAGTCCCTTAAAAGTCCTCCAAAGTCTCAATCTCTCCCATATTCAATCTCTCAGATGACGCATTCACAGAAAAACCTGAAAGATTAAAAAAAGAAAGATCCAATTAGCAGATGAGACACATGAAGCAGTGACACATCTATGCAGATTTAGCACATGGCTGGACGCCCTCACCTAGAAGGCTGGGGTCTGCGCGGACCATCTTCTGCTTCTTTTTCTTCTTCCCTGAGGTGACGGTCTCAAAGCGCTGCTGCTGGCCGCTCGTATGGTTCGACTGGTAGACCGACGAAGATCCTGTTCCACCCCATACAGAATCCTGGGCAACAGAGAAACGTGGCTTTAAAGGACCGATTCAACTGTTGAGGATTGTTTTCCTGCTGACTTTTAATTAATTTTCCAAAATCTTGTTTTTTGTTCACTCCAGGGAAGAATGCAGTTTATCTGCTTTTACAAATGCTCCAAGTTCAATGAATCAGAGTCTCAATCAAACAAAGTGTTCATGGCAGAAGAGAAGTAAAATAACTGCATCAAGACAGTCAGAATATTGAAGATAAAGACAACGTTGCCTTCAGAAGTTGCAGTAAACACAGTATGTGTGGGCACTTGCATATTGCAATCTCAACATGCAGTGCGACACAGTAAAGTGAATCAAAATATGTGATGAATAAAGTATATTCACATTAAAACCTGCTCAGTGATATTCAAGACTGCCTCTATCATACTTACACACCCAGAAATATTCAAGGAAGACAGACTGCAGAGCCGCACAGAAAGATCTGACAGCAGACACATTTATATTCTCTCATGATATATACACTTCATCATATCGCCCAAACCTGACACACCCCTGATTTCAAGTTTAAGAAAATATGACATGTAGCTTTAACAAGACAGAACACTTTGTCAACACAGACAGATTTGGTCTTCATCCCCTTTAGGAACAGGAATGACGTCTTTTGGGGCTGAGCCAAGGGGGTGACGCGACAGAGATTCACACCAGAAATGTGAATAACAGTAGTGGCCATGGAATATGACGGCATTGGCTGTGAAGGGGACTTGCTCTGACTGCTCTGAGCATGGCAGACATGTCCCAGAGGGAAAACTATTCTTGGGGCACAAAAGGGACAGAAATTGCTTTGATGACATTAGAAGATTTACATGGTTTCTGCAGCAAACCACAACCGAACCTTTCATACCCATGTGCTGGGCTTTGGGTGCATTCACACCTGTAGTTTGGTTCATTTGGTCCAGACCACAGGGGAAAAAATGATGCCTTGATGCATTTTAGCTGTGGTCCAGTTTCTGTTCACACTGACTTTTTACAAACAACAAAGAGGATAGAGGAAGTTACACTGACTGACAGTTTTGGGGACTGTCATCCTGCATCATCAGGACACACATGGGAAAATCAATCTTTGGAGCTCATGAAGATAACTGATTATTAGCACATTTTAAGTGTGAAAGCACCCTTTAACTCACTGGCACCACTTCAGTCTTGCTCACCTGCTGCTGCTGCTGCTGCTGCTGCAGCTGCTGCTGCTGCTGCTGCTGCTTGAGGGCTTGCTGTTGGTTCTGCGGTGCCTGTTTCTGTTGGTTAGCGTTCTGTTTGGCACGACGTTCCAGGAACTGCTTGGCAAAGTCCTTGGCCTCGGGAGTGTCCCCCAGATAGGCCCTGACATAGTCGTGCACCTCATATGGAGAGTCCACTTCTTTCAGGAAGGATGCAAATGTGGGAACTGGCAGGGACACAGGCGGAGAATATTTGTGAGTTCGGCTTCCAGAAATGGTCCATCGATAGTTGTGGGTGGAGAGCATTTGCAAAAACATATTTTTCAAGTCTTACCATCCAGGTTGTTGGCTGTGTTGAGGGTGTGCAGCGTTTGCTCACACCATTGCATGAAGGTGTCCTGCTGGCTCTTACTGACCCCTTGAAACAACTTTAGCAGCTTCTCCTCCTCTTCTACCTTCTTATTGGCCCGTCCACTCAAAGAGTTACTTCATAAGTACATGCAAATGAAGCAGGAGAAGACAAAAGGAAGTCATTAAACTCTATGTATTACTCATATCTATTAAACTTTCCATCAAATGTTGTGACAGATGTTTTTCTATTTTGGCACCCTTAATACCTGAGGTTGGCGTTTCCTTTGTTGTTCTTCTGCGTGTTTCCTTTCCTTGGTTGCGGAGGTTGCTGGACAGCCTCTTTCACAGCTTCATCCCAGAAGCCCATGTTGGAGTTGTGGGTGTCACCCCAGATACTGCTGGAGTCTGAGCCCCAACTAGTGCAGGAACTGGTGTTCACAGACCCCCACACTGAGTTACTCAGAGACGTCTGTGACGAGAGTGAGACACTGTTACTGACACAACGCTTGTTTCTATGGCTGGAAGTCACAATTTCAAACATCACTTGAGGTTATCAGAATAAAAGAGATAACATTAACAACAATCTGGTCTCATTGACATTTAAATATCTGACAGATATGAGAAGTTAAACTGTTTACAGCCGGTCATATTTTCAAGCAGGCATTGCTGAGGTTTACAAACCACTCAGAGTAACTGAGCTTTCACATCCAAATGAAAGAAAAACGGCCACAAACAATATTCTGGACATCACCATTGAACTCCTAGCATCAAAAATGTTGCTGTCGTGCTGAATCCACTAAAGATCCACACCCAACTCTGCGGCTCTATGTAGTTTTCACTCTGGTTTATCATACAGGTCACGTACAGTTCTGGTTTGAGCGCGGATCTGTTGGGTGACGATGGGATGTTGTTGTGGTGGCTGCTGATCCTTCCGCTGTTTCATCTGCTGGGCTTCTTCCCTTTGAATCTCCAGCAAAGATTTGGTAATTGCTGGCTGTTTGGCCACACTACCCCAACCAGACAGCTTGGCCTGGGGCTGCTGAGCCAGCTGCAAGGCCTGCTGCTGCTGTAGCTTCAGGAGCTCTTGTTGCTGACGTCGATGCTGTGGGGATAGGGATGGAAAAAAAAGATAAACGTAAGTTCATGTGCATAAAAATAGCATTTGGTGAATGAAAGAATGAATCAAAAAGCTTAACTCAAGAAAAGCACGAAAACATTGCTGTTGGTAGAGCATCCAAACACAACTAGCCTGACTTCTGCTCGCTCTCCTTACCTCCTCCCGTGCCTGTCGTTCTCTCTCCTCTTCCAGTTTCTGGATCTCAGCCAGTGACAGGGCGTTCTGAGTCTGGCTGAGAGCGTTGGCTGACTGCTGGCCCCACTTTGAAGAGGATGGAAGCTGAAGAGCAGGATGAGGTGTTTTGTCAACTTTGGATACATTTTGTACCATTTATCTGTTTGTTTTTGCTGACTCATCCTCTGTGCCCTTACCTTCATTTGGGCGAGCTGCTGCTGCTGCTGCTGTTGTTGGAGTCTCCTGAGGGCCTCCTGTTGCTGCTGCCTTTGTCTCTGCAGCTCCTGCTGTCTTTGGGCCTCCTGCTCTCTTCTCTTCTGCTCCTCCTCCTGTTGTTGGGCCAGAGCAGCTGCCGCTGCAGCAGCTGCCGCCTCTTCCTCCGCCCGTTTCTCCTCCTCACGCCTCCTCAATGCTTCAAGTTCCTCCTGCTTTCGGCGCTCCTCTTCCTGCTGAGGTAGAAAATACTGCAGTTTAGGGCGACATTTCACAAGTCCAGAAATGAGGTAAAGTCTGTGATGTGTTTTCCTTTGCTTACCTGTTTGCGAAGGAACTCTTCCCGTTTCTTTCTCTCCTCCTCTTCCCTCCGCCTCTCTTCTAATCTACGGAGAGCTTCCTCTTGTGCCAGTCTCTCCTCTTCCTCTTTTTGCCTACGCTGTGCCTCTTCCTGCTCTCGCTGCCGTCTCAATGCCTCCTCCTGAGATTTACACACCAGGTCAGTCTCATCGCCATTAGAAAGAAGTGACTCACAATGAAACAATAGCTCAAACGCTTTAAGTGCATCCGCTCCATATTGTTCAAATGCTCCACCTGTTTTTGGCGTGCCAGCTCCTCTTCTTCCAAGCGTTTGCATTCCTCCTCCTGCCGAGCCCTCAGGGCCTCCTCCAGCCGTTTCCTCTCCTCTTCCTCCCTTTTGGCTCTCAATTCTGCCTCACGCCTTTCAAGCTCCAACTATCAGATGAGAACATAAAAATACATTCAAGGTATTATCTGCAGTGTTGTGACAGTGGAGCATGAGTAATCTTAAACTACCATGTGTCGTGTTCTACTGTCGCCTGCCACAAAAACAGTGAACAGTCTTTTAGGTTGTAGAAAGTCCTCTTTACGAGTAAATGTTATTTTATATAGCGTATTACAGGGTTTGTTTAGTGCATGGAGAACAACATGCTACACAACAGTTCAACCAGACTGACAAATGACAGGGCAAATGACAGTTAAATAAAGCTGGGCTCACTACAGGAGTTTGGGGCTAATGTACTGCTGATTCTCCTCTCCAGACAATCACAGGAGAAATGTGGTCTGGGCCCTTGGTCAATACTGATGTTCGACCCAGAATATATGGTAAAGTGAAGGGTTTGCACATCCATTCTTAAACTTCCTCACAGACTCATCAGACCTGACCTGATAATTTCAAGCTTGTTTAATATTTAGAAGGTCAAATCTGGATTTTACTTCAGCACTTTTTCGAGTGGGACCACCAAAGCCAATGAGAGAGACAATTCTACAAGGGGACGCTGTTGCCAATTAATGGTAAACCTAAATGTTCGCTAGCATGCTACTGTTGACAGATACTAAAACTGACAATTAAAATCTCACAAAAAAAAAAAACATAAAAGTGAGCAGAAATACTATTTACCTTTGCAGACTTTGACTTCTCTAACTGCTGCATCTGTTCGATGGTTGGAGCCTGCGCCATGGAGTCTATAGGTAAATCCCACACGCTGCTGCCATCCCACGCTGCTGAGAGTGATAAATTATGATGCATTACACCTACGATAACATGATATAGAAAGCAACTCTGCACAATATTTAAGGGAGAAACTCACTGCTTGGAGGTGCTTGCTGGAGGTTTGGTGTGCAGGAAGCCTGAGAGGATGGGTTCTGCATTTCCCACACAGAACCAGAATCTGGTACAGACAGGGACCTTGTAACAGGAGGTAGGAGGCTCTCAGATGCTCTGCAATAACATGAAAATAAACATATTAATAAAGGTCCCTTGATGTCAATGCAAGACAAGAGCACTAAAGCCTGAAGCACGGGTACAAAGGTATTTAGAGGTACAGAGATAAGACGTCCAATATGGTGTGAGTGTTTTATCAACCTTATCTTGAGAGCCTGGTATTGCTGTAGAAGCAGGTTGATCTGCTGTTGGTGTTGCTGCTGCTGCTGAAGAGGAGCTGAGCTGAGGGCTGCAGCTTTCTGCTGGGCCAGGGCCTGAGCATACTGCTGTCTGAGCGGGGGAAGACAAATGGACGGAGAGACAAGAGAAGAAAAGGAAAATGGAGTTAACATTTGAATGAATATCAGTGGATGAATTATGTACAATGAGTATGTTTACTTCCTGTATGCACTCATGTTTGTACATATTTTAACAACTTTATCTGGTGTGATTGAGGGTAATTTTAATTGTGAGGAACAGATCAATGTTGTTACTTATTCCTGTATTATATCAACTTAGTGAGGTATTTTATAAACATGTATATTTGCATATGTTTTATCATGACACATATATAAAAGTGTCGGATCTGAGCCAGTGGTACCTGAGGAGGTATTGATATTGGAGCTGCTGTAACTGGTAAAGGTTGAGAGCAGTCAGCTCTTGTTGCCTCTTCAACCTCTCTTGGTCACCATCCCCCTGCGTTACATAAGAAGACACAATCAAATAAATCCCAGCAGTCAAACAAGGAAAAGGTGGCTTCAAACATGACATTGAACAAAGAGGCCGTTTGGGCCGAAATCCTGACGGAGGGTTAGCAAAACCTGGAAGAGTCTGGACCTCCGAAATGCTGATCACTCACAATCTTTGAGCAGCATCCAGCTGTGCAAAAGCTAATCCAGACCTTTCCATATTCAACAAGGCTGCGACTGCAACTCAAGGTGCACCTGAAGTGGTTTGGAAACTGCTAAATTGCCAGAAGAAGAATAACTTCTGCACATCAGCAGTTTAGTTACAGAATTAACAATTTAGCTAGCATTAACAAATAAATATTCATAATACGGGAACCAACTGTATTCATGAACTACAGGCTCTAACACATACCACTCCCTCACAGAGATCATTCAGTGGTTGAACTGATCAGGAATCAGATAAATGCTTGAGCAGGTCAGTGAGCCTTGTATTTGATCATACGTGTAGAAATGTGCAAACGGATAATTTCAGCGTCATTTTAGTGTAGCTGTTAGCTGCTGTAATCACAAGGACAGAGGGAAAAGGCCATATATGGGTTAAGGAAATCAGACAGTGAGTGGCTGTTTCTTCTGACTGCTTGCTGACATGGTCACACTGTGGAAGGGTGTAGATTACGTATGTGTCTTGGACAGATATATGCATTTATACCTTTTCAACATCTGGCCAGAATTTTAGTCCAGACAGCTTTCCAGTCTGCCCAAGACACATGAAGTGCCAAAGTATAAATGTGGTTATAGATGCTTCAGGTCAGACTTTCTCCAAGTCCAGTAATTTCATTACAAAATTGAAAATCACATCACACAATTTCATATGACTGTGATGATGATTTGCAGTAAAGAGATAAAAAGCTCAATTGCTACATGAAAAATCTCCATAAAATCCATCAAGTCAGAGTGAAAATGTGTCCTCAAACACTCACCAATACATGAGGGATTCCTCTGACTCTTACTGGCAAAAAGAGTGGAATAACACACCACCTACTGGTCATGGCTAGTACTGGCAACAAGTGCTGATTACAAAGCAAACCTCTGGACATTGGGCCACATTTTGCAAACACACACCTGTAGTGGTGGAGGTGCAGGGCCTGGAGTGAACGGTACCCTCCCCCATATCTTCATGATTTCTCCAAGTGGCTGAAATACTTCATCACATCCTCTTTTGACTAGGAGAGACATTGTGAAGTAACCAGCCTGGAACCACTCAGTCATCTCCTGGTTACTGAATGGACCTGAGAGAGCACAAGAAGAGAGCAGAGGAAGTTCAGGGGCAATGCTCGAGCAGTTTTGAGACTGAGTGTGCAGTATTTAAGTGACATTTTCAGCATTAAAAAAACTCTTCAAATCTCACCCTGTATCTCCCCTTGGGGGTCTTTGTAGAACCATTTGAGAGCAGCCTCGTGGGTGAGCGGCAGACCTGCAGGTTTGGGCTTCTCTGAAGTCTTTGCTGCAAGTCTGTCATCATCCACCACACCATCCTGTAGGTATGCTACCATCTTTTCTGCCTCCTGGGGAACAAAGATAGACAGAATCTTAAAAAAGATATTACATTACTCATAATACCATTAACTATTAATAATGTATCAAGTTACATTACAATACTAAGTTTACATTTACTAAAACATGCCTTCCTCTTCAATGAACCTACAGACTACCTTGTTATCCTGAAACAGGCTTATTTTAAAAGCCCACTAACTCACCTGCTCAAAGTGTTTCAGTCCCTCGTCTTCATCTGTGTCATGTGGCACAGTAGTGGGCCTGCCAATCGGTGCCAATATACTTGACGGGAAGGGCAAAGGATTGTTCATCGCCACAGGAACCTCCACAGGCTTTTGCTGTGGTAGCTGGACAGCGGGCGATGGAGCAGATACTTCTGCATAGAACAATAACAGATATTAGGAGGTTTTCCAGGCAGGAGGAACAACTGGTTTAAAAAGTCCTATTTATAATGAATCTGAAGACCCTAATCCCACCTGCAAGAGTGGTAGAAATGTGGGTCCTGGGTATGGACTCGAGCATGCTGTTAGACATGGGGATGTGCAGGGGAACTTTGCAGGGCTCTGGTGGGAGCTCCAGGGGCGGTTGCCGTTCAGCTGGCCTCTCAGACTCTTCTGTTCTACTGGGCTGGCTCTGGGACAGAGACTGGGTGGGAGCCTGGGGCTCTGAGACTGGGGGAGCAACAGGTGAAGCAACAGGTGGCGCCTCTTCTGATACTCTCGCCAACTCTTTGAGGGGAAAAAAAAACAAAAAAAAACATGAATATAACAAAAAAACACAATCCACAATTTAAAAAAGAAAGTTAGTTTTCATTATGGTTGATGATGCAGTCACTGACAATGAACATGAGAGATGAGACGCCTCTTCAACATCACAATCACTTTGCTTTTCTTTGGTTCGACTCACATCATGTGGCTTTGACTGCTTTGAAACTACCACCAGTAAATTCCTTTTTTTATCATGGTGGTTGGTGAACAAAGCAACCACCACCTGCCAAGCAATCAATTGTGTCTTTTTGTGTCCTTGACAGCAAAGGCACAAAAAGTGACAAGAGTTTTCCATGTCAAAGAAAACTTTGACTGAAAGTATTTTAATGCTGTGGGACTTTTTAAATCTTAACTCATGAGATGTCACTGTACATCAAGATCATTTGGGCAGAGTTCTGGTGTTAAGGCACAAAACAGCATAGTCCACTAAGAGGACAGCATTCAGCTTCAACCCCCCAGGGGCCCGTTTCACAAAAGCTATTTGTGAGCAAATGGTGTCAGCATCCCGTTTCACAAATGACTTGCAAATGGATACATCTCTGAATACTACAGTCCTCTTGCAGGATCATGTATGCGTTGCAAGTGTGGGGTTTCTTTTTATCAGTTTACATTTTCTTGTGCTGCAAGTCACAGCTTGCATGTTTGGTCAAAAGGCCCCAGGTTCAAAAACCAGTGTCAGTAAGTGTAGGCGTTTCCAAGCAAGACACCATAACAGCTTCAGGACTATACTTTTAGATAGAAATTATTTTAAGACAAAATCCAATGAACACAGAATTCCAATTCTAGCACAAAGCACATCAGACTTTATATCCATGAGTGTAAAACACCATTAAAAAGACAAAAATGCATTAAAAAAGAGCATTCAAACTATGAAAGTGACTGACCATTTCGTTCAGCCTCTCTCTTGGCCTCTGTTTCCGTTTCTTTGGTCTCTTTGGGCTGACTGTCCTCTTCCTCCAGACCCTCTTCACACTCTTCCAAGGGTTTGAAGTCGAGCTCTGCCTCCTCCAGGATTGGCTCCTTGGAGGCCTTCTGAATACATAACACACAACGCAATTACACAAACATACATTTATAGAAATAAATCAGATAAGAATACTTCACTTGAAAACCCTTTGCCATTAATTGATTATTCAAAACTCTTCTCAGGTCTCGTCTTACCTTGAGTGAGAGAAAGGCCCCTGATGAGTCGAAGGTGCCCGCCTCCTCGTCCGCGTCTTCCAGGCACCATTCTGGAAGGCTGTCCCTCTCATCTTCCAGGCTGCCGCTGCCTGACCGTGGCCTCCTGTAGCCACGCTCGTCTTCTCTTGCATCAAATGGGAAACGACGACGCTGATCTGGGTGTTCCCGCCACCCTGCTGACCGAGGCCCATCTGGGGAAAATGGGAAAACCGTTAGCTTTGTACAACCAATCTTAATCTCAGGATGTACCATAGCTTTATCAAAATGGACAGCAAACTTTAAGGACACCACTGAACGAACACATTTTACCTTAATCAAAAATTTGCTGCTCTATGATTTGGATATTGTGCGTGGCCATACTAATATTTTGTTTACATGCTGTAACACACTACTATACATTTCTCTGAAACAGGCCATACAACAAACCTGGCAGAACATCACAAACACATTTATCAAAAATAATTTATTAAAGATAAATGTATTGGAAATTTGGTCAGTGCAGTGCCCACCTGGGCTTGGGGGGCACCACCGGTCACCATCCCGTCGAGAACCTGCCAGGCGCCAGCCCCCTTCATCATCCTCACCGTTCTGATCGTCACGAGACGAACGCCAGTTCTCACTCTCTGCACGTGTGAAGTCGTGCTTCCTCGGTAGGCCTGTTACACCATCCTCATAGTTGCCTCGGACTGCAAAGAGTAGTGGGTGAGGGATGATTAAAGGTGAAGCTATCATCATTATCGATTGATAGCATTAAAGCCAGATAAGCAAAAAGTAATTTGTGCCATTTACACCTACTAAAGAAATCTGAACTTCTTATAGATCAATCACATATGTGCAAAAGGCACACTCACTGTGATTCATCTGAAAATGTCCTGGAGCAGCATCAACTACGTGGACAGAGACAACAAGTAGATAAGCTTGTGTATTTTCCATTGAGTACATAATGTATTGATTACTTGAGTAACAAAATTTTACACCAACCTGGGTCTTTTCGACCTGGCTTTTCAAACCTTCTATCACCCCTGTTGAAAAAACCAAACCACACATTATGTGCAGTCACAGCAAAAAGATGTTAAATTACTGTCTGACAAAAGCTCATACTGAACATCTGTCCATGGTCAATAGAAGGGGAGACTTTTATACCACAAAAGAGTATCTTAATACCTTTCTTCCCAGCTCTGGGAGCGATGCATCTCCCTCCCTCCACGACCAAAACCTTCCACATCATCAAAACTTCTTTGGTAAAACCCTCCATCTCCTCTTCCCCGACCTAAAAACAATCACAGGTTGACATTACCTAATGTGACCGAAAGAGGTCTAGTTGCTAATACTGTTTGCTAAACCTCAGGTAGGATCTTTACCAGAGTGATCAAAGGACCAAATGTGATTCAAACATCAGCAAAGGGTTGCACAAAATATTTGAGACTTTCTACGACAGATGATCAGGAAGTCTATATCCACCTTCTGCAGCTATCAATAATGGGTGTTTGGGTGAATGGATTGGATGAATTTTCAAGGGTTCATACAGTATATTCTTTCACACAGACACACATACACACCTGAACAATCATCATCCATTGCATAAATGTGCTGAATCATGTTTCTGTACTTTCCCTTTCATTTCTCATTCACAACATGTACAACAAACCAGCTCTTGTGGTTCGAAAATTCATCTGGCATCTTCATAATTTATAGACAATCTTCGCTAGCAGTGACAATGTAGTTTGCCTAAAGTATGCTTCTCTTTTTATACTTTGCTGGCTGTAACAATTTAATTTTCCCAGCGTGGGATTAATGAAGTTTTTATCTTATCTGGTCTATCCTTTGTATTTTCCTCCTATTTTCTGAGCATTTTTTGAATGACAAACAACAATTTGTGCATGACTGCCAATGTCTGATTTCTGTACCCATGACTGCATCCAATTATTAATCAAACCCTCTATGTGTATTAGGTTGTTCAGAAAAAACTCACCCACAGTTCATTTGAAGCACGCAGATGTCGAACTTCTCTAAACACTTGCTAACCAACAGTAACTGATACAGTGAAATACAGTATGCAGCCTTAACTGACTAGTGGATGTGTACAAGTGTCTGAGTGCGTGCATGCAACGAGTGATCCCATTTTCTGTTTGAGGCACATCAGTTTTGAGTTGAAGCAGCTGGGAAAGACTATGCTGAGTAAACACAACACCAACAGAGTGCTAATACGACACCCCTTTTCTCAAGCTGTGGTCAAATTAGTAGGCTGTCTTTAAATGCATCTTAACTGTCTGCAGTTGTTAAGATTTCTGAAAGTGCACTGACAGAATAGCTAAATAGCTTAAACAAGGGCTCATTTAAACAATGAAGTCCTCTATAGTGCTTCCACAGCATAAACTCCACCTACAGCTACTTATCCTGGAAAAAAGAGAGGCAACACAACAAATTCATGTATGATCTTCGTTCAGTTCTTACCTCTACCCCTTGAGGTACTTCGGCCTCTTGGTGCCCCTACTATCGGCCCGCCTCCTCGACCAGTCAGCCGAAGTACAGCTGCACTGTTTACAGACATGGAAAAATTTCTCTGCAAATACAAACAGGGGGAGGGGAGAAAGAGGGATGAACAGCTGGCTCTCAGCTTTCTTCTTTGCACTTGCTCAGTATTTGGTAGCTAAATTGGCAAAAATACAGTATAATCCAAGAAACAACAGACACACACACAAAAACTGGCCTGAAGCAAATGTGACATTTATTTTGGTTGGGTTGATAAATCACACACTATTTACTTTAAATACTCCTACCTGTTCCTCCTCTGTGAAAGACACGAGTGCCAGAGGCGGCAAGGGCTCCTCTTGCAATATGGGCAGGAACTCCTTATCATGTAGGTCTATAGGGATCTGAGGGAGAGAAACAAACAATCACAAGCTTCACCTTTAAGATGCATACGGCTTTGAAAGAATCACACAAAGTAAAGAAGATGTAAATCTAATCTCAGAAGTAACACTATTAGTATGCAAATCACATTGACTGCAAGCCTGCATCAACAGCTGAGATCCAGACATTGTAGGCCTACCAACCTTGTTATCCTTTACATAAAGTGCTAACATTTCTTCTCTCCCGTAGCGATAGTCTGCAAGTTTATACTTTGGCAATGCAGGTGAGAGGGGTGGAGAGGCAACTGCACAGCCGCTTCCACCACCACCACCGCTGCTGCTGCCGCCTCCAGACAGGGCACGGAGCCTGCAGAGAGGCAAACGATAGCAAAAGTAGAAGGGACAGATGAAGGGGAGACAACATTAAAGCTGAGGTGGCAACTGGCATGTCTTGACATGTCTGGAAAAGCTGCACTGGGCCCTTAAAAAAACCAGTTTGACAACCTACAAATCATTTCTCTCAGACCAATCAGGAATTCATGCCAGTTCATTTACCATTCTGGTCCAAAGTTAAGTGTCTGGGTTTCGGCCATTCTTCCTTGAAGTTCTAAAAATATAAAAAGGAGGAAAAAGGATTATTACAATTCAGTGTATACACTCTCACACTGTAACAGTATTACTGTTGAAAACCAAATTAAATGCAACAAAATAAAAGTATGCATCACCGCTGTGTTGTAGTTTTTCACGCAGCTTTCAAAGAAAAAAATCCTACAAACTTAAGCAGCCTGTTTTATCTGAGACTTAATTGATGCTATGCTACTTGTTACAACAGCAAGAATAAAAAGGAAAGGTAAAAAAAAGAACAAGTAGAACAAACAGATAATAAAAACATACAACAAACATTACTACTAGTTTCGTAGTCTGCAATTAGAGCTGCAACAATTAATTGATTAGTTGTCAACTAGTGATATAGAGGGGGAAAAAAAGTGAAAATCTCTGATTCCAGACACTCGAGCATGGCTCTCTTCTGGTTTCTTTACTCTTCTATGACAGCAAACTGAATATCTTTAGGTTGTGGATAAAACAAGACATTTGAGGATGTCATTATGGCCTTTGGGAAACATTGATTGATATTTTATAGGCCAAACAACTAATCAATTAAATAATGAACACATTAATCAACACCACACTACTTAAGTTTTGTCACTTTAATGTATTTCCACTGCTCAGGATATATAGCCCATCCCACTTGCTCACAAGCAGTGTACAATTTCAATCTGCTAAAGCTATTTTAAGAAGTCTCCCAGACTGCAAGAAGGGTATGTCAGACACCTGTAATTGACAACTTGGAGGGTGCTTTTACTTCAGTAAATACAAATAATCATGTTTTGCCAACAAAGGTAGTCGTGTAAGAGAGTGTCTATACTTCCAACACTTCCCCTTTAAGTCAAGTTTGAAAAGCAAGGATATATAGGGTAGCGTGGCTTCCTCAAATAAGTCGACAGTAGACTGACAATACCAATGACCATATGGGAGCGAGGACAAGCCACGTGTGAGTTTGTAGTAAACGCAACAACTTGAGCAACTGAGCAAAGTTAGCGACATTGGTGGCAATTCTCCCGATCGCATCGCACAAGTGCCGATCTTCACAGAACGTGAAAACTGGACGGCTGGTTGAGGTTTACATAACGTTATAACTCGTCTGAAAAGATTTACGAGCCACAGATTGGTAACTGTCCGATCTATTCACAACAACACAACTTTTACCCGTTTAATCATGTCATACTTCGGAGTTTTGATAAGTCAGCTGAAAAAATATTGATCATTATGTTCTAGCAAAGTTGTCAGTTACCTTGTTTAAAGCGTTGAGTCCACCGTGTAACGCTGACGCTAATCTAACAGGATGGCAGTGAATACACAGCTACAAATGCTAGTCAGACTAACCCATTCCGTTTCTATAGCTCACATAGAAGCTAACGTTTGTCACTTTACTGAATAATGTTAAGTGTTGATTTGCAATGCTCACTACGAGCAGAGATGGTCACTCCGGAAGGTTAAGTGGAAATCATCCTCGGTTACCAACATGACGTTAGCTAACGTCGCGAGCTAATCAGTCATACAACCAACGTGGATTATTGAAGTAATCACAGGACACCACTACTTGACATTAGCTAAGACACTTCATAATGGTTAAAGGCTGACAGAAGAGTTATGATTATGCTGAAATGTGGCAACAGAGTTGTAGCTTGTTAAAGCCCCACTTGCTACATGCTGGTGCCCCACCATGGGTATTTTCGCTAGCTACACGACAGCTAATGGTGATTCTGTTAGCACGGCAGCTAACTGCATTTGGCCAACTAGCTAGCTAGCTAGCAGCGTTGTATTCCAACGTAACGTTAGGCAATATATGTCTGTCATGCGTTGAAGACACAGGATCCTACGTACTGACGCCGATTTAGGAGGGAGAAAGGAGAAAACGCACTGTCATATATTCTGTATATAAGATGCTCTGGCATAAATGAATCCATATCCTCAGCACTTTGAGCTAGCACGCTAACAGGTTGGCTAACGAGCTACACGCGGCCTTCGAGCAGGCAGCATACACAACAAAATTTCCTTGTCAAAGCGTCCCGCACTTCACACGGCCCGGACGCGGACACAGAGCCACTGGAGCCCGGTGCTGCAAGGCCAAGTAAACATGGTGGTTTAACAACAGCCTGAAGCACCCTAGCTCGTCAGAATATGGCTCTCTGACATGGCACTTTACTTAAATGTACGATTTCCTTTGCTAGTGTATTTAACTTTGGCTGTCTTACCTCTGCTTGTTCTGACAGCACAAGGTTTGTATGCGAGTTGTGTGGCTCTCTCTGGGCTCTCTCTCTCTCTCTCTTCGTTTTCCACAAGATGGCTGAGTATGGGTCACATGACATCAGATAAAACCCGTATGCAGTACAAAGATTTGCTGACTAGTACGTATTCCCAAACAACGAGGTGAATATTATCACTGTATAATCACTGCCATGTTATATGCGCCCGCTGTACACAGTACATTTAGGCATATTAACTATGTCACATGAAAAAAAAAAAAAAGAAAAAAGAAAAAATTAAATAAAGCGGGTTTTATTTGTTTACACATTAGAAGTATCAAGGAGGGGATATGGCCAGGGCCTTACCCAACTCTCATGTACACGTAATGTAAGCTTCTCATATTTAGCACACTCCTTTAATGTGAGATAGGTATTAAAAATAAATAAATGAATAAATACCTAAACCTCACTTGCAGCAATGGTTGAATCTCAAGCAAGTAATTCTACATCTTTTTTCGTTTGACTATGAATGCCTCCCATAATATCTTTACAGCTAGTGCCAAAAAACAGCCAGCTGAAGTTAGCCAGTTTAGCCGGTTCACCCTGTAGTCACCGCAGGTGGCTGCAGGTCTTGAAGCAGCTGGACCCTACGAACCAAATGTTAAAGACATAGGTATGTGATTTTGCTAATAATGAATAGCCATTTTACAAACAGTGACGTAGGTATCAATAAATAAATAACGTAATTTCTACCAACTACAAGTCTAGCTAGCTGACAACACAACATGCTAACAATTAGCTAACAGTATTGCAAATTTAGCAGTTTAATTCAGCTAATGCTAGCCATTTTGGGGAGCGACATATATACCAGTATTGACAAACTGCAAAGATTCACATTCACATTGTTATTAGTTTATTTATTGTTTTGCCACAGAGTAGTAAGAAAATGTCGAAAAAAAACCAAAATTTGAATAACCTTGTTTCGGTGAGTTTTTATAAGGGTCATTGACCAACAGTAGTCACCAATATAATGTATATACTGTAGTGGGTCACTTTGTGGTAACAATTGTTCATTGTAAAACCTAAAAACTAAGAAATATTTTCAAGCGTTGATTAAGCATGGAAAGAGACGAAATACAGCCTTTGTAGAAAGGGTTTTTAGGTGGTGGTGCTTTTCTGTAAGGTTAATAAAACAAAAACTTGTCCTCACTTTTGTAATAATGTTGTACAGTCAAACCACAATGATGTGAAGTTACTGCGCGTTCTTCGTGACATTGTTTTGAGATGTGTGTTCATGGGTGCTTTGAATTTGGACTTTTTGATAATAAAACATTAATGAAACAAAGAAAAATAATCACAATTCGAGGCCGTCTGTAACTTTCTGGATTCCACCACAATTTTTACCGTGTAAGTTGGCTCGTTGGTCTAGGGGTATGATTCTCGCTTAGGGTGCGAGAGGTCCCGGGTTCAAATCCCGGACGAGCCCTGGTTTTAACTTTTACCAAAAAAAAAAAATGTAACAACGGTTTCTTCCCTCCTACAGATAATGACTTCTTGGCAGCAAGTGTTCTTCCAAAGTGAAACAACGACTGATAAGCAATGCGCTTTGAATCAGCAAGACAGAACTAATGGACAATCAGAATGTGCTATACTAACCGTCTTGGCAAGGGGGATGGATTATGCACCACGATCAGGCAAAGGAGAGAGGGTAAGACACAAAGTAGTTGTATATATCCAGGTCCTGTGTAGCAGTTTCTCTGTGGTGATCGATAAAGTTGATCAGTCACGTTTTTCTGAATCTGAATCTGAATCTGAAAATGAATAAGTAAAATAAAATAGATTTTAGAAGGTGGTATTTTGATGACACATTTTCACTGTTTCCACTGTATGCATTATTTAACTAGAAAATCTTTGTCACTGCATGACAGTTCCTTAATAGCATCCATTAAGGAAATGCATCAAGCTTTCATTATTTTGAGGGATGACATGGTACCTTAGAGGGAGCAAAATATGGAGAGGTAGTACAACAACACAGTAGAAGACTTTCGAGACAAAAGAAATGACCCCGACGTGATTTGAACACGCAACCTTCTGATCTGGAGTCAGACGCGCTACCGTTGCGCCACGAGGTCTTACGATGGCATAGACAGAGAACGACCATTTGTACAGGATCATGTGTGATTTATTGTGTGTATTATTGTAGAGGGATACATATAACTGCACCACAATGTGTACTCATATTAGAGGTCTTTGTATAAATGTAGCCTTAGAAGAGAAAACTATCATATCGGCCGCGTTCTTAGTGACTGTGATATTACTATCTGTGCCATAGGTTGAACGTGGCCGGTTAGCTCAGTTGGTTAGAGCGTGGTGCTAATAACGCCAAGGTCGCGGGTTCGATCCCCGTACGGGCCATCAGCTTTTGCAATGGCATATCTGCTTTTAAAAGTCGGCCGAAATGAAATATGACAGATGTTTTGATATAATGATTTTGTGCCAATGAGTATATTTTTAGTGTGCACGAATAAACGTTACCCTCCAGTTACCGCTGCAGCAGGAAGAAGGAAATATTAGGATGCATAGGGACGTGCAACGAAAAAAATTGAGATCACGTTGCGGAGATTCTCTGTTCAGACCTGGATAACGGTCCTTCCAAGAAAATATAATGTGGCGTTGGTGGTATAGTGGTTAGCATAGCTGCCTTCCAAGCAGTTGACCCGGGTTCGATTCCCGGCCAACGCAGCCACTCTTTTCCTCCTCTCTGTTTCATGCTATGCCAGTGATTTGCCACAAGGCTGCGCATCATGAACTTCACCGTTAGATATGTACAGGGCTGTAGCTTGCAATTTTATAATGCAACTTTTCCACGTTTGTTCATCCCTGCTACATTTTAAGGTTCTTCACAGCTACATGTCTTGTGTGTGTACAAGCGAATGACAGAATTGTCATTTAGAAAACAGTGATACCTTTAATGTAGATAAATGAGAAGTCAGTATTCAAAAGTAAATTGTTTCAAATAATTATTACAACTACATTGCATTATATTATATTATAATTAATTTCTAATGAATCTGTGTTTTCATTTCTACGAGAATAATTAAGTGTGGAGAAAGAGAGACATGTGACACTTGATGATTTAATTAAAGTATTACAGAGAGATTGCAACAATGGGGATAAAAATTATGTCATTATGTCTGTTTTTTAATGTATATAAGATAAAGAATATAAAATAATCCTTTATTGATCCCTCAGAAGGAAGCAGCACAGGGACAGAATAAGTAAAGATAAATTGAGAAACTTAAAAAAATAATTAAAAGTGTGAAAAATAAGAATTGAATAAACAGAAACAAGAGCAATTACACACAAACGTTATTTGATTATCTCAGCCTTTTGTCTTTGAGCAATGAAAGATATCCCAAGACCCACATTTCTTGAGAGAACATAGTGCTAATGACCTCAGAGACGTTGGATAGATGAGTGTGTGTTATTAACTAACATTTGTTTTTATCGCTTCACATGTAATGAGTCTGCTCAGCTTCCTATACTGACAGCTCATGGTGTGGTGCTTGAAGGAAACCAACCATTATGTGAACACCAGAGACTTAGTTTTGTTTTGAAAGCACAAAGATCACAATAACTCAATAGGTATGCGCTGCATATGTCACACACACACACACAAACACACGCGCTCCATATCACCAGCGCTGATGAATAATAGATGTAGACATCTCGAGAGGAAGATAGAAGACATTTACCTGCTGAACAGAAGATGTGTCACTGTTTCACCTCGACCTGGTAGGTTCATTTGTTATCCTGTTCACCAGTGTTTATCCTACTTACCCTCTTTTTCCCTCTGTTGCCATGGATATGCTATTCCTATGGCAACTGTAGGCCTTTATGGATGGCCTCGGGCCCCCACCATGGAGGACTCTGTGAACCTTTCATTATACATTCCCTTCAAGCTCACAGACAAATCACACAAGTAGCACACACTCCAACTCTGTCTCTCTAACTGTCGCCCTCTCTTTCTTTGTCTCTCTGTCCTCCTTCCTTCCTCTCTTTGTGTCTGTGTGCTGTCCCTGTAGTCATACTGCTGCATCTCACTTTTAATTCCTTGATGCACTGCACGCGTCCAAGTGAGCCACACAACTCTTTGTGTACATTTTTCCTAAATTATACTTACAGCGTACACAAGATGCCAGTGCTGCTTGGATGAGCACAGTGATCAGATTTGTACCGTGCGTATCGCTGTCATAAGAGTCAGCGCCCCAAGCTTTCTAATTTTCGGTGGCAATGGAAACCAGAGCTCCATCTTTAAAGATGCATGAGACGTCTTGAGCAGTGGAGAACAGAGACAGAGGCTGTGCCAGAGAAAGTGTTTCTCTGTCAGAGAGAGTGAAAGAATGGGAGTGGCGAGGCTCGTGCAGATGACAGGGAAGTGGCCAGTGGCAGCGAGGGCCCAAGTCGAAGCAGAGTGCAGCGTCGGGACACTGTGTGTGTGAAGGGCAGGTGGAGAGCCTCCACCTGCTGAATGAACCCCGTCAGCGTCGGGGAGTACCATGGGCTACGGGTGGGCTCAGCCCTGCTCAGCATTGTGGCGGGCTGCATCATCATTGGGGTGTCCAGGGAGTGTGATGCTGATGCTGTAGGAGGTATCTTCCTGGGAGCAGGGGGCCTCGGTGAGTGTGGGTGAAACTTTTTGGGAACTACTGACTTAGTTGTGGTAAAGATTTTTAATAATTGTCAAAAGTCATTGGTTGAGCCCTTAAACCCATATATTTTTGTAGTGTCACTGAGTATTGATGGGGGATTAGTCAGTGTAATTGTGGATTTACCTTAATTTTCTGACAGGGCTGATGGTCCTGTTCCTCTTTAACATCTTAAAAAACATATTTACCATTGTTTTATTGCCTTGGTTCTTGATGACTTCCTAATATTTCCTAAGATTTCGACCTGATGACAATAATGAGAATGCATAAATGCAAACAAAGCACAAAAGTTTCAGACCTGTATCAGGAAGTCATGGCTAATTAAAGGCTAAAGTGAAAAGATATGTTTTTATCTTTCCTTAGTGAGCTGCTTCCCTGATATCTATACGTAGTCTGTTCCAGAGCTTTGGGCTGTAATTGACAAAGGCTGCAGCCCCAATTTCCTTTTGGCTATTGCCGAAAACCTCCAATCAACCAGCAGCAGATAATCAGTGTTCTTAAAGGGAAATAGTGAAATTTGATTTAGCGATGTATCTTGCTCCTAGCCTAGTAAGAACTCTGCACACAAGGAGGAGGACCTTAAAAGATCTGTGGCCTGTGACATTTTCCACCCATCGTTCTTGAAAAACACACCATGTGATCATTTGATACAACAGTGTAACTGGAACCAGCTGACAGCCTGACGAGTTGTCCTGCCACGATAAACTGCGTTCCTGGAGAGAAAGAGCAAAGGGCAGAGCTTTTGATCGGAGGAAGACAACATGTGCGTGCATTGTTAATGTTGTTAATATTCTCGCTGACGACTTGATCAGCTTTCAATAATTAATTTGCCCTTTGAACGTATACAAGAATTTGGTAAATCAAAACTGTGTACAGCATCTTGACAGAGACACTCGCTCTGGCAGCACTGGTGCAGCTAAGTAGCATCTAATTATGTGTTTTGGGGCTCATGTGCCTTAATGCCTCCTCCAACACATTGGCTGACTAATGAGTATGAACAGAGTGTTCTTGGCAGATTCCTTTCACTCCTTCTGCAGTTTCATGACATTTTAAGCACATACATGCATCACCGCCACCCCCAGGACCTGCCAGGGTTTAATGCCAGCTCTTGTGGCTTGTAAGGGAAATCAATAACTGTGTTGAATTGGAGCAGAGTGCCACTGAGAGGCACACAAGCCCCATGGTTCAGATATTACTTTATACTTCGAGTTGAAAAGGGAAAAACATCACACTGTATCTGCTATACTAAAAATAATCTGAAGGCTATTTCATAAAACAGTCTCATTGTCCGTCGTGATGTCTACAGGTATGTGAACCTCTGTGAAAAGGAGTTTTTCTGCCTGCTGGTGCGGCTCCAGCAATCTGTGACACTGAGCAATTGAAATTTGCAGGTTGCAATAAAAGAGAATATGCAAGTGATTAGTTTTATGCTTCTCCACCAAAGTGAAATTTGATATCCCTTCATAATGAGATTTTTCCTGCTGTACACAGTATTTTCATCTTCTACTGGCTTTCCTTCAGTCTGTGCAAATTGAAGGAGAAGAGTGAATCTGATTGGTATTTCTTTTGAACCCTGTGACAAATATTCACACTGACACTGCAAATAATCTAT
The DNA here is from genome assembly GCA_037975065.1 of Chaetodon trifasciatus. Classification (NCBI taxonomy): domain Eukaryota; kingdom Metazoa; phylum Chordata; class Actinopteri; order Chaetodontiformes; family Chaetodontidae; genus Chaetodon; species Chaetodon trifasciatus. Next base: position 7,075,555 of record JBBMOE010000012.1, read on the forward strand.
TAATACATCTTATTCATTCAACCAATCGTTACTAGGACACTATTTAAAGCAGTGTTTTTATATCATTCATCAAATTAATTATGGAATCTGCTTTCCAGGCCTGCTCATATCGATCTACCCCTTCATAAAAGCCTGGCTGAACATCAACCATATTCTTCCATCTTTTGGTAAGTTGTTCAGTATTTTCATTCATCATAAAAAAAATCAAATTCAACTACACCTTAAAATCATCGTTTCAACACACGCTATCATGCTGTGAACATTTCGCAGGAAACTTCAGAGTGCACCCAACACCTGCCAATCCTGCCCCTGATCAACCTGTAGAGACCCTAAGAAGAGAAGGTGAGTGCGCGTGTGAGCCAAGCAGCTATCATATAACGTTCAGAGATAACGTGTTCAGTTTGCTACTTGATATTGAGCCATCAGGTCCATGTATGTTATTTGTTAATAACAAATCTGACACCTGCAGAGCTAATAATCAACACCTGTGAGAGAGGTGTTGTGTCTAGGTGGTTGTTGCAGAGCATCTGCCACCTCTCTAACATCTCACGGGGTGCAGTTGAATAGTAAAAAATGGGAAGCTTCCTACTTTCATAACCACTATTTTTTTTTTTTTTTACCCAGCTGGAAAATATTATGAGGTCAAGGAAAACTGTACAAGAGAAAAGAGACGCTGTGCTGAGAGAATGTGACAAAGTGGCATAAACATGTAACACCTTGGAAACATTTTCATATACTGTAAATGTTAGTTCAATCAATGCATCACACAGCAATGCACTGTAATTACTGTTTGTTGAGCTACTGAATGAACAATCTAACCGCGTGTTGTTCCTATTTCTTAAGTTTTTATTTCTTCTCTTCTGCCAAACGTCATAGTGCGACTTAGTCCTCAGATTTCCACAGACTGGTGAAACATGTCATGTTACACTGAATGTTGCAGTGTGGTCATCTGCTCTCTTGTGCTCTTCGCAGGGACTCAGAGTCAACTAAACCTGGAACGTTCTAAGAGTCGAATGGGAACTTTTGTGGAGGGCGGACCGATGGCGGACACCAACCCAGAGGAGGGGTATGAGACCAGTATTATGTCCTGTGAATTGTCTTCATATGCAGAGAATGTGGATTAATGATTTACATATGAGTGTAAGGATGAGCAGGATGTGGAGCTGACGTAAATGCCAGAGACTTCACATCCCTTTTGAAGTCACAACCACAGTCATTAAAGATCAGACTTTTCCCTCTGTACTCAGCTTTTGTTATGCACAGGATGTATGAAAAAGTGAACATTTTGCAGATTTATTCAGTCTGAATGTTCTCTGAATATACTGATAAAAGCATAATCTGGGCAGCAATACATTTCCTCCAAAGCATATAAAACTAATCTAAAATACTGCATGAGAACATTATTCTTAGTAGAAAAATATGAGATACTCACACGTGTAAAAGATGCACACACAGGCACTTGTTCATGCTCAGAATCATGCAATGTATGATCAGGTCATTATTAATTCAAGTCCTGCCTCTCTGGCAGGTTATGAGCTCTATGAGATCCTGCAGGGGTCAGCACATGGCCTAATTTTATTCTCATTTTACATGCCACCTATCTATTACTCACATTATCGGTTTCCACATTTGCAGAATAAGCCTTTATTTGAGCTGTGTGATCACATCAGCATCACACGTTTGTTCGCTGTGTTTAATGTTTACCTTCGAGGGGCCATGTGAAATGTGAGCGTTGTCTGTCAGGAGCACAGGCAGATGTAATGTGTCAGGAGACTGCTGCTTGTTTTCCATCACTTACCGAACCACATTTGAATCATTGGAGTGACAGATGAAAAAAATGATTGTAATCACGACATATTTGTTGTTTAATTCCATTTCATTTGTAATGTTCTATTATTTTTACACACTGCTTTCAACCAGACTATGTCGCATGTCAACAAACACTACAGGAATGTCTTTGAACGCATCGCACATTCTCCTGTAAATGCCCAGAGATGAATTAACTGAAACTTCAGAGACTTTTAATTGCACGTTTTCTAGTCCACAAAGCTGCCTGTTGACTCTGGAGTACCCTCATCTCATGGAACAATCACTGTCACTCACTATAGCAACACAGGTCTAAGGATATGACGCCCTGCCCTCCACGTCAAAGCAATGACTTGACCTACAGAGCTCATTTTGGCTGTGAGGCAATCAAACATTGCCATGAGGCATGATTTTGATTGATTGATTGATTGATCGACCTACGTGATTTGATGGCTAATTAATTGCTTTTTGAGGTTTTGTCCAGTAACCATTTTTTATGCCAAGACAATATCATCGTCTGACATGTGCTACGTGTATGGAAGAGCACCTCTAAACAATGTGACCCGATTCTGCAGACAGAAGTTCATATGAATTTGCTGAATTTCTCTATTGTGATATTTACCATTTCCGTAATATAAAATGACGCATAATGTGATAGAACACTGTGGAAATATCATCCACCCCCAGTTTAAGGTACAGACATTTTTTAACACAGCAGAACTGTCAGAAGAATAGCCAGCAAAACACTTAAATAAGAGCATTTTTCCACCTTTATCACCTCCTTTTCATAGTCACTTTGGATGTTTTTGCTATGGTAATCCAGATACTGGATGGATTTCAGCTATGTCAGATTAGATCCAAACAATTTCCTTTTTTCCCTTAAAATGTTTCAGTTCAGCTTTGTCAGACCAACAGACGGACACAATATAACGTGTCATGCTGTGGTGTGTTGCAGGACATCTTCAGACATGCCGGACGTCTTATCTCGACGGAAACTTAAGCAGCCGCCCTCCGATCAAGACTTGCCATGATGTCATTACGCGACCTAACTGACCAACACTACTCAACGAATCTTCATTAGGTTTCTTTCAAAAGTGGGACAAAAGACGCTAATTTGAATCTTTCTGATTCATTATCTTTTCAGTGTAATTCTTGTACCTGCTGCTCTTGTTTGTTGAGATCACGTCGTGATGCTGTACTGTCATTGTCTAATAAACATCTCCAAAGATGCATTTGAGATTGGAAGTGCAATACTTCCATACTTCCTGTCATTGAGTGAAGCAAATTAAACCCAGTGGTCCCACTTGTGTGCAGCTCATCTCATCATCGCACAATGTTCTCAGCTAGCAATTAAGAAATTATTACGGTCGTTATGTGATGAAGCGGCTCGTTCACTGTTCAGCTCAAGTTCTCCTGCTTGCATTTGTCAGGAGCGAAACAAATTGGAATACATGCATGTGCACAGAAACACACACACACACACACACACACACACACACACACACACAATTAAGTACTTCCTTTGCCTGCATACAGTGAACTGCACCCCCGCAGTGAAACATAATACACTGATATTTTCAGGACAGCATGGGCAGAATGGCTGCTGCATGGGAGATGGCATGGGGAACAACGCGGTGCTCTGACAAAAACTGTGACGTGCTGTGAGGCTGAATAATGCGGGCAACGGGAGCCCAAGCAGTCTGCAGCGCCGTGATGACAACCAGCAGTTTGATTGTCAGGCCTCGAATCACAATGCCGCAATCCCACAATCCCTCTGTGTCTGTAGGGAGTGCAACAATGGATACCCAGAAAAGATACAGACCTGGTCACCTGTGCCAGCATGCATTTGTCAAAAGCCCTGGACCTCATCTTGAAACCAGAGCTGGGAACATTTAAAGGGTCAGTCCCCCTTTCTTTCCCTCTCAGGTTTGAAGGTATTATTGGTGCCATTTTATAATAGAGCAAAGGATTTATAATTAATTTTACAACATTACAACTTACAACACATAATTTAATGGTGCTTGATAACAGGTTATCAGCCCTTAACCAGCTGTTGAGTTGTTGATGGTGTTCCTCCTCCTCCAGCAGGACATTGACTTTGTCTTTTGAGCCCTTTAAATCATCAGAAAGACCCCTCTAAAGGACTGTTTGACCTCTGACTTTCTGAGCCCTATATATGATTAATTAACATTTAATTACAGATAACTTACTAACTTGCTTTGTTGGCTCATGAGGTGATTCTTGACTGGTTATTAATGACAACATTTATGACTGCAAACCTGTTGGATTATTACAGTTAGAAACTCGTGATGACCCTTAATTAACGAGTTATGAATGGCTCAACAACCAGAGAGTTTGTACAACCTCTAATTACAGAGTCCCTTATGTATTATTACATACATATTATTTAAGGGCTGATAAGGAGGAAACAGCCATCAGAGGGTTGATGTGGTAACAGCCTGCCAGTGATTGTGAATTAAACAACTTTGATTTAAATTTGAAAGAGGAAATAAGATTTAATGTCAAAAGAAACAAAGAAACAGTGAAATTATTCAAAAATGTTGTTTGTTCCTCTTGAAGAATAAGCAACAAGTAAGTGAAGGTGAGCTGGTGAGCTACAGGCAAGGTGCAACACACACACACACACACACACACACACACACACACACACACACACACACACACACACACACACACACACACATCAGGTTGAGCACTGGGAAAGGATGGATCGATAAGGAGGACGCAGGTCTGTCGCGTCCAGAGGGGGGGCGAGGCTCAGCGCGCCGGATCACACATGAAATATGACGACTTCACACCGACTGCCGGGGAGGTGCAGCGCATATGTTAGCGGGTTCCCTCCATTTCCGCTGCAGGACGACCTCTCAGGTGCTTTACGTGCGCCTCGGTCCACATCAGGAGCGGCGCACGGTGTTGCGTCTGTGTGTCAACACGGAGGAAATGCCATCTCACCTAAGTGATCTTCCCTCTGCCCTCGGATCTGTTGCTCCTCAGCAGGTCGGATCGCCTTTGCTCTGTTTCTGCGGCCACTGATTGAACGACTGTCATGACTTGTGCCCTCAGGAACGTGAAGCTACCACAATTGGATGAAACGCGCTCGTTTGGTGTTGATGCGTCCTTTCAACCTCTCAGTATTTGCACCCGGTTATTAGACTGGGACTCACCGTGAAAATCTGCTGATGAAACAATGGAAAGACCTTCAGTGTGTCGACATCAAGGGTGAGACTGTTTTAATTTCACATGGATGCAACACATCAGTGCAGTGAGCAGGCATTTAAACGCGCTCTTAGCAAAGCCTAGTTCATACTTAAACGTACTGTTTGCAGCGCACATTCAGCCTCATAGATTTCCTGGTGTGCACATTTGCAAGAAAAAGATCATTTCCCCCTCTCTTCATTTGCACTGTGCTCTTGAACGGGGGGTGCACGCTGGGATGAAAAGGCTGATTTGATTGCAACTAAACACTGAAATGCTTTCCCCCCAGTGGCCTAGCTGGCAGGGATGAAGCAGCTGCAGTGCGACTGCACAGATTTGACTTTCACAAAATAACACAATATAAACAGCTAACCATGTTAAATGACAAAGTAACAGCTCAGGACCTTTTTAAAAATGGCGATGCAGGAGTCACAGAGTGCACGCATCTCATTTATACTGAGGCTTAGTTATCATGTAACTGAATAGTCAGATTCCCTATTGATGGTGCAGCGAATACCTCTCAACTGTTGCACTATTATTGCTTATTCCTGTATTTATTTCACATTTTACACCTTGAATCCAATTTTGAGCAAAACAACCACTATATATATACTTTGCCCACCATGAATGAGTGCACTTAAGAGAGGCAGCGTTTTTTTTTTCTTCCATTGTCTGTATCTCTAATCCAAACTTTTACAGCTCTCGTGTATTGTCATTTTCAGACAAAGATGTTTCCTGGCTATGAATTTATTTAAACCTTGCCATGGGGAAGAGTTTGGGCTGAGACACGGGGGGATTTGATACCACAGCGGAAGAGCGAGCCTGGAGGTGAAGACATGGTCATCACTGACAGAAACACCGGCACCTCTGTACCTAAAAAGGAGCCGCAGAAGAAGACGAGGAGGAAGTCTCGCCCTCATGGCCTGCCTTCTCCGGCACTCTGCTGCGCCTGTGGCCTATGCATCATGCTGGCTGGACTCAACATCACCCTGGTGGGAGCGTTCGCCTTCAGCACACTGGTGCCTTCTGCCAATCCCCCGATCATCATTGGACCTATCCTCCTGCTGGTGGCCTTTTCCTTTTTCGGGGCCTGTTGCGTGTGCAGCCGCCTCCCCCCTCCCCACAGCTCACGGAGGTCTAAGGTGGGCGGCAGGGGCACAGGGCTGATGGGACATGGCGGGCTGGCCGGTGGGGCAGCGTTTGAGATAGAGACCAGCGAGCACACGCTGCAAGATACCACGGCTGTGCAGCTCAGTCCCACATCCTCTCCTGGATCATCCCAGGCATCCAGCCCTGAGAAGGAGGCTCCCGATGTGGCCCTGCCAGGGCCCTGCAAGCTCTTCACCATGGAGACCAACGGCCCCTCTTCTGTTTCCGCCACTGCAGTCTACTCAGCCTCCACAGCAGCAGGAGGGGAGGTTCAGCTCACCCTGCCACGTGAAGAGGTGGTCACCTAGCAGCACAGAAACTCTTCCAAGGCCGGGACGCTAGCAGTGTAAATATCCTTCTGGGCTGAGGGCTTGCTGAGTGTGATCGTGTCCTCTAGTTTACGTGGTGCCATATTTCTGGTTGTGACAAGTTGTCGACAGTATGCTTTTGATTTTGTTGCTGTGCAGCCAACTGGTAGTTAGCATGCCAAGTTAATGAAACATCCAAGTATTTGTGGATCGTAGGTTTTGGAATTCAAATTCCTACCTCTCTTGTGCTGTTTTTCTACAGTTCTTCGTTCTTAACGTGGGGCATTATGAAGAGTTTCCATGTAGAAATCAAACTAAGTGTCTCAAACCATGCAGATTTATCTTTCACTGTTACTCTGGTTCATGGAAATTCAGCTGTCGGCAGTGATTCCAGAGGGCTCACCCGAAGAATGTGATCGTTGATTTGTTCTTTAAACTTCAAGATTAGATGTGAAAGGTCATTAGTGAACTGTACAGGTACATTTGTAGTGACATTTGGCATTTTGTGTGCCGTTCTCAGCACTGAACTTGTTTTGGGGGCATAAAATATTATAGGTCACAGGGGTCCCAAAGCAATATGCTCTCACCTGAGGTTCAATTCTTGGCATTTATGGTTCTTTTCACAGGCAAGTGATTACACTTTACTTGTCTACAGCCAATACATTTGTAATGAACTGTGGTGCGCATAGAACAGTGTGTTACAGTACGTTTACATGCAGCTGTGTACAACGTTTGATTGTGGAAGCATTATTAATGTAGTTTGACAAACCTTTGTCATCACACAAACATTAACACTGTGAATATTATGTTTCCCACCGTATTTGTTGAAAATAGTTGCAACTCAAGTCACAGTTTTGAGGTCACGTGGATGTTTTCAGTGATTTATATACAGTGTAATGCAGTTTAGGTCATGATCCAGGTGGAATAGGGCCTTACCTTACTATAAGGCATAAAAATGTGTCCTAATGATGATTTTGTCATCATGAAACTGAATTTATTGAATTTGAGTTAATATTTTACAAATGTGAACACGTGAATTTCACAGCATTGAATTCTCGTTTTTTAACGTCTGATATGACAAAGCTTAACCTCCGCTGGACCCAGCATACACAACACAGACAAGCCAAGAAGTCTGACAGAGTTTAGATATTCAGATTGCATAAAAGGTACCTGTCCCCCATCACTGTGATGTCCTCTTGTCAGTTGTGAACTTGACTGGTCAAACGAGACATACGAACCCCGATTTCCTTCGAAAGGAAAGTTGCCTTAGACTGAGATATCAGGATCAAACTAATGAGGGCTATAACAGAATTGCACAATAGCATTTTTCTTCAGAAAGCCTTTGTTTGGCTCTGGATTCTGGTCTACATTGCTTCACCAAGTTTTTTGTAACACTTTATATTAAAGTGCACATATTCACCATTAACTAGTCGCTTATTTGCATGCATATTAATAGCATATTGGCTCTTTATAAGTCATTATAAAGGACTTATTAACTAACTAAGAGCTGCCCCTCAATAACATCCTAATTACTTCTTATTGATAATAAGTATGGAAATCTTACACAAATTATCTTAATAACTTAACCCATAATAACCCCAACCCCCATAAGAGCTTTGTAATGACTAATAAAGAGTAATTATACATGAAAATAAGCTGCTAGTTAATGGTGAATATTTGTACCTCGATATAAAGTGTGACCTTGTTTATTTGTGGATGTAACAATGCATGCAAATGGCTTAAATGTTTCATCTCAGAAGTTTCTTCGTTGCAGCAGGAGAGTGAACTCCTGCACACAGGTACACAGTCCAGTGAGCAGGGCTTTCCCTTATATAGTATTAACCTTCATTAGTTGTGATACAGCTCCTCAGAGGGACCAGTTTTTCTGTCAAAGCTCTCTCTCTCTCGTGCCAAATCGGAGTGCTGAGCTAATCTTTTCGCATGTTCAGAGAAGTGACTCATGGAAATGCAAACACCCTGTTGTGAAGTATCGGTGTTATCTGTGTATTTTAATTTGTGTACCACTTGAAAATCTGAAACAGGAAGAAGATAGAATATTTTTGTGAAGATTATAATTTGTTTATTTCAAAAGTAACTGATCCAAATGTGAATCCTTCAAAAGATATATAAATAAAAAAGCTCTTTCAATAGATGTTGAGATCGTTCATTGTGTATGTGTGGTGTGACACCATCTTCTTGCTACATTGCATTTTTTTTGTCATCATGAAGTGAAATGAATAAATATGGCCAAATGGACTTGTCACGTGTTAAAATGTCAAATAAGTTGACTGACACAGATTGTTTGTGAAGCTAAGATACAGTGTAAACAACGAGAAAGTTCTGGAAAATAGAGGACTAAGGGTGGCAAACATGCACAGCAAACCAAGGACGTTTGAATCTGGGGCAGCTGGCTGGTTGGTTGGTTGCAGATACCTGAAAACATTTCAGCTCACATTTTCAAGCTTCTCCAACCAAGTCCAGTTTCCTAAGATTCAACTAATTCAAATAAGTTGTGTGATCGTTTAGGATAACGGTTGTTTCTTGAGACATGATCATCTTTACAAGCATTGTTTATTCCTCGAGGGAGTCCGCAAAGACTCTTTTACAGCAATAAAGCATAAATCTTTGCCCACAGCTGTGTCAGGAAGGTGTTAAACTAAAAACAGCCAAACCAGCCTCCTGTACAGGCTGGCTGGTTGAAAATCTGGTTGAAAGAAGCGTAAAAGAAATGCTCTCCAATCCCTTAACACATCACATCAAGATGGCCTTGAGTCAAGAACTCAATATGCTCGTGTGTGTTCAAATCTGCCACAGGAGGGCGCCAGAGCTCCATCTATGTGTTCCAGAGGAGTTACATAAAATGTGGCGTTTTATATTAAACCAATAGATGTCAGTAGATTATAACAAGCCCCTGTTGGCTATTGTTAAGACCATCAGAGAACTGATGGTGTAGCAGTTATATTTCAGTGAATATGATGAAAATGTATGGTGCACATATTTTAATATTTTTATGCAAAATCACTAGAAATTGGTGGTGTTTTCACACGGCATTGCATTTTCAAGCTTGCAAGATAAACCTGCCAAACGTGCCAGTTCTCTAGATCATATTTCTTGTAAGATTTCTTATCACTGTGTAAAAAAAGTGAGTCGGTCGTGTTTGGAAATTGCAGCTGATAGCATTAAGTACATCAAAGTAACCAGAGTTGCATTTTGAATATACACCATGCTGATCGAGCTCCCTTGTGCTCATGAGACAGTGAAGGCACAGATCTGGGCTGCCCTACTTTCCAAGGCAGCTCACGTGACAAATGACAAAATGGAATCAGGATTTTTTCTAGCAGAAAGGCTCCAAAAACTGATGTTGAAATTCACAGCTGAATTTTTGATGAAAGTTTAATTTCACATTTGCAGTATGTGAGTTGACTCTTGGTCGGCAGCACAAAAATGAAAGGCTGCATGGATTTTGGCACACTGATTTATGAGGGTGTTGTGATGATCCAGAAATCTGGTTTGCTGTGGTTTTATAATCCACATAAAATTAAGATTGTGTTTTGTGACCCATTTCTTTCTTCTGCTGCTAATGCTGCCTGATGCATTTATACATAAGTTTACAGTAACGATGAGGTAAAAATGCTGTCAGCAAGAGTTTGAAGCAGCAGATGGTGGGCTGAGAGTGGGTACTGTAAGAGCCAGGTGGGAAACTCAGCCAAGACACTGAGGCTGTCACATATCGGCAGCATATAATGGGGTTTTCTGTGATTAAGCCTGCACCAGAACAGTTTATATTTTGGAAAAACATGAAAACTACTGAACCACTTTTCCACTCAAACCCCTCCACCTTCCAGGTTTATGTTGCATTACACAAAACATTTCCCATGGGGCCAGTGTCAAGCATGCCTACTTCCTGCATCTTCTGCTTGTTGGCCTTCACTGAAGGGCTCATAAAACATATTAAATGTTTAGCCAGCTGGAGGCTGGAAGATTTACTGCCTTCTGGAGGTGCACAGGTTAGTTGGTGAGCTGCGGCCTGAGGAGAATATTTACATGTGCATGGTCTTGGTGAGCAAAGGTCAGATCATGGTTTCTTGCTGCAGCTTAGCTTACTTGGACTGAATGGAAGCCACTTTTGCCCTTTGAACCTCCATGTCTCCCTTTGTCCTCAGACTTCTTTTAAAATCCATTTTACAAGCATTTCCACTGTCAAAAGATCACTTTTCCTCAGCTTTACCATCCTCCACAGTTGTGGCTGTTGTACAGTTCCATAGTGCAAGAACGCAGACTTCCTTATTGCCAAAATTAAGTCAACGCTCTTGGGCAATTTATTTGGCAAAACTGATTCATGCCAAATGATATGACGATGATGAAAGTCGACACATCATAGCATTTGACCTGGATTTCCATCTTATCACACCGGCTATCAAATGTACCCGGTGAATGTTGACTTTTGTTGTTCAGTAAATAAAGAGAGCACAGCAACATGTTTAATTTCTGATAAAATTGAAGCAAAAACATGCTGAAAACAAGCAGTAGTAACTGCTGACACTATGTTTGTCTCTGTTATATTTGCATGTTGCATCCATATTAATTGTGGGAGCACTTTCTGTATCATCAGCCTTCTTCTTTCAGCATCACTGTGTCACAAAACCGCTGACACGGCTGTTGGTACATCAAACATTATCAGTGTAAAGTCTCTCTTTGTTGACATCTTTGATTTTAACATCGCTCACACTCATATCAAGCTGCTGTAATGACTGACACAGATTGTTTGTGAAGCTAAGATACAGTGTAAACAACGGGAAAGTTCTGGAAAATAGAGGACTAAGGGTGGAAAACATGCACAGCAAACCAAGGACGTTTGAATCTGGGGCAGCTGGCTGGTTGGTTGGTTGGTTGCAGATACCTGAAAATATTTCAGTTCACATTTTCAAGCTTCTCCAACCAAGTCCAGTTTCCTTAGATTCAACCATCCTTGATTAACAATGACTTGGATGACTGAGAGTCTTCACTGCAGCAGACGCGTGTCTTCTCGTTTGTCATGACTGGATGCTGCACATGGTTGCAACGCTGCTGCAGCCACACACACACATGCAAACTCAAGCGTTTCATCCGCTCTAAACCGGAGCGTGGCGGATCCCGATGCTCTGATCATGCGCTCCTGTGTGGATGTGCTTGTGTGTGAGAACATTCCCAGTTGAATGAGTCGGCAGAGGAGGGGGATGGAGGGTGTAATCAAGCTGAAAAGATTAGGGGAAGACGAGCTGCTGAGGATCTATGAGAGCAGACACTGGTTATATAACCCTAACCCAGTTCACTCTGCTTCCAAAGACAGGCTGGGAGGGAAGACAAGGAGGATGTACTGAACTGGGGTGAATCCTTATGTTGAGACTAAAATGAACCAGGACACTTGGTTATCTGCATACGTTATCAATTCAGGTGACAATGGGTGTCAAATTCTTACTCTGTTTCTCTGGGTCAACAAGGATGTTACATATTGCTTTGTCAGGAGAAAAGCATTGATGTATTTAGTGCAGGAAAATGCTAATGATTTTGTTGTTATTGACTTTGTGTCCACCTTTGGTTATTGCTTCATTGCACGGGTGAGTCCAACAACATATTTCTCCTGGCCGCCCTGCAAGTGTTTACTCGAGATTGCTCTCTTAATACCTGTGATCACATGACTTGATAAGAAAACATGTCCCAGTTGGCTTCATTTTAAGTGTTGGTGAGGATGTTTTGGTCCTCCATGTGCCATACGTGGGAGGGCCTCAGGACTTGTGACTGGGCTGTTCTGTTGATCTCCATGACAGGATCAGTTCAAAGGCGACATGGAGAAGAAAGCTCCCCACAGTTCGGTGGTAAAGATGCAGCAGATTTTGATCAGAACCATTGAGGGTCCTAATAGTATTGCTGCAGTGCTCTGCATGCTAATGACATCTGACAATGGGTCCCTCGTCATTCTTAACTCCTCCATTCACCCTCAGTAAATGGCAGTTTATTCAAGTGGCTGGGCTGTTGCATAACCTCCCTTTTCAAAAGTCTATATGTGGGCCCTGGGAGGAGGAAACATACACAGTAGTGTACAGACAGAGGATCCCAGAGCAGTTCTGAGAAAATATAAAAGCACACGTAAAAAAATAACAGTGTGACCACCAGGACATGGCTTGATGTGAATAGAATTAATACAAGGACGGGTAAAATCAATCACTGTTTCCTACAGTATATGCAGCCATTAACAAAGCCAATCAATGCGGCTTCAGTAATGCTCGGCCGCTGTGCACACTGTGTGGACGCTTAGGCCTGTTTCTCTTCACCTCAACTGGGTATCTTTGACCTGTTCTGTGAATGCTAACCTTTTGCACGTGGCCCTTTGTTTAAGCAAGCAAATCAATAAAGTCTCCGGAAATAGAACACTAGTATGCCAATATTTAAGTATGACGACTGGGCAAATATTCAACTCGTGAGTCCAAAATAACATTTTGTTTTGACGGGGCTGTGCAGCAGACCTGACTGAGAAGAGCTGCATGTGATTTCTAGAGCATTGTGAGTATTACATCCCTGGTGTTCAGTCAGGATTGTATGTACTGCCCAGTGTTTTTACGACTTATTCATTTACATATGATCAGACAGCTGCATGGTCACAGAACAAGACGAGCCAGCTGAATACTGTATAAGGAAGTCCTGCGGTGCGAAAGGGCTGGTAAACAACATGTGGTACCACTCAGTTCCAGCAGAGGCCCCCGTTTTTCATAGAGATACAGGGTCAGTGAATGCATAACACTTCTCCACAGCAGACTGCTTCAGACCGGTTTCTGTGCTCCACATTTAAGAGAAGATGTCATACACACAACAATAGGCTCAGCTGTCAGGATTCTGTGCCATTGTTTTACTGCACTGACTGATCATCTATCAGCAAGCAATCACGTCTTATTGCTTTATATGCCGCACTTGAACTTGCATGAAGGGAACTCCCATTGTGTGTTTTTGCTGCGAAGGCAATATTCTGTCATTACAATGATGTGCAAATAGTTACTTATTGTACCTTTGTCCCAACATGCTCTTACATCTCCTTATGTGGTTTCGTAATGCTAAGATAATAGTCTGCCATGTGGGTGAAAGGATGATAGGTAGTTTAGCACTTACCTGTGCAGTGTCCAGTTCACCACTTAAATATATATTGCACAGAATAATAATGATATGATCAGTTGGAGGAGGCGGTCAGGGAGTGACCTTTGATTAAATTAAAGGCCTCATCTCAGTGTCCTCAAGAGCCGCGTGTTGCGTGTCAGGTATTCACTAAGTCTTCTTTAAATGAATAATCACAGGCTGATCTTTGGGGCCATGACAGAATACCCACCACACAACTCTACCAACGGCCTAGAAGTCCTTTTGCGTTTTGGAAGAAAAGATCTGATTTAGTAGTTTGCTGGTAGACACTGGCCACCTGTGGAAGAGAGGAAACCCTTCTTGCCGTGCGTCATGCCGGTTTTATAGCAGAGAATCGGCTTGCCATGGCAGCGACTATCGGCACACACGGCACTGTGGGGGTGGCTGGTCTGTGTCAGCACTCATTACCATCCACCGCCTTAGTGGTTGCCTCTTCCAGGAGTCCTTTAGAAATAAATAAAAGAGAGATGCTTTACACTTTAATGACTTTCCCACAGCGGCTCTCCAAAACAACAGCACCCCTTAAATTGCTGTGCCCTGGCTGAGACGAGAGGAGAGTCCCCACCGCTCAACAGAGGAAGGGAAATACTGAGTCCACTGTCTGTCCACTCTGCAAGGCCAGCCAACAGGGGGGGAATAATCAGGTCTTTATGTGGCATGGGGCCTACAGGGGACAGCCTCGGTATTGTCCCCACAGCACCCTCCCTTACCCTGGTTTGATTGTTCCTCTGGATCCAACACATGGTCATGTTGCGAAACCTCCACATCCCAAACCAGGGTTTGTGCATCCACTTCCCGCAACAAACCCGGACCCATCAGCCAGTAGACATCCAGTTTAAAGGAAACAGATGAGGCCATGTGCTGTCTCACATGTCATTTAACAACAACCTTTTTCCAGATACTTGCTCTTGTTTAGAATTCCTGTTGGCAGGTTTATAAAAGTAAATCTGCAGAGCTGTGACTTAAGTGGCTTACTATGATCACATGGCCACTGTCTCCCTCCAAAAAATCTTTTGCAAAGGATTATCTGTTTCGTCGGAGTTGACTGTTGACAAAAAGAATAAATGGATGATTCCTAAAGTGTGAGACCGCCAGTGTGACGGTGCACATGGACTTATATACACATTTCTGCTAAATGGAAACAGGAGGGCAATGTTAACAATAGTTACTCCAAACCTAACATTAAACACAGTATACACAATTCAGCTGCACAAGATAGATGCTGATTTCAAAGCCAGTTATGTAATCACTGCCATACATGAAGTAGAGATGGTTTCTGTCTCTGTCTCAACTTTAATCTTCTGGAACTTTACAAAAATAGATGACCATGTTGTTTCCATGAGTAGGTATTTTTAGATTCTAGGGGCCTGTATTTGCTCTTAGATTCATTAAAATGTTTCACATTTCATTGCACTATGTAGCACTGGGTTCGCAAGAGCCAGAAATACTTCCATATTTAATATTATTAATTGACTGATTCATAAGTGTATACAAATGTTCCCTTATTCTGAATTGTTACTGGAGGCAATAACTTCTGAATAGAAAAAAAACCCCAAAAAGATAAAAAGCAGTTCCACCACAGTCAGGAGCAAGACAGGCGTGATCGACTCCTGGTTTGACACGTAACAGATGCACAGGTGGTGAGTCAGCATCAAAATCTACATGCACATCGATGTGTCGTCATAAGGGACGAGGGGGTCAAAGTTTCATAAGTTAACAATGCTAATTTCAGACATGTCAGAGTGAATAATTCTCACTTTCATTTGCAGATTCTTTCTGCAAGATGTCAGCAAACAAAATGCTGTTAAAGTGGATTACAGTCAGTCAGCAGTGACATGTGCAATAAAATATAATCTCTGCTAGTTGTAAATCCTCACTGAGTGTGAGTGTGTGTGTCTGTGTGTATTATGACCAGTCATATGGATATGCATGTATTCTGTCTAACCTTTCCATTGATACACTGCTGTTGTACAAAATGCAGTAGTGTGTAGTAATATTGACTTAATACTTACAAATAAACATGGTGTAGTAGCTGGTAGCTGGTGTAGTAAGTAGGTCATTTAATCCTTGATGTTGTTCTAAATCTGTTATCTAAAAACCTGTGTGATGGACAAGCGACCTGTCCAGGACATCGCCCTGTTATCTGCCTAATGCATGCTGGGAAATGCTCTGATTAAGAAGCAATAGAAATAAGAACGAATGACAATATTTAAAGTCACATTGTTTTTTTTAGGAGGGCCTTATTTTCTTGGCTAAAATAATAAAATTTTGCTGCAGCCCGCGTCCACGGCAGCATTTTGCTTAGTGTCTGTGCTTGTACTCCTGTCTGTTTTCACCCCGAAGAAGGAGGAATGACACCATAATTTTACCTCACAGAACATGGAAGTTTACTGGTTATACTGCTGCATTTCCTGTGTCCTGCAAGATCAAATTACTGTTTCTGTCTTTTCAAAGTCTGGTGACTTTGTGATATCAGCAGCTTCAGCTCCTTGTTGGACAGGGCTGTCTGACAGCAAGGAAAAGTGGTGAAAACACTCTAAATGTAACATCCATATAAACCTTTTTTTTAGGTGGCTGAAATGCATTTTGCTGTTGCCCTTGTCCACAGTGGCATATTGCTTGGCTTCCGTGCTGGCACTCCTGTCTGCTTCTCCAAATTGGGGGCATGCTGACTGCCATCTACTGCAGGTAATACTATGGATAAGTGCCCCATACAAACCCACTTCAAAGAATCTGAACTAACCCTTGAACCCTTCCTCTAGCAACGTCATCGAGTTTTTCTGTAGGTTATGTTTAGCTGTAATCAGCAAATCTTAGCATGCTAACACTCTAAACTAAAATAGGGAATATGGTAAACATTACACCAGCTAATCATATATTTGTTTGCATTGTCATTGTGGGCGCATTAGCATGCTGATGTTAGCATTTAGCTGAAAGCACTGTTGTGCCTCAGTACAGCCTCGCAGAGCCCCAAGCATGGTGTGTTAAAAGCACGCATATTTGGATTTCATTAATTGGAAGTTTGGTTAAAGTTGTTTTTAATAAGAGAGTTGTAGCTATCTTGTTCTCACCAGCTGGAGCACAAACACTGGGGAACAAAAGCAGAAATAACCGAGAGAGTTGATAAGTTCATATCTGAACAACAGGCTGCGAAATCAAGGCCCTGTCCAGACCAGTCACTGTGCTGTTCCTGATCAAATCTGTTTTGAATTGGCTGAACAAAACTCTGCTCCTCCTCTCTTTCTGATCTGATGTATTCACCTATTTGTGTCCAAGCGGAAGAAAGAATGAGAAAAACAAGGAAAGAAAGAACTTCATGAAACTGGAAACCGTACATTACATTACGGATGTGTAACTGAGATGGCAAAAGAAAACAAGTTCAGATAGAAAATCTAGATAGGCTATTGTGGTCACACCTGGAGAGTGTTAAACAGAGGTCAAACCAAATACTTTTTTCTTTTGGGGGGATTTGTTTGCCTCGAAAAGAGACACAGTTTGATGCATTTGATCTGAGTCGGTGGCCATGTTCCTAAGTGTTGGAAAGACTTTTGAGCATTTACAAATGTATAGCTTTACAACCTCTCTAAAAGCCTGACACGGTTACTGGTTCACAGTGGAAATAAAAGTCAGACGACGTCAAGGAAGCAGGTGTTTCCTTTACTTTCCCTGACTCATGGTGTGGACACAGCTGACTCATGAAGAACAAAGTCACCTCCCTTGCATCATGCTCACACACTGCATACTTAGGAGTCTGACAGTGTGAAGACACTGGAAGTGGTGGTTGTCTCTTTTACATGCTTGTAGATGTCATTACTGTACAAGAGTAGACTTCAGAAAGGGGAAGGGAGGATTGGTGACACTGTGTGTTGAAAGATTTTACGTTTTCGCAGAACTTGGAAGGGAAAATTGTGAAAGCCAACCCCAGATTCTTTCTCATTTTGAAACAAACTTTGTCCTCCTGCCGTTTCACCTCACCATATTTGCTTTTCGTCTACACCATTTTTGCAGATTCCTCTTGGATGCATGCTGCTTACAGTCTGGGACCTGGGGACAAATGTATAAAGCTATATTTAGGTGTAGAAAAGAACATTTCAAGGCTTCAAACTCACTCACAGCTGCCTAGTTTGCATATAAAGGTCCAACTTTTAGTTAAGTTTTGATGAGCGAATGTAGTGCAAATTTAAAGCAATTGCAAGAAAACTGGTTGAAAAATGTTAGATAAACAGTTGGTGGAGGTAATTCTCCAGTCCTGTGCCATTAAAACCTTGTAGAAGAAGAGAGTGCAAGATAATTTATTGAGCTCATCATTGAAGTGTTTACATCAGATTCTTCACATACATCATGTTTATTCCACTAAGTCTGTTTACATTGCACTTTCACATTTTGTACTGATGCACCAACTTTCCCACTTCAGCCATATGTAAACACATTTTAGCAGTATTTTCAACTTTTTTTCCCTACTCTGGAGCATTTCCACTCAGGTTTTCAAATGTGCAAATTGAAAATGCGCACAAAAACAAAAACTTGTGCAAGCCTAATCGTGCAGTGTTTCTTTTAGTTTAGAGCCATTTCCCTGTCAGCTGACTCCAAAGGCTTTGTGAGATGCCAGGAGAAGTGTACCCGGTGTCAGTGTCACTTACCCAATGACTGACTTATGGCAAGCCATGTGACACGGCCAGCATGATGGTGAGATCAGCGTAATCAAGAGGCCATAAAGAGACACTGGTTTCACACAACCAGGCGATGAATGGCTCCTGTCATTTCATCCTCAGATCTGGGGCTCCTCTGGCAACTAATACCGCATTACAAGTCAAACAGCTGGATGACACAATAAAATCTGATTTGATACAATGTACCAGCAATGATGAGAAAGAGATTCACACGTTATATCAGAGCTTTATCCTCTCTCTCAGTGCAAAGGAAATCAGGCTGTTGGAACATACATTTTCTTGAGCAGATCACTGTTTTTAGTCGACCAGTGTTCTCTGTGCATTGAAAAATACTGTGCAGTGGAGATGAGAAGCGTGCTCAAGGAGTTTTGCTAGAAGACTTGTTCTATTTTCAAATTTCCTCAATGAGCTAATCCTCCACCAGCTTTCACTACGATGAATGGGGGCAGGTATTGCCCTCCCCTAAAGCTAATATATTGATCTGGTGTTGGAATGTTTAGTGCAAAAGATTTCAGTTATATCCGTTTCTATTTCTTCCTTAAACCAGGATTTGAACACGCAATTTTCAGGTTTTACTGTGCTTTACCTGGTTCAGTGTCTGCCGGTGCAGAGAGCACAGTCAAAGAGGCTTATAGCCATCCGCTCTTAATGAGGCTTTGCACACTCCAGGACCCCCGTCAAGAACAATGACCCAGCTGTGTGCGGCCCTTTTCTCTCTGGTATCATAGAACATATGGAACGCTCTGTTAGCAGGTCAGTGGAAATCTAACAAGCCCTCAGCTGCTCGTCTGTGTATTTCTGTGGTGTAATGGCCACAGATGAAACATGGCCGCATGTTATTTATTGCATAGACTGCATCAGGAACGCAGTGGACTCAGCTGTTGCCCAGACTGTTCATCAAAGGTAAAGAACTTGGGGACACAATAGCAGAGAACAGGCACCACGTATTCAGATTTTCTCATTCTGCTGCACATTGCTGCATATGCAGAGTGATTACATTTCAGTTGTTGCAGATCACCAGGCCAGTGTGCCTGAGTAGGAGGCTTCTTATGTTTGAAGTTTGAAAGAGGCTTTAACCACACGCTTAATAATGGAGCCATTGAGGTCCGATGGGGCTTTCGCACAAACTGAACTCACTATGAATAAACAAGCCCCTCTTACATAAACAGCTCGTGAGGCCAACTCTAATTATCATACAGCCACAAACAATGGGTTTCCGAGTTGAATTTTATGCTGTCAGAATTGGTTTAGACTTCCCCTTATGATGGGTTTGGACATTTAGTGACATCACCCTGCCTTTGAACGCAGCGTGACATAGCCATGAAACCAAAGCTGCAAGTGATATGTCTCTGCAAGGATGTATGTATGCTTTACTGTTGTTAAAAAGCAACAATGTGATTAAAAGGTCTTAATCTGATTTCAAAGCATTTCCGATTTCAAGGGATTTTGCGGCACATACATGAACCTCTCTGCACACTTTGTAGAGTAAAACCACCACATGGTTGTTATTCATCTTGTAGGTAATGGTCCAAGAGCAGAGTGATTGATTAGGTTTCCTATACAGCTATCACCTCTTTTTCATGCTATTCACCTCTCCTTGACCTCTTGACAAGTCAACAAGGGTGCACACAGTCAGCTGAAACCACAGTGTGATTAAGATTGTGTTAGTTTAGACAAAAAATTAACCCAGTAGTTTAAAAGCATGCTCATCAAAACAAATTGATTTTTCTTCAAAAAAATTCAAGCACAATTAGGTCTGAAATGACTGATAGACTTGACTGAAAATTAATCCGCAACAATTTTGAAAAGAGATCATGAAAAATGCCCATGGTGAAATCTATGTATGTTTCATTTCGTTCAACAGTGCAAAAGCCAAAAATATTTAATTGAAAATGAAATAAAAACCAAGAAAGCAGCAAACACCCACATTTGAGAAGCCTGAACAAGAGAGCATTTGCCTGATTAAACAACTGGAACAGTAAATCATACTCTGAATTCATTAAAGAATCCATTACTTGACTGCTTGATTCAGCTCTATTTGTATGTTATGACCAGTGCTGATATCACTCCATATGATCTGTAATCACTGATACAAATATACCTCCCCTATAAAGAGTCTACAATGGAACATTTTGTAACTCACTGCACAGTTTGAAAGTTCAAAGTCACATTCCATAAAGTTAATCATCATCGTCACAATGTGCTCAGAACGGTGATGTGATGATGACAGAGAAACTGAAAAAAGGCCACAGAATACTTTGACATGATGGTGGCTCCCGTTCAACAGATTTCCACTCACAGCTCTGGAAAAAGAAAGAGGCCATTTGTTGTCTTTGTATTTGAGTTTTAATTAAGATGGCTCAGCTAAATGTCCCTGTCAGTGTGTGCATGTGCTGCACTGTAGCAGGGAAAAGTGGAATAATAGTGCCTTCAGTGTGGACTCAATGTTGCACCCCAGAGAGGAACAATCAGATGCCTCCAGACTGACTTGGTTCGGATTGAGTCGGGTGATGTTACACGAACAGGCTGCTGTGTGCCAGCTAAATGAATCAGGTCCATGCTGAAGGACAATTCCTGTTTTATCCCACTGTCCCTCTTGACAGCTCCTGTGCCACAATGCACTTCTCTCCACAGATGCATTTCCCACGGTACGGTGGGCAACCTGGGACACACTGTGTGGTTAATGGTGTAAGAGAGCACCAGTGTGTTCTTACCTGAGTGTCTGTTCAGCAGCCTAGCATGCAAGGAGACGTATTAAATGTCGGCCAGAGAACAGGGATGAGGAAACTTTAAGAAAAGAAGACAATAACATCTTTTTTAAAATGCCACTGTGAGAGTTCAAAGGGCGGGTGAAGCTTTTATCCGTAGACATGAATGACCCTTTGGCGTGCTGTTGTGAAAACCTTCTTTGAGAACCCGAAATGACAAAGAAGATGTGAAAATGCTGCAGAGGAAGTTGGCCCAGACATGGAAAAAGAGAGAAAAAGTGCATCTAGGTCAAGGTGTGTGTTTTTCCACACATATGCTTCAAGGCCAAAGTTTGGGTTTTGGACAATTCCCCTTGAGGCAACTTTCCATTGACAGGATTTGTAAATCCTTTGACGTATTCTCTCCCTTCAAGTTTATGTGAGACCAAACATGAACAGATTTCACTCTGTCAAGAGTTGAGAAAGTTGTGAATGCATGAAATTTGATTGATGTTACGGTCACATGGGTGAAATTAAAGGGACACGTGAGCAAATTGAAGTTTGGTTCAACTTTGGTGAACTTTGACATGAATTTTGCCTCAGCAGGCCGTGGTCATTCACCTGCATTCGCGCATGTGTGACCATAAATGCTCAGTTTCCATTGAAGTTACATGAAAGCTGAAGAGGCATTTTGTTTCATATGAAACATAAAAATGTCCCACAGAAAAGATCTAGATGTGTACAGGTGTATCACGGAGCAGGTGTTTTCAATTCCACTGGATGTTTGCTGTTGAAGTGTTTCAGCCTTTAGCTAAATGTGGATTTTTATTATAGTTCAGCTACTGTACATGTCTGGTGTTCAAATGCAGTGATGAACATGTTAAATAGTTCATCAAGAAAACTGATAGATAAATAAACTGTGACCATAATTTCATCAGATTTTGGTTGTGTCTAAACCTTTGCAACCTTTATATAATGGCTTCTGCTCTGATGTTCCATCAAATGCTGTTGGGCTCATTATACAGTACTACTCAGGAATGTTACACATGTGCAATATTACTGAGAAAGGCTTCCTTGAGGTTATCTCCTCCCTCTGCAAGCCCCCCTCTTCTCTGACCACTGGAGGGCAATCCCTAGCTTCAGAGTTCTCAGCGGTTTCACGGGCTTTTGTGTCTTGAGATTTCAAATTGTGCACCTCAGAGGAAAGAGTCGAGCAGGATGAAAATTTTAGGCTTGGAGAGAGGGATGTTCTGCTACCTGTCCTTCTTGGGAAGCTTGAAATTTCAAACTTAATTTGTATTTTCCAAACATCTCAGCTACTTTATTTAGAAAAAACTGGTATGATGTGCATATTGATTGGCCCCTCTTAGTAAACTACAACACAGTTATGTGAAAACAACAGTCTGTCATTGTAATGCAATTGTCATTTATATTAATTCCACAAGCTAGATTTTCGTATTTCTCATAATGATAATAAGCACATTTTCTTGCCTGTGCTTAAAATGGATGTAGAAATACTCTGCTTCAGTCCTCGAGCAAACATATTGAGCTTGTGAGTACACTGAATGTTTACAAAACACACCAGAAAATCCAACTTTTTTAGGATTTTTGGAAATAGGAAATAGGATTTTAGGAAATTTAGGATTTTAGTGGATATATCATTCATGTTGCTGACACAGATTCTGCTTCTTCTTCTTTTTGATAAGTTATCCCACTAATTTTAACTGTAACCCTGAGATTACGCTGGGTGCATCTCTGTGACATCACTTCTGTCTTCCATGTGGCTGCAAAGCCCGCCAGGTGTGTTTCAGAGTGTTTTGCCTGCCTGATTTTGTTGACTTGCTTGGATGTAGCTGATTTGGTCATTTTTCCTTGATATTTGTCTTTCTTAAGTATACTCCGTAGCTAAATGGTTACTTTCTGTTGTTTCTGTTACTTCTGTTCTTTTTGCTTGCATTTATTGTTGATGTACAATGGGGCGTTTGTACAGAGAGCATTCTCGACATCGTTCCTGGGTCTGCTCTGTGCAGAAATATACTTGACGGGTATTCTCAGTGGAGCAGAGAGTCACTTTTGGGACTCCTCTGAAATAGAGATTGAATGTGCCTGGTGGAATTACACGCATTGTCTAGAATGGCAGTGATTAACTCCATCAGATGCAGTGGGAATGCAGATGTTACACGCCCATTAGAACTTAGGGGTTGCACTAGTATTTCAGCCTACCTTTCTAATATTTTAGGAGAACGACTTTAATGCACAAATTTACAGAGGCTTGAGCACGAGTACATAATTGGCTGCTCTTGTGCTTTGGCTGGCATGGCTCTCAGATGGCTGCTGGTGGATTGTGAACATTAGTAACCATTTCTCCTTAGCCTTTATCGAACGATGATGTAATATCTGGCATCACAGAGACGGGCAACTACGTTACGATAATGCTCAGAAATGTCCCAGTACACTGATCCTTGGTGAAACCTGCGAAGATGTTCGACTTGTGCAAGGATAAGCAACTCTCCAAACCACGGTCTGATTCCCATTTACAGTACCCTGCTCGCAAGTGTGTCAGAATTCACCTCTCTACTCACTGTAATGGACTCTTTCTTCAACACTGAGTCGACGATACACCAGTACCATTATGCCAGCCAGCTACACTTGCTCACCAACTAAAGCACTGGAGAGCTGAATCTCATTTCCATTGGTAATCACAATCGCAGTCCAAGGTAGATTTTGTGAGCATGAGCCAGGCGGACCTCATGGAGTATGGGCTTCTCCAGCAAATGGAGCGGCGTGGAGTCAAAATCCTCCACCATCAGGGGTGACTGAGCACAGCCATTTTGATCACACAAAACCCTCAAGGACCAATCTGAGACACAAACCCCAATGGCAGCCATGCTGGATTGTCTATAGTATCACCTTTTAGTTTTTTAGTAATGACTGAAAATAACTATACATTCTGATCCGATATCGTAAGGTAAAATCCTCTGCCAACACTAATTTGTTGTTTTATTTGTGTAATTTCAATCACTGCAGTGTAATTCATGAAAAAAAAATCAAAAGTAGAAGAGCGGCAGTAGAGTGCAAATCTCCGCCAGGTCTGGAGGCAAACTGAAGCAGCTGTTGATCACTTGCTGCCCTTTAGGAGGAGTGACGAATCAGCAGTCAGTTGTCAATAAAATAGTTTTTTCAAGTGTGAATCACTGCAACCACAAGAGGTCTGAGAGCATACAGTCATAAATGTGCACAAACAATATTAGGTTGATGGGTCAAGTAGAGCCTGAGATTATCTGCGGACAGACACACACAGGGAAACACGCACACACATGACCAATACATGATCCCCTCCACACATATCTCTCTGACGGAGATAAAAAGGATGCCACAAATGCAAATCACCTCCAGCAAATGTTATGGAATTTTTTTGAGATGTCCCGGTGACAGATCAACAATTAACAGGTGCAAAAACACAAGCGCCTCTGAGGAGGAAATACATGAGTCAACAAGGCCCTGACTCTTCCTCCTGATCAGTGCAGAGCCTCTGAAGAGACCTCAGAGTGAGGGATGTTTCTGGTCCAGTGAAATGAATGTGAACAAGTTCGGTATGTGTGAATGTGTGATTGCGAATAAAATGTAGTAAAAACTACAAATGGTATCAGACATGAAAACATACCGTTTGCATGAAGAATCTGATAACATCTTTATCTTTAGGGTAGAGTTGCATGTCCCCGTCTTTTTAGCGCACTGTTTGAACTGCTAAAAGTCAAACATGTCTGAACGATTATGGTCCGTCTATCCCCTCTGTAATCTCAGTATTTTCACCTTGCTGCTGACGTAGTTTGTCTAGCAGAGACAGGTGCTCTGCCTGGTTTTCAAGCATGATTATCAATGTGATATGTGCTTTATTTACTTTGGAAAAGTCTAACCCTGAATCAGTACAGTACGTTCAGAGAAGCCCTCAAGGTTAATGCTTTATTCAACGCACAGAAAGTGGTGTGAAGGCAGGCCATTGTTTTTAAAGGGCTGAAGCCTCTTCTTATGTGAAAATGATGAGGAAGAGGAGAATTAGGACAGGAAAGATGACAAAGATGATTCTTCTTGTTGTTTATATAACATTTAGCTACACAGATATTATCATATATTTTCCAAATGAAAACTTGTGTCAAATAGTTTTACCCAATTGTACAAAAGTCAAAAGACCTCAACACACTGCAAGTGTGCAAATATATTTTCTTAGGCCGCATATGTGATGTCAAATTTGCTTTTATTTTAAATATTTGCTGCATTTTCTTTCTGAATGCTGCACATATTTTGACAAAGGAGTGAACAGGTTTCTTTATTCCCTTATCTGTTGTATTCATTGCATGTGGTGTCTGTGCTTATGTTGTCTGTGTACTGTACGTCTGTGTTAATTGTATTTTACTCTAAAGTCATTTGCGACGCTGTCAATAACACTTACATAAGTGAAGTATACGTTATGATTGCTTCTACTCTCTGCACGTTTTGACGCATGTTTTTCAACTTCAAAGAGGACTAGACATGCATCTGTCCAATCACTGGCCTCTCAGCAGCCTGCTGCACCCCCCACTGCTTTCTGACCTCCCTAAAACCTCTGCCCTTCACTGCAGTGATCCTATTACACTGAACAGGTTGCAGACGGACACCAAGAACACAGCCTTATGGGAAAATGCGTCATTCCCGTCTGCTGTGCATCATTGTATTTTGATTACTGGCCGTGGATTAGATGAAAACTGATTCACCAAGATGACAATCCTTTGAGTAGCGACACAGCAGTTTTCATTCTATGCTACTACTTCACTCATTTACCCTACTTGTTGTGCCTCAGTTAAGGCTGGCAGCAGTGTGTGTGTGTTGGATGTACTGAGGCAAATAAAGGATTTGCTGGGATTAGGCCCTTGCAACAGACTAAAGGCAGAAGGAAACTTGCTGTGGCACCATCAGATACATGATCAGCCCTTAATCTTACAGGAGCTCAAGCGGGTGTGGGGGGTTGGAAAGGCCACTGCTTTCGTGTAATCATTTTTAAATCTCTGGGTTAGACGGAGGCCTCAAGTGTTCAGCAAGCAATTTATCCACTGATGTTGTGCAGGCAGATTGCAAGAATCTCACAAAAGATGGAGTAAGTTGCATGACTGCATTGGCATGCCAATGTGTGCGTGTGCGTGTGTGTGTGTGTGTGTGTGTGTGTGTGTGTGTGTGTGTGTGTGTGTGTGTGTGTGTGTGGACTCAGCTTTTGTCTGTCTGAGATGGTGTGCTTACCCAAACACACTGTTGGCAATTATGCAACAACAGCAACCAGTCTGTTTCTGTGATCTGAATCAGCACTTGATGAGAACAAAGATAAGAGACTAAGCCTGGTTTATTTTCAAGACAATGCAAATTATCCTGCTGTTAGAATAAAAATGAGAAGTGAAAACCATGTTAGCAGCAAATACACATACAAATACTCAAATTTGGCTGTGTATGCAAATGCACAGAGCAGAAGACACCTGTAGCCACCATGCTGCAATTCTGTACATGCACTTACACAACTATCACAATGAAGTTTGAGGCAACTATTACTTAAAGCCTTTGATTAAAATGAGGACCTCTTGTTTAGATTTGTTCAGAGGTTGTTCCAGCAGTCTAGTGCAGTGATTCTATATTGCTGGTGTACTCACAAGAGACAGATTCAGTCATGCTAGCAGCTTTCCAAGGCTAGGCATGGCCATGCTTTGACACAATGACTTACACAAAATGCTGATGTTTGTCAGGTAGGATATAACATTTACTATGTTTGCTGTAGTTTAGTGTGCTAGCATGCTAACATTTGTTAATAAGCACTGAATAGAAACTACAGCTGAGACTGATGGAAATGTTGGTTTTACAGGAACTTGGTCATAAACCAAAGTATCGGACATTAGTCATTAGCCTTCTTTTTCTGGAACTATGAATGGCAAAATTTCAGGGAAATCCAATAGTTGATGAGACAATTCAGTCTGGACCAAGCGGCGGGCTGACAAAATGATCACCAGACTGGCTGACATAGCCAGTCAAAGAGGTAGCGTGGCTAAAAATGTGCCGTCTCAGAGCCTAAAAGTTCTTTTCTCAGACTTTCCTTCTCAAGTCACAGAGAATATGACACAACTGTTTTCACAGGCTGAGTAACCCTCCCCATGACAAGTAAACTGATCTTTCATGTGTAAAATTGATGGCCTTTAAATTTGAAGATGTACAAAGAAAAACACTGGGTTGAATTTAACTTATAGACAACATATGTAGACAGACGCCAAAGCACAGACAAGATGAGATATATACACTGACAGTAAATGAGGAACTAATTGCTACAGTATGCCCGCTTCACAATGTAATCATTATGTAATCATCAAATTATAACCACCGTGTGAGCTTTGCCTTTTCATGCCGCCTCACACATGAGTAATTACAGAACAGTTGAGTTCTTTGCTTTATGTAAACATGAATGGCGGGGGACATGCTAATCATGTGAATGGGTACAAAATCCAGCAACTTTGCACAGGGTTTCAGTGTGTTGTACATGCCTTGTGTGTGCAAAATCTGCTCATTTCACACACACACAGAGGTCATACATCCAGGGCATTACATAATCCTGGTGTGGGTCAGAATCACCCATGAAAGGCAATGACTAAATGCAGAACATGATTCAAAATATGTTTATTTTCGTAATCATTACTAATCTAACCATTACAGACTTCATCTTATCACCTGTTTACACCACAGGGTTATCTGAGGTTTAGACACTCAGCCTTTCAGCTGTTCACACTGTGGGCTGTTCGGCTGGGTTTGTCAGCTGTGTTGAGCTGCTTGACTCTCAGGATTGGCGTCTTGGTCTGAAACATCCGCCCTCAGGCCAGTATGACTAGCTGAGGAGGCGCCCTGTAAGTCCTCTGTCAAGGTTTTTATTTCTCTACTGCTTCACTGCTGCGGTCTATGATTATGAAAGAAAAAATGAGGAACTTAAAGGAAACTTGTCCCCATATTAGCTGTTCTGTCACACAGAACAAGCCTCGTCTTATGTGTCTCTGAATAACCAGTGGTGGAGCACAAGTACATTCATTTAAGTACATTTTTTTAGACTTTACATTCTAAGACTCTCATATCTTATACAGAACATTCATCAATGTAAATCGAGAGTCAGCCATGCAAGCAGATCTGTGAGGCTACACACCAGTGCTGTATGCCACATGCTCATGTCAGCATGCTTATGAAGGCGTAGTGTCAACATGTTCACCCTCTAGCGTGTTAGCGTGTTAACATCTACTAAGCACAAATACAAAAATCAGCTGATGAGAGTATCATTAGTTTTGCAGGTAGTTTTTTAGATGGAGGTTGTTTGCTCATCTAAATGTAGCGCTGAAGATGATGTGTGCTGTACAGAATGCAAAGTCCTTTGAGGCAAATTTATGATTCTGGGCGATGTATATAAAACCCGACTTGAATGAAATTGACTAGTGGCTTTAGATAAAAAGTCAGGGGATGCCAAATTTCATTCAGCTTCATCCTCTGGGGACAGTAAATGTGTGTACTTCATTTGATGATAATCCATCCAGTGGTTGTTTCAATCTGGACCAAAGTGGTGGACAAACGAATATCAAACTCCAGACTCCAGTTTGATCAGCTGAAGCATTAATATGCTGTTTTCATGATGTGCTGTTTATGTTTCTGCACTGTAAATAAATAATTTAATTGCGAAAAAATTCATTGTGAAAACGTAGATGCATGCATTCATTGGTTCCTTTTTGCAAAGTCTGGTCTCTACCTCTCTTCCTCACCCAGTCATCTTATGTAACATTGACATGCCGTATCTGCGCGGTTGTGCCAAAACAAACAGAATCAAGATTAAATTAATATAATAATTGCTCTCGTTTTCCATCTGTTACATATCTTATCAAGGTCTCAGGTTGGGTACACTGTATGATGTTGTTTAATGATGAAAAAACACTTTGACATTGCGGTTTGACGGCTTCAAGTTGCAAGAGATGTGTGTGCATTGTCGCATCCGTGTGTGCCTATGTGTGTGTGCTTAAAGGGAGGTGAAAATGCATTCAACACGAATCCTGGAAGAATAAGCATTCCCTTTGTTGGACCCATAAACAATAGTGAGAGGTGTTCAATAGGAAAATGACAGCCGGGCTTCTCCTGTCTTAGCTGGTCAGGACTAGAAGCACATGGATGGATGAACAAAGAAAGACAAAGGGGTTGTGTTTTAACTCTGTGTCCCATTGCCATTCTCTGTGCCTATTCACCATAATCACCAATGGACTTTACCCAGGTTGTTTGCCTTAGGCTGCCCTACCTTAATATCCTCTGGACATGCAGCATATTGTTTGTGTGGCGCAGTGCCAGAGTCAGCATGCGGCATGAAAGAAATGATGCTCTTGACCATTTTCATGCAAGAAAGCAACCAATTTTGAATTCATTGACTGGATCATCAGGTTCAACTGTTGATGGAAACACGAATGTCTTAAGAAGTTTTTTAGTCATAAATATCATATTGTTGGTTCCCTGGTTTCCTTGTTAGTACAGTGACAGTGTTCACTCGTTTTATTTCCTCATACAGCTCTGACAAACGTCAGCAGAAATACAGAAGTACTGATGAAGTAACACACGTATGAACCAATCATACAACCCGATTCCAGAGAAGTTGGAACTTTGTATAACACATCATTAAAACAGAATGTGATAATTTGCTAATTCTCTTTGACATATACTCAATTGAAAACAACACAAAGATGATATATTGTGTTACCTGATCAGCTTCATTAATTTTTATAAATATATGCTTATTCTGAATTTGAACACATTTCAAACAAGTTGGGACAGGAAAAAAAAATCTGGGAACAGGTTGGCAGGTTCATTGGTAACAGGTGGTAGTGTCATGATTGGGTATGAAAGGGGCATCCTGGAAAGGCTCAGTCATTCACAAGTGAGGATGGAGCGAGGTTCACCACTTTGTGAACACATGATTGTATAAAGGATGCTACTACATGGCCTCAGGAACATTTTGTTGTTCGTTTTTTGGAATCAAGCTTGTTTGGAACCAAAGTTGTACCATATGTCTAACTTTTAAAGTGATCACAAACACCATATCCCTCCCTATTTCCCACGTAATGCTCTATATTTACTGTGTTGTTTTATGTCAGTGTGCGTGAAAGTTATCCACTCTAAGAACTGTACAGTGCCCTCCAAATTTCCACAATGAAATGGAAAAAAGGAGCGCCCATGGCATGCATACTACTTCCTGCAAACAAAAGCAGAGCACCACTCCCTACAGAGTGAACTATTATCTGTTTCACATGTAAGGTGAAGCTAAGTAGTTAACGAGGAAGTGACTGTGGAGCTTTTAACATATTTTTTGAGATGTTCACTCTGATAAATGAGGAGACTATGAATAGATTATTACACATTACCTCCATAAACATGTGCATGCAGAACAGCTGATGTCTCTGTTGATAAATTTGAGCTATTAGAAAGCAGGACCAAACTTGTATAGAAGCAAGGCCAAGCCTCAAACATGACATGAGAGAAGACAGGAAAGACCTCTTGCTGAGCAGCCACATATTTGGGATGGAAGTTGTCGGTTGTCATTGATTTTTAGCGACATACACAACAAGTTTATGCTTTTCTGGACAGGGCTTAAAAAACAAACCATGCTTTTTTTCTGTCAAATTTGTCACCACTTACAGAACCTTTTGTTTGCTCAAGTGTGCCGTTCCTATGTAATCAACGATTAACTATTAGCCCTCAGACCACCCGCTCTGTTTAGAGACATACGGTGCATGTTCTTTTTCAGTATATAGTCAGGACCTAATTGCTATCACTTGATATTTGCACATACTGACAGCCAGGATGTACTAGCCAGCAAAGACCAAACAAGACAGCCGAAGCAAATGGCAGGGTCACATAAAAAGTGCATGCAGATAATTATCATTTGTGTGTTAGGTGTACTAAAATGAGATATAACTCCTGTGTCCGCTGAGGGCAGACAGCTGTGTGTATAGTATAGTATAGTACTTTTCACTCCACTACATTTATCTTACAGCTACACTTCCTGCTTCATTTTCAGATAAAGACTTGAAATGAAAAATATAACAAGCTTGAAATACAGCGCATGGTTGGAGATTAAACTAGTGGTTCTCAACATTTTTGGCCAGTGGCTCCTCACAAATAAGCAGCGTGTAGTTGGGCTCCTTCTCACAGTTCAGGTGTGAATGAGTTGTTACACCAAAGAGATGTTTCCCCTTTAAATAACCATTTGAGAAAAGTAAAAAAAAACAACAAATTTGTGTTACAGAGCTTTATTTTTTCTTCTTTCCAACCTCATCACAACCCCTCAGATTTACACACCTGCCAACACTCCCGTTTTTCCCAGATTTCTCCCGTATTTCAAGGCCATTTCCCAGCACCCTCCTGTTTCGTCATTTCTCCCATGACATTCCCATAATTTGCACAACCCTCAAACTTTATTATGAATAATCTCCATACAAGGATCACAAGATTTGTATGTTTGTCCGACATCACCCAAGATGCCACGTTGTGTATGAAACACAATCGACAAACTTCATACAATTTCAACCCATCTGTCATTGCAGCCTGGCAAGTTACAACCTGATTCAATGGGCATGTGCGCAGCTGCTGTCTGCGCAGGCAGCAGGACCAGCTAACTTAACGTTAGCTGTTGTTCGTCAGCTCGTCATCAAGCTCTGCAGTGTCTTGGTAACGAGCCACTCATTTGAATCAGGTGTGTTGGAGCAGGAATCATCTAAAACATGCAGGGCAGGGGGGCCCGAGGACTGGAGTTGAGAAACACTGTGTTAAAGTGTCCCCCCACCCAGGTATGGATTGATCTTTACTCCTGAGATGGGAACCAATGGACTAAACTATCTAACTGTACATGAAGAAGGCAACTTGACTCCTATGCAGTGTAGTAGTAGTAGTAGTTTCAGTGGGTAATTCATTCCATCCAGTTACAGCTGTAACTGGATGGAATGAATTACATGCATTAACAATTAAATATTATATTATGGTAAATCAGTCAGTCAGGGCTGAAAGAAGTACTTTTCATACTTCCGGTGCATTTAGGTGACAGTACTTCAGTTCTTTTACTTAAGTAGGATTCTGAATGCTTTTACTTGTCATGCTTTTTATTTGTC
This sequence comes from Chaetodon trifasciatus, assembly GCA_037975065.1. NCBI lineage: Eukaryota > Metazoa > Chordata > Actinopteri > Chaetodontiformes > Chaetodontidae > Chaetodon > Chaetodon trifasciatus. The sequence goes on from JBBMOE010000012.1 coordinate 7,107,738, forward strand.
ATATTTCTACATTAATGTAATGGTACTTCTACTCCAGTAAACCACAGATGAGCACCTCCTCCACCTCTGCCCTTCCCTGATCAGAACCAGATTCACCGTTATTCTCCAGTTAGTCCTGTTTGCTGGTTGTTGGTGGGTGTGAGGGTTAGGAGGCATGACTCACAAAGTGCCGAGTATTTCTCAAGAAGTGATCCGTAACTGTTGCGGTGGACGTCACTTATCTTTTGATTAAGAAAGAGGTGTGTACAGCGGTGAGTAATGCTGAGTATACGTGTGAGGGAAGGTGCTTCTTATGTAAAGGGATTTATGGCTGACTCGTGTGACAGCGGTGTTATTCTTTGGCAGACGTGTGCATTCATTGCTGAAGTTGACCCAAAATGTTGACCTGTTAGTGGGTCAATCTTTTAACCGGGACAGTATAATGGCTGCCATGTGAGAGGCAGCTGCTGTCATCACGCAGCATAAACATGACTTCTTTATCCCCGTGAAAACACGCGGGTCATCTTATGCTCACACATGAATGCTCTAGCCTGCTTGATTCATATATACACCTTTTCTTTTTTGTAAGAAACAAGTTAAAGGAAGTTTGATTTTACAAAGTTTAACAAGATGATTTTGAATTTGTTTAATATTATTAGAAATGACACCTTTTTGATCACATGACTTCACTCAAATCGTCTGTCAATCAGTCAGTAACTTCATTCCTTAATAAGTTTAGGGGCATTTTCAGATTTGATGAAAACATTCATGCTGATGCATGAAATTGAAAGTAAACACTACTAATGTGTTGAAATTTTACAGTAAGTCTTGATGACACTATTGGAAGAGGATTACAGTTCCAGATGCTGTGCGAGTGTTAGGCTGCAACTCTCTTGGTGAAAAGTAGTAATTCAATTTGGAGTTAAAAATACATTTTAGTTAGTTATAAAGGAACACAGTGAGTGTAACACTATTAAAGAGTTGAATAATTAACACTATCAGAGGTGTAACTTTAACTCAGAACCGGTGAAAAGTTAGTTTTGACACTGTGCGAGTTAAATTAACACTAACCATTATGCCCTGTATCTATATCTACAGGAATAAGTGATATATTTGCAGTTATCTCTATGTAATTGATAAATCGTTCAATGCATTTTCATATTTTGCACATTTTAGTATTCTAAGCTTCCCACTTCCTGTTCTTTCATACTTTGTGCTGCTGTAGTGATCCAGTTTTTTAATTTGACCTGCCACAGCTTCACATCACAAGCATGAGGACAAAGTGTAAAAGGAAAAGCTTTTGTCACCATCCTAAAAGTTCTGTTCCATGGATGTTTTTTCTTTTTTGCACTTCTTGTGGAAAATTACAGAGAAAGCAGACTTGGGGGGTGTGTGGGTCAGCCATTGTTCTGTGTGTTAAAGAAGGGGCAACCCCTGCAAATAAATCAGCAGGATGCTTTCGGGGGAGGGAAGCACTTCTTGTGAATTTGGAGTTGAAAGAGAACTGGCATCTGGCCATCCGCCCTGCCAACTATTCAACTCATAGAAGTGTGGACTGTTTGAACTTTGGTGAAACTGAGGACGACTGTTTGTGACCGGAACACTCTGTGACGCGGACGAAGAAGCTACACTTTGTTAATTATAAATTCATCACTTGTTCCGTACAAGAGAGGACGAACAATCCTTTGAGTAACCATTAACCTCAGAGAAACTACTTGGCGTTGCTGGATGCTTGCTGAAAAAAGAAATATTCATTGAAGTACAGAGAATTTAGATTCAGCCCAGAAATCCAAGTAGGTTAAGTATGACTGCAGAAGAACATGTGTGGTTCCATCTTTTTCCGCCTGGTGGTTATAATCTTTAATGCTGTAATGTGGAAATTACTTTGGTTTATAAATATCTGAGCAGAGCAGATGTCTGTGCTTTAATCCACATTGACGGAGGTGTTCCTTGCACAAGCAGCCTGTAAACTCGCTTCACATGCGGAATCCATGTTTTCTATGAAACTTCCCTTCCCCTTTTGTCCTTTTTTGTTCATTTCACCTTAAGACACCCTGCTGCGCTGAAAAAAACAACACACTTTCACCTATTCAGACTATCTACCTGCTGTCCAAAACACAGGCAGATCATTCTTAGTGAGCTGCAGCAGCACAGTCAAAACTGTGTCACTGTGTCATGTGTAATGGCGTGACCAATCACAGTGTAGGTAAGCATGAGTGACTGCAGGGGGGTCGGGCATTAGTCCAATCATACCAGAGTGCTCAGCCAATCAAGATGTGTCTGCTCAGGGCACCACATCTGTTTGTGTGAAAATACCAAACTGTCTGAATGTGAGAGTGTGGACGTAAACATGCAGCGGCTTGTTATTCTCAGCCCCTGCAGACAGGGCTGTGTTAGCACGTGCTCCCGAGAGCTAACCCGAGCACGTGGGTACTTGCATGTGAGACTCCACATTTTGTACATGTGTGGGGAGAGAGAGCTGCAAGAAGTTGTTCTCAGAGAGCATGGTTTGGTTAGTGATGAAATCACATTTGCACAAGCAGCAACATATTTGTCTCTAGTAATATACAGAAAATTGAAAACCGCTTCAGGTAGGCACAAACTCATCCTGTTTTCTCTTTTTCTCTTTAACAGGATTACACATGCTTCTCACCCTAGCAATGAGACATGAGACAACTTTGTCCTCAAGTGACATTTCCAATCCATCTCTTGCATTTGTTTTAAGCAGCATTCTGCATAAAAGACCAAGCTACAGCTTCCTTTATAAGCTGTTTCGTAGATTTCATCATTCCCTCATTCTTCCCTAAGACGTGGCTTTAGTGCAGAGTTCCCTTGTTATGTTGCGCATTGGAGAAAGAGGAGGCAGCACTGGTTTGAACTAGTATGATGTGTTACACAACAACACAGCACAAGTGAGGAGGATCATGCTGTATGATCACTGACAGCAAAGTCATAACCTTTAAAATGATCGATGCTCAGCGCATGTGTTGTTTTTCTTGCAGCTCCACATACTGTTTTATGTTGGATTACCAAAATGTCTGTCCGTCATTAAATTTAATAATATGTAAAAATTGTTGTTGGAGGGCATTTGAGCTGCCTGATGCTACAGTGTGAGGGCATGCTAACTGACTAGCATCTTAACGTTGTGTTTGGCTGGGGGGTTATTGTGCAGTTCCATTTATGAGACCCCATTTGATGTTTTTTTTTCCCCTCCTTACATAACATGTGTTTTTTTTTTTCTCACACTCCACACAAGAACCACCATGATCCAGCCTGTACATTCCGGTGGTTGTCATAGCAACAGGGCAGCATCCCTCTCCATCCTTTGTCCAGTGTCTCCCCTTCGTTTGAGCTTCCCAGGCGGAAGGTGTTTTGGATTCTGCATGCAAATCGAACCCCCCTAATTGAGCCTCGAAGCGAGGAAGTGGAAGGGATTTGAAATGGTGACTGAATGTCATTAGGTGCTTTTCACAGCTCGTAGGGAGGTGGTTAACTCCCCGTATCTTGCTGTGGCATCAAATCACTCTGTTAAGTAAGAGGAAGAGAACACCATATCAAGAGTTGCATACAACGGATCTTTACATTTTCTGTGAAACATATAAACTGGAACACAGTTAAAGGGAGTAACTGTGGTAAATGGCATGAATTTCCATTAAAGGCTTGCCTTCTGGAAATGTTTTGACTGTCCAAAGGAATATCACAAAATACTGGCACAGGTGGAATGAGTGAGTGGGCTGGGGAAAGGAACAGCATGTCCCTGTTTTCCTCTGGGAATGTAGGAGGTCTTACTGGGAATAATGGACTGTAATGCAGTGCATGTGGTCCAGTTTAATTCCCATGTAATTGTGTGTAGCGGTTAGTGGATGGAGTTTCCTGTTAAGGTCTCAGTTTTGGTTCTGAGGGAAGCATTTCTTAGTATGGATACAAATATGTTTTGTGCCAGATTAGCCCAATTGTTGTTTTCATGATGCTAATTTAAGCTGTTTTTCAAACTTGTGCACAACAGATATTTACTGGATAATCTAAAACAGGCTCCAGGAACGTGACAAAGGCGTGCACAAAGCAAAGTGTAAAGGGCAAAGAGTTGCAGATTTAGACAGAGAGAATGACCAAAACAAAGTTAGAGTACATCTGTTGGCTTTAGGCCAGTCAACTTCCTCTGAAGCAGAACTGAACCTGCCCTCAACTTTTTGATTGGTTAACTTGTTCCTGTCAAAGCCAATCAGTGAGCTGGCTAATATTCTGTTGTGAGGGAAGTTGGGATGTAGGGGAAAGGTCTCAAAGAAAGCTTTCTTGCCCTTCCCCCCTGTGTGGGGAGAATACACCAGTAAATGTTTGTGTCCTCTGTAATGGGGATGTTTTGTGCGTCTTGTGAAGTGAGAATGAAATGTCTCCTTGTTCTGTCAGTGGAGAAACCAGTTCCTTCAAGATGGTTATACTGGTGAAGTTCTGACTCACATCTTTTTCCTAAAGTCAGCTTTAACTTAAATACTGCTGAATTAGCACATGTGCTCTGAACAAGTTGCAAAGCTTGGTCACAACATCATCACGTGTGGGCACAAAAAAAGACAGAGGTATTTAGGAAATATTTACATTAGCATTTTACAGTTACACTTTGCCTGTCTTTAGATGATAAAGGTCAGAAATGCAACTAAAAATTATGTTCTGTCTGAATATGCTCATTTTGGGATAAAGTGACTGTAAATCCAGAACGTCTATGCAGGTGTAACTTAACTGTACCCCAAAAAGTAATGTTTTCTGATGTGTCACCTGCTTGTCTGCTCTGTTTTCAGTTAATAACAGGATTCAGACAAGGTAAGTCTGGTTCTCAGCCACACCAATCACAGGTGCTGTGTCGTTTATGACACAGCACTTCTGAGACTGTTGGCCTCAGGCTGCTGCAGTGAAGGAGGATAATAACTGTCTCGTGAGTACACCAGTTTCCAGTTACTTCCCACAGCGTCCCAAAGACCAGCCAGAACAAAGCTGCCGTTGAGCTTGTGCCAAAATGTCTGAAACATCAGAACATTTGGCATGAGAAAGCACAGCTAGAGAGCTTCTACTAGAGTTACCTTTTAGTGCACTTCAATTTATTGCATGAACATTTTTAGTGTTTACTGCTTACAGCAAACTGCTGTTTCACCAGATGTTTGAACAGCTTTTACAAATATGAACGTTTTTGTTTCAGACTGGAGACCAGCCGCAACCCCTGCAGCCAACTACAAACTGTTAATTTCTGTTTATGAATTAATTATGTAGTTCACAAGCTGACCGAGTATTCAGACCAAGATGTGAGGAATTAGCACCAGTTTTATGGGGCTTCTGCTCCATCATTATCAAATCATGTGTCAAAAAGGCTCTGAGCTCCAGATCCCTGAGCACTGACCTCAAGTCTTATGAATCATCCAGTCTCCTCATGGCTACACCAATGACAAAATGATGCTTTCACTCAGCAGCTGGAAAAGCAAAGTGCAGTCCCATCCTATTACCGTGTTAAAGCAATAGGGAGACATTTTCAGAAATCCACCTATTTGCCTTCTTGCAGAGTTAGCTAAGGGCATTACCGCTCTCATCTGTCCTGCAAATATAAAGCTACAGCCAGCAGCTGGTTAGCTTGGCATTTAAAGTGGAAAAAGCTTGTCTGGCTCAGTCTGAAGGGACCAATTTGTCTACCAACGTGTTAATCAGTAAGCTTAGAGATACCAGCGGACAGGGCCAGACTAGCTGTTTGCAGTCTTTATGCTAAGCTATGCTACCAATAGCAGCCCTATATTTTCCAGACAGACTGGTATCGATTTTCTCCTCTAACCCTCTGCAATAAAGAGAGCAAACATATTTCCCAACATGTCAAACTATTCTTTATAAGTCTTGAAAGTCAAGAGTCAAACAGCCATGATGTGATAAAAATAAAAGTTTTAAATGTCTCAATAAAAACCACCAGGTTCAGCAAACATCATGTTTTACCAAATCAGGTGCTTTACAGTAGCGCAGTTAACAAAAGGATAAAACTCCTTGAGGAAATCTACAAATGGCATGGACAGATCAACCACATTTGAACAACAAACGTCTGGGTACAGACATCTATGAAGTGTACCATACAAGTTGACCCTGTGTGTCAAAATCTGAAGACATCAAACATTGCCATTTAAAAAATAGACACTTCATAAGATCAAAGAATTAGTAACATTGAAGACTGGATAGTTGAAAAGGCAGGTCAACATATATTAATACATGAACTAGTCAGATTTATTAAGTAACACATGCTGCCCAGCCTTAGCAGCTCTACTCTTCAGTGTCCTTGTGCTTTAGTTCATTTTAGTCACTAACAGACAAAGGGGAAGATATGACATGGGCTACAAAACAGTGTTACAAAAGCCAATCCCTTCTAAACACGAGGGGAAAGACGTACCCTGCCATTACCAGTTCATAACTATCAAGGATATTGTCTCATTACCTTGTCATGTTTTAAGTTGACCAGCCAACTTTAATAAAATGCAGGTTAAAATCATCTGAGTGGGAGGGAAAAAAAAATACAGTACTACTTTAAAGAAAAGATAAAGTCAGGCGGGCAGTGAAAGTCAGTCTATGCATTGTGGATTTAGTAATCCGCAGGTTCATCCCCCTCCTCGTTCAGCAAACAGGTGCGGATCAGGGCCTCGGTCACAGCGTACGGGTCGCAGTTGGCAGACGGGCGGCGATCCTCGAAGTATCCCTTCTTCTCCTGGCCAACGTTGCGAGGAATGCGGATGCTGGCGCCACGGTTGGCCACACCAGCGGAGAATTCGTTGATGTTGGAGGTTTCATGGTGGCCGGTGAGGCGGCGGGCGTTGTCGAGCCCCCCTTTGGGGTCATAGGCACGGATGTGATAGCGGTGCCTCTTCCCAAGCTTCTCAATGGAATCTTCAATGGCTCTGAAAGCAGAGAGATTCCCCCATCAGAAATGTAAAATCATTCATACAAAACATGACATTAGCAGGGCTGTCAAGTCAACCCTGAGATGCTGTGGACACTCACTTTAATCCTCCATCTTCCCTCATCTCCTTTGTGCTAAAGTTTGTATGGCAGCCAGCTCCGTTCCAGTTACCAGGGATGGGTTTGGGGTCAAATGAGGCAATAACGCCAAAATCTTCACACACGCGGTGCAGGAGGAAGCGTGCCACCCAGAGATGATCACCCATGTTGATCCCTTCACTAGGTCCAATCTGAAACTCCCACTGAAAACACAAAAATTCAACATCTTTAACTGGCTGTTAAAACCATAAAAAAGTGCTAAATCACACAGATGAGGTTTTTAGTGTTCATACCTGAGCAGGCATCACTTCTGCATTTGTGCCACAAATCTGGACTCCAGCATACAAACAAGCTCTGTAATGGGCCTCCACTATATCTCTGCCATAGGCCTTGTCAGCTCCCACGCCACAGTAGTATGGACCTGTATGAATATCTTAACTGTTAAACCATCCAGACATCGAGCCATGATTCCATGCAGGAAAACACATTTACATTTTATCCTGGCTGCTTACCTTGTGGTCCAGGAAACCCATTAGATGGCCAGCCAAAAGGGTGTCCGTCTGTACCCAGGATAGTGTACTCCTGCTCCATGCCAAACCAGGGATGTTGGTCTTCCACCATCTCCATCACCTTTTTACACGTGATGCGAAGGTTGGTTTCTGCAGAAATAAAACTCAGATTAGAAGATTTACACCAAAACAATCAAATCCAATTATCTTGGTTGAGCAGTTTTGGGAAGGCAAATTATGCAAAACTTCCCAATATTTTGCTTTGCTTTCCATCGTGAAGGTTATGCAACAACTTAAGAATTACTTCAGCTATGCAAGTCTGAGAAGTCCCCTAAAGACAAATCATGCAAGATGGGCCAGTGAAGCTAAAAGAATTATTCAGTTATTATCGGCAATAAATTTGCTAGATTTAAGGCTTTACCGACGCATCCACTTCTTCATGCCTCTACATCTAAATGCCTGCATGAATGTGCAACCACATGAGAGTGAATGAGTGCATGCATGTGCGAATGAGCGCACTTCTGTCAGAGCAAGTGTATGTGTGCACACCTGCATGTGTGTGCATGCAACAGTAACACAGCCAGAGATGTAATCTTTCAATATCTGAATAGTTTGAGGGTGGTTCATTTCAGGTCAGACATTCAGATAAACAAAATATAGGAACTAAAGATACTTGAAAATCATGTTTGTTTCTTGAGCATGACACATTTCTAGATCCAAGGCTTTTTTCCCCTCACCACTCTAGCTATAAAGTAATGGCCCACCCACACTGCACTGTCAGGTCGTGCAAGTCTGCTTCATATTTAGTCCAACTCCGTTACTACAGTTACACAGTCTCTAAAATTAGTCTGTTTTGCTGCCACATTACTTCATTTTATGGGAGGGCAACAGAGTTTACTGTAACAACCATTTCTCTTCCATTCTTGCAGATTATTCCATTCATTACACCTAAAAACTGCTGAGTCTGAGCTGCTTTTCTCACCTGCTGGTTTGCCGTTGTACTTCAGCACTTCACACAGGACCAGTTTGTTGGGGTCTTTGCGGAACGGATCGCGGAACATAGCAGCAGGAATCAGGTACATGTCACTGTTGGAGCCCTCAGACTGGTAGGTACTGGAGCCATCAAAGTTCCACTCAGGCAGATCTGTAAGAAAAGGAGGGCATATATATGTGACACTGCAGGACTTGGGGCATCCTTAGGAAACGTTTCTGGAAGATTCAGGAGGCTGCTTACCTTCGATGCTTTTGGGCTCAAAATCCAGTGTCCTGGTTTTGCACCGGAGCCCCTCTCCAGTTCCATCAATCCAAATGTACATGGCTTGGACTTTATCCCCCTGAGGGAGATCCATGTACTGCTGCTTGATAGTTTTACTCAGCGTGGCACTGGCAGATGTCGCCATCTTTATTTCCTACTACAACACACCTGAGGAGAAGAAGAGAGGAGAGGAGATGCAGGTATGAGACCACGGTGCGCTGTGGATCACATGTTGCGTAACAGAGGGTTGGGGGCGCAAAAAAACAAAAAAAAAAAAACACCAACACAAAAACAGCACCATTGTCTCTTCTTCCAGAAAGGAGAAGGGATGAAAAAACGCGTGGAGGAATGTAAAAGAAGGCACATTTCCAGTCTTTTCCCTCTCTCCACGTTGGAAACAAAGGGGAAAACTTGCCACCGCCTGTGCGTGACTACCAAGATTCAATTTGACGCCTACAACAGATGCCTCGTGGAAAACCGCAATCCTACAAACAGCGCCGAGAAGACGCGTCACTCCTGTACATCCTGTTACCGTTCCGCCTGTTGTTGTAGTCATGGTTACACTACCAGAGTGAGGCAATGTTACATCAGAGGCTTCCCTCGCTGCAATCCATCACCTACTACCAACAGCAAGACGGCTTTCTTAAACATGACATTAACACAAACACACGCCGAACGTCACGAGCTAAAGCCAGTGAAGTGAGATCAAAACCCGCGTCAAGTCAAGTGTCACTGCCTGAAGTCTGAAACAATGGAAAGTCTGGTACACTGAGTACAAACTGAGCGCCTGCACTGCCAAGTTAAACACATGGAACAAAAGTGGAGAAAAGAGCAATATAATTACCCGGAGAGACGAGGAAATTGAAATAAAAACTAAAGGACGGACAGGTCCAGTGTCTTGTCGTTGGTTGTCTCGCTAGTGTCTTTCTCATTCTCCGGTACCGATATTCCGGATCAGGCCACATTTATAAGAGCAGATCTGGGGTGTCGCGCCTTTGATTGGTCGAAAAGACGGCAGCGTGTTTATTCCAAGTTGAGTGACGGCACATGCAGGCCGGTCATTGGACGGTCTGTAAAAGGGAGTTTCAACGCGCTACAGCAGCTTGGCCGCGTGTTAGTGTGCGTGATTTGCTACTTGTGCGTGTGCGCTGTGTGTGCATGCGTGTGCGTGTGCGTATATGCATCCTCATCCTCACATGTAAACGCGACCTGGGGAATTACAGTTCAAACTAAACAAAGTGTCATCGCGGTTGCGGTGATGTCTACTTCTTTTTCCAAAACACGCTGCATTGTTGGAGACGGACTCACATTAAAATCACCAGGTAGTTCAAGAGTCCAAGACGCCACCATGTGGTATGAATTAGTCATTGCCAGAGTAAACTGGTTTTAGTGGGAGAGATTATGCAATCCCACTAAGAACATCTTCTGGTGTTGGTGTTGACCTGAATGGCCATGTGAGCAAATTATGCGTAACATGCATCCATAGTAATTGTCATTTAAACAATAAGTAACAATACAGAGATGTTTTATTGCATCTCTTTGACTTCTCTGCCATTAATTAGAGTGATTTATTGATTGATAAATTTGGAGCAGGAAAGGTAAATATATTTTGCTTTATTAATAGCATAATCTTTATGGTCTGATATAATTGCTTAGTGTGTCCAGTGTGTGTTTAGGCTTACACTGCCCTAGAGGGACTGAGGGCAGCACTGTAACAAAAGAAAGGATGAAGAACCAAAGATGTGAAACAATCAAAAACATGTAGATAAATTGTAAAGTTAAAGCCTTCAGCCTCTATCTTTATGATGTTGGTAAAAACCTTCAAACCTTGAGGGGTAAAGATGGCGGCTATAGCTAGCGGCTCTGCTAAAGCTAGGCCAGTAATCTTTTACTCTGACTACCGGTCGGTAGATTAGCTGTTGTTACTTTTCATACTTTTCATTCATACAGGATCACAAAATTGAATTATGAAAATGTTGGACTAACAATAGATTTTTCTGTTTAGGCCTACAGGAAAACAAACTACAGCTAGCCACTTAGCTTATCTTTAACTGCTTAGTTTTTAGCTTTGTTTTGCAGCTTTTTTGGTCTTAATTTTGACTGAATATGTACATAACACCACTGCTGTTTAGCTTTGTAGAGAACTACATCAAGGTGTCAAAAGGAAAAGTGTCTAAATGAGGTGTTGGGACATCACAGGCCTCCATAACAGCTTCAGTGCTCCTTGGCAAGGATCCTCCAAGTCTATGAACTCAGCTGGAAGGAAGAACAGCACTTTTCCAGATGACAGTCCCTCATTTGATGCTTTGAGAGTTTTGCCTAACACGAGGGTTCATAGTCTTCTTAGGTGTTCAGGTGGGTTGAGATCTGGTGACTGTGGAGGCCTTAGTATAGGCCTTAATATAATCCACAATATTTTGATATATAGCCGTATTTCAGGGTCACTGAAAGACTTGTGTGCAACATGCACAGAAAATATACTAGTACTGGATCATTTTATAATTGTGCCAATATGCATAGATCATTGTTCCATGAATTTGATGGTATCATCTGGTAAGGAGACAGATGTAGTTGATGTCTGAAGCTCTAAGACTGTGGCTGCAAAGCAACCTGAAAATATCTCACTGCCAAAGGAACTGACTTGACGTCACCTCAGGCTATATTCCTCAAGAGACCCACCAGCCTTGTGGCATTAAGCTTGCTTTGAACTTTTAGGTAACTTTAAGAAAGGGTGGTGATGCAGGGAGGCATGAACGAACAGGTCTGTTGTTGTGGTTACCCTAGACTAGGATGGGAGGACGGTCTGGAACAAAGTGCACACCAGGAGGAGATTGGTTGAGGGAAAATACAGATATTGGTCAGTAATGTTAGGAAATCAATGCAGCACACTAATGAAAACATACTTCTCTTACAGAGGAGTTGAATGTGACCTGGGAACATCCCTCCCACACACTTTTATATCCAAAAATCCTACTCATGTTTACATGCAGACACTGTTGTGTCATCTTTTCTCCATCACTGCCACTCCCTTTTTCCTTTGCTTCCCATATCAGGCTTTGTCCTCAGGATCATCTGCTGATTCACAGGCTGGTGTTCTTATAACTGCCTTTTCGGGGCTCCGGGCTAAAATACCATGCTGCACCTACTGGGATGGTGGCAGGAGCTAGACATGTCTTTGAACATGTCTCTAAAGACAGAAGATGTCCCCACCAAAGCTCTGCAGCAGGCTCGACCTAGACTGTTGTTGCAGTACATCTTGGTGTTGTTGTGAATCATTAGAGGCAGATATGATCCACAACAGTTAACATGTATCTTACCAGCATGAAGCCCTCAGGCAATGTTGGGCCCTGGATGCAGTGGTGAGCAGGAAATATGCCGTCCAACTGAATTCAGTTGAACAAATATTAATATTAATATTCATATTAATATTAATATTAATATAATATTAACAGAGTCTCCCACATGTGAAAAAACTTTGATTTTGGTTGGTTCTGGCTCCCCCTTTATATATATAGAAAGTACAGTTTTTATATGTGTGCATATATATATATATATATATATATATATATGTGTGTGTGTGTGTGTGTGTGTGTGTGTGTGTGTATGTATATATATATATATATATGTGTGTGTGTGTGTGTGTGTGTGTGTGTGTGTGTGTGTGTGTGTATGTATGTATGTATGTATGTATATATATATGTCCTCTGTAGTGGACATTTGGTTTTGGTCTATATCTTTTGACTCATTTGAGCTATCCTACTAAGTCCTGGTGTATCCTGGCCTTTCCAATGATATCTCATGTGTTTGGGTGGGATGAGGGGAACTGTTTTCATGCNAAACTGTACTCTAACTGTAATTAAACCTGCGTCAGTGATCCACTGAAAACTTTATAGCACATCGTAAAAGGATCCTCCTGAGCAACCTTCTGTTATCATTTTGTTTTGCAGTTCAGTGGATGTTCAGCACCACCTGATGGACTCAGAACTCCAGAGCACCAGATGGCAGATGAAGATGAGGAGGGAGGCTTTGTTTCAGGCTCTCTGAGGCAGTGCTAACACTGGAGACCTAACGTTTATTACCTCTGGAAAGGAAAGTTCCCTCTACCTGCTCTTTACAAATACAAGTAAGCCCAAAAGACAAAGCACAGTTGATTGGAAAGTTTCAGTTGTATTCATATTCCTTTTTTAAAGGTATTTATTTTTCATAAAGCTGGTCAAAATATTTGAAATCAACATAATGATAATGATAAGAATGTTTTTCCGATATCCGTAAATATCACAGTGGAGCATGTATAAAAAAATATATAAAAAAAACAAAACAAATTTAATTAACATGAACAATTACTCTCAACCTTGGGAATAGTACTTTCACAAAATAATCTTAACTCCAAGAGCAGCAGCTAACATTGGACCAGGGTTTCATACTTAGGTGACATGCACTATTAAGTACACTTTGAGTCAAGATAATAATGTTAAAATCAAGTCAATATTTAATGTGATAAATTGTCTTACACTGGATTGAATTCCACCAGACAAACCTCTTCAATTCAATTCAATTCAATTCAATTCAATTCAATTCAATTCAATATTCCTTTATTAGTCCCGCAAGAGGAAATTCCAGTTTACAGCACCACCAAAAAAGCGGATAGAGTAGTGTAACAAGTGCATGCACATTAAAAACAAGTATATAGAAAAGAGTGGAATAAAAAATAAATGTCATCTTAAGAAATTATAAATAGTATTTACAGACTGTTATGTGCACGTTGGATTGCGCAGATTATTGCACAGATAATGCACAGATTACTTGGAGCAGTTTTTGTTGTGTAGTCTGACAGCTGCAGGAAGGAATGACCTGCGATACTGCTCCTTCACACACTTTGGATGTAGCATCCTGTCACTGATGGAGCTCCTCAGGGCAGTGAGTGTGTGTTGGAGGGGGTGGGAGTCATTCACACATATAAAACAAAAGTAAAAGTAAAAAGTAAAAGTCAAAGCAAAAGTAAAAATTTTACATTTTTTTTAGATACAGTCCGTTCAAAAACATTAATTTTTGCAAAAACACAATCATACCATCACCATACCATTTCACAAGAAGTTAACAAATTCACATTATTGCACATTATCATTCTCACATTATAGCTGGCTCCCACCCACACACAGAGTCAAATGCATACAAACAAGTCTAAAGTCGCAAGCCGTGTTCCCGACGGATGATGAAATCACAGCTCATGTTAAGCGACTTGTCATTCTCAGTCAAAACATGTTGAGTTTTCACAGCTTAATCTTTGTCACATTTGCCTGAAGGCACCACGCAAGCTGCTCCACCAGTCTGTCATGAGTTTTTTTGTGAATTGTGGACTAACATAGAGGAAGTAACCAAAGGGACGTAGCTCTCCATCTTACATACAGAAACATGCACGTGTGTTCTTATGTGTGTGTGCCATGTTCTGTTCTGACTGATGTTGTTAGGCCACTTTTTCCATCACACCTGGAGTCCTGCCGAGTCATGTGGTCAAGTGCTGCTGAAAAATATCTCAAGTACTTCAAATTGCACTTAACACATCAGCTCTTCATTGTTCTTCCTTTATTAACGTGCGTGATATGCACAAGAGACTGCCTTGGCTAACTGTGGGAGCTAAATTTATCTTCTGTTGTTCATGTGGGCTGGCATGTGGAATGGTACACCACACTTGTTTTAGTGATAAGGTAGCATACACTGCTCGGACCCCAGGTAGTTAATGTGGATCTGAGTAAAGAATGAATATATTCTTTATTTAATAAAAAAAATACAAGATATGAGAGTTGAGAAAAAGGTAAATTCCTGGATTTATAGCCATCATTGTCCCTGGCAGACAAAAAGCATCGGAAACAAAGGGACTGCTTGAAAATAATTATGAGGAGCTGGATATTGTATTATATTGTATTGTTTCTTGGGAGTCACCGGTTCGATCCCCGGGTCAGGCGGGGCCTTTCTGTGTGAAGTTTGCATGTTCTTCCCGTGCATGCGTGGGTTCTCTCCGGGCACTCCGGCTTCCTCCCACAGACCAAAAACATGCTCATTAGGTTAGCTGGTGACTCTAAATTGTCCCTAGGTGTGAGTGTGAGTGTGAATGTGTGTATGTGTGTTGCCCTGCAGTCGGCTGGCGACCGGCTCAGGGTGTACCCCGCCTCTCGCCCGTTGACAGCTGGGATAGGCTCCAGCCCCCCCCCCAACCCCGAAAGGGATAATCGGGGTATAGAAGATGAATGAATGAATGTTTCTTGGGACTAATTTAACTCATTGTTTCTCAGTTTGATGTTTAAGTGGTGTGAGTGGCTATTGCCATAAAAATGACATCAACAAGTTAATTTGTTGTGCATGTAAATTGGCCAGTCTTCATCATAAAGCTGAGATATTTTCAGTCTGATGTTATGAAGGACCTCTCAGACTCAGGGTGATGTGCTGTGCTGTGCTGTGGACGTTTCAACCAGAATACGTCAACGCAGAGTGTGAGAGCTGCTGATACTGTGGGAATCTGATGTGACTGTTGGCACAAGTCTTATCAGGATGACACTCATTCCTTAATACAACTGAAGTCACTTGAAGGAGTTTACATCTTATGTCTGTTTGTCCCAGTCATCTCATCTCTGTGAAGTTTGGTGTCAGAATTATCATATTGAATATAGCCATCATCTAATTCTTAGCTATGTCACAAACCATTGTGAGGAACGTTTGCCGTAACTGTCTTCGTCGACATCCACAAGTCCTATAAAATGTCCTGTCAGCATTTGACATGAGTCATCATGTGACACGGCAGGCTGACATTGGCCAACCTTATCCTGCACGCTACACATTTGTTTCAACAGATAAAACACCAGAAAACTGAACTTACCGACATGTTGGCTCGTCCTCCCTGTGTCCGCAGGATAAATGGATGGAACAGCGTCGGGCTTTGAAGTTTTTCCAGAGAAAACTCAAAAGTTTCCTTCTAGAAGTTTGGCTCTTGGATTTTCAGATCCTTCGGTAATACATGTTGGCTCACCATTTCTCTCTCACTTTGCAACTGCAAGCGTCATTGTTATGAAAATGGGGAAACTGTAACTTGCAAAATACTGATACATGGCTCCACATGGCCTCTCCTCTGAAATCCCTCATTTCACTGTGGCTCCACCCTGAAAGTTGACGGGATTGGTTCCTTGGGTGTGTGACGTAGCAGACCCTGGCAGTTCCAAGGTGAAAATGACTCAGTCACAGTGTTAACTGCTTGTTTTGCCCATGATGTGTCTGTCGTATATAAACGATACCACATGGACATGTTAACAAGGTTACAAACTTGATTTTCATTGGAAGGGATCTTTATAAGAAGGACTGGACAGGGAATAGCTCCTGCTACGTCTCTGTGGGTGGGATCTTGATTCAGTCTCATGTAGTGAGCTGTACAGTTTTTACATTGGGGAATAAAGAGAACTAGATTGGCAGAAATTCAGAATCTGTATTGAGAGAATAGTTTAATCTGAGTAGTAGCTTGTTGTTATAGCAGTTTTAGCAGGTGCATTTGTTGGCCGGTGTGCTAATCACTAAAATGTGTGTAGCAAAAGATGCAGTTTGATGATGTCGTGAAGTAGCATGGGATCATGGGAGATGTTGCCTTCATTGGTGAACAGCCATCATTGCCCATGAAAATGAATAATCATCCTGCATCACAAGTAGGCAGCAAAAACAATGGCAAACAACAGAGTGGCAAGCTAGCTAGTTCACCAACTTCCTTCCTTCCTCAAGCAAGCAGCTCTTCTTTGAGCTTCCCTCTCCTGCAGCACAAAGTGCAACATACAGCTTCACAGTTCTTTAGCTTCTGTCTCACAATTAATCCGACAAACTCATGCCAAAGATTGAAGTATGCATCTGCGCAGGAATGCTGGGTGTTGTGATACAACACAGATTTCCTTGTTTTGGAGAATCACTTGATATTCCAGCAGAGGGCAGCAGCTACCAATCATAGGATTTCATCCGGCAGAATAAGGCCCGTGCTTTCTATTTTGAACTGTGCAGCAATTTAAGTGACATTTTCTCCTTTAAACATGTAGATTTTTCTTTTATTAGATTAGATGTTAAAACTAAAGAACCTCGTACAAATCCAATCTATAGTAAGTCTGTGATTTTAAAGATTATACTTATTCATTATTCACTTGTCGAAACATAATTGAGGGCCTCTATAGAGGAAACTGAAGCAACAGACCAGGGCACAGTGGTGCTATTTTTAGCAATGATATCAATATAATGTTTTGAGGGGAGATTTTTGAAGTCAGAGATACAAATGAAGGATGTTTTTGACCATATGACCCTTCTAGTGGAGCTGTATTTTATGATTGCATATTCTCAGAGAGGGATTTTGAGTAAAGTACACCACAAACTTTCTCTCCAGACATTTGATCTCACCTCCTGGTTTGCAGCACAGAGGTTGATGAATAACCCTGCACACATTTTACACCTTCACCCCATTCAGCCCTTTAACAATTAGGTACTAACCCCTGTGATGCCTCGGCCTTCATATATCACCATGTCCTCTACAAACCGCAGGACAACACTCTACCTTAAAAATTAATAAGGCTGACAACATACTTGTCACTATTTCAATGCCCAGCATGTCCTCTGTGACTCATCGGTTCAGCTGTAAATCAGGCCAGGAGGAGCCTCAAGGGATTGTGTTCCTCTAAAGCTCCTTCAAAACACTTTATATGGAACATCAATAACCAAACACTTTGCAATAACAATTATTGGCACGGCAGCATGAAATACTATCGATTGTTCAAGTGAAAATCAGCAGGAGCATTACAGCCGCTGTTCGGATTGTTGCCTTTGCGTGATTTTTGTCTGTATTCTCTCTCCGGTATCAGCGAGGATGAAGGCAGAGCAGCGTGAGGCATCATGGGTTATATTTAATCCAGCCTCGCTCTTCTTTGGGATAATAACTTTTTTGCTCCATTCCAGGACTTGTCTGTCATCTTGACATGGCAATATCTCCCAACTCCACTGTTTCATAGTCAGTTTCATTTACTTCCAAATACCATTTCACACCCTGCTGGCTTTAACTAGGTATTATACAGCGTGTGGGGAGTGTGCTGCAGATTGAATCGTGACAGAGACAACAGCATTTCTGGTGAAAAATAAGTGAATATTGTAAGTGGCAGACTATATAAAATGATTTTTTTTGCTCCATTTTCTTGGCATGAATTTGTGTCTTTGTCATGTTGGCCTCTCAAATTCATATTGGATATTTACGGCTGGTAAAATTTGCTGCCCTTATTTTGCTTTTGGTTTTTAAATTAAAATTAGTATAAAAAAGATGAAAGTGAACACAGAATTCATGCTCCTGTGAACCACAGTTATGGAATGGAAATGGTCATATTATGCTTTATTATAATGGATGATGTAATGCGTTAATATGGTTAGTTTTATTATTTGATTTAAACAGGTGGAAGGAGCTAGCCTGGCTCTGCGTAGCAGCACCAGTAAAGCTCACCATGTTGCAGTACATCTTGCTTGTTTCATCTGTGAAGTTGTAACTTCTAGGATATTTTTTTGCTATTGTTTGCAGTCTTTATGCTAAGCTATGCTAACCATGTCCTGCCTCCAGCTTTGTATAGAACAAAGGCACGAGAGTGGTGAAACTCTTATGTTTTACATAAGGCAAGAAAGTGAAAAAGTTCTTTTTATAAATGGGCATTTCAACAAAACATACATGTGTGATTCGCATCATGCTCTGAAGAGTCAGTTACAACAGATTTCAGTTAAATGCATGTTAAGGCTAACTGTTAGCTAGCCAGTTAAACTTCTTTAATGATAAGATTTCAAACTGTAACATTAATGTATTTTGAATCAATTGTGAGTGACCCAGCAGTGTTAGTACAGTAATGCAGAAACGGCTCCACGAGTATGCCTTTTATTTTGATATTTCATTTAAATAGAGTATTTTAGCTGAAAAATAATGCTAGCTAACATTAGCCATACCAGTAAGCTGGCAGGATGCTATGCGGTTTGGCCATGTTATTTCTCAGATTATAGGAAGAGCTATGAGAGTGGTGTCAATCTTCTCATCTCACTCTTTGCAAGGCAGGAAGTAAGTGTAATTCCTAAAATGTCAATTTCTTCAGCAAATTTTTGTCATTGGTTTTCTGGGCTTTTTGCTGGCGTGTCAGTCAAAATGGACAATAGAACGTTATGTGTATTATATTGGCTAATGTCCAGTTTGTTCTTGTCATGTTTAAAGTACAGCACTCTTGCGTGTGGCTGCTATAAACTGAGAATATCATGGATTTTATTTATATTGTGAGCACACATCAGCCCCTCAATGAAAGCCTGTGTATTGTCTGTCTGTTTAATTTGTTCTGGAGCTGATTCCGTTCTTGATAATGTCACACAGATAAACTCAACCACAACAAAACCAGATGAATTCTAATGTTTTGCTATTGCAGGTGATGGAAAGTAACTAATTACATTTACTAAAGTACTGTACTTTAGCACAATTTTGAGATACTTGTACTGTACTACTTTTTCTCATTTTGTGCTACTTTATGCTTCCACTTCACTACATTTCAGGGTGAAAACATTGGACTTTTTTCTCCGCCACATTTATTTGACAACTTTAGTCATTGGTTAAAAGCTATATATAAAAGCTTTTAAAATACAACAGATTATTAAAGACTAAACTAGTGTTTTCTAACCTTTTTGTCTTCTTACATCCTGCAGAATGCAGTGTGTAATTGGGGTCACATTTCAGATGTCAGTATGAGGCGTAAACAGCTCCTCCAAATAGTAATTTTTTTTCAACTTCTCACATGGTTTCAATAAATGTTCAGTTGACCAGGAATTTTACTTTAACTACATTTTGCTGCTAATATGAATGTACCTTTACTTAAGCAGGATTTTTCATGCAGGACTTTCACTTGTAATGGAGTATTTTTACATTGCCATACTTGTACTTTTACATAAGTAACGGATCTGAATACTTATTATTTATTACTGCATAATTTCCCTTCAGTATCTCTTGTGCGACATCAAAGAGACAGGAATGTCTCTGTCATTTATTTATTCTCTTCTGGTAATAGCTCTGCTTACGCCCACAGGGGCCTCCATATGGAGAGATTGCCCACGGATGTGTGCGCTGTGATGCCAGTAGGTGGTCCTGCCCATGGCTTGGTGGGTGAGCATGGTGTAGTCCCTGCTGCCACTGCCGCTGACATATCAGAGCTGTTTATTAAGAGGATGACAACTCTATCAAGCCCCATAAGCGGGCCCTCGTGCACAGGAGTTCTTTTGTTACTTTCAGGGAGGGTGTCATCAATCTTGCTGCCATGCTACTCTCTTGAGCTGTTGATGGCAAACACGATTCCTCCCTTTCTGCCTGGCCTCTCCCGCCTCGCAGTCTGGAATCAGGCGTGGTGAGGGGGATCGAGGAGATAGGAGGACTTTCCCCGAGAGTGCCTTTTCTTGACAGGCGACAGAGCGGACCGTTTGGACACCAGGGGTGGATATATGGGACCATGTAATGAAAAGA
This sequence comes from Chaetodon trifasciatus, assembly GCA_037975065.1. NCBI lineage: Eukaryota > Metazoa > Chordata > Actinopteri > Chaetodontiformes > Chaetodontidae > Chaetodon > Chaetodon trifasciatus. The sequence continues at coordinate 7,128,025 of JBBMOE010000012.1, forward strand.
CGTTGACAGGACCTGCTTGCTCTGTAATGAAGGTCCTCTGGAGCTGTGAATGGATACACACATCTTTCACGCTTTTGTCTCCCTGCCTTTCCCACAGAATCTATCTCATCCATTTCATCCTAAAAAAGAAGGTGTAAGAGAAGCATCCCAGAGAACAGCTCACAGTGTCAAACATTTACATGCAACGACGTGGTGTGAATTTTTAATGAAACAGCAGCTAAGTTGATTTACACCCACGACTTGACGCTAAGTCCCTTCTGCATCAGCCCATGAAGGTGCAGTTGAATGTTCAGCCTCTTTCCTCTCTCTGTCACTGCTACTCAAGACTCAAGTGTAGCTCACAGAGATGGACTATGATGTATGTACTCCACTTTAGCATTGGCTGAGGTCACAGACTCCATAAATGTCTTAGACAAGTCTGATATTTTAATCTCTTTTTAGTGAGGGGATGTTGGGCCTCTGCCCAATCAATACACAGGGCAATAGCCTTGCCAAGATATCTCATGGTAGCTTTTCATTGTTCTGTCTGGAAGCTGAAATGTCAACCACAATAGCACTGCTCAAACTGAAGCTGAAATATGGCTGTCTGTAGTCAAAAACATCATTTTTTATGATCTACAAGCTCCTGACAATAATGAACGCAGAAATTGGCGATTGCAGTCGGAAGATGACTCTCATCTGAGGAAGAGGGGGCAAACTGACACCTGAAATCTTTTTTATTCTCAAATCAAGTCCAATCTGTTTAATTCATCAGTCAACAATAGCCTAAAAAAGCTAGAGAGTGTGTGTGTGTGTGTGGGGGGGGGGGCTGCTGCCTTTGTAAACACACACAGCCAAAAATATCAAGACACTCTCTCACATTAACATTGCTAATTTGTTTGCCAATGGTTTCCAAGGCGCTGAATAATTGGCTGTGAGATATTGTTTGCTCAGGTGTTCCGCATAATTGAATTCTGTATTGAAAATACTGTGGATGAATGTTGGACGAATGCTGAAAAGAATCACGCACTTTGTGATACATTTTCTTTGAAATGGAGCTATTGGTGTAGATTAATTCTCATCCCAATAGCGAGTAGTGATGATTGCAGCACATTAATTATCTGCCTAATGTATAAAGCACACACGTTTTGAATTTTAAAACAACTCGTGTTCACCCGTTTCCAATTAATGTCCTCTTGTTGGATTTCTTTTTGTGGACCCTTTTAGAGATGATGTGGTTTCTTTGCACATGATGACCTTTTGAAACTCATAGATTGATTTCATGCATCCATTATTCCGCCGAAACGCTGCCTTTGTCAGTGCTCTGCTTTGAGCTGCATGCTGATAAGCCTGCTAATGTGTGTTGCTGTGTAGCTCAGCCCACATGTGGAAGTGATATAGCGTCCAGCTGGACACATGTGTTGACAGAGCCGCATGATGTATTTGATCATAGTTAGTTGTGAGGAGGGTCTTGGTTGGGTTTGATTCAGCTGCCCGACGCTGACCTAATGCCTCAGCTCAATCAGTCACCTTGTCCTCCCCTTGACTCCTCACCCCGTGATCCTTCCCTCCCACCCCAAAGGACTCAAGAAAAACAACCCAAGTGCTTAAGACCCTCCCTTCACTCAAACCCCTGTCTGGACTGAAATAAATTAGATATGAAATCAATGCTGGGTCCTCAAGTTGTTGTTTTTTCAGAGCACTCTGCTCCTCACAAAGTCTGGGCCCCATACAAATGCAGCCTCAGCCCTTCTCCTATTAATCTATCCATTATATCTGTGCAAATAACTGAATCAACAAGTAAATTGTATTGGTTGTAAGAGTAATTCAAGAAAGTCTCAGCGTATTTCAGCCCTCTTCTCTCAACATACAGTCATTACCGTGTGAAGCTTTCACTGTGAGATGCTAGCCCAGAAGCATAATAGGAAATTTAAAGGGGAACTCTTTGTCCAGGGGTGTGGAGTTAGAAAGAAGTGAGCTTAGCACACCTTTACTACACTCATTGACTCTGATTGAGGCTAGCAGCTCGAGCTGCTACTAGCATGGTGCACCTGAATCTCTGGAACAGTCAAGAGTTGCATTGCAGCATCAATTTTGATGCTTTTCTAAAAACTGTCTATCATGAGTCCAACTGTGTCCTAACACAACTAGCTGGCTCTAGATTTTGCAGCTGGCTGCTTTATTCTTTTAGTTTTCTCAATGTCTATGCTCTTATAGTGCTCTTTATTGTGTTCATCTCTTCACCAAAACAGCCTATTTAATTTCCAAATCGTGTCATCCAGCTCCTTCAGTGTTATTAGTGCTCCTCTCGTGCTTCTGTTTATCAGCGCCGACATTGTTTGTGTGTGTATGAGTGTGTGTGTTCGTGTCTCCGGTCTGATAATCAGTGACAGAGATGTTATAGGAGTGTGACAGAGTTCTATTTGCCATAACTGACATCTTCATCCCATTGCTTTCCTTGTTTTTCTGCAACTTAACCAAGTGCTGGCATCTGTGGTGTTTCCAGGCGGATACACTGCAGTGGACTGGGAATTCAGCGGATTCAGACAAGGCCACAGCAGCTCAGGCAGGTGGAGAGAAGGAAGAGATGTGTCTGCGAGCAGTACAGGAGGAGAGGAGAGGCAAAGAAATAGAGAAAGAGTTGCCTCTCAGAGTCGTACACTTGAAGTGTTTAGCAGACGTGCTGTCAGATTCAGAGGTCAGAGGGGATGATTGTATCGACGGGTTTTATTCGCAGGTCACAAGTGAAAAAGAGAAGGAAAGCAGGCTCGAACAGCAAAAGCTTGTGATGTGGAAAAGCACCATAAATCACCACATGCAGTTTGCGCTGAATGAAAACTGAATCACAGCAGCAAACATTGTTGAATATGTGGCCAACTTTCACAGACATTCCAGCATATTTGCCTCCTCAGCTGACAAGTTCCAGTTTAATTTGAACCGCACAGCTTTTGGACTGGATTTACACTTGGAATAATCATTTAAGGCAAAATCTCAACTCCATTCATTTGTAAATACTTTGTGTTTTATGGATATCATGATTTCTAGACTTGAGCAGAGAGCACTTGAATGCAGCACCCCAGCAAGAAAATATAATACTTAAATGAGCAAGAAATGTACAAACAATGAAAGAACCAAACTAATTACTGGTCAGTTGTAAACTTTATGGTATCAAGCACGATACAGTGTTTTGAAATTAAATTGACAATGAAGAGCCTTTAATTGACTTTAAAAGCCACATGTTTCCAGACTGTCAGCTTTTCATGCTTCTAGTGCCTGTTTGTCCTGTGGTGGTGTTTGGTACTTTTGTAAACCCATAAGAGCATTTTTAATCCTTCAATTTATCTGAAAACGTACAAACAATGTGATATAAATGTAATATAAATACGGGGATCTGTTTAACGTTTAGTTCAGTGAGAAAATTTTAAATGTTTGAAGAGCCTGGTCTATCAGGTTTATAGCAAAGTACGGTGTGTTTTAACTCACTGGAGGAGCGTGCAGTGTTGTTTAGTTAACAAGAGCTCTATTGATATTTAAAGCATATCGTATAAGAGTGGAGTTGCTTCATGCTTGAAACTGCACATATGCTTCAGCATTCTTTACTACTCCTATTAGCAAACAGTTTGCGTTATTGCAGAATGATTTCTTTGCAGAGGTCCTGTGTGCGGCTGGCTTGTGGGTAATGACATTCTTTACATGTAACTAAATGCTTTGAGTATTCGGTGTTTGTGACACAGAATAAAAAGGGTGTTGTGTTTCACAGGGCAGTTTACAGAGGCTTTTCAGTTGCCAGTGGCCCATGATGCCTGACCCCTCCCTTTCTTTGTCACCGCTGGCGCTGTACTCTGTTTTCTCCCATCTCCATGGCAACCAGCTCCGCATGCTATTGTGTTGATGTTTGTCCACAGCTAAGGTGTCGCCTGTGTGTTTAATGGACCTCCCAGTCCGCTTCAGTGTCCGCTTCGGAGTCCCCCAGCAAAGCCGAGTGGCTGAGCGCTGCCACTGTTTGTCCCTGGGTGTCAGTGAGTCGAAGCAGGGTGGCGATGAGATAGGGCTGATAATGGCTGCTTTGTTCCTTTGCTAGATGTGTTGAAGCTGTGCTCCTGTGGACCAGGAGACGCCTGGTCAAACAGAGACACACAAAGGCTCTGGAAACGGCTGGCCGTGGCCCATTCTCCACAGTCTGCCATGCTGCCAACATGCACCACCTTCTGCAGCCGCACTGAATTACTACCCTCACAACCTTTCACACATATAAAAGCACTCTTTCACCCAGTGGGAACACTGACATTTGCTTTTTGTTGGATACAAAGGATTTTTTAATACTAAGTTTTTTTTTAGGTGATTACTCTGAGGCCATATACACCATTAGAATCAGTATGGGGGCACTCTTTTGAAGGGCATTCAATTTATTCACTCGTAAAAGCCACACAGGCATTACTTGATTCACTCGAGCTTAAGTCAAGATTGATGCTTTTCTACTGCCTTTGATGTGTAAGTGGTGCATTCTGCTTTTAAGATATTATTTTCACTTGATTGATTGACAAAGTAGGCGCAAAGCAGCCCTGATATCATCACCAGTGTTAGAAGCTGAGGAAGAATTACTCCCCATTATTGGGCTTTTAACATTTGCAGAAAGGATACATGGCTGCTCAGAGAATAGTCATGTTTCGTAGTTCTCGGGGAGATAATGGTGAATTTAGCCATCAATAACAGTGAAAACCTTTGGAATGCCAAGGAATAATCTCTAGAGCTAATGTGCCACATATTCTCATCCACCGGCTGGTGTTTTAACCGCTTTAGCATAGCCCCTCGAGGAAATGGGGGATATGATTAGGAATTCGTTAGCGGGCTTCTATTTTTATGCTGATGACACACTTTCTTCTCCCGGGCTCTCAGTGTTGCTGGCTCTTGACTTTCTCGCTGTCTTTTCAGAACTAGATCAGCTGTTTACCACCATGTAGGAACGTGACATGGAGTTCACTGACTACAACAGCTGCAAGCAGAAAAGGTCTGATATCAGGCAGAGAGAAAAGTCCTCTGTCATCTGACATCCATCCACAGGCTCCTTTAAATCACTCCTTCTTTAAAAGATCCTGCACTCAAAAGGTGTTTTTCTTTTCTTTTTTTTTTTTTTTTTATAGCTGCTCTCATTTACGTTTCACCAGTTGGACCTGCAGTTGTGCCACCTGCCTCAACTATTGACTGCGAGATACAAAAAGGATGTACAAAACCAATAAAAGGTGCCATACAATTTTGTTGAAATCTGGCGTTTTTGTTCGTCCCATCATGTTTGGAGCAGATTACAGTGTGTCCACACATCCCCGCTCCCCAGGGTGCCTTCTCTGTGCTTCAGGTATTGTGACCAGGCAGGCGGACTGGTGGCCCTGGGCCCTGGGCGCTTTGGAGAAGAGAGGACAGTGGCTGCATTTGTTTCCAACTGAAAAGGATTACAGGTCCTGACGGCCATGATTAATCACCCGGAGGCAGACATCTGAATACGGCCAGGGAAAGGTTCAACTTTTTAATTCATCCCACACACAATCTATTCAAACCAGCTGTTGGCGCTCCTTTCCCTCATCTCCCTGCTCTTTCTTCTCAGTGACCATTGCCTTCTACTGTCTTTCTCTCCCCATTTATGCCTCACATAATTATCTGGGGATGCACAGTTGTTGTAATTGTGAGGGTGCTTGGATGACGCTCTGCGCTCTATTTTTATTGGAGATGGGTTTCTTTCTTCTTTGTCGGAGAATAGTTAATTGACTTTGTTAATGCATTTGGGGATCAGTGATTTCTCAACAACAAATGACCTTTATGGAGCTCAGCGTCACATATTGTTTATTGTGTGTGTGCGTGTGTGTGTGTCCCCAAGCAAGTGTGTAAGCCCGTGTGTGTTGCATCAGTGCATGCATGCATGCATGTGTGTGTGTGTGTATGTGTGTGTGCGTGTGTTGATCCATTGTGACCTTTTCTTGTGTCAGGTGTGTTTGTGCAGAGGCAGAGAAATATTTCCCTCAAAGCTTCTTTTCCAAAACACTTCAGATTCATAAACATTTCCATGCTGCTACTCTGCACTGACAGACAGCTGAATTCCTGTGTTTTGAATAAATTTCACATCTCACCATGTTCATATCCACTCATATGAGCAGGCCTTCTCATTAAGACTCAGCAGGTTATATGATGGTATTGCTGGAATCCCTGGAGCAAAATGAACAGGGACAGCTACACTGCTTAATGCAAGGTAGCCTAGCAACAGATAGTGGGATGGCGGTGGAAACATACCCTCATATTTATGTTTACATGAGAGAATGATTTGTCTGTCAGGCTGATGGATCCTAATGTTCTCCTCTCCCCGGGGCTTTTCTTGTGCCGCACGCAGGCCTGACACTTACCCTGAAGGACAGGCACCACCTTCCCCAACACGCATGAATACTTAATACTGTTAGACTGCATTTATGCAAAGAATGGAAATGGCACTAGACGAGGAGAGGGGGGCCAAAATGCATCAAGAGCATGACACAGTATGCATCATGAACGCGGGGAGGGAGAGCGCGGATAACAACGGCAGACGTATGAAAAGACACAGTAGTGTGTTGCATCTTTTCTGCAGTTTATTCCTCATACTGGCATGCAAGTAATCAGATGGTACTTCAGCAGAAACCTGCAGTTTGTGCACACCAACCATTGACAACTGTGACAATATCAATGCAAGTCACTTCCAGTAAATACAGTGCATGAGCTATATGACTCGATAGAGTCTGTCTTTACTGTATGTCCAGCTCCTCCAGGGACAGACTGCATCAACTCAATTAGCCTGGCACACCCTGAGTATCAGCACCATAGATTAGATTTCACTCTGCGTTGTTTACCAGAGAGCCCGCAGAATAATATCTATACAATTTGCGCATACAGAAAAATGATGATGGTATCACAGCAGGGAGCGGCAGATATAAGCTTCTCCTGTATCGTGGTATTGCGTAACTGGCTGGGAGAGATATAAGAAAGCTTTTTGTCAGGAGATAGGCATATCCCTGCTCATCTTGGGAACTTGTTTCCATAGTTACATCAATGTTGTTGAAGTGAGAAGATCAGGTATTCCAGTGAGTGATCCTTTACATGAGCTTTGCTCCTCTCCTATTGATTTTCATCCCACGTTGAAAAAAAAACCAAGCCCACTGCAAACTGTCTCAGAGATATTGTGGAAGTAATGAAAGGGCGAAATGTGTCGGAAATGTGCTGGACAAGAAGAGAAAAGAAAATAAAAGCCTCTCAAGCAGCATTGAGAGATTGTGAGATGTCATGTCCAGCTCCTCCGGGGTCAGGTAATGCTGTCAGAACCACAAACCGCAAAGCGTGACAGCGGCTGAGACGAAAAACTAATCGCTGTCTCTAACAGTCGATGATCGCCGTGTTGTTAGCCACATGCTTATGTGTTCATAAGAAATCTCCACAACAGCGTGCTGCTCGCTGTAATGCTAATGGCTCTGAAAAGAGAGTTAATCACTGCTGCGTGGTTAGCCACATGCTTGGCTCTTGCAGCATGGTTGGTGTGTTTGAGGGGTTAGCAAAACACTGGCGTAACACATCATCACTCTTTATGAGGCTGGGGCCTGCAAGAGAGAGAGGGGGCCCACAGACGATGCTAAAAAGACGGTAATGACAGCCATTCACTGCAATCCAATTATGCAAAAGGGAGTCTAAACAATTCCATCATCCCCTAAATTAGATTGTCCTAACGAGATAAAGGCACCAATTAATCCTGAATTAATTTCTACAGCTCATTTTCCCCAGAAAACACTCTAATATGCAAATGCCAATGAGAGACAGAGAGGCATCCTTCTGCAGGGGCTTACAGCACCTCTGCTTGTTGGCTTTTCTCTTATGAACTTAGACACGTATTGTGAGGATAAAATTGAGGAATATGACACGGTAGCAGCTCAGGTGTGGCACTGAAGAGAAAGGTGAATTTCACCAGCTTTAGTGGTTAGTTCGATGGATGGCATCGTTTTTATTGACACAGGATTGTGCAGTTCAATCAAGTATTTATAGTGCTGCTACAAGAAAGCAAATAGGAGCCAAAGAAAGTCAATTTGTCTAATGTAGAATCTGGGTTTAATTGATTAAATGCAAAGAGCTCAAAAGGTTTCTGGAATGACTGGATAATAGTGATGGTGTCTGTACACAGAAATCAAAACATGTGGGGTTTTTTGGTGGTCTTTGATTTGTTTTGGTCACACCGTCGCTTTGTGTCTCTGTGGTCATTTGGCATCTCCTAATGATCGTTTCGTGGTCGTTTTTGTATCTTTATGGGGTCATTCTGTGTCTCTCTGTGGTCTTTTTGGGTGTCTTTGTGTTCGTCTGATTGACTTTTTAACCAGAAATGTTAATTGTCATTTCAAACAGAGGCTCTGGCCCAGAGGCCTCCTGTCCCCTTGGACACCTGGGCCAATTTCCGGTAGGCCCACTTAGTAATCCATCCATGGTGACAATACACTTTTCAGAGACATCAGTGGGCTTTTAGATGGTTTGCTTGCTTAAGAAGTGGGATTTTTTTTTTCTTTCAGTTTATTGGAAAAATGAAAACTATCGAACACAATTTTTCATCGGACAGGGATGATCTGATCATTGATTACCTTACTCCAGTTGATGATCGACAACTGAACCAATGGCGAAATTCATGTTAGCCGCAGACAGACAGGTTGCACACTAGCCTGATATCTGCTCACTTTGAAAACAAAGCAATTATAAATTTTGTTCATCATAATTATCATTATCATTTTCACACTCCTAATTGTCTCGCTGCCAGCTGTCTCCAGTTGTTATAATTGAGTGATCTGGCACATTCTCTCAACAGCGCCTGAGATGCAGCCTCCACCTCTGGAGCAAATGTATGTTTACAGAAGCGGCTGTTCAAAGTTTATGTAAAACTTTGACTTTCATGTTTAGAATTTATGATTTTATGATCGAATGACTTTGGTTTTTTAGCATAAATCCAAACCCTCCTTCACACCGAAATGAATGAAAATTTAGACATGCCTCTTTACTCCATATTTTATCATGGAGGATGTCTTTATGAACCTGGTTTGGGCCTTGAAGCACAGTATTTTATCGATCAGCAGTGAGCTACTACCACCTGTGCACCCCCCAGTGATGACAGAAACAACCAGGCTGTCAGTTGCCAGGCAATATTCACAACCACTGGCCCACATCAGCTAATTACCAGCAGAAATCACGTATTGACAGATGGGCCCATGCATATTGATCGGCCAGCACTGCCACGTTCTAAATAACCAAACGCTAATGAATCATTTCCCATTTGGGAGAGTGAAGGGAAAAAAAAAGCATTAGTCTTCTGCTTGACATCATACCTGTACTGCGCATAGCCCATGAAGGGAGTGCACACAAATCACAGCAAACTCTCACAAGACTTCAGCTGCTCTTATATGCACCACCAACCTCTCTGCCTCACTCTTCTCCTTTCTGTCTGTCTTATCTGTCTCTCTCGCCATCTTTCTCACCCCAGCCATCCCTCTCTCTCTGCCGCGTGGCAGTTATTTTTCATCGCGGCGAGCTGGCCGAGGCAGTAAATACCCTGCTCCTCAGACTGTGGACCCAGAGTGACCCTGCAACCTCCGTGTCTCTGATGCCTCTCCCAAGGTCTCTCATTCCAAGGCCCCTGTGATGCAGCGCTCCGGTTGCAGTGCAGACCCTGTAATTCACCAGCCTGCTAGATCGCCTGCCAGGAGCTATTGATTTTTGTTTCCCCAATCTCCAGGAGAGAGGGAAAGAAAAGATTAAAAACACTTTGTCAGTTTGGTAGGGAATAAGAATTCTGCGCAGGGGGATACCTAGGAGGGCACGGGGTCAGGGCTGAGGTACTGTACGTCTTTATGGCTTTAACTATTTCCACACCACGGACATCTCTGTCTGTAGCTCTCGCCCTCTTGCTGTCTTTCTTTCTGAACTGGGCAAATTCAAGAGGGACATTGCGGGTGCTGTTGCTCAGGGACCAGCTCTCCTCCTCCTCTCTGTATATAGAGTCATATCTGTTTGAAGGTGCTGCATTCGTCCAGTACTCTAAAACTTCAGTTTATCTCCTCCAATACCCTCAAAAACTACTACTTACTAATTACTAACATTTTATCTCTGCTTTGACATGCATCACTCAGTAACACTTGTCAATGTCTCTATTCTACGTAACTATTTAATGAGCATATCTAACTAATGAATGATGGAATCAGAATTGGTCAGATCTTAGCTTGGTGGCTAGCACAAATTTATCACTCAAGTTAAAAAGTTTTCCATTTGCACATCGCATGTCTTCGCCTCAATTCCTGCCTTCTACTTTAGGGCATATTCACACGTGTCTTTCCTTTTGCTTTATCAGTAATTGTGCACTCATGTCACATTATTCATTAGTCTTATGATGCTGACATGTTGTATGTATATGCTCTTATTCATATGCATTGTCATTGTTTGCTTTAGATTTACTATTCAGCCGTATGGCTCCTGTTACTCTTATGCAATCACTGACACATTATTGTGTTAGCAGCATTTTAATATTGTAGCGGCTGCAGGTGCAGCTAATTTGAATTAGTTAATGATTATGTGTTTTGTATGTAAACCTCAGTCAAGGAACTATAGCTGTCAAATAAATACATTGTAGTAGTATAAAGTAGTGTAAGTACTATAAAGTAGCATCAACTGGAAATACTCAAGAAAAGCACAAGTACCCCAAAAAATGTACTGAAACACAGGAATTTCCACCACTGCCTGCCCTTGTGTCCCTGAAACTAAGCCCTTGTCCTTACACTTAAAAGTCCTGCTAAAAAACTTGTATATTATCTATACGCATATTCTACCAGTTAATCAAAGTTCTCCAGCAGGACTCTAGGATATTCTTACTCTGAAAAAGGAAGGAACTACCTTTACTGCCTAAAATTAGATCACTGGCCCAGTGTGTCATATCATTGCTCTTTAGGTAAATGCACTGACTGTGTGTACTTGAGTTTTTAAACATTTTTGACATTTGTTCCTTCTCACCAGATGAACGAGATGATAAATTGAAAACCCTTGTGCTCTGAGTTCCCCAGTTTTTCATTTCAGTCATCTGGAAAACCTACACACACACACACACACACACACACACACACACACACACACACACACACTCACACACGCTGCCATGCAGTCAAACACAGTCCTGCTAATGTGATGCCAATGCATTACCCCATCAGATTGTGTTACGCATGGACGGCTCTTATCATTTCACCCTAACTTTCAACTAAATGTGGAGAATGTTTTCCCCCTGACATTAGGATTTGGTAATGGTGCCTTTCAGAGCCACTCTATTTTCTGAAATGAAATATTCATTCATTGGCGAGGACAGTCTTAGAGGAAGTCTGTCTGAAATATGAATTCATGGTTCCAGCAGACATTTCTTCAATATTTGATGGGTCATCAGAGCTCTGTGTCTAATACTGCACAGTTCTTCCAAATGTTCATTCTCTCTCTGTTTTGCTTCTCTGTCCTCAGTTGATTCTTCTCACAGTTCTCCAAATCAGGCCTGAAAAATATGCACAAAACAACACCTTCTAGGATAATTCTGGTGCGTATTTTGGTGGAAATTTAAGCATAAATCCTTTTCCCAATTTTCCTTTTGCTTTGGTGGCAGTGTTTTCTTTCTCAACAGGTTAACATCTCTTAAAGTCCAATCCATTGTGTGAAACCATCAGCCAGTGCACACTAAATCAGCTTGATTGCATGCCAACAAGAAGATAAAAGGCTTGGAGGTGGGTACAGTAATCCAAAGAGAGCGGGTGGTCTGCTTGAAGGCATATCGTTTTATTCCCTCATGCATATTCACTTCTAAGCCTCTGAGTATGCAGATTAGTCTTGTCTGAACAGTGGACCCTCCAATCACATCCTACTTTTGCTTTTCCTTTTTTCTTTCCCTCTAACTGCATCCTGCTGTGCGTGAGTGCCGGCACAATGACTGTAACATGCATGTGTGTGATTCTGAGTGTGTGTAGGGGGGATTTTTTTTTTGCTTGTTTGCAAGTTCGGGGGCAGGAGGGTTTGAGTGTGCATGCATGAATAAATGTTTGAGTGTGTGTGCACACATGTGTGTTTAGATATGTGTGTAGTAGGTATGTGTTTGCCAGACACATGGCTTTGTCTTGTCCTGGCACCGTGCTCGGCTCACCAGATGTTCTCCTTTTTTATCATCCTCCACTTGCACTGTGAGGTTTAGGGAATCTGTGTCGCTCACATTCAACTTGTTCTGTTGTTTTCTGCTGTTCTGTGGAAAAACGACACGCTCTTCAAAGCCCTGTGTCGCTTCTTCTTTTTATTTTTCAAAAACAAGATCTGTGAAATTAATGTTTTGGGTCCTCAAGTAGCAGCAGTTCATTGTCTAGTAGTTTGTTTTTTAGAATAAAATCATAAGGTATCAATTTGAGGTAATTCATTCATTTAGTCAATTATTCATTTAATGTAGTGTGCGTTGATACAACTAATTGTATTTATTGTTTACTTGGATACCCATCAGTAATTACCCTGACAATCAACAAACTGCACTAAATGCAGTATTCAGTATAATATAAATAATGCTAATTTTCTCCTATTTCAGCAAAATCGTCATGACACCAAACTCAATAAAATTGCATAAATGCAACATTAAACAGAACATCAGATAATATGTTAAATGTCACACTGATGTCATAGTATTTCAGGGTGAAACAGAATATATGAGAGTGTTTTAAATCATATCCTTCAGATTCGATTGGTCTGCTCAAATGTAGCTGAGGCTTCGACAGTCCTAACAAATGCAAATACAAACTGTTGGCGGACAAAGAGGTGAGAGAAATGAATAAATTAGACCACAACCACACTCTCCTGAAAATATAAACAAAGTTTGTCGACTGAGATCCAAACACACACGACATCGCTTTACCAACAGTCAAGTGTGTCGCTTCAAAATCACATTTGATTGGATATATTAATGCAGTTGGCCCAAGTTCAACATGAGACATCAAAAAACATCTGAATATTTAACAGGAAGAGTAAAGAGAGGTAATACTGTCCTTCTTAACATTTATCAAGAAACACTGACAACAGAGCACGTAGGAAATTGTATTTTTATTTCATTGTGCCTTTAAACCTGCAATAAGTGATGATTTTGACCACACACCATTGACATATCATCACCTTTGAAGCTAATATGCCAAACCTGTTAGCACATTTTACACATCCAGCAGTTAAATAAGCAACACCAGTCTTGTTAGAGTCCACCTCACGAATATATGTCCAATATTCACTCTTTTAGCTCCATTTTTGGTCTCTACCAACTCTTGGGGGAAATATCTGACTCTTTAGCTGCTAAATACTTCCCTATATTGAGTAGCTAGTTGCTAACTGTGTGTGCCGTTTAGTGCTTTATCTCTGAAAACACCTGCCTGCAATGTCTAAACACAATGCTATGAACCCACTGAGAGGACGGGCCCCAAATTTCCTTGAGATGTCCCTGCCCTCCTTCCACAAGAGGTTGAGTGCAGGGTTGCATGCAGAATAACTTCCCTAATGGTGGAAGCGACGCAGCATTTTGCTTCAGGACACTTCAGCAGGGCAGATGCATGAGGAGCGAGGACATTAACTGCATTTCATCGCATGCTTACATTCACCTGCTGTTCCAGGTGTACATCAGCGCTTGATTAAAAAGCTAGAAAAAAAAGTCAGAATTGAAAGCCACTGCACCACGCCGCGTTCACTCCCATGTGGAATTAAATCAAGCTGTCACCTGGTCAGTGCCACCACCTACCGCACACACACTCACATCAACAGACACACTCCCATCAACAAACACAGAGAGCTGTCAAATAAAGCAACACTTGTAATTATGGGAGGGGGTGAAATTCAGATTTATTTATTCCAAAATGAAGCCTGCAGATCGACGGAGGGACAGCGCTCCTCCATCTGTCATCGTTGAAGCCACACTTGTCTGACACAGGGATTCATTCGTCTTGTCGTCTTTGACAGTCGGATTTTCCCGGCGCACTCCCACCAGGAGTCGCACAGGATTTTTGGAGGCAGACTAAAAAAGAAAACACTCTGTGACAAGGGGTAGGCTCTTTATGAATGCAAATGAGTCTGGGAAAATTCACAGAGCAGCTAGCGGGCTCCGAGGCTCCGGCATCCGTCACATCTCCCCCCGCCAGGCACAACCCACGCTTTGCCAAGAGGTCTAAGGGCTTACAGGGGCCCTACAGCAAGAACAGACACACTCATAGAAAAGGGCATGGAAATCCTGTGGCTGACACACACTGCGAGTGCCACTGGTGACTATTATTTTCATGAAAATGATAAGCTTACTGTTTTTACATGGCATGCACAGAATGGCTGGTGGGTTTTAGGTTTTATTATGAAACATTCATCTCCTCAACCCTCTCTCACTCTGTGTGTGTGTGTGTGTGTGTGTGTGTGTGTGTGTGTGTGTGTATGTGTGTATATACGTGTGTGAGGATGCGTCACTTGTATCACTTGACATTTGGCTTCCCTTTTATCCTGTTCCAAGGATAGTAAGTCAAATGCTATGTGACAGGTCAACCCCTTCATATCAGTCATCCTTCACCCTGACCCAGCCTCAGCTGCACAAAGACACATCCAGTGCCTCCACACTAAAAATGATCATTAGCTACAGGATACAGGCAGATCCTGCTGGGTTAAAGGCACAAGTCTGTTTACTCAAACTAACAAGGAAACACTGCATAAAATATGCATCTTAACCAGACTACTCTTGAGTCCTCAAATGTAATTTCCTTTAATGAAGGCAGAAAAACAGGCGCAACACAAGTCCACCTGAAAATATCTTAAAGTTTCAGATGAGATACAGCAATTAGTCTAATGCTGATGGCCATAGCTACATTAAAGGTGCACTACAACAATTTTATATGTAGATTCAGTTATTATTTAGTCATCACAAGGAGTACTCCTCAGCATGTGCAACAGTTGTATAATGTCAACAGCCTGGACACTACATATTATTAGCAAAAAGCCTGCAATAATAATAGAGGACCAGGCTGGGAAGATCTAATAAATGATGCTTTTGAGTTTCATTACGGAAACAAGCCTTTTTCACAGCAGACATTCTGACCTATGTTCTATTCAAGTATCCCAGTAAAGTGTGACGGTGAGCCACCATCAAGGGACTGTTTGACCTAGTGGCCACATGCGGTATGAATGAATTTGTTTTTACGAGTGTCACAAACATCCCGAACTGACTCTTTCTGCTATTAGAACTTGAATCATTCAGTTCAATACAATAAAATGAAATGATCATATGCCATTCATATGGGCGGGGGGCAAAGAGGGCTTTGGTCGGCTGGGCCACAGGAAGTCTTGAATGTGCACATACTCAATTGGCTCAACTGGAGAAGGACTAAAAGTTCGGAAGGCCATGGAAGACTTTTGGATGTATGCACCTAAAGAACAACTTTCATAGGAATGACATCTTGGAGCAGGGAATCCAGTTTTCTGAATGGATCCATGGCCAGCATGCACAGTGCCAGGACCCTGAAACTGAAGCAGTAAATGAAACTCAGCCATCATTTCTTATCATCGTGTTCTTATTCATACTGTGACGTGTCTCCAGTGAAAAAGGCTTATTAAAGTAGGATCCAACTTATTTTTGGACCTTGACCTACACTGAGGAATAAAAGAATAAAGCATGTAGGAGTAAAAGAGTATCTCAACCTCTGCTGTATCACTTCCATCAATGAATACGTCTCTCACATCTGCCCCAGGCTTTAATGAGATGACTTCTATATAACATCACATTAATGACTGGGCGGCTGTGTAGGTTTTGCTTTCCTCCTCACGTTTGTTTCAAGTATCTCTTTTGCTTGATAGCTAATCTGAGGTGCAAAGAAACTGAAACCTGTGGGTATTTAATGTAGCAGGAGTTCAAAGGAGATTGGTCAACAGAGGCAGAGCAAGGGCTCGGAAATGCTGACTCGGCTCCTGTCGTTTAATCTATTTGAGGCGCGATTAAAGTTTAATTCATGCCCATCTCCTAATGCTAGCCGATGTGTGTGCTCCCCAGCAGTGGGTTGGTGAGTAGTTTCAAGCTGAGACCAGGTCTTTTCTCTCTGTCTGGGCCTCACTTTATTCATGCCTGAGGGACACCAGGAGCTGCAAACAACTGAATTTTTCATCAAGGTTACTTCCTGGAGAGATGTGCCATGCAGTAGCTGCTTTCTCCCTTGGTGTGTTTCTAGCTCATACATAACTTACCCTGCTCTGACCTGCAGCTCTCTCTGGGAGGAGTTGTTTGACCCTGGTCCAGATACGAGAACATGTGCTCTGGAGTCAGCATGAGTTTGTTATGAAGCTTGAACTACTGACGTTTGGTTTACCTGGTGTGAGTTTAAGATATCGAATAATGCTTTATGTTAGCGTTTATAAGCAGCTCATGAACACATAATAAATGGGTTATAACACACTGCAATGTTGCACAATGACATTTCAGTTGGAGTTAATAGATGTGTTATACAGCTGCATTGTAAATTGTAATCAAGCAGTATTTACATAAAAATAAATCTAACAAAATAATCTGTTAAAAATGTCCCTATATTTGGATTAACTCCATTAAAGTGTGCTATAAACCATTTCTAATTTTCTATGAGACCTTACATTATTTTAGCTTTAGGTGTCTCAAACTTAAGACAAAAGCTGCCATTTTCCAATCACAAATGTATTCTAATCTATGACATTCTGCCTCGTTCCATATTTATCAGAGCAGCCTCACTGGATGAGTGTGAACACAACACAACTCAACAAATTCAACTAGTTCATTTCTTATGGGAATACCAACATGCTTGGTATTAACATTTTCAGTCTCTGAAAAACAACTCTGCAACTTCTGGAGAAAAAACATCTACTATTTATAAGAATATTATACATCAGAATTCATTTGCAATTATAATCAAATCCCACTTACTCCTTTTTTGCGGGATTATTAATGCTGCAACAACACATTTGGCTTTAATGGAGGGAAAATATGCGATGTCAGATGATTTTTTCCCCCCTCTTTCATTAAGGCTGCAAATGCCGCTTGTTGTGAAATACAGCAATCAGAACCACAAACAAGGTCTTATTTATTTTATTCAGAGTTTGCTTTCCCAAAAGCATCCACAAGCAATAAGGTCACGTCTGTGTATTGACTTACAGTGGAATACATTTGAATTTAGAGCAAGAATAATGAGGTCTTTAGATCATTTTTTGCACCGATCAATGCAGCCTTTGATTTTGAAATCAGACCGAAGAAGACTGATTTGTAGGAGCTATGGATCGGGAGGACCAACCTGACATCAGAGCGTGGTTTAATAGTCACTGTTTTGTAGGCAAATGATCAAAAATCTAAGAAAAACTTGATATTTCTCATGCCTGATCAATATTTTTTCACACTTCAGACTCTGCATGTTTACAGCTGAACCACTATCACCTCTGTAAGGTCCACAACACAAAGATAATCCTCCATCATTATGACCCTGTTAAATAGGGAATAAAATCAAGCAGAATGGCTGTTGGACTGCAGACTTCCATTTCAGGGCTGTGCTGTGCAGTCTTGCAGCTCCTGAGTGTCAGACATTATCACCTCCACTACCCTCAACCTCACCCTGCCCCTTGTGACAATTACTGCCCTACCTCCCTATTCAGCACGTAATGAGAAAACTGACTGATCGATTTCTGTCCGGCCAGTAAAAGACGGGAAGGAGGCATTTGGATATAGCACAGCCTGGACTCTGAGGCACACAACTGCAGCATATGTATATTATGATTTATATGTTTTAGGTGTTAATGGGGGATGAATGGCATGCAATAACAAATATTACATGTTTGACGCTGAGAGTGGTAAGATATTTTAATACATGTCCAGTTAAGGTGTGCAACTAGCAATTATTTTCATTATTGATTTATCCGCCAGCTATTTTCGCGATTAATTGACTAATTGTTTGGTCTATAAAATGTCAGAGGAAAAAAAAACAAAAACAGTTTCCCAAAGCCTGAGCTGACATATTCAAATGCTGTTCTGACCAACCAATAGTAGAAAATTAACAAATGACTCTTTTTAATGCCATATTGATCAGCTGGAACTGGAGAATTTTTGGCATTTTTACTCAATGATTAAAAGAGCACTCCACCAGTTTATGACCTTATAGAACTCACAATGGATCTGAATCAGTGCAGCAAAACCACGGATATCATCTTTTTTTATTCCACGCAGTCTTCTTTGTCAAAAACGCCTACATTACCCACAATGCAACCCATAACTAGCAGTTGCTAGTGTAGCCTCGAGCTGTTAGCCTCAAGCAGAAATAAAGAGCGGGCTAAAGCTCACTCCTCTCTAACTCTACACCCCCAGATCTTTGTTCGTCTTCAAACTCGTAGTCTTCAGCCCCTCGTTGACTCGAGTGACATCACTTGAGGCAACGGCTCAGATTTTGTGCAGCTCCCTTTAACGCCACAAAAGGCTTTATATGACTTTTTCACATATGCATTTGCCCTCCCCAGCACCTGTAACATACTTTGTGATGTGTAAACCTGGAGAAGTTCCCCGTTAATCAATTATCAAAATAGTTGCTGACTAGTGACAAACACGGCATGTTTGATCCAGGGAGCGTGGGGGTGTTTAAATACAAGCCTGGGGAATCGGTAAATATGCTATAACAACTGTTGTGGTCCTGTGTTACAACATTAGGCTTGTAAAAGTGCTCCCACAAACTGCTGCACGTTCTAATAAATTCATCTTGATTTATTATTCCGTTGACTGATTACACGGATGTAAATATCAAGCGGTAAAATATATAGTCACGGTGACAGAGTGTCTTTTCCAAGCACCGCCATGCCGTCCTGTGAGGTCAGAGCTTCACTGCCACTCACAATTATTTATTAGGCTACATATTCACTCTCTATCCATCACTGTATGGCCACCCGGTCCGGTCACATCTCTTTATGTTTATTACAGTGTCCCACCTTCCCGAGGAGGATGATTGACGTTTTCGGAGAGGACCGAGGTGGGACTTGCGCGCGCCTTCTTCTCCAATCGTGGCTCGAGGGGCGGAGGCTTTCCATCCATACTCTGATTATGAGTCAGTTACCAGACATAAGCGAAACAATAACAGTTGGTGGTGACTTTCTATCCAAAACCCTCACAGGCAAGTTGGGTGTTTAGCGCGTTTTAGCGCATCGAGCTCACGAGTGTATCGGAGGTGTCATAAGAGGAGCTCAACGCGCTCCACTTTTAATCAGATTAGGTTAGGAGCCTTTAATGTTCAATCCTGTTTTTTTCCCCCTCTTCTTCTTCTTCTTCTTCCCTACAGTAGCGGTGCAGGAGTGGCCAAAGCCAAAAGCAGCGATTCAGATCAGATTTCACCTAAACCAGCTGGGAGAGACACCGAGAGAGAGAGAGAGAGAGAGAGAGAGAGAGAGAGAGAGAGAGAGAGAGAGAGCGAGGGAGGGA
>JBBMOE010000012.1:7147906-7719139 GCA_037975065.1 Chaetodon trifasciatus
GAGAGAGAGAGAGAGAGAGAGAGAGAGAGAGAGAGAGAGAGAGAGAGGGTTTGTCAGTCTCCCTCCTCCCAAATCCAGAAAATCTTACCAAGGAAAAAGGAGGAGTGTCGGGGGTGAGAGAGACGCAGAGGAATCCAGAGGAATTTCCGAGGATATTTTCCCCTTCTTCACTCCCCAGCCCTCTCCTCATATTGAAATTTAAAAGTTGGAGGCGAGGCAGCGGGGACCGTGGTCAAGGATGGACGAGCAGCCGCGGTTGATGCACTCCCACGGGGTAGGCATGGCCGGACACCCCGGCCTGGCGCAGCATATGCAGGATGGCACGGCGGGGACGGACGGAGAGGGAAGAAAGCAGGACATCGGAGACATATTACAGCAAATAATGACCATCACAGACCAAAGCTTAGACGAAGCACAGGCGAGGTGAGGATAAGAAAAAAAACACTATTATTATTATTAGTATTATTATTATTAGTAGTAGTAGTATTATTAATCGGAGAGCGGAGATATTAGGCAGTGTTACTGGTGATGGAGGGGGGAGATAATAACACGGGTTTGTATCAAGACTGCCTCTAAATGAAAGCAATTACGCCCACTGAAGTGCCGTGACTGCACGAAAGCGACAAAAGCCCGTCACAAACTTCACGTTTGATTATTTGCAATAACTTTGGAGTGAATATTGTGATCGAAACTATGAATTATCGCATTATTGCTGCAGATTTGGCCGATCTGCTGAGAGGGTTTATCACTGTGGAGCAGTTGGCACTCTCAGTTTCTCAGACACTTCTACCTTGTTACAAAGGAGCTTACATTGTAATCCTGTGCTATGAAAACATGTTGCAGATCCTCTCCTATAGTTTTCACCTATTACGCTTTCAATAACTGTCAAAAAATGTAGTGCAAAATGCAGTGGAGGCACGTGACAGTTGTAGTGTAACTGTCTAAGTATCTCCTTGTGTATTTATGTGACACAAATTTAGAAATGTAAAGACTATGAAATCAGGCTAAATGTCATTTACATTTGGCTCCCGCTCGCTGTATAAATGAGCCTGTGTCTTACAGTAGAAACAGAAGAGAAATCCGTCTTTGTCTGAATCTGTGAATCTGCATCTTCACCATGAAATCCTGTGATTTGAGGCTCTTTTATGTGGCTTTGTTACTGTGGCCACTTGTTTGAATATTGATGTGGAAAGCGGTGTCCTGTCCTCTTTTTAGGAAGCATGCACTGAACTGCCACAGAATGAAACCTGCTCTCTTCAACGTCTTGTGTGAAATAAAGGAGAAAACAGGTAAGTTCTGTTTTATGGTTTCTTTGCTTTGCTGGATTTTTGCTTCCTTGATACGGATGAGAATATTATCCATTTTCTGGTCTAATAACGTATTTCTTAGTGTCTTAGCATCACTTCATTTTTTAGACCACAAATTCTTTCTTTTATTTTTGAAGTTTTTTTTTTTTTTTTAAAGAATAGGGATTGAAATGTACAAAGCACGGATCATCGGCTCTTAAACGGCTGTACATTCATTTGGCATAACATTTTCCTTCTGATTTATGCCATGTTTTCACGTACAAATGTCACACACCATGCATGTGAGCAGCGCTGGCCCCAGATGAGGCGCTGTCATTGGACTGGAGTGTTTTCATGCCGACATTAGGGCCTTTCTGGGGCTGGGCTTTCTCACCCCTCTCTGTCTGTTTTCTTTGGCTGAAGTGAGCTGTTTGAAACGCAGAGGCAGGTCAGAGGGATTTTCTGTTTACGTTTGCAACGAGGGTCAAAGTCATGAAAAGGAATGTGTGAATTATTGCTCTCTTAACAGCAGATTAAAAGAAGAGCAGCTCACATGATGGAAGCCTGTGAATGTTCTGTGAGGGCGGTGGCAGTGTGCTGTTTAAGAGGCGGCTTTTTCGACGGAGGAAATAAAACAAAATATCCAATATAGCCTTATCTGCGAACACAACTTTGAAGCTGTCTTTGAGATTATTGAGAGAGCCTTGTCACTTTGTCTGCCGCTGTTGCATTCAAGGCCGTGACAGGTGAAAATAAACAGAGGGCTGGCGTGGAGGCATCGCCATGTTCCTTAATTTTACACGAACTGTCATTCACCGACATTTTGCTCGCATGAGTCAGAGTTTGGTGCAGGTTTTTCCGAAAAAGAACGTAGAAGGAGGCAGCAGACACTTTGGGATTTTCACCAGATTTACAAAGGCTTAAAGAGTGCAGCCTCTGAGGAGGAAGCTATAGTAGGTTGGGGCCCTGTTTCTAAATTGCAAGGCTTGGAAAAGTGAGAGAGTAATGCCTGGCTCTTTGTAAACTGTCTGGCGTCTCCCTGGGTTCAACCAGAGTTCGTTTCCAAAAAGAAGAACAAAGTGACTTGGACCTTTTCCTGGCTTTTCCCCCTGCCTCTCCTCTCTTCCCACCGTTCTTGGCAACAGGGATTTCACAGAGCTTGTGACGAGAGAGGCTCCCCCTCGGCCTGCAAATCCTCCTTCCCTCCGGTTCAGGACCAAGTTTGGAAATGAACATAATTCAACGTAGTTTATATTTTCTCTCTGTTTTTTTTTAAATGTATTGATTCGGTTATTTTTAAGTGTGGTGGGAAAACATGCTCCAAACCACAAATCAGCAAGCTCTAAATAACTGCATTGTTTTCATGGAGACAGAAAAGCATTTAAAAGTTAAGACTAGCCCAAAACAATCTGTGAGAGATTCAAGACTTAATGGCTGCCTCGCTGTGTCCTCCCTGTCTGCGTTTGAAGAGCTGAGCTGCGGCTCATCTTCGCCCATAGGAGGTTTGTGCAGACGAAACTGAAAATCCTTTCACTGCAGTGACAGAGAAAATGACTCAAACCTTCACCATGGCATTTACAGCCAAATGTGCTGAGTGCAGTGTATGCGAGCGGAGTACAGCCTGTAATTTGTCAGGTCTTTTTTATATTCTTTATAAAGAGTCAGCTTCTCCTCGCTTTTTACATTGTTGCAGTCAGAGTGTCTTTTAGAAGTGGTGCGAGCGGGGGGGAGATGAGTGCAGCAGCTCAGACTTGAAGCGGCCCTTCTCCTCGACCTTTTGCTGAAGGGAGGAAACATTTCTTTAGATCGTATATCATGTGTTGCATGTAGTTATTCACATGTGTGCTGCACGTACCTCCTCCTCATGGTATATCAGTGGCGTGTGAGTGTTGACAGCAGCAGTATGGGACATTGCAGCAGCGAGGTGTCCATTGGCAAGCAGCTGACAAACAAGGCGGGAGTGCATGCCAATGGCGGACAGAGCAGGCCTTAACTGATGACCCCACCCCACCCCTCTCCCTGTATATTTGTGCCGGGGTCGGGCCCGTGTCACGGCGGGAGAGTATTTAGCAAGCTTAAACAAGCTCAGGTTCGCATGCTGGCTGATGGAAAACCAACGGCGGAGGCTTGTGTTACCTCTTACAGACGCTCCTTTTGGCCGCCAGTGTTGTGTTTCACAAAAATGTTTACCCTGACAACCGGCCCCTCTCTGCTTTTTTTTTTTTTTTTCTCCCAACTATCATCATTGTTTCTACAGTTCCTGAGAGCACTCAGAATTAGCTTTCCTGTGTTTGCTTCACATCCTGCGAAGAGAGTTTGGAGAGAGTCTTTGTTTGTGTGGAACCATTACACCGATGGAAGCTGGCACGTACAGGTTGACTAAGTAAGAGAAGCCAGACACCAAGTCAGTGTTTCTGGGTGTCAGATTTCAGGCCTACTCTCTCCCTCTCTCTCCCCCTGCCGCCCTGTGTCTCTCTATCTGTGGGCCTGGGACTGTTTCGTCAGGCCAGTGTGTGTCAGCAGCCTCACATTACCCCCTTGCAGGCTCGGGTCAGATGGAGAGCTCCTGCATGACTAATGTGATCAGACGGATAATGCATTACACCGCTTGAACTTATCAAAGCTGGAGACCTGCTGAATCAGTCGGTCCCGCTAACTGCAGCCCCCCCACCAAAGCTTGCACTGCTAATTAGACATGTACACACCTTTTAGATATTCACAGCGGTGTCGATCTGGACACTTTCATGCAGTTTACATCATCAGCACAACAACATTTACAATTATTTTCATTATTGATTAGTCTGCTTCTTGTTTAAATTAGTCTTTTATCTTGAAAAAAGTGGCATCTTCACGTCTTGTTTGATCTGATCAGCTGTCCAAAATATAGTTATCGAATTTGCACTTAGATAAACCAGAGAAAAGCTGTGAATCCTCACACTGGAGAGGCTGGAAACAACAAACGTTAGGTGTTCTGCTTACAGAATTGACAATCAAAGTTGCAGATTCAACGATCAACTGATCGTTTCAGCTCTCAGGCATGAAAAAAGTGAAGGTGATAAAATGTCAAATTGCAATTTATGGTATTTTGTGCAACATTAACATTAAACGTTTGCGGAGGTACTAGTTGTGCCCCCATGAAGCCGTGGATAGACCGGTCACTATGGCTCCCTGTGCTGCTGTTTTTCAGTATTTAATTGACATGGCTGTCCATGATGAGTTCAGGGGTTAGTGTTGCCTCTCTTTGTTACTCTCCTCTCATCTCCGGTGACAGATGGAGGCATTAGTCTCCAATGTGGCGCTGTCCTGAAACTAATGGCTATGTCCTTGGTTTCCCCGCGCTAGCCGGGAGACTGTATATCTGTCCCCAGCTTGGAAGTGCCGAAGCAGCAGTTTATCCCCCCATGTTTTAGTTTCCACGGAAATAAGGCCGAACAGGACTCTGTCTGTTCTCCCATAAATGACTTCAAATAAATAACTTCAAAACGAGTGAGAAGTTTTCCTGAGAAAATGTTGCTGGGCTTTGATTTGCGAGTTTATAGGAAACTCTTCCTCCACTTACCAGAAACGTTCCCATAAGTGAATAATAACAAACATGCAGTATATTTTTGTAAGGAGTCTGAGCAAGGATGTGGTGATTGTAAGTTTATCTTTGCTCTTAAAGTGAATTTACGCACTGACATTTCCTCTATACTCATATTTATATTCACTGCATCATCAGTGCACTCAGAAGCAGCGGCGCGTATTTTTGCATGTTCCCTGTCCTCTGATATAAACTCACTCGCAATTAGGACAGCTAATATATTATGCAAATGTTGACTGGCTTAATTGAGACATGTTAATCATGTTTTAAGAGGCTAATTACAGCCCTGTATATCTGAGGTGGGAGTAGTAATTAGCCGTGATAACAGATCTGGCTGTAGAATGGTCATATTCTGTGTGTCGACGTATGGCGAGGGTGTGTGTTTGTGTGTGTGTGTGTTTGTGGGAGCATAGGTAGTCGCTAGGTGTGTCTTGTGTTTGTTTTTGCTTGTTTTTTGGCAGCTGTGGCGGCTTTCTTCTCTCTCTTTCAGCCTTTAAGCAAATGAAAAGTTCGCATTTCAGTTGAGTTGATGTCTTCACATGCATGCCGGTAAGTGCGCGTCCCTGTCTGTTTAATGGCTCAGAGGACTATTTTTCCATCCGCATACACTTTTTCACATTTCACCTTCATGGAAGCGGCAAGAAGGACAGAGGAGCGGAGATCTATCAGCTCACCTGTTCACGAGGAGTATGAATGCTTTGCATCTCTATCTATAGTTTATAGTCTTTAGTTTCCCGCACTCCTCAATCTGGTTATCTGATGCAGCAGTACTGGCCATTCTGCCAACCGGGCTTTTATACAAGGCTGTGTTCTTAGTTTTCTGACAGAGATCATATTCAGATCCATTACACTAAGAATGCCTTCCCACTTATCGAATATAAAATTGCTTTAGAGAGGAAATTTGCTCTATGGCGGAGTGGAGTTTCTTTTTTATCAGATGTTTGTCTCTGGAGCAGCTTTTAGTGTCTACAAAACAGCTCTGGTGACATTATTGCAGCTGCAATTGCCTCAGCCATTGTTTTTCTTATTGGTGCTGTTTGGATTTGATTGGATTTTCCACGGTCCCGTGGAATTGCCTCACGCAGTAGGACCATTGGATGCGTATATCCTCATATTGTTGGCATTGAAACACCTGCAGATTTTATTACTGATATGTTCATGGGGCTCCAACTGTGTGCTCCAACTACCTCTGAATTGCACTGTTAAGTCTTTCATTTTTCATAACATTACGTCTCTCTGGTCCATGCCCCCCTAACATATCCTTTCTTATATCAAAAATGTAACTTGCACATCCAGATTTTCTTGGGCACTTTGATGGAGGTGGTTGCCCTGGCAGCTGATAACCTTTAATTCGAGGTGTGGGATCTCATTTCTCTGGCACCCTGCCACTACGATGTAAGTGGCGTGTTGGCAGCGTGCTGGGTTTGTACAAAGGAACCCCCCTGACTTCGATGAACAGTCAAATGTAAAATGGCAAGCGCTCTTCCCTGGCTGACTTAGTAAAAATGACATAAATTAATACATGCTGCTTAAACAGGACCAAGATTAATGGTTGCCTTTCGCGGCGGCTTAGATCCACTGTCAGTCGCTGCTCGCTGCCCAGATGGAATCAACACCAATCAATGAGGCTACTCCGCTCTCCCTGGATATCTGCACACACACATTTAAATATATCCTGTCCACACAGACACAGTCAGACACATGCATCATGCAGAAAAAAACAAAAAAACATGAATTGCACCTTCGTCGATGCAGTATTTTTACTCCTCTCCTCAGCATTTCTTCACATGAACTCGTAGGCACATCCTGCATTACCTCCCATACAGTGGGGTGTTCAATCAGGTGCCACAAAGTCAGATGGGGAAGAGCAGTGAGGCCGATGGCTCAGTCGTGATTGGATGTTTCAATTACTGATAGTAATGCCGTGGTGTAGTGAGTCATGCAGTGCAGATAGCACCATTTATTTTAATCAGGACAGGGGAGAGATGGGTGTGGATGTGTCTCCCTCGTTTCAGAGTAGTTTCACATTTAGATGCAGAGGAGTCTCTCTCTCTCTTTCTTTATTTCACACACAAACACACACATGCACAGACACACACACACACACATGCTCAGGTGGAGGAGAGGTTGCCGTGGGTAACGCATAGCGACAAGGTACTCTCTCGGCAAGCTATTCTAATTTATGTTAATAAACCTTGCCGTTGCCGTGAGAGACAAAGGGGCCACAGATGAGCCTTGGTAACCTCGGCACCTTCACTGGAAGCAAAGGCGCAGACAAAGAACAATGCGCACACACACACGCACACACTTACTCAGAGAGAGAAGAGATATTGAACTGTAGAGAAAGACACAAACATTGTGGCGGAGAGCGATGATAAATTTAGCCACACAAAGAGTTGTTTTTGTGGCTGCAGAATCAAACAGCCTCATGCTGGCAGTCTTCAGTGTGGTGTGTGGTATCTGCCGTCTCTGCATGTGTGTCAGAGTGTGTGTTGAAGGGGCAGAAATAGGCAGGCATGCAGGCAGGCAGTCTCTCGGGATTGGTGCTGCTAATTCCATGGGGAATCTCTATAGAGACACGGGGTGCTGCAGTTTTGGATCACTTCCCGGGGCAGATGTGACACCACAGGTAGCATTTAGCACAGTGGGGCGAGAGCACGAGCGTTAGCAGAGGTCAGCACTTGGCCTGGCTGCCTGGCAGCGGAAAGACCATCTCAGAGAGGCAGATAAGGGCCCTTGAATGTGCTTCTGAAGTGGTGTTGGCTCATTCAGGCAAAAAAGGGAACCCTCAGCTTGTATGAATCCAGAAAATAACCACAAAACTCACTTTAATGCGCATCTTGTTTGCTTTGTCTGCAGTGATGCACTGATGTTCTGTAAACAAAAACAATTAGCAAGTCAGAACTGCCATTAGGGTAAGATAATATCACTTGTTTCCGATGCAAAGCAATACATCTTGAGGAAAATCTGTGAATCAGTTTACATTATTATAACGTGCGTCATGAAAATTCCCATTAAACTGAAAATGCATCAGAAACTGTAGATTTTCTCAACCAGCAGCTGGTTGGGCTATTAGACAACTTGTTATTATGGAAAATCTACTTTATGTATATATCAAATGCCTCATTACCAGACTGTCATATCTTTCAGTGTGAAAATGAACCAAACTTTGAAATTTAGCCTCTCAATTCTGGCGTCTAACAAGGTAAAATACGTCAACTATTTCTGACAGTAACAGCAATGAGGATTGATAATACAGTGAGGCCTCCTTGCTGGTTCCCTGTACTGTAGCTATCCCTATCCCAGCCCAAAGAGTGAAAGCTGTGGGTTTCCTCTCTGCCGTCTGTCTGCCAGCTTGCCTTTGGCGGTGTTAGTTCTGGACAGTTAACTCCAACTGAAATTATGTTAATTGCTGTCATTTTCTTTTTTGTACTTGAGCATAATCAGCAAATTATATACTTCTGTTCATTTATTACCAAGCCACTTCTAACAGAGTTTTTACCCTTCAAAGATCAAAAGTTAGGAGGTACTTTGCTCTTATGATTTGTGTAAACGTGTGGGTGTCTGCGCACAAGTGTGTGTTATGAGCATTTTGTGTAATAGTTACGAGCAGTACTTTGTCATGAAGTGTCTCTGAAATGTCCTGTTATGCATATATAATGTCAAGTACAGCGACCTATTGTAATTTGCGTATTAATACTGTATACCATAAAGAATACTATACACTATAGCATTTGCAAGCAATACAAAAAAGGCTCCCGAGTTGTTGTTGCCGTTGAGTCAGAGGTCTTTTAAGGCCGTTTTGTGGCATCATGTTCGAAGGAGGCTCATATTTCTTTATTTTTCCAAGATTTTGGGTCTTTACAGAATTATTACGGACAAATTGACAAAAGCACCTTATTTCAAGATTACAGAAAACGCCGGAATCCTCTCCAAAGCATGGCCCAATTTTTCATTCTGTTCATTGCTGTCACTTTTATCTCTGATTTTATGCTGTTTTGTGAATCCGCTGTTGTTTATGGAAATCCCCTCTAATCACTTGGTATGTGTATGTGTGTGTTTGTGTTTGTGTGTGTTACTAGGCAGTAGCTCACTGACAAACAACAAGCGAGAGGTGTGACGTAGCACAATTTAATGTTGAAATATGCATGACCATGGCGTGTAAGGGGCTCTGTATTATCTCAGTTACTGACCGCCAAGCACATACAACAAATGCTCGTACAAACATAAAATGCACTTTGTCTGCACTGTGAGGTACAAGTACACATTTTACATTAAGCGACACCACACGACATGATGACGAGTCATTCAAGGTCCAGTGTGGGTTTTAGTCTCACCTTCACCACAGACACCTTCAGAATCAGCGTTTGGTTTGTCTGCTCTGGGTCACTGTAGAAACGTGGTGGTGCAACATGGCGGACTCCATGGAAGAAGACCTGTTCCCTCTGTAGATATAAAGAACTCATTCTAAGGTAACAAAAACGCAACAGTTCTTCTTTTCAGGCGATTAAACACTAATGAAACATACTGATGAATATTGCATTTCTGCCAGCAGATCACCTTAAATCCTACAAACTGGTCCTTTAAACACATTTTACATGCATCTATTTCTCAGCAGGGAAATGCAGAGGAAATTCAATATGCAGTAATAAGTGAGCATCCTTGGACTATTTCAGATTTTTGTAGTAATAAGAAATTTATTTTGAATTTTCCTGTTGTTTCTATCTGGTTGTATCCTTTTATTGTCTTTTATTTATTAAGACTGACTGAGCACTTGTGCAGCACTCTGCTACAGACACTTGTTATAAAAATGGCGGGTGTCCAGCAAAGTTTCTTGCATTTGGATAAAAGGCACCTTCAATGGAGCATCAATGTGTGTGTGTGTGTGTGTGTGTGTGTCGGCACCTTGTGCAAGTCCACTTTGTGCCTTCAAAATTAGGCTTTCTTATCCACTCTCTTTCACCAGCCGTTCATAAGATTTGAAGAGACGACCCCGTGACTCCACACATGCCTCCGCGCCTCCAGGCAAGCTTCTTCTTCTATTATATTTTATTTGGCTTGCTGGCACCACCTTGTAGCCTGTTTTATTGGACATGTCCTTCAGCACCATGTTTAGCAGTCTCCTCCCCTAAACGCATAAAATTCCTTTATGTTCCTATTACTTGAGTTTATGAAGAGCGTCTTCAGCCCCCTCCCTGCTGATAAGATCATATTGATAGATTGATATTGGGAGAGCTGTAGTGTGATAAAGGCGCAGGGGTTAAGAGCTTCTTGGATAGTTTAACCTTGATAAAACAGTTGTTTCAGTGAGGCTGATTTTGCCCCATCCGTCTTCATCCGTCAGGGCCCCGCTGAAGTATGCAAATGAAGGCAGTAGAGGGAAGCGCCGTGTGCGGTTAAATGGGGCGTTGCGAATGTGCGGTGTACCGCGCCGACGGGGTGATACTACTTACTGTCCAAATTTAGTGTGTCTCTTCTGAAACATCCTTCCCCCCTCTTCCTTTTTGTCTGCATTTCAAGAATATATACAGCCCTGAGAGGAACTGTGGCCTCTCGTAAAATGATTACAGCTGTGGCAACAGCGAAGCACTTTATGCTCGCACTTGTGTTTGCGCAGGTTTTAATGTTTTTGAGCTGGAATTTAGTGACTGCAGGACAGTGTGTTATCCCTTTATTTGTGCCTTTGTGTTCACAGCATCGGTATTTACATGTTGCAGCCGGTTTTATTGCTCGCTCCAGCCATACATTTTAGAATATGGCTGTTTATTGTGCTAATTAGTGAGTCTGGAGGTGTGAGGGTAATAATCTTTATGATAATAACTGTTTATGCCTTTACACTGCTCTCCATTCACAGTTTACATTGCTTGGGCAGCTTCATTTGCCTGATTAGTTTTGTACCTACTCAGCAGCATTAGGGATGTTTTTTTGCATGTATTTGATTCTCTCATTTATCTCATGTGTCGGCATATTGATTGATTCCCCTGCTCACTCATTATTTTGTTCTGCTCCTCACAACTCATTTTCAGAGAGGGGGCCAGCACTGAGGCCAGAAACAGATACCACGTCTCCTCTCTGCTGTCTGACTCGCCACCACACACATAAAGCTGTCAATCAGGAGCTTTCCTGGCTGCCCTTTGTTATGGAACGCCAGCTCTGTGGGTGGGTCCTGCGGGTGATAGATGGCTCAGAGAGCCTATCGGACTGCGAGAAGCATCCATCTCTGTCTGGAGCCTGTTAAACAAGCTTGGGAAAGCAGCCATGTAGTCCTAACCACCACTGGCCTCCACTAAAAAACCCCATTAACATTAATGAAGGATAGCTTTAAAAGTTCTTCAGTAATAGGCTTGAATTGGATTTATGAGTCAGATAGTTTGCCAGAGAGTACGTCATGAAAAATGTCACTGGTAGATAAATGGAAATGAGCATTTGAAAGGTCTCGGGACACTGTTTCAGCAAGGATTTCAGCTCAGCTTAGAATATTTTTAATTTTTTTTTATCTCGCCCCTCAATCATTTTCCCTCTAGGTTTAAAATCAAGCAGCAGCTTCAGAGCGGCGGTGCGGGCAAAGCAAGGTGTTTGATGTTTTAAGTGAGTGCAAAGATAAAGGTGCTCATCTTACACGCAGTGCTGCTGCTTCTGGAGAAAAAAAAAAGAAGAAGTTCTTAATAGTTTTTTTAAAGGCCTTTCATCCC
Organism: Chaetodon trifasciatus; assembly: GCA_037975065.1. NCBI lineage: Eukaryota > Metazoa > Chordata > Actinopteri > Chaetodontiformes > Chaetodontidae > Chaetodon > Chaetodon trifasciatus. Next base: position 7,159,465 of record JBBMOE010000012.1, read on the forward strand.
AGGTGGCACTGGCCATTTCAATATCTTGGAACTGCCACTTTGCCTGTCTGCAAGGTCCCTATAGATGGCTGATGTGAAACTGCCATTAGCCAGCCAATTCCTCAGCCACAGATTACTGTGGCAGTACATGGTAATCACAATGTTGAAAAAGGTCTGATTGCACTCCATCCAACCTACAAAGTGTGGCTTAAATGGGTTTTTCGAAGGTCTGTAGTCGTCTGTTGGTGTGTCATCATAGTGCATTAGGACTGTCAGAGGCAAAATGGCAGTTTTTGAAACCTTTTATTTCATGTGAATGTTAAAAGGATGCAGAAATACACTCAGATCAAACCAGGCAAACAAGACCTCAGCGAGACCGTTCAGTCGAAGCACCTACGAGCCATTCACTTGCCTCCATTGAAAAAATACTTATTTTAAATATTACAAATTCCACGCATGCCCCCCCTCTCTCTTGGTTTCTCCCTCTGTCCCTCCTCCTCCCATCTCTCAGCTAGTCTTCTCTCTGCTAACCTCTGATGTCATTAGCGTTGGAGGGAGGTTGAAGGGAGAGAGGGGTCGCTATTCTTAATGAATTCCGCTGTGTCTTTGCACTCCCCCACCTAGTTAACCCTACCCCCCTCCAGTGCTCAAGGTGTCAAATTAGAGCAGCTGGAAAATGGGAGAACAAGGAGATGGACAAGGTACAGCTCACCCCACCTCATTTCCTCACTCTCCTTCCATGCACCTAATATAACATGAGATTCATGAATAGTATCCATGTAACAACTATGCAAAGATGGTTGGATGCACTCCACGTGTTCACTTTAATGATTAAGAAGCTGTTACTGCAGATAATAAATTGTTACTCGTGGAGTGATGTGCACTGGTTCACCATCAGGTACCTCCACTCTGTTACATACAGTAGAGTACAGCATCCTTTACTCCAGCAAAAGTAACAATACCACAAAATAAAAGTGCTCAATTACAAGTAAAAGTCTTTTAAATTAGTATTATCAGCACAGTGCATTTAGAGAATTAAAAGTAAATAACCCCTGTGTTAGTTTTATAATGCATTATTTATTGGATTATTGTTACTGAAGGATTATGTAAGCAGCATTTTAATGTTGCAGCTGGTTGAGTTGGAGGTAAATTTATTTACTTTATGTACTGCTGTGCAGTTTAATGCAGTGCATTTGTTCCCAGTCTTTCATGGCTTGTAACCTTTAAAATGAAGAATGTGACTTCTTCTCTTTGACGCACGTTGCATACGCACTTCCACTAAAGAGTGATATCTCAGAGAAAGAAAAGAAAAACAGAAATTTATGCAGCTCTAGTGTCCCATCTGTCATCTCATGAGCCCCCAGATTGGGAAATACTGATCTCATGTACAACAATGCATTATATTTTATATGCAAGTCACAGCTTTTTAAAATCGGAACCTGCAAAGTTGCTAATAAATGTAGTGGAATAAACACGATATTGAAATGCAGTGCTGTAGAAGCTCAGAACTAATTACTGTCCCACACTATTGATCGGTGATTTTCAGTGTATTTTGTGGTGCAGTCTTCAACTCACGGCTGAGATCTCAAAGTTTCCAAAGATACCACATATGTCAGGCTGGATTTGGAGAAACGTATATAAAATGATGCACAAGACATCAAGAATATCTCAGTTTGACAAAACAGTGCCGCTATAAAAAGGGTGGGTTCATCTTAAGTTTTGGAACAAGCTGATGCAGAATATATGTGATGCTGTCAGAGAATGTGGGATAAGATGATTTTTCTTGAATTAAAGGTGCTTGAGGGGAAACGAAAGGGGAGAAACGAATGTTAAAGGGCTTAACCTCAGCTTACCTCGTATGCACTTGATTCAGCTCCTGACTTCTGTCCACAGAAGTCGTTTCGACAGTCTCCAGAGAGGAGGCCGTGAACTTGTTGCCTTCGCCGCGGAGTAATAGTGGTAGTGACAGTGATAACATATCAGACCCCTTCGGAGCTCTGCAGGAAACGGCTCGGCATGATGTCACATCCTCTCCCTTTAGCCGCTGATCCTCGGGAGTGAGAGGAGCACAGCGCCCAGCCCAGCAGGCACAATGACGCGAGCGACGCTAACAGTTTTGAACAATAGTGTTTCAGGGTGGATTTTTCCTGTGAGCCTCGCAGACTTGTTGTTGCCTACTTCACCCCGGCGTTAACGGTTGATAGTCCTGACTCAACAGAGAGCCGGCATCCCCCCGTGGCTGTGCTTACTCACTCCTGAGCCCAGCGTTTAGTTTTCCTTGGCAGACCCAGGCCACAGCTCATTAGACTAAGAGAATGTGCCTGCCTTAATTAATGATATGTAAATATCCTTGAATTGGCCACATTTGCATATTAAGAGAGATTTGTGGAATCTGTGGAGTAATATATTTTAATTAGGGATTAATTAAAAATAATGGGAATTTCATTTCGCCTGGCAGGTTGTGTTTGGTGTGAAGCATGCGCCGGGGCCCAATCTTTGAACGCCGAGGCAGCTACCGACATGTGAAGGAAGCTCTGCTCTTCCACCTGCTATCTGTGCTGCATACAAACATGTGCGCGTGTGCCCTCGAACACACACGCTGGCATCACATTCCTTGAGATGCCAGAGCCCTCCCAGGGGGTCTTCACAAAGCGCCGTGGCTTTGAAAAGCGGGTGAGGAGGATGAGGGAGGGAGGAGGGGGATCCAGCTTGAACACCCACAATATGTTTTTTGGGGACGGTCCCAGTTTGGCTCGATTTCATCTCCTCTCATCTTTCTGTTTTTTTTTTTTTTGTTTTTTTTTTCCCCCCTTGTAGTTGGGGAATGGCTCTCAGACACGGAACACTAGTTATGTTGGCAATTATGTTAATGGAATGCCATTAGGCCATGATTGTGTATGAGCGAATGGGGAGAGAGGGCATGTTTTCACAGACCCAAGTCAATGTCTGCTTTGATCCACCTCTAGGAGACTCTTTTCCAAAATATTCTGTAGTTTTTAACTGATAGATCTTCAGTTTGACCGTCATGTCAGGGGTTGCTTCATTTCAGGCTATTTGTACTGGGTAATGATGTACTCAGTATGTGTTTTTTTCTTTTTTGTTCTCTGACGACGGTGAAAATAAATCTGAATAGAGACAAAGAAACCATCTGTCATCAGCATCACTAATAGCACTGATAGCACGGCCACTATCACGGCATCTCCTAGGTGGAAATCATCCCCATTACCAAGCATCAAGGCTGCTTCCTGCTTCCTGATGCGCCCCGCAGCAGCTTCACACACACAGACACGCTCGTTCCCTTTTTACTCAATCTGCAAAAGACGATTTTTGATGCGTTTGGTTATTTTTCAGTCCTCTCCGTGCAGTGGAGGGATGCAGTAAATGTCTGTTTTTCTTCGGGCTGGCCTCAAAGCGGAGAGCTCCTTTGGCATTTGTGATGTGTCGTCAGCGCGCTGATGTTATTGATCCAGGACCTTCCGAATTCATTAGGAGATCCAGCACAACTGTGCTGCATCTTTATTTATGTTGCTGCCCCCTCCCTGGCCTGCCTCTCTCTCTCTCTGTCTCTCTCTCTCTGCCTCTCTCCCTGTCTGCCTTCCTCTTTCATCCTCCATGCATTATTCTTTTATTATTCTTTTACAGCTGCCTTATCGCCCGCATTTTGGTGAGGATAAGACCTGTCATCTTTGGGTCTTGTCTGGGGAGATGATGGGAGACTTCAAGGGGTGGGAGGAGGTGGATGGGAGGGGAGGGTGTAAAGAATGCCTGCTGTCCCCCTTTTTTTTCCCCCCATCTGAAATGGACCTCGCTCTGTTTTTTTTCCCTTCTCCTCCACCTTGCTCTCTTTCACTCTCGCTCTCGCTGTCTCTCTTTGTAATGAGAATCTCTCCCTAATTGAGGGAGCTGCAGCGAGCTGGCCGAGGGCGGCAGGGTTAGATTGTGATACTGGCTACGTGACCGTTATGCTGATAGAGGTGGCAGATCAATAATTTAGGCCCTGACCTTAATGGTGGTGTTAAAACGCTCATTCCTCCAGAGTCTGGAGGCCTTAAAGGTGCAGAGTTGGATAAAGCCACGGAGCTGGCTCGGATGTGGCGGTGGGAAGTGTGGGGGATGGTGGGAGAAGCAGATAAGAGGAGAGGTGGAGAAAGACAGAGAGGGGAGAGTGTATTTGCAGTCAGCCCCTCAGTGTGTGAAAGGAGGGATCATGAGCGATGTTTTTCCTGCTTCTACATTCAGACTCTCACATTGTCACCAACATTCATCCTCTTAGTATCTATATGAATGCCATAAGCTTTTCTTTTTTTTTCTCTCTTGCCTGTATTTGGTATCTGGTAATGTAATCCGTTTTCATAAGAAATCCTCCACCCATTCTCACTGATGCACTGAATGCATCAGCAGGCACCAGAAGTGAACAAAGACTGCGGTAACGAGTGGGTTTAATCTGGTTCTGGGCTTGTCTTGTGCTCCTAGCTTAAGGCCATGCACATTGAGGATTCGGACAGCCATCGATTTGATTCTGAGGGACATTAACGTCACGGCCTCATGCGTCTCTCTGAATCTCTAAGACCGGACTCATTCCCTGCTGGCAGGATGCGACCATCTCAGCTCTCCCCTGCTCCCCCACCACACTCCCCCCTACCCACCCAGCCACCCTTAGGGGATGATATATTAGATATAACCAATTCAATTTTATGCAGCCAGGACAGACGCCCTGGGGACATAAACACACACATTTTTAATACACTCCTCACCAGGAAGCCCAATGCGCCAGAGCCTGCGGCTGCCCTGGGTCTCCTCTCACACTCAATTATTAATGTAACGGCCGTAGTGGCTTAATTAAATAATAAAGACAAGCTCACTGCGAAGGAATGGGCCAAGGACAAGTCAGAAAGGGGAAGTGGCTTCTCTAAATGTCTGTTGTTGACACATATATGAAGATGCAGTGCTGTAAATGTGCAATATTGCGATAACTGTCGCTGACATAAAAGTGCTGTATCCAACACCAAATACGCATTAACGGTTAATATTTCTATGAATTTATTATATATGTCAAATGAGGAGTTTTCTATAGGAAAAGACGAAGCCATGTTCCATCTAAATAGTGTTTTTCCACAAGCCCCATTTTTTTAGAAAGAAAAAAAAATAATTTGAGGGAGAAGTGTAGACTTTTGGCATCCAGTCTGCTCATAAATCAATTGTCTTGAGAGTCAGGTCAAACAGGGGCTCGCAATGCCTCAACTACATAAAAAGAATGATTTCCTCAGATTATGGATTCCTGCCACCTCAAGGGCAAGCCAGAGGAAGCACTCTGTCTCCGACGTGATGAAATGTGGCGTTATCTTTTACTTTGTTTCATTAGATTCACTGGAGATTACGCACTCTACCCTCAAAGACTGGATTTTCCAGCTTTCTAAGATGAGAGATCTTCTGGCCCCGGGGCAAAAAAATATATTTCCAGCTCCCTTTCCCCAGCCCGTTTCTTGGGGTTCACGTCTGCTATAGCTCGCAATTAATTATTCAAATTCATTTTGAAATGCGGGGTTACATTTTGAGTGGCTTGTTCAAAGGCAACAGCAGCTTTTTTTTTTTTTTTTTCACTCATGGCAAGTAAGCTCTGCCATTAGATTGAAAAATAGGCCCATTGTGTGTGTTGACTTGGTGGCGTACTGCGATGAAGGATTGCGACAAACTGGAGTGTTTAAATCAGCGAATTGAAATTAATGCCCTCTCAAAGCCAGGCTTGCTGACGATACATTAAAGCTAATACTCCAGTGAGGTCGAGCAAATGTTTGTTTATATACATGAAATACGCTCGGAGAGAATGAAATGATTGTATTTCGCCCAAGCAAACACTTATATTAAAGAGAGAGGCAGAAGAAACGATTGTAATGCAATGAGGTGTGGGCGCTCTCTGTGTTTACTGTTTCCTCTTTGTTTGGGAGCAGGCTCGTATATCCTGACACGTTTCACTCATTGGTTTTAATTTTCTGGCCTTTTCTCTCTTTACGCCGTTTGTTTGCGTTTTTTTTTTTTATGCCCCTCATTTCGTCCGCTGACACATTGAGACACTTTCAAAGGTCATGCCTCAAGTCTGTCTTGTCACATCACTTATTCAGGCGGGTTTTATTTATTCATGCCACTTTTTGATTTTAATAATTTAATGCCGTGAAATGTTTCTTTCATACAGCTATAAAGTGCTCGTAAAGGACTGTTGACATCTCAGAAAATGTGGTTATATGGCTTCTTTATACGGCGCGGACAATCCTCCATGTAAAGTGTGAGCTGTTGCTGTCAGGAGGAGCTGTAATATGTATCGATTGAAATTATCCCTCACTTCCACCGCAGCCAGAGGACCTCTCAGGTGCCGGGCGAGGAGGCAGACTGTATAAGAGGCTCTTTTTGTACTTTTCTTTTTTCCTTTCGAATTTAATGCCAGCGGCTGAGAGTGGTATTTATTTTCCTCAGACTCTGCTCTGCTATCCTGGAGTTGGCAGAGTGATTTTGTAGAATAGAAACATTATAGACTGTTAGTGTCAAAGTGTTAAATGTGATGTATAGAGCTGGGGGTTTCAGAGGGAGGAGGGTGGACGGGGGTTGAGGAGGAGGCGGTAAGGAGGTGAGCACTGCCAGCCATAACTGGAGCAAGGTGCTCATGGGAGAGAGGAGCCATCCACCATGTGAGGGATGGCAGGGTAATGTGGCGGGAGGTAATGGCTTTTCTCAGTCCGCTGAAACAGAGGGGAGATCATTAGGGGCCGCCGTGCCGCACCGTGCCGTCCGTTTACCCCGACTCTGCCAGCGTCTCCTGTCAGAGCAGGGATGTGGAGACACTCATTGTGTTTGTCTGTCTGTTTTCTGTGGCGCTGGCAGCGTTGCTCCAAAGCGGCGAGAGTGTTTGATTATCATTTTGGGCCTTTCTTACCGGGATGGATAGACGCTGACACTTTGGCTTACAGCTGCACTCAGATATTTCCTTACCAAATGCTTCTCCAGCTGTGAAATCAAATCAAAGAGTGAGGCCAGCCCTGATGACAAAAACAAAACTCCTCGACTTCCCCTTTGCTGTTCTTTAATCGGGTATTAATTCAGTCATTGGGCACAGAAGTGTTTAAAGAATAAAGATGGTTGAGATGTTGAGGTGAAAAGTCAGAGCTGCGCTGCTTCATCAGGGGCAGTTTTGACTTTGATTAATTAAAACGATCACAGCAGCAGTCATACGTTTTATGTTACAAGCTGCAACATAACACATATCTTTATAGTTCAAAACTCGTCTTAATCAAAAGAGGAATTCACGTCAGACAGAGATAGTTTGAAACGCACGCAGGCGAAAAGCCCTCAGATCTCAAAGCGAATGTCTATGGCAAAATAAAGACACCTCCTTTTATTTTCTCTGAGGTTATCATCAGCTTTGGTCCGTGTTTGTTTGGTTCACAAACCATTACAGTGGTTGACATTTATATTTCACTACAGTAGGTGCTGTGAAACACATTATAACTGCAGGTATTTATCAGCAACGCGAATTACGTCCAGACCAAACAAAAGCTTGTGCGGTTGAGCGTTTGGGAATCTTTATTTGTTCTCCTACATGCAGCATGCATGCCTAAACTTTAATTGTGGGGAAAGACAGGTGACGGCGTGGCTTTTTGCAACCCATGTTAAAAATAAAGGTGCGCTTTGTGCATCGGCGAGGAGTCCTCAAAACCGGTTAACAGCACTTTGAGCTGTCGGTCGATTTTTGCCCTGGTGAGCCTCCAGCCCGGCGTGACAGAGAAGATTGGACGTCATTAAGGTCTACACTCTTTCTGTTGTCTGGGGGTGTGTGAAATGGGCTCTGCTGCTGCCAACAGCATGGCCTGTTATTGTGTATCTCCATCTCGCATGTGGAATCTCAAAGAAGGGCTCGCAGCACATACGACCAGACCTGCATATTCATCTTGTGGTGTCATTTACCTGCACTGTACTGCTTTTCCAGATGTTGTTTTTCCTCTTCTTCTTTTTTTTTTTTTTTTTTATATGCCCTTCTGTTATAGCCGAAGGTTGGCGACACATCTCTAACAAGAAGATTCTCCTCGTGTCGCTGTCAAGACTCATTTTATCCGTATGAAAAAAAGCCTCGGAGAAATATGATCGCTCCTGTAAAACGGACCAATTACTCCCCATTGACAACCTTCAAAACCCACTTTTATTGGCCGATTCAGCCAAATAAAACTTTATTGCACGAGCAGAAAGGGATGCCGTCATTTTTGCATAGCTTTTCCAAGCCCTGCGTTTATATGATCCCCGTTATTACACCTCTGTGACATTTAAACTTTATTGAACAAGACTTTAAAATCTGTAGGCAGTATATAAAAGATGGGGGAATTTATTTCTTTCAGATGGGAGGAGACTCCCCCAACAGTTGAGACGTGAGCAGAGCAGATTGACATGGTTTTGTTTGATCATATAATTTGGAAAAGAGGGCTTAGAGTGCATTCTTTATATACTTATTTTTTTTCTATAGGTCTGCAGCTAACTATTATTTTCATTATCAATTAATCAGCCATTTATTTTCTAGCTCAATTAAAGTCCCATTAACATATCCTAAAACATCACAGGCATACTGTCAGTGTCTCTCATTCTGCAGAATGAGGCCCCGGGCTTGAAGCTATGGATGAAGCAAATCATTATTGACCAAACTTGTGATCAGTTAATCAGTTCATTGTTTAGTCTAAATTTTAGCTTTCCCACAGTTTAGTTTCCCACAGTGATATCTTTAGATCACTTGTCTTGTCTTACTGGCAGTTCAAAATCCAAATATAGGGCTTGGTTATTGTCTTTATTGAAAAATCTGCTGTTTATTTTCATCTTTTGATCCATATAATATCTCAAAACCCAATTTGATGTCTGCAAATGTTGTGTTCTGTCTGGAAAAATAGTACCAAACCCCAAGATATTCAGTTTACTGTCACGAAAGACAAAGGAAGGCAGCAAATCCTCATCATTTAAAAAGCCTGAATGGTACTTTTTGCTTAAAATTTCCTTAAACAATTAACTGATTATCTAAATAAGGGCTGTTTTTCTCCCTGTAGATCAAGTCGATTACTGGACTGATTGTTTTGTGTCTTATCACAGTATCTGAAATGTTAACCTGCTACAAGGTCGCTGCAGTTTAGCTTCAAGCTTTATGTAACACGACATGTGAGCGTTCCCCCTTTAAAATCAAATGTATTTCCTCGACAGCCAGATAGAGAAACTAAAGCAGGGAAGGGAAAGGCACAGGGAGAAAGGTCCTGCCCCCCTCCTCTGTGTAATTAAAAGGGGGTGTCTGTCAGGGGCTGCTGCTGCTTTGTGTGGCCCCATATGTTTGGGCGCTGATACAGGGAGGATTATTCTGTTTGGAGGCCTGATAACAGCCTGTTTATAACCTTGGCACAGGCTGCAGCCTAATCTGCCAGCAGCACATCTCTCCCCACCTCCACCCCCCCCCCCAATCTCAAATTTTCACAGAAAAACCATATTGGCTATTTTTTTCTCAAATGGGGGGAAACAGTCATGACCCAAAAAGACTCAAGTGTTTCACCTATATCTCTCCTTTGCATGTATGGCTGATGTTAAACTGGCAAATTGGATGTGAGCTACGATATCAGGATAATTCAGATTGTGAATGTTAACAGGTGTAAAATTAGTCCAGCTTGTTTTGCTATTTTGGATGATCATCCATCACCGTATACCCAGCGCGGAGCAGCAGTGCTGTAGTTTTTCTTCCGCTGAACATGTTCTTCTTTCCACTTTCAAGGTTTCATTTTGTCGCGTCGTGCAGAATCACCTCCGCGCTCACCTTTTCCAGACGTCAGTGCTCCCTTTGTTGCAAAAACTCCGCTCTCATTTTTGAAATCTGCAGGCTGATTAGTTCAGCCTTTTGTTCTTGCAGTATATTGCCATCGCACTGCCTTTCATATGACTGAGAGTGTCATGATTTTAATTCTGCCATTGCAAACCGCTTTGTGATTTTAAGGCTTTTGTGCTTTTTGAATAACAGCTCCAAATTGTTTCTTTTGAACGCCTAAATTATTCATTCCCTGGACTAATTGCTACATGATTGATTTCATGAAATTCATTGAACACTTGTTGCCCAGTATGGAGGCTGTATTCTTAAGAAAATGTGAAGAAAATCCTACTGACATGCTGGATCACTGTTATATTGTCAGACACTTTCATGTAATTCTACTAATATAACTAGGTTTTGCCTCAATTGACCAGTGGTGGAAAGTAACTAAATACATTCACTTAAGTTTTTGGTAGTATTTTGTACTTAAGTACAATTTTAAGGTACTTGTACTGGAACATTTTTCTTATTTTGCATATACTGACGTGGTCATTTCACATAAAAAACCTATAATCAGCTAATAAAAGCTGATGGACTGTCATAGATTTAAGTACTCAGCAGTATTAAGAAGCAGTTAAAATGATCTGTACCTCACGTGTGATGATACATTGATAACAATCATCCAATAATACAGTGATATGACAGTGACAGTAAGGGATGGGTGATATGTTCACATTGTCCAAACGGCCTCTGTCAGACCATCCACTGGTGATAGCAGATATATTCACATAGGTGTGTGTGTGTGTGTGTGTGTGTGTGTGTGTGTGTGTGTGTGTGTGTGTGTGTGTGTGCGTCCCACCCACAAGCTACGTTTCTTAGCTTTTTAAGTTAAGTTTAAGATGTGAAAACAGACCATTAATTCAGCTAAATAAAACTGCAACAGGAGCGTTCTGCACAATCACTTTTAGTTTGGTACATTTTCTTGCTAATACCCCTGTACTTTTACTTGCAAATGAGTATTTACACTGTTGCATTGTTGCTTTCATTTAAGTGAAAGACCTGAATGCCTCTCCCACCGCTGGAGTTGACTGAGTATGAATATGATCAACAGTGTATTTGCTTGTTTTTGAGGTGTTTCGCTCCAGGAAAAAATACTGAAACCACATCCTGAATCGCATAATTCTCTGCGAGTCTCTCCTTAAATGTCCATGTTAATAAGAAGGTTCCAACCTTGCTGATGAGTTTCCAGCGCGCCGAATAAAAGTCACTCTCGGTAATGCAGTGTTCCATAGCGAGGACCCTTACCCGGCACGCTGTGGGGAGAGGGAGTGCTCGGAGTGGCAGGCAAAGAGAACTGTCAACCTGTCACATTTCTCCCTCCTCTTCCCCCTGATAAATTAAAGTTACACAGTGTGCGTGTTGTAGCAGCGGAAGGCTGTGCAGAAAGCCTGGCTCCTCAGGTCTCAGGAGATAGCTGGCAACTAGGTCAGACTGATAATGTAATCCGCTGACTGGATCCTACAGCCCACTACATCCAGAGAGAAAAGCATGACAGGAAAAAAAACAAAATGTAGGAGGAAAATAGCAACTTTCATGTGTTGTTGCACTTCCTTAGCATTACCTCGCTGGCTAATCAAGTTCATAAAGGAGTAACGTCCATGCAGCCTATTGTGAGGACACGTACAGATAACAAATCCAGCTGCTGCACGTCCATGTGTGCGTGTATATGACTGCACACATGTGATTATTCAAAAGTGTAATCCATGTCAATATACCTCACACTCCTCACAGGGGAATCTTATTTACACGGATTCCTTTTTACGCGTTATCTGTGCACCGCATACTGCACTGCACATCCACAACAAAATAGTATCGCGCAAGTCCGCCGGGAGAGAGTGACAAGAATAAGTTCCTGCATCAGCAAGGTGCATTTTCATTCCCATGCAGTACTCCAGAGAGGCTCTGTGGGCCCACTGTGACAACTCTGCCTCCCTGCAGGTGTGGAAATGAAACAGGGCCTATAAATAGCCCAGGCAGCTGGGAGTGGAGCACTGTAGATCGGGGGAGGTGAGGGAGGAGTGGGGGAGGATTAGAGGTCCAGCTGGGGATGCAGGTGTGTAGAGGCTGACCGACAGAATACGACTGCTGTCTCACCCAGGGGGCCGGGGGAGGGAGGAGAGCTCCATCCAGACCGTCAACGCAACGTGAAGTTAGCTTTATGTTTAAAACACAGCGACGAAAGCCCGTCTACCAAGTCTGAATGCGAAAGCTATTCTCCAGTTCATGACTTAAATAATATTTTTTTATTTGGAAAATGCATCTGTGATGCCGTTCCAGTAGAGATATACTGTTTAAATGAGTTTGCCTTGGAGTTGTAGCTTTGTCCTAATGTACTGAAGCAGAAATAAAATAAAACCAACAGTAATAACAGAAGGATATATAGAATATACAGAAACATAATCAGCGTTCGGTGGATCAGTTTTGACTCAAACTTTCAGTCATTTCTGTATTTTTCTCTGTTTTTTTTTTTTTTTAAATGAACTGAATTGAATCCTGGTGGAACTTTTGACACTGTTTCCATGGTTACAGCCGTCTGACTGTTGAATGTTCTGCTGCCGACTGCGACTCAGTCTGTGACACCTCTTCTTCTTCTTCTTCTTCTTCTTCTTCTTCTTCTTCTTCTTCTTCTTCTTCTTCTTCTTCTTCAACAGCTCACAGAACAAATGGAGTGAAAATATTCAACATTTTTAACAGAGTGTATTAAAATCCAGGGATGGATTGTAACTAAATACGTTTAGTCAAGTGCTGTACTGAAGTACAAATTTGAGGTACTTGTACTTTTTACTCCAGACATTTATCTGGCAGCTTTAATCACTTTAAATTCAAGATAATTGCAGACAAAACATACGAAGAGTTTATAAAATAGGATCTATACAAATACCAATACTGATTTCCATCAGTGTGCAGTGGAGGATGCGGGTCATTGTGACAACACTAATGAAAGCAGAGCAGCTGTTCAAACAGAGACGGTCGTGTTGCAGTTTGATCTCATTTGAGGTTTTGCTTTTCATGGTTTTTATTTTTATGAACACAGTATATATTTTATTGATCTTTCAACACAGTAGGACAGGCGCATCCTTAACTCTGCATTATTCACTGTATTGACAGAGCTGACCACAGCATCGATACGAGTGCAGTGTGTCTTGTGATTGGTAGAAGTGAGCTCAGGCTTTTGTGTTGGATGAAAAAAAGGTGACAGGTGCACTTCTGCAGGTCTACCACCTGCAGCAAAGAGTGCATACATGTTCCGGGGTTTAGTTTGGGCTGTTTCAGCAGCTTTGGTTTTTGTGTTTTTAAAAGTCGCCATGACCCGGCTTAAACCTCTGTCGATTTCTGACCTGAGTGGGTCAGCTTGTGCTTTTGTGAAGTGGAATCTATAGAACTACAGCTGCTGAGTGAAGTGTTAGTGAACAGTGCTGAGTGTGTTAACCTGTGACAGAAGCATGAAAAAAAAAATGGGTCAAACGTCGGTTGATTGATTGGTTGAACATGCGCTCGCTCAGTAGTCCCTCCTCATACACATTTCTGTTATTTGAACGGGATATTAGTGTTTCTGGCGTGTGCTGCTGATGCCACAGGGCTGTCTGCATAGCATAGTAGTGTTCTGCATTACAGAGAGCAGTGTTGTCTTTATTTTTTAAGATCAAGCTTCTGCTTTTAGGGCAGAAAACGCTGCTTTCATTCCCAATGGATGACTCGATATGCTTTTCATGTAAACGACGTCAGGCACACTGGTGTTTGCATTAATGCATTAAGTCCTCAGTACTATATGCTTTTTTTAGCTGGAGGCAAGAATGACACATCCTCATCAAAACACACACTCCCCCGCTTACAGTCCCACTCCAGTCAGACACACAGACACACATTTCAGCGCTGATTGACAGCAGGAGCTCCAACTGACCCAGTATTCTGCTACAGTGAGACGATTCCACAGGCCTGTGATTAATGACTAGGCTTTATCCGCTAGTGGTGCGGTAGGCCTGCCAGCCAGGCCACTTAGACCGCCTGGACCACTACCCCTGCTGTAAACACTCTCTCTCTCTGCCTCTATGTTTCTCTATGTCGCTCTATATTCTGCCTGCAGGCATTGCATTGTCATATTCATTGCTACAGCTCTAAACCTTTGTCCTAAGTTGACTCCCTCCAGCACACACACATGCATTCGTACAGCATCACCATGAACTCATGATGCTGCAGCTTCTCATAGCAAACTATATTAAACTGTTATTTGCATCATTTGTGCGTTAGGACCGTCTCTGTAGTGCTGAGCGTGGCATCGTGCATAAAGATGGGCTCTGTTTTGTTTATGTAAGATTTCTGGCACAGATTTGTTTTTTTTTTAATCCATAACAAACCGTCATCTGTCTGGTACACGGTGTAGTTTGAAAAGCAGATGTTAACAAAGATATTTGCCTGAGACATATCTCTATAGCAGTGTGTGAATTGGAGCTGGGCTCACTAATGGACAGTGATCCCTCACATTGTTTTTCTCTCCTGACAGCTAGGGGCAGACTAAGCATCAGTAGTCTTTTGAGCACCAGGCCTCAGAAAAACAGTAAACCTCGCAGGGATTTCCGTAGTTGTGACAGCGTCCGAACAAACTGCACACGCAGTGAAACAAAGCCGATTTGACTTAGTGTGCCTTGATGGGAAGCTCCCTGATAAATGCAGGGAGAGACTTTATTTCCTGCCGGAGCAAATCTCTCAAGTGTTACAATATTAATGGGCCCTCAAAGCCTATCAAGCATTTGGATGGCATCGGTCCACCTGCCAGATTCTACGCCGCAACTTTGGGGCCACTTCTGACTTGTGTTTTGATGAAGTGTATATAAACCTGGAATATTTCCACCGTGTGCAAACACAGTTGGTTAATTGATTCATCGTTTAACTTAATGATGAATTAAAAACACTCGTTTCCAGCTTCTGAAATGTGAGGATTTGTTGCTTTTCTCTAGCTAGTGTCATTACAACCAGAATATCTTTGATTGTTGGACAAGAGCAACAGGAAGTGGTGGCCATATTTTCATGCCTCCTCGAGGAGACAGCCATGGCCTGATGCATCATGTTGTCGGGTTTTATGTACGCCCCATTATTCAAATTTAGCACAAATGTTCAGTTGGACTCAAAGATGAAGTGATTAGATTTTGGTAGTCAAAGGTCAAACATCAAGGTCACCCGGACCTCAAAAAAAAAACATTTTATTGACCATTAATCTGGTTCTGCTGATATTGAGCTTCAGCTGATTGTCATTGCACCATGTGATGAAGCTCTCTATGAGTCCTCTGTCCTCCTCTGTAAAAATAGTCTCTAAGTGAAGACACTCACTGGAATTTATTCTCATACATGTCAATATATTGATGACTTCCATTTCACCTTAAAATTACAGTTAATGTATTTTATTAAATTTCTTCAAAGTCTGACAGACATGGATGTAAACTGCAGCTTATTTAACATATGACCATGCGGCGGTTCTATTTTCTGACAGTCTGGAAGTAGAGCTGAAATGATTAGCCAATTAATCTATAAGGTGATCAAAAGCAAATTAACCTGCAACTATTTTAATAAACCATCAATCATTTTTCAGGAAACAGTTGCTGGTTGCAGCAGCTCAAATGTGAAGATTTCATACTTTGTCATTTATTATGAGTAAATTTAATATGTATGTATTTATATGGGACTTTTACAGTGACTTGATTAAAAAGAAAATATTGTGAGACTGTTTACAAAGCAGTAAACATTTTCAGATGAACTTTCATTCCTGGAATGTCAGACCCACCACACTGACGGGGTTCTGGTATTTCTAGCCTTTCCATGGTTTGTCATGGGACAACAAAAGTGCCCTTTGTAGTTTTATGGGAGTGTGATCTGAACTTGTGGAAGGCTGCAGGGCTTCTGCAGTATGACAGCCATGAGGGAAGCTAAAGAGTGCGCCAGTTGTCTCACCAGAGATTACTCTTTAAAATAAGCGGGGCAAAGCCAAAAGCATCGTGGTACAGGAATATCACTGCTCAACCAACCAACTCCCGAGCAGCTGAGAACAACGCAAGATTAACATTTATCACAGCTGACATTGCCTGTCAATTCATATTGTTCACGTGGAAGGATATTTACTTACATCTACTTATAGGTAGATGCTCAGTTTGGATCATATCTATATATAGAAAAGACAATAGGATCATATCTATTTACAGATGAGGCATTGGCATATGGCTAACATTATTATCATGCCATTCAAAGCACTCAGTGACCACTTGTGCTTTATGGAGAGGAGCGTTGTCATCATGGAAGATATTGCTCCCAGTGGAGACGCAATGCATCATGGAATAATCTAAGTAACCACTCAGAATCTTTTTTAATAGTAGAGTACAGGCTGAACCATGTGACTCTGAATGAACCAGCAGCATCGCAGAGTGTTTCTGTTCTCTGAATTTCATCCCCTGCAGGGTGGGTGTAATTTGGTTCTTCCAGAGAGGCAAACTGCGAGCTGGGTTTGCTATCTAGCGATGTTGTGTAAAATTCGTGTTCACATGTTGTCGAGTGAAGCCGAGCACAGCGAAGCAGAACCGGCAGCGCTATTGTCTATGAGCGACCATATGGTGGGTGTCCTTGCATGGTAGCTTAAGGGAGCCTTTTTCCCTGAGATGAAGCAATTTTGTTCAGAAATGAACCTCCTCTCTCAGCCCTCCGTGTTCATCAGACCCTGCCCCATCACCCACCTCTGAGATCACACAGTGTATCACCGGTCCCCAAAGACAGCCAGGAGCAAGAGCATCAACCCGGACATCCCAGGTAGACCTAAACAATCCCTGTCACACCGTCTCCCCCTTGTCAAAAAGCCCACCCCTACTTGTCTAGCCCTGCTCGATGCCTCCAGATGTGGCTTAATTTACTGCGACTCTGCTAATTGCTGTAATTAAGGATTAATTACTGTTAATTACCTTCGCATAAACTCATCACCAGTCAAAGAGCGGAGCCTTATGAAATGTGCCATGCACAGGAACACACACACCACGGGGACTTGAGGAGGATTGTGTTACCGGACCTCTTGTTTCATGACTTGTCCTGGAGCGTAGGGAGCACTTGTAGGGCAACAGTTCGGGCAGGAGGCTAACTGTCATGGACCATCTCCTCCTGGCTCTGAGTGCTTCACACGTCACCTCCTCACCAACTGTTGCCCGGGACAGTATCCCTACGCTGGCAGTCATTTGATTAGAGGCTGGCATTTATTTGGTGAAAAGTAGATGACAAATTTGATTCATTGAAGAAATCGTGTAAGATTGTCTGCAGATGTTTCTGACAGTGTTAAGTGTCTTTATAGCCAATAAACAAAATACAACTATTACAAACCTTGTCAGCTTTGAACCAGGTATCAAACTGTTGAGTGAATCTTGTTCAGAAAGCTGCCAAGAGCTGAAAATTTCCATCAAACGTTTGTTCAGATTCTGCATCTTCTTCACTTATTCTTTCATCAAATATCACCTGATCCAAATCATAGCTTTCTTTAATTTATACTATATTTTTTGAAACAGTACACCGGTTATAGTGATCGAAAAACATGTTTATGTTCCTCAAGGTATTGAAAGATTTGGTGGCTTAGTAAGGGCTGGCTTTAGAAGTTCATATGAGGTTTTGTCTCGTCATGTTGGCAGGCAATAGTGTCCACAGCTGCTCTGAAGGGCCACACTTAAAGATGGAGTGAAAAGCTGACCTTCATACACACGATAAGGGACGGAAATAGTAGTGTAAGGGAGGGCTTAAGGTAGAAGTTCACATACACACACCTGGGCAATGGCTGCATGAAGTGTGTGTGTGACTGCCAAATTGTCGTTTTGGAAAGGATTGTTGGATGCAGGCCTCCAATTCTGATGTCAGAAAGGTGTGGTGGGAGTTTCCAGAGCTGTTTGCCCAAATGGCAAGCAGTGCTGTAGAAGGCAAGGCCAGTTTATTTGTATGTAGCATAGCATATAGTGTACTAGACAATCAAAGACAATCACCATGTAGTTGCGCAGGTCCCTGTTTGTCCATGCCCTCTAGAACAACACATAGAAGCATTTGTAACAACTTGTTTAGGTTGATGGCTACTAAAACCCAGAGGTTTGCTAAGGTTAGCGGGGTAGTTGTTGTCATGGTGGCAATAATAAACATGTGGATAAGGTTAGGGTACAGTTGTGGTCATGCTTAGAAAAAGCTTGTGGCTGGAAACAGGAAACAAACAGCAGTCCTCCTTTGCTCTCGTTATATTTTCTACTGCCATGATAGGGCTTTGGTGTTTGAACGTTAACATCCCTTCTGGTGCACTCATTGACACACATGATGCATTCTTCTTGGGAGGACAATCTGGAGTTGAACCGTCCCAGGTTTGAATTGTGGGGAGCTTCATTGCATGTCATCCCGCCTCTTCCTCCCCTCGTTTTCTGTCACCTGTCTTCTGTGAAATAAAGGCAAAAACACTTACAAAAAGACTTGACATATCAAAAGGTTAGTGTGACCTGTCATCTTTGTGCTTTGTGTTTCCGGTTGCACCATCCTCTCTCCATAGAGATGTCTTTGTCTCTCTGCGAGCAGGCCGACTGTGCAGCCTGCTGCTCCACAAGCTCGTGACTTCTCCTCAGCTCCTCAGCCACTCGAGTTTCCAGTGCAGCCTGGAGCTGTTAAAACTGCACGGGCTGAGCATGAGTTTGATTCAATCAAGAAGATATATATTTTAAGACACCTTAAGAAAGACTGACAGCCAGGGGGCTAATGTATTGCCTATTTTGAATAATGAATTATTTTAATGAAGGCTTTTAAATGGGAGTGCTCTGTGTTGGTGGCAGGGCGGTGTTCTGAATGGTCTTCTCCTCTGGCGCTGGCTGCCTCATTATCAGGACAGCCCCTCAGGCCTCAAACTGGCCTGCTTAAGCCTCTGATGATGACGATAATTACCGTTATTAGGAGTAGCTGCAGGGGGAACTTGTTCTGAAAAACACCAAGCTGAGTTCTTGCCTCGCTTGCTGCCGCCGCTACTGCCGCATGAGAAACTACCGATCGCCAGTGGAGAAAGCCAGAGAGCGAGAGAGACAGAGGGAGAGGAGGGAGAAAAAAAAAGGAGGGGATGAGGGGAGCGGCCACCAAATCCGCCTAATGTGACGCCTGTCAGCTCGTCTCCCACCAGCTGTCACCTCCCAAATGCACTGGGGTTCATTTTTTTAATTGACACCTCGCTTTCCTATTCCATTTCTATTTTTCGCCTTTCATTTTCCCTCCATCACTCTCTTCCCTCCTTGCCCGAACCATCCACATCTCCTTGTCTGTGCCTGTCCCTCCAGTATTTCTTTGGTGTTTTTCCTTGTCCTTGGTATCCCCCATCCCCCCACCCAGTGTCAGATACAACACCCCGGCTCTGCCCCCTCTCTGCACATGATACTCGAGATAGCTGATAAAACACAAAGCTGTTTTAGAGGTACTTTATGACTATGCCCTTGTGTACTGGAGGCTGTACAGCTTCCCATTATCTGGTGATGGAGAGAACATTTTGGGCCTGAGAAAGTTTCCCATGAGTTCATGGAAAGACCACAAATCTAGCTTTCAGCTAACACAACACAAGACTATTTAAGCAACACGATATTTAGGAATTGTTTTCAATTGTGGCGCAGACTTAAACTACAATTAGTGATTTCAGAATGATTGTGTTTCTTTATTACAGCCCAGATTCAGTTCAGTAGAAATGACCCCATATACAGTAAATTGGATGTAATGGAACCTAATATTCATTTAGTGTTCTCCGTAATGACAATAACATTGCTTAGCACTGTGGTTTACCTCTACTGTGTGTAGCAGGAAGAGAAATATGGCACAATGCAGCATTTTATGGTGATTGCTTCATTGGTAGTGCTGGGTTTTGAACATTCACACTTTTTTGGTACCAACTTAAGTTTTTCCTTGGCACTTAATATGGAGAACTGTCATCGTATGAGTCATGCTCTACAGTAAGGCTGAAATTGTTAGTTAATTAATTGATAAGTTGATTGACAAAAAAGTGTTTTTATAATTGTCATTTTCTAGCAGAAATGCAAAACCTTACCAAGTTCGAGCTTCTTTTTTGCTGCTTCTCTTGGACAAAACAAACAATTTAAAGAGCTTCCGGTAAAGGTGATGGACATTTTCCACCATTTTCTGACATTTTTTCTTCCAAATGACTGATGGATTCTCGACTTACTCTTTGAAATGGCAGTTTTTGGTTTAAACCTGAAGTTTAGTTGCTTTTTCAACGTGAAAATGCTTGGTTGCTGAAACATGGTGTGCAGGAGGAGAATTGTGCGATGTGTTTTAATTCTGATGGACCTGAAGGTAATGCCAGTCATCATCTGTGTGTGCACTCTCAAAGTAAGAAATTGTTCAATCTTAATTTTGACGCCTTTTTTTGTTGAGGTAAAGCTTTTGTGTGGCTGCTTGCGTTTGGACAACATTCTTGGAGAGGACTGCTGCACATGTGAATATAGTTGTGTAAAACCTTTTGTGGCTTCAGAGGCAATCAGGATGGGATGGTAGTGGCATGACAGCAATGCAAGAGGACAGACCGCTGTTTGAAACTGGGTATTAAAAGCCAAAATATGATCTTTTCCTAACTGTCATCAAGTGTTTATTATGCCTACACCACACCGTAACCCCAGTGTCGTGACAATATGAAATTTAAATTTGCTGTGTTTTGCAGAAAAAGACAACTTTTATTCAGCTGGTTGGGTTGAAAACATGTGGAGGTTTTGTAGTTAGAAAGGTGTGACCTGACTAGACCTCTGAAGCACGCTCGCTAGCTGCTCAAAGCTACATTAGCCACTACTAACATAACGCACCCAAATCTCTGACCAAACTATGGGCAGTCAAATTGCATTATGGGTAATGTGGGTGCCAATGAAGGAGAATAATAAAAGGTAATATCTTTGCTGCATCGATTTTGATCACTTTCGTCTTTAAGTGTCGGACAGTGTCGTGGGAGTGCAGTGCTAAGTTGGTGGTGCGCTCACTGGTGTACAGCATCCCGTTATCTGGTGCTGGAAAGAACATTTTGGGCCTGACAGAGTGTCCCGTGAATTCATGGATACACCGCAAATCTACTTTTCAGCAGATTAAGTTCAAACACAGTTTAGAACATTTTAAACTTGCAGTGTGGAACTGTTGTCTTCCCCTGTTTGGCAGTCAGAGTAATTATACAAACACTGTCCAGGTGCTTATGGCGCCACAGGCTCCGCCATACTATTAGTTGGTCTGCCTGCTCCGTCGCTACAGTCTACAGTCATTGCTGGTTGATGTTACATCACAC
Organism: Chaetodon trifasciatus; assembly: GCA_037975065.1. Lineage (NCBI taxonomy): Eukaryota > Metazoa > Chordata > Actinopteri > Chaetodontiformes > Chaetodontidae > Chaetodon > Chaetodon trifasciatus. Next base: position 7,180,611 of record JBBMOE010000012.1, read on the forward strand.
CGGTGCTCAGGTGCGGGAACATCACCACAGACGCCAGATCTAAAAACTCTGGTCTACTGCAAAATACAGAGAGACTTATCTGGCGGTGATAAGCTTAATCAGCACTGTCTGAGCTTGTTGCCTTGAATGCAACATTTATATGTAAAAGTCCCGCACTCCAGCGTTAAGGCCATTTAAATAACACAATATTTAAAATACAGCAATTGTTTTCATGGCATAAGCTTTATTGTGAGGTATTATTAGTAATTCCACAGTGATTGTCCTTTCTTTATCAAAGCCAAGATTCAGCGTAGTAGAAATGACCACATGTACAGTAAATTGGATGTAATGTAACATAATATTCATTTAGTGTTCCCAGTTATCATAATTGCATTGCTCCACACTGTAGTTTACCTCTGGTGTGTGGGTCAATATGAAATATGTAACAGTACTGCGTCTTATGAAGACTGCTTTATTGGGCTTGTATCAAATGCAGATGAGAGCAGGATGCTGAACTCCTTCAAGGAGCTGGGAGGGGAGGGTTTGTATTAGTGATACTTGTCATGTCGGCTGTAAATCACGCTGCTTTTTTCAGGTTCCTAGGTTGTTGTTGTTTTGTCTCAGAATGCTGTGTGGCAGGGATGAATGGTGGTGATGTTACATTATCATGTGGCTGTCGCTTTCACTCCTGCTGACTGGTCTGTGACAGGCCCACACACACACACACACACACACACACATACACACACACACACACACGGTTGTGTCAGGAGCAGGCCTGATTTATTAACTGCTGAAACCCTAGATGACGTGTGCCCACACAATCAATAGAGAGCACAGCCACTGCCTGGCCCTCTCTGGGGTCATGTGATGTGGACAAGAGCTAGGCAAGGAAGGACACACACACACACACACACACACACACACACACACATACACACACACATATATACGCTACAGTGCTGTGGAGTGTATTGCATTACTGTATTGATGGGAAATGGATCCAGTCCAGTGTTGGCTGCTAGCTGCCAGTCAGAGGCAAGAAGGGTGAACTTTCATCATGGCTGTCAGGGACATCACTGCTGCCTTGTTTGACCGTAAATCTTCCTAATTGTGACAGAATACTTCAACATCATTAATTAAACATGTTTTCATTTAAAAGCACTCGCAGGGCGCCAGGCTGGGTGCTCAGGGTAGTCTGCCAATATGCATAGCTGTGTATTTTTCTTGTGTGCGTGTGTGTGCCTATTTGAGTACTTACACTCATGCACAAAGTGTATGTTTGCATTGTGTGTGTGCGTGTGCACCTTGATTCTCCCTGTATGAGTGGGTGGCTTAATCGTCATGTTTATTTACACTCCTGTTGTCTGCAAACAGCAGGCAGTGTGGCGATGGGTATGAGCCAGCTCTTAAGGAAGTAAAACAGCAGAAATTAATTTTGTCAATAAGCAAAACAAAGGCTTATTCTTAGAATCCCATTCATTATTCAGGAAGTGGCTGGAGAATTGTTTATGATGCATATTCATTTTTTATGCGTTGCCTTTTTGGGTTTAGTGCCCCACATCTCAGGGAAGGAATTATACAAGAGCGTGCACAAAGGGGAGGAGAGAAGAAGGAGGGAGGGAGGGAGGAAGCGACAGAGAGGGGAATTGTGTCCTCTCATTGTTCAATTAAGTCTGTCGGTAATGATCAAGATTAGATGATGGCCATCTTCCTTTTATAGATACTAATCTGTGGAATAAGGGAATCGCAGCAGTATGGACACCATGCCTTTGTTGCTACAGTAGACTACAAACTGTGTATAAAAGGTTTTTGGTGTTGGGGGCATGTGATGTATTGTAATAGAGGGCACTTCCCTCTGTCAGGTGATTATGTTAATGTATAGCCCATGGTTGCAGAGTTCACAACGAGCACTCTGACTGGCATTGAGGGCTAATCGATTTCATTGCTATTACTGAACAGAAATAAATAAAGCTGATGGCTGTGGTTAGGGTGATTATGCCACAGCACAGTGAATTGTTTGATTTTCCTTATTAATTGTATTTATTTAATCCATTTCATGCTTTTAGTTGTGCACTCGGGGACTTGGAGGGAATGAATAAATCACTCTTAGGCTCATTAGATTCCCCCTCTGGTTGGGATGTGCCACTATTTTGTCAGAATGAAATTGGCGAGTGTTATAATTTCCCGCTGGTGTGATTCACATGAAAAATATCCACGTATCCATCCACCAGCACATGTGCACATGCGCCCACCCACCCACACACATACACACACATATGCGTCTGCTCCCAATCTGAACTCCTGACCTTTTCCAGCCGTCTGATAGCCATTGACATTTGCCTCTTGAGCTGAGCTTGCTCACGTGTTGGAGCTGATGGGAATGGATGATGTTATTGCTGGAGGAGAAAAAGAGAGAGAAGGAAACAGGAGAGCGAGGGGGGAGGGGGGTTGAAAAGAGGAGGACCAGGGTAGACAAGCTCCCCATGCGGCCCCGGGAATCCATCTGGACCCCCCTGCTCACCAGCAAAGGTCACAGGGCGACTCAACCTTACATCCTCATTACAGAGGAGCCGTTGCTGTGACCGGAGACTGTTGGCTACAATATGGCTTTACTGCTCCGTCACACAACCTGTCATTTACCCTCACTGTCTACAGTCATCATGGAAGAGACGTGCAGGGTGTAGTATTAGATCGTCCTCCTGAAACATTTTGATAGATGCGTGGGTTAAAGTGTGTATGAAAAACGGTGTGGCAGTGCAAGCTTTGTCTTTGTCCTTGAAGACAGTGGATGGAAGGAAGGGCTGCACCTGGTCGCCTTTTTTCAGCACCTCTGAGGAAAGCAGGACGCTCTGCTGCTTTACCGAGGGAGCCTTCTGGTGGCAGAAAGAGGCAGGGCAGTACAAGTGATTTTTAAATGAAAATTCATGGAGAAACACCTGTGTGTTTTACGCTCTGGAACGTAGTTGAAAAAGCATTATTCACATGGTCAGCAGGTTTTTCGAGTGTGCTCTCAGAATATCTGGCCGTGCACAAGACTGCATTTGTTTATGTGGATGTGAGGTGGATTTTTGTGTTGTTTGTCTCAGCAGGCCTGTCTTTGTTGTGCTTCCACTTGACTCTCCACACCATGGGAGCTGAGTGTCAGCTGAGAGCTGTAGGTGTGTGAATGTGTGCAGGTTCAGACTGCCAAACAAGCGTGTAGACAGACCTCAGTGTCACCCTTCACTCTGTGAATGCAGTCCTGCTGTTCCAGGTGTGGTGCCGTTGCTGATTAACCTCAGTGATCTCAAATCAAGTGATCATTGAACCTTTTACCTTTTCCAATTTTTTTTTTTTTTTTTATTAATTTGTGTTGTTTGTTTTCCTGTTTAAATGGCATCTGACAAGATAATAAAGCCTCCGGCCAGAAACTAAACATAGTCTGAGCATAAGGAGAGCAATGAAAGATGAACTCTGGTGGAAGGCTGTGTTAATTTTTTTTTACATGAAATGATAGCCAGAATCGATAAAATTATAGTTTTATGGTCCTGCCTAGCTGCCAGCCACTGTGAGGCTGCAGGTTTTTATGGCTCAGACTTGAACTATTAAAACGACGGCCATATTTCAGGGAGTTCACTTGGGAGGCTGGAGCAGGAGAAATAGTTAAGACTTAGTCGTAGTTAAATTCTTGCTATTTGGTCATTTTGAACATCCGTGTGAATGGGAGTGTCTGGTACTGCTTTCACATCATTTTCTTCTGCTGTCCTCAGTGCTCAGTATCCGTGGCGCCCAGGAGGAGGAGCCTCCAGATCCTCAGCTGATGCGACTGGACAACATGCTGCTGGCAGAGGGCGTGGCCGGGCCGGAGAAAGGCGGTGGGTCGGCAGCTGCCGCAGCGGCCGCGGCGGCCACCGGTGGCATCGGTGCCGACAACTCAGCAGAACACTCCGATTACCGGGCCAAGCTGACTCAGATCCGACAAATTTACCACACGGAGCTGGAGAAGTATGAGCAGGTGGGCAAGAATATTGTTGCTTACCTCAGTTATTCAGCTTAGGTCCTCTTTTTTGAGTATTTTATCAGTAAATACAAAAGTTCATCTGAAGGATTCCGATATATCACACTTTGAACGTGGATTCACTAATTACAGGAATATCAGCCCATTAATGTGTCCATGTTCTGACCCTGACCTCTGACCTCTGCCTGCAAAGTGAAGCGAGCAAAAGGAGATTTTTCTGTTGTAGGATGACAAAAATAAGATGAAGAAAAGCAGGAAAATTAAGAGGGATTGTATATATATTAAGTTTACAGGTTCTCCCTCAAGTTCCTGTTTGTACTTATATGGTGAATAACATCTCACTGAGGTGAATTAGAGACTTTAAATAGCTCGGGAGTGCATATTATCCTTTAGCACCGTTACTGCTTGGCATTGTATCCAAGGCTTTTTTCTTGCCCTTTGTCCAATGCATGTTGGATAAGGCCCTGTCTTTGAGCCTTAAGAGGAATAAGTTGGTATAAATTATGGATTTTTTTTTTTTAACTACGTATAACACTCTTGAAATCAGCTCTCACAGGCCAATTCATGACAAGCCAAGCTTTCAGAGATGTTATCTTCGGCAGGCAAGCAGCCATTATATCAGTCACACACCAGCTCTTTTCCAAAGACTGTAACATCTTGTCATTCCCTCGGAAAGTCAAAGCGTTCTGGGTTTGTCATCTTCTCCGAGGAAGGCTAGTCATCGCGAACTGTCACAGTCAATACACACCTGAGCATTTTTGTGTCACCGCTCTACGTACACCTTGGCGTGCGTATGAGTGAGTAGTGTCTGGCGTGTGTGTGCAAGCAGAACGGCGGCTCGGTGCATCACTTTGACTGACGTAACCCTGGTGTTGACAAGCAGCAGACACCTTGACTCTGAATGCAGTCATATCCAGTGACTGATTCAGACAGAGGGAGAACGAGGTAGACTGAAAGATGGAGTGAAAAGAGAGAGAGACAGTTTAAACCTCTTGAACGTTAACGGGACTGAAAGCCTGCTGTCATTTTAGATTTCTCTTCACTTGTCACATTTTCTCTTCCATTGAAGAGAAGCCTTTTTAATATTCAGAGAGCACCGCGTGTCGCGCTGCCTCCACTGTACGACTCCACCGCCACATTTGTTTTGCCATGAAACATTGCACTGTCTGCTGCTTTAATTTAGACTGCTCTTATTACCTCTAACGCTGCTGCCGTTACACACTGCTTCTACGAGGCCAAGGCCTACCGGAGAAAGTGCGGCCTCTCCAAAATCCAATTTCATTCTTTTTGTTCCGTCTGAAGCTGCCGAGCCTCCACGATGGTTATTCTTTTTATGAATCCTGTCTGTCTGTGCATCCAGGCGTGCAATGAGTTCACCACCCATGTGATGAACCTGCTGAGGGAGCAGTCTCGAACACGACCCATCTCGCCCAAAGAGATCGAGCGCATGGTTGGCATCATCCACCGCAAGTTCAGCTCCATCCAGATGCAGCTGAAACAGAGCACCTGCGAGGCCGTCATGATCCTGCGCTCACGCTTTCTCGATGCCAGGTCTGTGTGTGCATCCATGTGGGCGACAGAAACTAGGAAAAATGTACCTTCAATGTTGAATGAAGAATTCATGTATTTGTTGACCATGTGTTTCTTATAAATTTCGATTCTGTTTGTCTCTTTTCTGCTGTCTGTTCAGACGAAAGAGGAGGAACTTCAACAAACAGGCAACAGAGATCCTAAACGAGTACTTTTACTCCCATCTCAGTAACCCCTATCCCAGCGAGGAGGCCAAAGAAGAGCTGGCCAAGAAGTGCAGCATCACAGTGTCACAGGTATCCAGAAGGAGCAAAGCTGTCAGCACTATAGGAATATTCTAGTAATATTTCCCCATCGGTCTGATCCATGACAATCAAAAATACTCAGCCTAGCATCCCAAAAACCAATAATAATCACGTGTAGTCCATGTGGAAACCAATTATGTCATAGCACCCACAAAGGCTGGTGCTAAAAGATGGTGTGCTAACTGGTGCAGGAAGCATAATCCAAGCTTTGGTGTTGAGTATTACTATTAATCGTCTGACTTTCATTTGTTTGTTTGCACAGATCTGTGACATCTTAAAATCGTTATAACTCTTATCCCTGCTGCTTTGACAGGTATCAAACTGGTTTGGGAACAAGAGAATCCGATACAAGAAAAACATCGGCAAGTTCCAAGAAGAGGCCAACATGTATGCGGCGAGGACCGCAGTCAATGCAACCAGCGTGTCTGCTCACGGCAGCCAGGCGAACTCCCCATCAACTCCCAATTCAGCAGGTGAGCTCAATCTCCAGCTGATCACAGACCACTGGGTTAAAGTGAACGAAGCTCTACGGATAGATGATTCTTTTTATACCAGAGGAGATACAGACAGATGCACAAGACAGAGCACAATAATGTTCTCATACCTGAGCCCCGACTCAAGAATTCAGTCTCTGGTGCTGTTTGATTTAAACTAACAGGACGCCCTTCTTCTTCTTAACTAACCCAGTAATATGGAGTTGCCGTCTTGCTCTTCTTGCTCCATTTTTTCCTTCTTCTTCTCTGCCTTTTTGCCGTCCATCTCTTCCACTTGTTGTCTTTCTCTTTCTCTTTCTCTGTCTCTGTTATTGACCTCTTGGTCTCGTGGACGTTAATTTTTCCTGCCTCTTGTCCGGTTGACCTTGTGCATGCCATTAAGCTGCTCAGAGGGCAAGCGGAGTCTTTTGTCATATAGAGACTTCGCAACTGTATTGGATTAGGACCGGGTGTTGAAATCAAGTTACGCGATGGTCTCTTTACATCTGGGGAGCTGGGGTCCATTAAAGGACGACGACGATTCTTTGGGTCTTCCTGCAGATCAATTATTACTTCCTTAATGAAACACTAGCAGCACGGACATTTAACTATAATATAATCCATAAGGCTTGTTTAAACTGGACTTAAACAGTTTTATGATGATTATCTGTCTCGTGGTTCTTGTTGGCTGATTTTTCCTTTTAAATTATGCTTCAGTGATGTTTTAATGTGCATGTACTGCATCTGTAGCGTGCAGGTTTGCAGAAAAAGCCTTTTTCATGATGTCAGCTGCCCTCCCAAACTAACCCACTCAGTGCACTTTTGCTTATGCATGATCATTTTAACTCCTTTTTCTGTTCCTCTCCTCTCCTCTTCCCTTCTCTCTTATCTTTGTCCTGCTCTCCTTGCTCTCTTTCTTCTCCTCTGCCTCTGTGTATTCTCAGGTTCTGCTGGCTCTTTTAACATGTCAAACTCCGGAGACTTGTTCATGAGTGTGCAGTCCCTCAATGGGGACTCGTACCAAGGGGGGCAGGTTGGGGCCAACATACAATCCCAGGTAGGCGCCTCTTCAAGCTTAGTGTCCCACATCACTTGTAACATTGTTCAACCACTGTCCAGTCTGGGAGAGCAGAGGCCCACAACAGCTTGACCTACACAGTGAAACAGAGGTTACACTTTGCCCGAAGCATTACGTTAATGTAGAAGCCATTGTCAACCGGCAGTTGAGTAGACGACTGCAGACAGTTTTGGAAATGGTGCAACACTCATCAGCGCTCCTGACAAGAGTTCACATAGCCACTGGTGCACTGTAGCTCCCTGACCTTGCCCCAGTGGACAGTGATGACCAACACGGTGCTTCTGAGTGTTACAACTCTCGCCATAGATTAAGGAATCACCACCCGAGGTGATATTCTCATTTGGTTTCAGTGCTTTTGGCATCATTTCTCTCTCCCTCTGTCCGCCTCCTTTTCTGTTCAGATCAGCTCTCCACACGCTTTAGGTCGTTCATGAAAATGTAAAAGGGATGACCCTTATAGGAGGTAAAGAGGTCTTTAGGGTCACCTTTAATTAGTGAAGCTCATGTTCCTTTAAAAGGCTATATTTTCGGAATGCATCAGAGTGGCTCTCAGGGCTTTACAATCAAAAGAAGGTGAAAAAGAAAGAGAAAGTCCAGCTTTGACTGAGTGGGCCTCGTCTAGATCAGTTTCATTTGTTGTGAAATCCATACAGCGGGTGCGTTTTCATGCGTAACCTGACGGGCTGCTCTGCCAAAAGCTACAAAGTAGCTTCCAGTGAATCCTAGAAGAACACAGAAATGGCCTCACTCCAAAAAAACTTTTAGAGCAAAAGATTGCGTGATGTGACCTCAGTTACGCCACGTCTGTATTGGCAGCCACGTTGTGTCAACACATTTACGATATGAAGATTCATCGGCACTGTCAGTATGAGCAGCAAAGTAGTGTTTTTAAAGTCGGATTGTGATGTATTATTCAGCCACAACTACAAATGCATCCATAATTTGCTATTTCTTGTAGTTTTACTTGTATTTTCGTCCTTTTGCAACGTCTGTTATCAAGCTTGTAATAGCGGCCAAATCATTCTGATTCACTGTTTGTAACCTTTTCCTGTTTATGGTACCCTTTTACTATCAGACTGACCTTTCCTTGTGCATGGCTGTCTTTGTTATCCAGAGCTTTTGTCTGACCAGGCCTTTTGTCTGTGTGTCCCCGCTGTTCCAGGTGGATACCCTTCGCCATGTTATCAGCCAGACCGGAGGATACAGTGACAGCCTCGCAGCCAGCCAGATGTACAGTCCACAGGGCATCAACGTAAGACCTGTAAACAATCTCCTTCTGTCCTTCTCGACGTTTTCTCTGCTGTCTTGCTGTGCAATGACTCCACAGTTGCAGGATGTGTATATTATTGTGTAATTTTGTGTGCACGCTGGGATGCCATTTAGCAGAGTTAGCCAGGGTTGGGCTGTTGTCCAGCCAGTTGCCCCCCTGCTCCAGTCATGCCCTAGGTGGCAGGCAATGAGGCAGCTACCAGGCTGAGTAGCTGGACACGCTCCTAGTCTGTCGGAAGATATTAGCGTTAGCGAGACACCTGCAGACGACAGGAACAAGGACACAGGTGTCATCCTCCCTCCCAACACTGCTCTCACACTGGCACCATAGGACAAGTCATACCCCTTCCAAGACTGGCTTCACAGAAAAAAGTTCCCAGTTGCTAATTCTTAAAATAACTCTCTAACTAACCTGTCAAAGGCTGGGCCAGTTTTCCAGTTCTCCTTGCTGGGCTGGGCAGGGCGGGACAGCTAACACTGGAGGCAGTGCGTTAGCATGTAGATCCATAGCGACAGGCCGCACGGGGTTGAACAGAATCAATACGACAGTCACAGGGACAGAAAGAGTGGGGCTCTGGGCTAACAGTCCAAGCACATTGGTCAGATCATTCATCCACAGGAACAGCAGCACTGACAGCCAAGCCTGCAACACCCCTCGTGCTAAAATAAGAACGTGGATGCGTCAGGCCAGTTGCAACATACAACAGGCTCAACTGGAAAGAGGTGTTCAGTACACTGTGTCGATGTGTTAGAAAGACAAAAGACCTTTAACGAAAAGTGCAAAATCCAAACTAACCTGCAAACTAAGTGTGTGTTGGCAATAAACCAAATTTATTGACTTACTGATATTATGAATCTCTAGCCACAATTTGTGCCTGTCAGGTATAACCATTACAGAGTGAAGCACAAAATAAATACCCAATGATCTTTAAAAAAAAAAAAGTCAGGAGGTAGTTTAACAAAACTGTTGTGAAGGTATTTCCAGAATCCTTAAAGACTCTTACAACCATCTGGATGAAAAAACATCTTGTTTGCTGCACCATATAAAAATGTACTATTCCAAACAAAGATGGCAGCCAGAAATTACCCAACTTCTCGCTCAATTTGTACATCAGGAGCCAAAATGAAAAGTTTTAAAGTAGTTTTTCTAATAATAATAATAATAATACATTATACTTATAATAAGGAAAGTAATAGGTTATAGTGATGTATATTAATGTATCTGTATTTCTTCATATATAAGTTGTGATTTCCAGGATCTACCTGGATCAGGAAATTCAGTCGCAGCTTGAGAAGTTGGTTAAAAATCTTTTTTCGTTCGGTAGTATTTTTCCATCCAGATGCTCGACAGTCTCTTTGAGGAATCTGGAAATACTTTCCGCCACATGTGTTCTTCAGAGATGGTTGGGTATGTACAGTAATTTTCAGGGAAACAGATGTTTAGCTCTGCAACTCGATTGTAAGCGGTGAACTGAGGCTAATGAGTGTCCAACCGATACATATTTACTGTAAAGGTTTCAATGAATTGTCTGAATGTATGTATGTTGCGTATAACCAGAAGTTTAACCAATCTTCAAAAGTGTGACAGATTATTGGGATTTTAGGCTACATCATCCAGCTCTAGAAGAAATACGTAGATTCAGAAAAGAATAAAAACTATTTTATTGCATTTTGGTGATGATGATGAGTCTGTTCTAGCTCTTTTGTAATAAATACACTTAAAACACAAATTGCAGTGTTTCAGCGTAGCTTGTGAATGAAGTGTTGGTGCTTGTATTTATTTGGCCCAGATAAAGAAAAAAAAGTCTAAGATCTACTGACTGAATTCTCGTGGTTCACCTCTCCGTCTTTATCCTTGAGCAGCAATTACACCCCTCAAATTGCTGGTGGGTGTTGCCTCTCTCAGAGGCTGGAAATGTTTTTTTTTTCTTTATTTTTTCCCCTCTCGCCTCTGAATAAGATGACAGACAGTCTTTACGCGAAATAACAGGGTTTGGAAATAAGAGGCTGCCAAAGCACGTTCCCAGCTCTCACTAATAGTGTGGAAATTGCAATTAATGTCCTTAATGGTCTTTAGTCAACCTTTTATCATGATTTGAGAAGCCCTCCATTTTAAAGAGCCATTTTTTTATTGTGATAATTTATTCTTTTATCAACCATCTCAGGGCTATATTCTGAGATATATGAAAGGTCTGCACATTCTGTGTTTCAGCTCTTCTGTTTATCTCTCATTATGTCAGCGGCTTGGAGGGAAAGATGGGGGAAGTGGCACAATAATACTTTTAATGGAGAGTCTCTTAAAAAGAGTGTTTGTCAGTTTTTCGAATGTGAAATATCAGTTGGACGGACTTACTGTCACTGTTGTTGAAGTCAGGTTAATGTAGTATTTCTGTACTTTAAGGTCCAAATAATCCTGCTATCTACCTGAAAGAGGAGCCATTTTCTACATTCTGATTATTTTTAAAACAGCAATACATGCAGCAGCACGACCAGAGTGATGCAGCATGTCCTCTTTCATTCATGTTAATTAAAGGATTAACATGGTGGTGATTTTCTATGTTTATGTTTTTGTCAGCAAATAATGCGTTTCTCAATCCATTCTGTCTGTGGCAATCATCCCCGTGTACTGGACTTCATGTAGTTCAAATGGGACTATTTTCATCCGTGGATGAATACACATTTGGTGCTCTTGTGAGTATGAACAGCAGCAGGACAGTGTACTGAATGAGGGATTGATTCAAAGTAAACTGCAGTGTGTGCAGTGTAATGAGGGGACTTTGTGCAAAAGTGTGGCTCACTCATGTGTTTTTAATAGTTTTTGGACAACAGTGGAGCTCTGTGGCACAGAGGAATTAGAATTATCAGGCTTCAGCGATACTTGTTATTCTGATCAATTCGGTGTTTGCTTCGGTCTTTTTGTGGGATTTGCTGCCAGTAAGAAAAATATTGAATTGTGCCAGCTTAATCTTTAAAGACACATCCGTGCCAAAACTGTATCATAATGTTCTGCATTGAAGCTAAACTATTCCCCATCTTATCTACGCAGACAAATGGTGGCTGGCAAGATGCTCCGACTCCTTCGTCAGTGACATCGCCCACAGAAGGACCCGGGAGCGTTCATTCGGATACTTCCAACTGAATATATCCATCTCTGCGGCTCATCTACAAAAAACATGGACTGACCTTGATATTCACAGTATTAAACAAAGGAATTCTCTGTCCCACAGTTTGAAGAGGTACTGTGAAATCCTAACCAGAAAAAAAGAAATTATATTTCCTCTGCTCATAACGTTGGACATTTGGGATACAAACAAAAAGTTTCACAATAAATATCCAAACAATACCGCAGTCAGTGGAGACTGGGGCTTTGTACAGATTTCACATTATATTCAGAGGGCTGGGGTTACTTATTCACTCATAATGTTTTCACTCATAATGATGAAATGATATGATAAAGTAAATAAATCAAATCATTGGTTTTAACTGAAAATACTTCATTCTACCTCTCAGCCACTAAAAAAGTAGAAAAAATATGTCAGTGACCATTATTTGTTTTGTAAAAATGAAACTTTTGTCTTTGCAAGCAAGAGGCACATCTTCTTACTTACATTTTGTTGTCTCTCACCTATTCTATGGTACGCCATTTAGACTTAAATATTGCTCAGTTGTTTACAATGTGTGCTTGATAAAAGTATGTTCATCTTCCCCCTCTGTCTCCGACAAGTCAAAACAGAGTTCTGTCAGGAGATCTTACCTCTAAGGTAACCCTGTGAAGTATGTTATCTGTAAAACAATAAATAAATACTTGTCATCAAATCAGACAAGCTTGACATCATTCATTAAGATGGAGGATATATTGACTTAAAAGCAAATTATTTTTCACTCTGTTGGTTTTGGTTCTGCAGCACATTGGTAGACAGTCAGAGAGTCACAGGATTCAGTGACACAATGACAAAAACAGGAATTTTGTCTTCTTCTGTTGATCTGTTGTAGAAACCCTGAGAGGAAAATGAGAAAAAAAAACTTGACCTGAATTATTTTATTGAGGGGAAAAAAAGGTTTTTGTGAGGATAGTCTTTCTTAGTTCCTTATTTTTGGCAGGTGAAGGTTTTGACTGTGTGTTGTTGATTTCAGCCACATGTTCTCATACGGACTAAAGTGTCCTTGTTAGCATGACTAATGTCAGTATAGCTAATGCTAACGGCAGGCTAGCACCAATTAAAGTACTTTTGTAGCCTAAAGAAAGAAATCACAGTAATGCTACATAGCATGCTAACACACAATTGTGTTTAGAAAACTCACCTGGAAGAAAACATGAGCTTTCAGTCCTATTTAGAACATGGGGCAGTGGTGCACTTCAGCCTCTTGTGGTCAAAATAAGAATTACAACAACATAAAAATTATCCTGATGAAAAAAATTGTTTCCTCTGTTTTCACAGTTAAAAAAATACAAAGAAAATTTTAGAAAAATTATCCTGGCAAAAACTTTTCTTCACCTTTCACACAGACGTGAAAATGATTTTAGATCAAACTTTTTTCCTCACTTGCCTCTCAGGGCTTCGGTAGCCTATGCTGGACAAGGAGAAATTTCTTTCTTTTTTTTTTTTTTTTTCAAATTTGTTTGAATCCTTCATGATATCTGTATTGTTTTTCACCACCTCCACCGCAGAGGTAAAGTTTCTGATGATGCCAAAATGCTGATGTAACCAAGACAAAAGTGACAGGAAGCAGTGTGCCATCATGAAGTCAGGTAGAATATATGATGTTATCAAACATAGACAACATTATGTCTCTTTCTCCTCATTTAAATCCGTCATTTAGCTCTGGTGCTACAATAGAGTGAACAATGCTGTCCCAGTGAGAGGATTACACGAGGATATATCACTTTCTGCAGAAAAGAAACTTTGTCAAGAACGCCTGTAACTGAGTTTGTTTTTCAATACATGAACCACAATCCACTTAAACAGGGAAGTCATTATGTTAATAGAGTTTTACATGCTCACACAGTGGATCCTTGCTCCTGAGTCTACAGCACAGGTCCAGAGATGCTTTAGCATGGAGCCACTGATCATCGCCATGAAAGAAGCATCTGGATGCACCTGAACTGCTGCTCAGCTCTAACAAGAGCACTTTGATGTAAAGATAATGTTGCGTTCCACATTTTGAAAAACGGTGTCCTCTTCTGGGCGCTTATTTGCATAGAAATCATTTAAGTCCGTATCTTATTCTGCTGGTGCTGCTTTAGTGACCGTAGAATTGACACCAAAACAAATGTAGACATTTGGATTCATGCTTGTCTCAGCACTATCAAATTTTTTTCAGTAACAAACATTTATGAGCATTGTAAATGTTAATCATGAAGCACTAAAGAAGGGACAAGTCATTATGTCAAATAATGTGTTTTCTGAGCAGTCTAACCTTGTTTATAGACACTTTTTATGTTGTGTGGCCTATTTGTTTTTTTGTATTTTGTTATGTTTTTTTTATGGTATGCTTAATGTAGGCTATTACTTTTTTTTGCTTTCCTACTCTCGTGAATTAGCTCATGAACTCTCAACATGTGTTTATGTGCACCATTGTGCTTGACTTGCTTTGTTGGAAAGGGTTTTCAACGCATTAAAAAATGATATGTAATACAGCCGGATTATACATCAGCATCTTTTATTGTGGAGTTTACGAGAGAGCAGAGACTCTTGGTTTTGCTTGGCGTCACGCGAAGGCATCAGTGGCTGTTGTGATAACTGAAAGTCAACCAAGGTTAGTGACTGCCAGTAGATATCAACCCTTTTATGGCTCTGCGTGTCCCCTCCTTCCATTATGGCTCCTATCCAGCATGTTAGTGTACATGCACTCAGACGGACAAAGAAATGCACAATGTACCAAAATCAAGTTTAGATGCCAGTGTCTCTAAGAGAAAGGAAAAAAAGAAAGTCATTTAAAGAAGGTTTTTAGTGTTTTTGGAGTTGGAGAAGCTTTCATATTTACAGCTTCTCTCTGAAAAGTGAGGACATTTTCTACATTGTACACATTTACAAAGCAACACATGCAGCAACGCCCGACAATACAGTATATTATTCACGTTAATTAAAGGATAAGTGTATATTTATGGTCAACAATTCCCCTGAAAAGACCAATAAGTCTGTCTCTCAGTACTCAGCTTCAAGCTCATTTGTTCCTCCTTAAAATGTAAATCTATGAACAGAGGACACAAATATATAGCTGCTCCTTTTTTCTTAAAGAGTGGGTTACTATAAGTTTTAGCAAAAATCACTCAAACAAGCCTAAATATTGCATTTGTTAGGGACTATTTTCAGCAGGGGATTGACACACATTTGGCACTGGCAACCGGACTTTGCATGTGGGATTGATTTAAATTGAACTCCAGAGTCCAAGATGATGATCGCTGTGATTGTTTATTGACAACAACAGAGGAATAATTTAAATCAAATGAAAGAAACATCCAATACGTTGTATTTAGGTCATCTCACACTCAATTTTTACATGTGAAAATCTTCTAGTAAAGGAAGAGAACGGTCACGTCCTTGCGAGATTCTCCCCTCTGCACTACAAACAGCACCGCTGACACTATCTGGCTGGACAGCTGCATGTCTGACAGAATTACTTTCATAGCAGCTGAATATTCATAATTGGCCAAACAACAGGGGTGAGGGTGTAAGGGAGCAGTTGGCTGTAGAGTCTGCGGACGGTCACAGGCCTTGACTGCTGAGCGAGTGTGAAATGCCAAAGCCAGACTGCTCCCCTGCGCCTGGAGGGCAGCGAAGGAGCGGGCCTGCACTCACCAACAGGGAGGGCATCAAAAACAATGTGACAAGACTTCATCCGAAAACATCTTCTGGCTTGTGCAGCATCGCTCAGTGCAGGCCGCTCGTGATTATCACAACATCAGAGCCCGCTTTGAAGCGAAAGCGTCTTGTGAAATAAGTTGTGCAGAGAATAATAACTGTTCTCTGACATTTTTGAGAGGTTTAGTCACACGGCGTAGTTTTTACACCTCCTCATTCCTCAGGAGTGTTGACACTGTGCAGGCTGATTGAAATCTAATGTTGCTGTTGACATCTGCCTCCCCAGCTGTCATTGTACCACTGTTTATAATTACAGCTGCTGAGGAAGAGAATGGGTGGGTGGCCCAGACACCTTGTCCCCCCCTCCCAACGGAGCCCAGCACACTGCTCTAATGTGCTGTGACACAACAGCCCAGATCCTGCTGGTGCTGGAGTAACTGACCACATGGGTGGTTCATCTAAAATTCACTCATTTAACACACTGTGTCTCACACACACACACACACACACACACACACACACACACACACACACACACACACACACACACAGATTATATCGTGCATAGGAGACTGGGTGTGGCATCTGGATCTCTTAAATTACAGGCTGCCAGGTTTTGCTTTTCTCTTGTTTTTGCAGATAGGATGAGACGTTTGGGAGGGTGTGTGACTCAGAAACTATGGGAATATGAAATCTGGGCGCAAACAAACTGATTGGATCAGAACAAAAGCGGCGCGGGCCAGAAGTGTGCGTCCCTCTCCACCAGATGGCGATGTTATCACGTTTGTGCAGAAGCTTTCATGTCATCCACATGGTGAAGAAATTAAAGAGGGAGTTGTGAGTTTAAGTGTTGCTTATTGGCACTGAGTTGAAATTATTCTGCTTTTTTCACTCACAGAGCTCTACAAACATCCATTAGGTCTTTGGGGTGATAACATGTTTTCTACTCGACTTTCCTGCTGATGTCTCTCTTTTTCTCTCTTCTTGGTGCACGTTCCTGCCTTTCAGAAACAGTGGTGGTTAGATGAGAGGGAAACTGTGCTTTTTACTCAACTGAATTGATTTCACAGTAGCTACAGATTAAGATTTTGCATCTGAAACGTAGCAGCTTCTAAAATAGGATGCATTGTTATGGATTTAACTAATTAGCTCCACCTTGACTGGCTATGATATTGAAATACTGCTTAAACATTAATGTCTCTCACAGTCCAATAATACATCAAGTAATATAACTGTGAAAGGGGCCATTCTGCATAATGACCACTTGTAATGTTAATACTGCTGTCCATTCTGCTGATAGTGCACCATTGTACTTTTATTACTCTTTAAATTTTGAACACAGGACTATTTCATGTAATTAGGTGTTCTTATATCACAGCCAGTGGTGGAAAGTAGCCAAGCATATTCACTCAAGTACCGTACTTTACTTGAGTATTTCCATTTTCAGTTACTCTATATACACTACTGCATTTCAGAGGCAAATGCTGCACTTTTTACTCTTCTGCATGTATTTGATAGCTTCAGGTACTCACGGCTTTGCAGATTCAGATTAACAGTACGAAATATACTCAATAAATTCTGATGTAATATTAAAGATTCAGATAAAACTTTTAGTCATTCCGGAAGGGAGATTCACAAACTACCCAGCATGCAAACTATTTAAAGTAGTTTTTAGTAAAAGTAAACACATTTATAAAGTAGTTCAAATACACCCCACCTTTACCAGCCTCAACATTAAAGTGATTAGTACATCAGCAATTACTGTCCGATAATATAAATACACGTCTTTGGCACTGCATGTATATTTTGATGATAACACTTCAGTACAAACTTGAGTAATACAGCATATTTACACTGTGATAAATAGAAGATGTGTGTCCTTCTTCCATCACTGCCCGCTACGTGTTAAACCAAAGTCCTGGCCCGTCTGACCCCACTGGCCCCCGCCGGCCCC
The DNA here is from genome assembly GCA_037975065.1 of Chaetodon trifasciatus. Taxonomy (NCBI): domain Eukaryota; kingdom Metazoa; phylum Chordata; class Actinopteri; order Chaetodontiformes; family Chaetodontidae; genus Chaetodon; species Chaetodon trifasciatus. The sequence goes on from JBBMOE010000012.1 coordinate 7,198,002, forward strand.
TGCACAGGCAGCTCAGTGCTTAATAACATGTTAGGGCGCCCCTGGTGGCAGCAGCGCTGCAGAGCACAGCGCAGAGAGGGTACAAACGGTGTTAAGTGGTAACAGGGAACATTTCTTCCCCCCGATGCTCCTCCTCTCTCCTCCGGTGCAAACCCTCCTGGAGGCCCTCGCCAGCACTCCCCTCAGAGAACAGCCTCGTTCTGTGTCGGCGGAGAGCAACATGGCAGACGCTGCCGTCCAATCCGAGGGGAGAAGCGGCGGAATTGTGGTAATGAAATGACAGAGAGCACGACAGGGAACGCAGGGCAAGTGCTGCATGGCGTCCAGGCGCGCAGGGAAAAGTTTAGCCCCTCACGGATGCGCACACTCGGCTGCGGCGCATTCAGAACACTTTGCGCACTTTGAGATTTGTTTACTTCAAGCTGATTTTGGTTCAAAATACTGTTAAAGCTTTGGTGTTTTACCACTTGTAATGCGATCAACAGTGATACTGCAACATAATGTTTGCGTCTGTGTTTTCCCTCCCAGATTAACGATGACTGGCCTGGGTACAGTTTAGACCTCTTCAGCTATCCAGCTCACTACTCCGGAGATTTAGACTGTGTCATCATTCCGCATGGCGTGATTATGGACAGGTACAACTCCGATTCACTCCAACCCTGCTAATTTTTGAGTGTCCAAAATAGTCACAGCCATCTGTGACATATCACAACGTGGCCATGTTTGCCAAATCCAGTAGAATACAATCAAATCGACGTCCAAAGGAGTGAACTGTGTTCTGCTGTTCTGAATTCCATGAGACAAAACTCAAGAACAGCAAATTTCTTAGTTAGTAATGCTCAGAATTAGGCCTGCAAGTATTACTATTGTATATTACAATTGCAACTACTATACTGCAGCTGCTGAAGCCATTTATTTTCTCCACTAGCTGATTAATTCTTTTGTCAGTAGAGTGTTAAAAAATGTGCTGTTTATAATTTTCCATCATGAATGGCAAAGAAAAGCATCAAATCTTCACATTTAAGAAGCTGAAACATGAAATCAGCAGATTTTTGCTTTGGAAATGATTTGATTATCAATAGTTGCTAACAATATTATTCCACTGAGAGGTGAAAATTTCCCAGCTGTAGTGAAGTAGTGCTGAACAAACTGTCCAAAAATGTTGTTTTGCATTAAGAAATTGTTCAAAAGTTCTTAGATGCACCAGAACCTTGTCACTTGCTCTTTAGCCTGTGTCCTAACCTTCCACCAAATCATCAGGGGCCACATGGCAGATGTAAACCCCCGCAGGGGATGTCGGCCTACCCACACAATCACCCACAGCTGTGAGCTTATCTCCTGTGAGATAAGATGCACAGCTTTTCTTCAGAGGGTTAAAGGAGACGGTTTCATGCTGTTTACAGGACAGAACGTCTGGCTCGAAACATCATGGACGACCTGGGGGACCATGACATCGTGGTGCTGTGTGTGCTGAAAGGAGGCTACCAGTTCTGTGCCGACATGGTGGACAGGATCAAGGCTCTAAGCCGCAACTCCAACCGCACAATCCCCATGAGGGTCCACTTCATCCGTCTCAAGAGCTACCTGGTGAGCCTCTGCCCGCTGCTGCAGCGACAGCACTCAGACGCTGACAGTGTGACTTAAGTGGCATGTGTGGGAATGGAGAGGCGCTCGCCAAGCTTCAGATGAGTCGTGATGAGTCCCATGACTTAAAAGATATGCGAGTTGTGCTTTACACAACGTTACGACAGTGGTGTCTTTGTGTAAGTTTGCCTTGAACATGCCGTTTCTGTGAAGAATAGGCAAAAGGGACAAATACAGCAGACTTAAAAATGAGTGTAATGATATTATGTGACTGTGCTTCACACTTTGACTGCACATTCATCATGTGTTTCAAGTTCAGAGGTGATTCATGTCCATAAATGTGGCAGTCTTTATGGAAAATAAGATGGAAAAGAAAAGTAATGTGCATTATTTCACCTCTTTTACATTGGGAATATACCCACATTTTTCAGGATGACATGTTTTTCCCTGTTTTTTGCCATCATAGCGTGTAAGACATCAAAACATAAAAAGAAAAACCTTTTTATTTCCTCAGAATGACCAGTCGACGGAGGACCTTCACATACTCGGAGCAGAGGATTTGTCTTTTTTAGCTGGAAAGGTAATATTCCTCTTATCTACACCATTGAAAGCAACCCAACCTTTAATAAAGCAGCATCCAAGTCCAGTGGAAGATTATTATGAGCTCTATTACAATAAAGCAAACACTGACATGGAGATGGAGGGTACTGATAGGCGGCAGCCTCAAGAGGGCAGCCTTCCCTCTGATCTGCTATCTCCCGCTCCATCCTGAGGAAATGGCTCAATGCTTCCGCAAAGGAGATCAAAGATGGCAGTTTGTGACAAACTCAGCTGTGATCAGATACCAACTGTTGTAATGTAATTGTCTAAAGGCCTCTTCCACTTTGTCTCAGTGGAGAAAATCTGTGTAGATGGGAGGACATACTTGCTATCACAGCAGATCAGGAGGATGACAGTGGTCTGATTATTACTCGCTCTTCATCTGCTTGTCTGGTTATGTAATCAAAACCAGTAGAACCACTGTGTGTGTGTGTGTGTGTGTGTGTGTGTGTGTGTGTGTGTGTGTGTGTGTGCGTGTGCTGACTGTAACAGGATCTGACAGTGTGGATAATTTTTATTATATTTTTCCAATTTCCAACTTGATTCCAAATCTGGGAGTGGTGACAAGATGAACTGAAGGTTCCAAATGAAAAGCTAGTGATAATTCAGTTACACAAAATTATCTTGACTGGTTTACCTCTCTCTAACCTTTGCTTTTTTCTGGTGAAATACTACTACTACTACTTAAAGCCTTCAGTTAAACTTCTTAAAAGTCTCAGGAACCACAAGCAAAACGGGTTAAGAGCCACTGGTTTAGACGAGTCTGAGAATTAAAAACAAAATAGAAAAACACTGGAAATAGCACTGCTTTTGCTCTGGCCAGCAACTAAACAATATTTTTATTGTCCATTATTCTGCTTATTATATTAAAGATGAATTTGTTTGTTCTGTACATGTCCGTCATACAATATCCTGGGGACCCTATGAGACGTCTTGAAATTACTACTTTGTGCAGCAAACAGTCCAAAACCCAAAGACATTCATTTTAGTGTCACATAAACCGAGAGCAGCAGCAAGTGCCTACATGTAAGAATGTGGATCCAGAGTCTGTTTGGCCCTATGGCTTGAAAAACGACTCAAACGATGAATTAGGCATCAAAATAGTTTTCTTATTTCCACATCGCTTATACAGAAGCATTTACACCAACATCCCTCCCCTGAGTTAATCAATTAATCGTCTCAGCTCTCGTGAACGCATCTGTCACGCACCTGGTGTTCGCACTTGGACATTAGATCTAATTTGAGGCTGTGGTTCAGGTGTTTCTTCAGCTGATCTAGACAGAAACTGTAAACAGTCTGCGGATGTCTGCACGCACCCTCATGCTTTTCTCTCCACACGTCTGCCTGTGCGGCGCACGGCGATGAATGACTCAGCTGCTACTACAGGAGTCATAAGTCAGCAAAAGTATTTCTAGGTATTATAAATCAGCTGATCTGAACTAACACACCCCTTAGCCGAGCACACTCACACACACACACATACACACACACGCTAACATGCCCTGTAGCCAGGCGTGGCATAAATGCTTGAAACATGAATAGGATATGAGGTAGTAAGCTTGAGTCACCAGCTGCTTTTCTCAGTATTTTCAGTGTGCTTGTGAAATCCCTGAACTCCCTGTGATGTACCACTAAATTTAGTCGCCTGTTTGTAGCACGACGTTGTGATGTTTTGCTGGAAGAAGTGAGCTAATTGTGTGACAGGGAACATGCTACGCCTGCGCCTCCCCGCAGTGTGTCTGACAGACGGCAGCTTCCCCTTTCTGTATGGACTTTAGCTCATTCCTTTTCTATTTCTCCAGGGTTTACTGCGCTCTAAATAAAGCTGTGTGAATAATGAGGCCTAAACAAAGCAAGGCCGCATGCTCGGCTGAACCCTTTATTTGAAAAGTAGAGTAGACGGCATACAGTTACACGCCAGTTAAAGTTTTTCCTATGTTGACCTAGCTGAGTTGAACCGAAGCTTAGATTGTGACTCTTTATAGTGCCCAGTTGTCTCCAGTTGATTAGACAAACATTTGCAGAATCTCAGCTATTTCAGTGTGGCATTCAAAGAGATCTGAATGAGGATGACATTTTTCCTGCTCACTCAGGGGCTCATAGATGATCATCTCCTCCTGAAATGTATTTTTCTTGTAGTTCTCTGCTGCTGTACAACAAAAGAACTTGCCATACAGGTTCATCTGTATTCATAAGGCCTTTATTTTTCACTATTATTAATTTCTCTGCATGACTGTTGGAATGTGTGTGTGGCTGATAAGACAATATTATCTGTTCTCGACCAAGAATAACTGTTTGCTTCCCTCCCTCTCCTCTTCCCCCAACCTGCTCCCATAAGAACGTACTGATCGTGGAGGTGAGTCAGCCATGTTTTTGATTCTCTGTTCTCTTTCCTCTTCACCAAATGGGCCTATTGTATTTCTTGCCGTGGTCAGCTATCCAGGTCAAGAGGACCCACTTAAAGTTTTTTTTTCTCTTCAGTTCTGTGTGAGGAAACTTCATAATTGGCCGACCTATATTTGGGGAAATCAGAGCTGTTTTTTTTCCAACATGATCATAAAGTTTCTCTCGTTAGCACAATAATTGAGTCCCGTATCGGGAGTAGGTGCACGAGGGATGAAATGACATTTACAGGAAGGAAATCAATACGGTCGTGATGTCGGACAGTGATGGTTATTTACTGTATGTAGACGCTGTATGATTTTGAAACAGCAGTCATTAGTCAGTGCTCAAACATCTGGGAATATGCCTTCGCAGGCGTTCATTGACTATGGCTGCTATTGTAGTAAGTAATGGAAAATTCTTTATTGTAGAGACAAGGATTGGAAATAAACTAGTTTAAAGCTGCTCCGGTCGTTATTCAATTAACAATGGATACAATGGCCGTGTACAATGTGATTATGAGGTCTTTTGGCTTTTGGGCTTTGGGTTTTGGTTTTACGGTGCACGATTTACTTTTTGGGTTTGACCTCACCGCTCGTATCCGCATTGTTTTTGGCTGCAGAAGGCTGCTGTTCACAGCTAAAAAGCTAACTGGTGTATGCGACCTGCTCAACACCAAACAACAGACAGACAAAGTTAGCGACGAGCTGCTCAGAGCATTTGGCAGCTACACATCCACCAGGTGGACTTGCATTCATCAGATGACGGAGACACGACTCTGAATAAATGCTAAAGTTGCTGCACTGTTTGCTAAATAACCAAATAAGGTGATAACATGTCCGCGTTGCACTGCGTTTAAGTACTTCAGATACTGCTTTGGCTTTTTTAAAACTTTTGATGGAAGTATTAAACTTAACAGTTGGATGAGCAGGAACTACACATCACAATGATGTGCCTTTTGAATTTTTTTAAGCTTATTTTCCTCCATAGGACTGTTCGTGAAAAACTGTCTTCTAAAAAAATAACCTGGCAGTCGTCAGTGTGTTTCAGAGGGGCACAGGGAGTGTATTTTTACTGAAATCGTTACAATCATAATGACTAACTGGCTCTTGAATGGTGTCCACATGTGAGTCATGGCAAGTTGGTTTGTGTAATAGCTTTCAAACACAGGCGGCTTAAAATGCTTTACATACTGAACGGCAAAGACACGCATTGGAACGACACTTGAAGCCAGGTGAAAGGCAAAAAATTTGCTGAATTTGTACCTTTTTTTAATTTGATTAACATTTCATTCTCCTACTTGTCCTCACACGGGAGTGTGTGTGAGGACAAACCATTCTATGCGAAGGGTGTGTTGACCTACATCTACATTAGGAAGATGACAAAGCAAACGTCTGTGGCTTCATTCCACCACTACTTTTACCTCTTCCTCATGCAAGAGGTCAGAGCGTGTGAAAAAAAAAAAAAACAACCACTGGTTTTAAATCCCCTTTTTCAGTGATTTTTAGAGAAGGCTCATAAACAGATATGTAACGGAAGCACAGTGTGACCAACTTCTTCTTTTTCACTTGTGCTCCAGTGTGAGTTGAATCTGTTGGTTTGCATTCATGTTTTGTCAAGCTCTCCCTTTAATCCACTTCTTCTGTGCTTCTCTTCTCAGGCCATTGTAGGCACCGGAAAGACAATGAAAACTCTCCTGAAGCACGTGGAAGCCTTCAGGCCCAAAATGATCAAAGTGGCAGGGTAAGTTATGGCTGTGAAGACCTCAAAAGAAAAACCAGCCCGGTTGACCTGCCTTGTGAATCACTCAATTTCCGCCTTCGAGTCTAGACCGAGAGAGAGAGAGCGAGACAAAGAAAGAATAAGTGGCTGTTTTAAAATGAATACTGCCCCTTGACTTGCTGTAGGAAGAGATATCATATGATAATGTCTGCTTTTATTTTCCCCAGATTGCTGGTGAAGCGAGTGCCACACAATGCTGCATGTCTTCCTGACTGTATGTACCTGACCAACCCTTTTATCTGTTCATGAGTCAGTGGCTCATTCACTGTTAAAACAATTGTTGCAGCTTGTTAGCCAGTGAGTCAGTGGCCAATGGAAACTGCAATTAATGTTCCTCTTTGTGTTTACTTTTCAGATGTCGGCTTTGAGATACCCAATCGGTTTGTGGTTGGATACGCCTTGGACTACAATGAGTACTTTAGAGACCTAAATGTAAGTTTTATGTTAGACAACAGCAAATCTGTCTTGGAAGAGCCCATCATGAGTAACACATGCTGCACATACATTCAGTAAAAACACATTTTTGTATTGAATGTAGTGCAAACACATCTTTTCTCCTTTTTTTTTTTTAGCATATCTGTGTGATCAGCGAAAGTGGGAAGATGAAATACAAGATTTAAAAAAACAAAAAAGAGGTGACTGTCACACAGATGTCATCCAACAGCCTGAGCATTTTCCCGGAGATGCCGTTCACTTCCAGCTGCTCTCGTGACATCTGATCTCAAGCGTCCCTGTTTTGTTATGACATTCCTCCTGTGAAACTTTTATCTGTTTGAACAGAAGACTCTGACATGAAACTTTTAGCTAAGCTAGCACAGGGTTTACCACGTTTTAAAGCCACAGCCTGATTCTGTATGGTTACAGAGCTGACTCATATGGAAAATGTTTAATGCTACTCACACAAACATCATCTCAGTTTTTATGAACTTCATAATCTTGACCTGCATGAATGTTATTTTTTTTAAGTCTGTGCGATGAGGTTACAAAGAAAAGGGAGTTTTTTTTACTAGTAAATTAGAGATAGAGGTTTGCATCGTCTTCACCTGTCCATTGCTGTTTTAACGCTTCACATTAGGTTCCTCTCCTGCTGTCGCCTTTAATGCTCAGGGGCCAACAAAGTAGTTCTGTAAACACTAACTACCTCTTTTTGTTTTTTCAGTATTTGAGGTGTATTGGGACACTTGCCATTTCTGTTTTTCCTTTTCTAATCGAACACATCACTATTTTTTTTTTTTTAACATTTCCGTGTTCTGTATTCTCACATTCTCTGTCGACTTAGGAAACACTATTCTCAGATGCTGCTAAAATGTGTTTAAAGTGGCATCTTGGTTGAGCTCATAAGATAGAAAAACCTTGTGTACCTCACGTGTATTTCTTAGACTAATGACATACAAAGGAGGGCTATGAGTCATCGCACCATCATGCTGAATGACGTGTTTTAATCATTTCTTTTTATACTGTACTTAAGTGTTTTCTGGTGTTAAGCTGCTGGGGTGTTGTAAAATAAAACTGGCTCCTTCAAGGACTGTATGATTGTATCTTTCTGGTTTTCAGACTGGGCAAAGCCACATCCTGAAGCATCAGGTCACCAGTATTTGGTTTAAAAAAAAGTGGAACTGCAAGTGGACTAGTAAAAGCAACAAAAGAAAGTCTGTTGTGCTGAGCTGCTGTGCTCTTTGTATACACCTGACACATGACTCTCCGTCTTAAACAGGACACAAAGTGCCGTAACGACTAAACCGTTTTTTTTTTTTTTTTTAGGACTGAGGTCTGCTGGGGATTACAGTGAATTGACTCTGACCTTTTAACCGAATTTAGTTGGAACAATGAGTGACTTGATGAAGTTCTCCTGTAAAATGACATTATTATTATCATCCTAAGTTTAGTCAATACTTTTTTGCAAGGAGTGGACAAAGTACTCAACTTTTACTTGAACTTTTTTTACTGAAGAAAATGTAATATTTGTAGTAACATAGTCAAAAAACACCCCATTATAAGTAAAAGTCTTCAATTTAACATCTTACTTGAGTAAAAGTATGTAAATGTTCAAAAATATGAATGCAGAAACTTGGATCCTGTGAATATTATTATATATTTGTAGTAGTGTACAGTAGAGTAGTTTTACTGTTGGTTATATTGAGCTTATTTAAACTACACACTGTTTCAGCAACACCTCATTTTTTAATAAAGCTAATCTTACCTATGTTTTGTATGTGGACTCTGAACCTACAAAGAAAATAGCATAGCTGTCAAATGTAGCAGAGAAGAAATAATATTATCCACTGAAATGTAGTTCAATATAAAGTAGCTCAACTCAAGAAAAATACCGGTATGTAAAAAAATGGTACTTGGTTACATGTTCTTAGCTATTTCCCACTTTTTTGGTAGATGGTTCACTGAGATGTTCTGTTTGTAATACTTACAAGTTATTTTCCAAGGCTTATATCATCAGGAGAGCCACTGGAAGTCGAACTGGCTGGACAGGACAGCTTTGTGAAAGTCCCCTCCCTCAACTGACCTCTGCAACAAAAGCTGCCAATCCAAGAACAGGTGGTCCCTTCTGTTGGACAGGAATAAAAGGGACATTTGTCAGGGCCCTGAGAATCTCAAGATTTCTTTTGGTCTGCAGCTACAATCTGTTTAAGAGTTTAAGTGTGTGCAGTTAAGGACTGTCAGTGTGAAGTATTTCATTTGAATAATCTGCTTTGGGAGTACACAATGGCAGCACGATGAGAGCAAAGATTATATGCCGTGTGGTATGTGTGAACTCACATTCCTAATGCACTGCCATCCACATGCCAGCCCTGCTCGACCTCACTCTGAACCAGGACATGTGACTTCTCGTTCTGCCTTATTGTTTAAATTAAACGAAAGCGTGTAGGGCTGTGAAAACCCTGAAAACCCTGAAATGCGACAGTATCTACCTCTACTTTGTGTCTGTGCGCCCTCGACTCGTTGAACTCAGTTTGAACGGTTAAACACAACCTTTTTAACAGTGCAGCGGTGACTTTTGTAAACTCGCGCCCGATTGGTCCGCTCAAATACAACGCCATCTGTGATTGGCTGAGAGTGTCCTGTTGACCGAAGGTGGACTCCCAGAGAGTCGGGAACGCTGAAAGCAAAAAATTCCAGCTACAAAACTACACCATGCGCCTCCCCTGAGTGGGTTTGGAGTAATCACCGGGAAGCTGTTTGTACTCAAACTATATTAAATTATGACAACGTCTGACCATCTTGAAGTTCCCACGCTATGATTTTGCTGTGTCTACTCGCTTTTACGGACAGCCGTCGCCGCTGTTGCCCGCCTGTCGTGACTCTTCACAACTACACAGGTAACTTTGTTTTAAGTCCAGCCGTTAGCATGGATGCTAACCGCAGCGTTAGCACCCTGCTGCCGCGGTTGGTTTGGTTGCTGGTTGCCCACTTTACACGCTTTACAGGTCGCCTTCACAAAGTACTTCACGTGGAAAGTGGCTACAGCGTCTCCTGTCGCCCCTTCAACCTTTTTATCGCTTTTGTATTAAAAGTTAACAAAGGAAAAGCTACTTTTGTGGGTCGCTCGAGAACAACAGCTCGACACGCTGTGCTCAGTTGACCATCGATCTCAAACAAGAGAAATTCAAATTCGCCATCTCTAAATCAATTGAGCGGTGGGTTTCTTATCGAAAAACAAAGAGCATAACGAATTTAAGTGACTTGTATTTTATAATGTCGCTTTTAAAGGTGCGTTGTAACTTAATTTCAAACGTGACGGACCTCCATCTCGCCCTGCCTCCTGCCTGTGGTCCACTTGTTGCTGGCCATTCATTATGCAGTGTTGACTCTCCACGTTGTTGTGCTTCGAGCTGATGACAACAAGCCTAAATTGTTGATGCGTGAATAATGCGGCGATGACGTGCTTTGTCACATAGCTGCCTTCAACAACAAAAACTCAAGGTGATACCTCTCTTAAGTCCACATTCAGCTGTGACGACCTTTAGTGGCTCTGTTAACGAACTTGCGCTCGCATTTAATCATACAGCGTTAGATGTTATCACTCCAAGTTAGGCTGTTTCCCATCATCTCAGTGTGAAGGTTGGTTAAAACCAGACACACAAACATCAAGTCAAAAACAGCGTTGTGTTAGGACCTGTTGCATAATGTTGATTGTCCAGAATTAAGCACGGATGGTCTACTATTATGAACAACTGAGGTATTCACTCATGTTGTTTTACAGACCCTTGAACAGTGTCAGAGGCCACATCAGAACAGTCAATTTTAAAGAAATCTGCCTGTAATTTAACAAAACAAAATGCAGCCATGACACGTCTCTTTCCCTTCTCTTACTGTGACAGATGGAGTAAGACATGAAGCAAGGATGGAGATGTAAATCGGACACAGTGGAGCATACTTTCTTGCATTGTGCTGGAACTACCTTTTCGATGTGGGCGTTTGCGGAAAACAGGATTTTAAGTCAGGTTGAATGATGGCATCACGTTGGGTTCATGAGGATGATGAGAGGCAACAAGCAAGGTCTTCTTTCTGTGAGGTAAGCACAACAGCAACAACTCAAACCACAAGCTTTGTAGAGTATTTGTAGAATGATTCATTATATTTTTTTTAAATGGTGATCATGAACGTGATTTTTGGAGCAAGTGACTCTGGTTTCTGAGTGCTCCCTCCCTCAGTTTGGTGTTGGTGGGGGGAGTAATGTGTTTGACATTTTGGCCCAGCTGTTTATGCTTGTAACAACTGTTGGATTGTTTTGCTCTTTGTCTCACCAGTGCTTCAATATTTTGGTTCTTTTTGGCAATCATAGGCATCAGATTTATGTCAGAGGTTTGTCCATGCCTCCATTTAGTGTTTTTTGTTTTCTTGGGTTGGTCATTGCAGATAAAGAGATCAAAAGACAGGTTTCAGCCGCAGAACAGCATTTAATTAGATTTGAAATTTTAATCAGACTCATCACTTTAGGAAGCGGGAGGAGACAATGGCGTTGAACAGTTTATTCAAAAGCCGTTCTTTCAGATTTTTAAGCTGTGACCCCTGTAATACCAGACGGGACGCCATCTGCTCCTCTGAAAGCTTGTTGTCTGAATGAAGACCTTCGTGGTAGACTAGGTAGTACTCTCTGAAATAGAAGGGTACCTATTTATAGAATCTATAGTTTTCTTTCATTCGCTCTATTGCCTTTAATCTAATATTCAATTCTCAATTGAAGCCTCTCTGCTTTTATGTAAATAACCTGTTAATGAGGGATGTAAAGCTCCTTGTGTTGTCACTTCTAACAGACCAGTACTGAATTTGATTTTAGATCATTGAACAGAGCTCAGGGGAGCTAATGATAGCTTGGTAGTCCACAAGATATTGAATTAGTAACAAGTAATAGACTCAGTCATACTGAGTTTGTTTTTAATTCATTTATATTCATGATTTTGTTTCCAGAGCCCCGAAAATACACATTTGTTATTTAAACACAGCTTGAGCTCATTTAGAAGTCATACTGCAGAGACAGCTTGTGTTGCATCCTTGCCTTTTTCATTCACAACTAAAAAAACAAACTCAGATGATGAGCTTACCTTTGTTAGCACAACCATCTGGATGCTGCCCCTTAGCTTCTAAATGAGTTAGTGAATGAATCTAACCACACCCAACAATTCTGATGCAGAAAATGTGCTCTTATACCCAAAAGGCAATATGCAGTTGTCAGTATTATGAAACATGTAGTTAAAAGACATAGCAGAAAGTGTTCCCTTGTTGCATTTTAAAAATCTTTTGCATAAAACATAAGTAACCTGTTTTGGATATTCTTTTTTTTAAATGTTAGTGCAGTGTGAGGACAAACCTCAGCACAGTGCAGTCAGTGGAAACCCTTCTTTCTTTTAGCAGTCCTTCTAATAAGGCTACCACACAAACCAATTCATGTGCTAATTTTGAGCCGGAAACCCCCTGGAGACTCTGGTCCTGGGATTTTCTGGAAATCATGACACTGAGCATTTAATGACTTAAGAAGTTCCCAAAGTGGATGTTTTTTTTCACTTTCCAAATGTATTTTTGCATAAAAACAACCTCAGTTGACAGCGTATGTTCATCAGAGATGTTGATGATAGATGGGTGTGCATTTTGTTTTTATTCAGAGAAGCATGGCATTGTTGCAGGAAGAGGATTGGTTACTGTCTTAAATGTAGTGAAGCACAGACGGAGACCTTCAACAAAATAACATACAATTTTACCCTGTTGCATCACAGAAAATAGTATTTAGTGATATTTAGAAAATGTGTCTGTATTTTTCTGAGGAACACATTTGACTCTGGCTGTCTGTTAGCTTGTCCCTGTTGTCTCCCAATAGTCGCTGCTTTCATGCTTGGAAGACAACACTTCATTCATCCTTCTCTGATAATACAGTACTTAGTCACACAGTTTTTTCTCTTTTGACCCTTTCACAACCATTGGCCTGGTTGATAAAGTTTTGTATATACTGTATTGTGCTGGTAACAACTTGATAGAGAAACGATGTATTGTTTAAATTAAGATTTTTTTCTTTGACTTTTGTTGGTGGTTTTAACTCCCCCCCCCCACCCCCCATACTGGAGTGTTTGTCAGCAGAGTCGACAGAATAGTACATGGTGTTCAAACATAATAGCTGAATCCAAATAGCAGACAGAGTTGGCTTAATGTCTGCTTCCTCTGCTTGAGTCCTCTGGTCAGATATTGAGTTATCATTACAGAGATTTGTTGTATCTGCTAGTGTGTGATATGTGTGTGGCAGCGCTTTCTGCATCCTCTAAGGAGCCATCTGGTATCAAACTATATCATGTGGCACATTTGCGTTTCTTATATGATGATTAGACTTGTAGGTTTTTCTAGGATTCATAATACCTGAACACCAGCTTGTTATCCTCCAGTGCAATGACAGAAATGACAGTGGAGAGAAATTAATTACTGTTTTGGATGATGAAGCATGGTCCATATTTAGCACCGTACGGGGCTATTGACAAACAGACCCCCCTGTCCCCACAATCTTGGCCTCATTAAAGCTCAGCGTTTATCTCATTTAGGCTGGCTGCCTTTTACAGAACCCCCTGCGCAGGCATCGCATGGCTAACTGATGGCAATCGGAAGGGAAAATTGACCTTCAATTGGATAGAAGAAGTCTGTTACTTCCTGTGGCCTTTTGGTTGTGTCTGTGATGTCTCAGGGGAAAACATAAGAGATGGGCTATGTGAGTCACTTTTTCCTCATTGCACCGTTTCTGTGCAGTAAATCCATGTAATCTTGAATCCATTCCGGCCGGTCGAAGTGTTCAATGCACAGCTTTGGTAAAGCTTTGTTAGAGAAATTACTAAACAGCTGTGTTTCTGAAATTGCTCCCTTCAGGGAACCAGTGGCATCAGTAATTTCATCCTACAGATGAGAGTGGGATGTTTGCAGTCCAGTCTGATTGGTTAATGCTGCTGTGGACAGTTGACTTGTCACTACAGCACTAACTCTCTTTGAGAAGGCATGGTTGATGATGCACTGATGTTAATTCATTCAGTGTTACTGTTTCCAGCAGATGCAGTGTGGCATCCATATGTTTTATTCAGTTGCTTCTGGGTGATTTTGTTTTTCCTGGGCATTTCAGGCAGTGTGGAAGTGCGTATCTTTTTGTGTGTGTATTCACATTAAGGATAATTGAATTAACTCCTCCTATGCTGGTCCACAATTTTGGTTTCAGTACATGTCTAAGACAGACCTTTTTGGGTTGGCAGTGTCTTTGTCCAACACAAGACCACCAGAAAGTGGTCCCAGAAAAAGAAATGGTCATATAGTTCAATCAGTGTTTGTTTGACGTATTATACAGGTACATTATAAGCATCACAAAGATAATATTTCTAGCCTAATGTTTTCGATTTCACCATACTGGGCAAGTGTTCATACTATTGTGTCCAGTCACTTTAGTAAATGAGGTCTACTGCCTGAACCAACATGTATGAAATATAAATTATGAGTGTACATATCAGTTTTAGTAATAAATAGATCATTGCCTGGCTGTACAGTAAAATACAGCACTGTTACAGAGCTACCATGGAAGTGAAGTCACGTTTTCACATTTCAGACAATGATGCTTGAAGAATTTTAATGAAAAAGCATTTTAGAAAGACATCCTGCATGAACAGAAGCCACAGGACTATTCCGTGTCTTTTTTATATGTTTCAGCTAGAAGTGTGGCACGCACACCATGTATCTATGAAGGCTGAGTAATGATGCTCCTAACCTTGTCTTGCACTACAAGGCTGGAACGCCCTGGGCTCACCAACGGCCCCCTGTATCATTATCTTAGGCTTTTCACAGTTAAGTGCTTGGTTTGGACGGGATGTGGTGTAGAATGTAGCAGCCCACAGAGAACTAGGTTTCTTCACATTTTAAGGCTGTGTACATATGTGATGTTTTTAGAGCTGATGTCATGTGGCGCTTGTAGTGTGTCATTTGGTGACATCAGCAGAGGTTTTTTAAACATACAGGCCATGCAGTCTGGTTTCATAATATTTGTTAAGAATGAACGAGGTGGAAATTCCAGTTTCTTTTTCAGTATGCACTTAGCCTCTAGATATCAACATTTGTGGTGCGTGTACAGCTGTGCATGTACGGTGTTTCCCCTAAAATGTCTGATGTTGGTGGGAGGTACTGGTTTGCTTACCCTCTAATCTCTGCGGTGGGGGAACCACAGATGTAGTCACCTTATAGTCTCCCAGAAAATGACCACATGTACTCTGGACTTAACATGTCACTTAATATGGTGGTATACACAGTGTACCATTTGTCAAACAAAAGTACATTTTGAAGAGCTTCAATAAAAGGTCTAAGTTGGTAGCCACAGCTCAATCAACTTTGCTACACTGCGAAAAGCATGTATGAAAATGTCTTACAAAATTGACTGTAGCTCTTCATTACAGGCATCTCAGTGCAATTGTGTGATAGCCATGCATGTAGAAGAAAGCAGAAATCTACTAAAAATGGCAGCCTTAGATCATGTTGTATTGGTGCTGTTATGTGTTCATTCATTATTTGGGGCATGTGTTTACAGGATTCATATTGAAGACTTTTAAAAGGGGTACAGTAATGTCCATGAACACCTGTGCACTCTAGTTTTTAGCAAATATCACTGAAACAGGAGTAAATATTGCATTTTTTTAGGGACTGTTTTCAGCAGCGGATTAATTCACATTTGGTGTTCTTGTGAATATTTATGGCAGCAGCGTGGTGTAAGAGGATTACCCCAATGAACAGAAGTGATCGTGTTCATCATAAGGAAGGAACATCTCAACCAGTCAGTGTATTTTTATTTGTTTCAGCAGGATAATAGACATCTGTGGCACAGAGGAATAATCCACAGTATATCATGCATTGGCTACACAGGCATTATTTGTTTAAAGGATCAGTTAATTGTTGGTTTAGTTGTTTCCTGGGAGATCTGTTGGCAAAAAATATATGGGATATCATCAGGCTAAACTGAGATCTGGTGGTTGAAATTAGTTTTCCGCCTCTGAGGCACAGGACTGGTCCCAGTTTAAATCCAACAGCAATCCAGCAGAAGAACAAATGCCTTCTGAAAACTCTCCCCCAGCTGCCTCACCCAGTGCAAATATCAGTCTAGCATTCTAGTGATTCATAAATGGCTGAGAGGCATTCATTTGTGGGCAGCAGACGATAGGTGTGTATTTTGACATGGGTGTGCTTTTCTTTGTAGCCCCTTTTTTCACAACTAATCTCATAATTTTCTCCTCTTTTGTCTGATTGATTCCCTTTTAACCTCTTGTTACAGTTATTTGAAAGCATTATTAATGTGGTCTGTCAGGTTTATACTGGAGCCTTGCCTTGTTCTCCATCCCAACTAATATCTTTTTAAGGATTTTTTTAAATTAAATAAGAGGAAAGGGAAACTATGAGGGAAATGTTGGTCTGGAATTTACTGATCTGGAAAGTCACAGCGGTATTAACTACGCAATGATAACACTGCTTGGCATGCGTCTGTCAGGAGGCCCACACCCCTCCACATCTAAAGATCAGAGGGTTGGAAATTGCCCCGTGCACTGGTTGCTAAATCAACTCCAGTAGACTGGGATTGGCTCAAGCCGGAGACATGAGGGGAGCAATGCAGGCATTTCAAACATCCAGTTGATCTATTGTCATATCACCAGAAGTGCCTCTCCGTTTCTCCCTGGATTTGAATGTGTTCTAGTGGTGTTAAAGCACCCAGGGATCGTACAGACACAGACTACAACATGGAGGTGACGGTATCACAGTACAGCTCAGGTTTGGTTAGACAGTAAAACCTGTTTCGCTAGTTTCATCCAAATAAATGGGTGTCAGCTGTACCTGCTGCTCTGTTTCCCAGCCAGGCACACTAGTACTGTGCTCTGTACCGTATTCACATTTTAATGCCTTATATGTGTTCCAGCAGCTCCGGTTGCCACTTAAAATGCACTTTGATCCAAGTAGTTAATTTTACTGCCTCTTTCAGGAATATATGGTTGAAAAGCAGGTTGTTAGTTGCTGAGAAGCTGTAAAACATTTTGCAAAGAATAACATGCTTCAAATTGGTACAGACCTCCAGGCACACAATATATTTCCAATGAACCATTGAGTGCGAGGCTGAAAGTTCATCCTGTGACGTATTCAGAGCAATTGGTCAGGATATTGGTGGTTTTAAGTTGGTGTGATGAAACTTTTAGTTGTGTTTGTTCATTGAAATGTGGTTTGGCTCATTCATTGCTCCCTGCATCAGCTGCATCATGTGGGAGAGCTGCTCAGATTTATTTATTTCTCTTTCGATCAAAACATTCAAATCAGATTTGTGGAATTTTTGTTTAGTTTTGCAGCAGCATTTATCACAACTAGACAAACCTCTTGCAAAGTCTTTATTTATCTTATTTTTGCACCGTTTATGTTAACATGCAGGTAATTCACCCTGATTTCTGACATTTCACTCAATATATCTGCCCAGGCAGAGATGGCGTGAATGCAAGCTCATCAAATTCCTCACATTGTGGGGGATAGTCTATGGTTCACGGGGGAGGGGGAGGGTTTGTTTGAGACAGGGTGAGGAAAATACTTTTTCAGTGTGGAAATACAAGACTGTTTGAAAAGAGGTGTTCCTGAAAGTCCTTCTGGAACAAGGAATATGATATGGGGAGATCTGAGTAAAAGGGGGGTGTTGCTGCACACACGATACTACAAAGGTGCAAGGCTATAAATAGCCAGTAAACACAAGGGTGGGTGTCTAATGCCTTGAAGCCTGACATGCTCTGCTCTCCAGCTGTGAAAATAGGATATCATGACTTGACTGTAAACACTGTACAGCCAGTTATGTTTTTCAAAAGCCCAGTGCCCTCTAAACCATGTCCAACTGTAATGAATGACTGATGGTGTTAATTCACACCAACTTCACTGAAAAGCTGATTTGTTGATATGTGGCTCTATTTTTGGTGTAGTTTAAGGAACATTGTTTTTGGATTTCAGAATTGGGGTTTTCCAGCATTTGCACTTTCAATTTCAAGATTTCACTGCTGCATGTTTCAGCAGATATCCGTCAGATTTGTAAAAGTGAAAGTACAAATACTTAATTTCTTTTCCTTTCTCTCGGTGTAGAATGAATCTCCAGAGTGGAGAGGCATGGCTGATTCTGCAGCAGGACAATACCCAACAGAAGAGGAGTTCTCATGGCCAAGACCTAAAACCGTGCTTTTGTGTCGAACTTCCCAAGGGTTCGGCTTCACACTGCGCCACTTCATCGTCTACCCACCGGAGTCAACCGTGCACTGCTTCCCGGTACAGTTTAGCATTATATTTATTGTTATCACTTCTCAGTGGCTTTCCTGAGTTTCATACAATTGAGCACTACTTGCTTATCATGTACGATAACACCGAGTCAACAAAAAGCCTGACACCTAGATTCTGTGACCATGAACAACAAAGTCATTCGAGCATTTCTGTGTTTATACAGGAGGAAGATCACGGCCGCAGAGGTAAGCATAAAAACTCAGCCGTTCCTCTTCATGCCTGCCCTTCAGCACTGCTGAGTCAGAGCAATGCCTCTGACTTCTGATGACTCTTAATCCATCCGCTCTTTAGCTCTTTTTGCTTCCTTATGCGATGAAAACAATGTAACTCCTGTGTGTCACTGACCTTTGTGGAGGCATGAAAGGTTTGGTCAGCACCACCTGTTTCTGTCCTGCACTGACCCACCTCTTCATATTGTTTCACTTTGTTGTTCTTGCTGCTTTTCTCCCTCACCATAAAAAGGCTGTCAGAAAGAGATGGCCTCAGTTTTACTGGGCTGTGTGTGTTTGACCCTCTTTCCCCTTGTTATTTTCATACCATGGGTTTTTTTCTCTCTTCATAAGAGACAAACCTCTCATCAAACCACTGGCAGAAGTTGTTGATTTGTTTGAATACAGAGTTGCACCTTGAATACCTTGTGCAGCATAACTAACTAAAGATATGTTATATGTTATATAGATATGTTTTGGTTGCGACTCTTTGTCATTTTTCACAAGAACCCAAGCAAAGCTAGTGGACAGCAGCCATTTCCCACAAATTCTGTAAAGTGATCTTCCAGGCCCTTAAAATAACATAAAAAGTGTGGCCCTTAAAGGTTAAACTTTGAAATGATTCTTCATGAAAGGTGGAAAAAATGTACTGTACTTTAGATTTTCCAGTCAGGAGTTAGTGAGATCACTGAGGTGATATCCCATTAGCTTATTGGAGGGGTCTTTGTTTAGTCCTTTGCTCTTTGTTGACCTTGAGGAAGTTGCTGTCAGTGGAGTTCATCCAGACAGACGTCAGTAATTCAATAAACCAGTTATTTTCCTTGGAGAGAGAAGTTGTGCAGGAAAATACATTTAACGTGTTGTGCAAGTGAATTATTATTTGCACAAGTAGCCTCTGTACTATCATTACACATTGGGAAACCCCATAAATCTGTTTCAAGCTTCCTCACTGCTTGTCATGTATGGCTGTAAAATGGATATGAGTGATACTAACAAAATCAAGTATCACAGTATGTTTTATCTAATACCACAATATGTATCGACAGAATTGAATTGTAGGATTATCGGTGGTTTTGAGAAGAAATTTTCACATGAAAATTGATAAAGGAAAAACATTCGTAATGTGATATGGTGACACACACAGGTAGAGGCCTTCATAATTCATGACTCACACACAACACTATAGTCAGTCAAGCGCACATATTTACGTCACATGACTGTAAAGCAGCCTTTTTTTAAGTCAGAAACACTAAGCACTATTAGCCAAGATGATTTCTTATGTCATATCACGGTGTTGATGTTATAACACTTAATCACCCAGCTGTAGATGTGGGTTGATTAACTGTGTGGTGCAACAGATCATGTGGGCTGTTGCGCAGTATGATACGAAGACACCACTCATTAGAAAGCAGACATCATGGATCACATGGTCATCTGCACATACTTGCTGACACGTTGATAATGATAATTGTTGCTTTCCTCCAGTTAAATCCTGGATGGAATGTAAGTGGTTGTGTGTACACAGTGAATTGTGTTGATACGTACAAACACACATATCCAGTAAGGCACAGACAGGCTGTTAAAAGTCACAACATAGCCTTTTATCTAAAGAGGCTGCTCTAAATAGTAAATGACTTAGGTTTTCTACAGCATCTGTCCATAACCACATGATGAAATGGTATTGTTGTGTCTCCGGTCTAATTTTGAATCGATTTCCGTGACAGCAGGCAAATCATGGAAAGAGCTCGCACACAGAGTTTGCTCATCATCTAAATTTAAACTTCATGTAACAGGACAGGAGAGCCAGCTACCATTAAAGTATTTATGTTTTTTGTCACACAGAAACTAAAACTGAATACACAGACCCTTTAGTCTGGAGCTTTTTTGCTTTGGACCGAGTAAGCCAGAGAATATTAAGGAATCCTGACTGTTGCATAATGCGGGACACAGGGGCTCGTAGGCAGTGAGCCAGATTTGAAGAAAGAAAAAAAGACGACCTGGGATCATTTTAAGTCCAGACTGAGCTCGCTATGTCACAGTACCACACCAAAGAAAGAGAAATGCTGGCTAACAATAGGCATCAAAAGGAAGAAGGCGAGAGCTGCACATGCATACCTCTAATGCTGCCTTTTTTATTCATAAATTGATTTTTTTTTTGGCACTCTCTTCAGGATAAAAATTCCCTTTATCTGATACATTTGGTCGATGGGACAAGTTGCATTTGTCTCCAATGTGCCTCTGCCTAACTTTAATTAGCATCTAGATCCTCTGTACTGTGAAAAAGCACAATGGTACCATTGATTATTTGCAAGATTCAAGACTTAAAATTTAAAGTAGCATGCAAAGAGGCAGCCATGTCAAAGAGCCATATTTAATCCATCAATGCACCACATTTTTGCAGATAGAAATTATTTTTTTTTTGAGTCAGATTGACTTCATAGAAAAGACAAGAATGAGACTATAGAATTGGAGGGTATTCTTATAGCAGTAGTACCTGCTAAAGAAATTAATGAGGTCTTTGTGTTGATCACCGTTTGATACAACTGATGGTTCAGATGAAGTGTCGTTTTAATGTCAAGAAGGCAATTTGTGCCAAAACGTGGATTTATGATTTAAAAACATTGCATGAGAATTACGAGTGTTGCGCTCTCATCCGTCCACAGCGCTGCACCACCGTCAATTCGCTTATTGTATTAGTCTGCTGCTTCCCAAGACAAAGCTCTTCTGTCACAACTCTGGGGTCAAGTTTGGGTGCACTTGTGATCTAATATTTTCTTGTCAACTCTTCCATCTTTCACACGGAGAGGGGCTGTGCTTTGCCTCAATCACAGCTGCCATTTAGCCTGTCTTTGCTCTGAGTGCTCATTGTGTACAGACACACAAACATGTTGTCAGTGTTTGTTCTGGAACAAGATAATTTTATGAAGCCTTCCTTGTTGATTTAAGTTCAATTTTTACTCTCAAATCATTCTGCAATATTTTTTAAAATAGTCTTCATGAGCCAACTGTAGGCACTTGAGGCACATTGTGCTCTTTATCTCCCTGTGTTCGCCAAGTGATTAAAATAGTGCAAATGAAACCTGCCAATGTTTTCATTTGCTTGTGCAGGATTTTCTCAGGTTTTAAAGGAGCACCTTTTTGCATGTCTGTACTGAACACACAGAGATGAAATTGATACTGATCTAGCCAACACAAAGCATTTCCCAAAATGTCGAGTGTTTCTTTAAAAATGTGGCGACAGTACTAGTTAGGTGGTGACATAATGCATGATGTCTTTGGCTGGGTGGTGCTGCAGAGTATAAAGAAATAAAGACATTTTTAATGTGTAGACACGTTCTTCTAGAGCAAATATGAATCTAGTCAGACTGTTTTAGAGTACCATAAGAAGAAAGCACCATTGTACATAATGTACAGTTAATGTTTTTTAGGTGTATGTTGAAGAATACAGCATATTAATGCATAAATGTTTGGGTCTTCTCTGTACATTATCTCATGTATCTCAAGGTGGCAGAGGCATAAACAATGAGTTCCTTCACTGTACACTTAAATGTTCACAGTAGCTCATGAATGAACAGCTTTGTTGTGGAGATTGTAATGCAGTTTTATTGCACGCCACCAGAGGGGGCATGTCTTACTGCTGTAGTTACATGGAACTCCTGTTGCAGTATTACATAATTTGGATCCCAAGGATGTGATTCTGCATGAGTAATCTCATGTGTGGAAAAAGAAAGAAAAATGGAGGCACAAGCGTGTCTGTGTTTGTGAGGTTTTCACAGGTTTCGATTAATTAACCATTGACTTGTGTCTCTTTTTCCAGTGCCCAAAACACAAAACATTCAGAAATAGGTGGTGATATTGTGTCTTTCAAAGGGCCCAAAGTCATGTTCCTCATTAATGTATGTTTTGACTGACTCACAAATGTTTAACCTCCTTCATTGATAGTGTCAGGAACTTTTAGTACATATTCTTCAACGGACACTCGTTATCACAACGGCCCCCCCAGCCTCTGTAGTTTGTGAGCCACCGTGCGCTGACTCACTACCAGAATGTTAACTACTGGGGAAGGATTCTAGCCACTCTTTGGCTGTGCCCAGAGCTATTTCTCAGTTTATAAGGAAAGAGTGGGAGTTTTGCAGCTGAACACACTGTCACTCTACCTTCTCTCAGTCTGTCTTTCTATCACCCCCCCACCCCCCTTTTCTTTCTTTTTTTTCCTGCAGCCATGCAGCTGCTAGGAGACAGGAGCAGCATGAGCAAACAGGTTTTCCTCTCTTTAGCTGCTTTTATCCACCTCCCTAAAACCACACCATTTCCCCCTATTGAGATTTTTCTTTCCTCTGAACCAATTAATGATCATGTCTATTCAAAACTGGTGTAGTGTGGGCAAGCTCTGGCCAAACCTCAGTCTGTCATAATGTTGATTCACATGCCTCCAAGTCTTGTGACAAACCTCCCAGTTTCTCTCTCATTCTCAAACAGCCATTCTCTCTTCTCACCTAAATGTCATGGAACAATTTACTGCTCAGTCTGGTACTCATTGGTAGGGTTTTGTGTAGTTGTTTTTCACATTTCAGGTTCAGCCTTGGTGCAAGTGAGAGGTTGTAAATGAACCTTCAGTGTAGCACTTCTTTTATCAAAATAAGCTGTTTTCTGGGGTTTTAATTTCCTTGCTTCATTTTGAGTAAAAAGAAACAAACCAAATGCCTCTTTTCAGAAGGTAAAACAAACATATTTGCATACATTTTCTGCTTTTATGTGTTTGCATTGTTTGTTTGTTATGTAATGTATATTGATCTGTTTCTTTTCATTAGGGAGACAACGGAATAGGCTAGAGCCGATGGACACCATTTTTGTGAAGCAAGTGAAGGAAGGTGGCCCTGCGCACGGAGCTGGGCTTTGCACAGGTACTAACCAATCATCAGTCAGTCTCCTTTATTAATCAAAACTTGCTACATGTTGACTGAGTCTGTAAATATCAGGAAGTTCTGACATTACAACATCCCAGGCTTAATCCAGTAAATGATGTCATGCAGAGCAGAAAACTTCCTCTGAGCTTGTGCACTGATGTTTTTGAGTGTTGCAAGCAAAAAGGAAAAAAAGTGCAAGGGGTGCAGTTTTCAGTCATAGTCTGAAAGTATTCCTGCTGTGAAGCAAAACATTAGTCAGGCCACGCAGTTGTAGGAAAGTGCTCTTTTAGTGCTCCTTTATTGGGTAGATACCTCTGTGTTTCATATTTCAGTGCATGCAGGAAACCATTAGCACTGCTGTAAACTTCAACATCAGATTACTTGATGCTTTCTTAAGACAAGCAGTTTTTTTACTACCCCTCTCTGTTACTGATGGCATTATCACTGTTTTTTAACACCTATCAGGTGATCGACTAGTGAAGGTGAATGGAGCAAGCATCATTGGGAAAGCCTATTGTGAGGTTATATCCTTGATTCAAGACAGGTGACGTTTAATATATTCTTTTCTAAACTTTTATGGATTATTCTTGCCAGTTGCTGTTTTTTCCCTGTTTTAAATTTCTTTTTGTTCCCCAACAGTGGCGACTTTCTTGAACTTTGTGTGATGCCAAAAGATGAGGACATACTGCAACTGGTAAGTTTCTCATTCCTGTTGTCTAAATTCACGTTACCACTCTTTTTAAAACAGAAATTGCTCCCCATTTCTCCAGTCCCACCGTCGTTTTCTTAACATCTGATCTCACAGCTGCTCTAGTTTTAGGTGTTCATGTTGGGACTTGAGTCATGAGATGCAGGCAGCCTGCTTATCCCATCAGAGCTCTCTATCTAGGCCTCCTAATCAGGCCAAAGCAGCATTTCTGTCCTCAACCTCCTGCTGACACTACTGCTAAAATGACCTAATCGGATTGGTAGAGCAAGAATTATCTAAAATACATGCATATTATCATGGACACATCTCTCTGTGTAAATTATATGTTATGATTTGCAAAATACACAAAGGTGAGTGTATTTTGCTAAAAAGATGCCTCCAACTTAGGTCTATGTGGAATAGACCTACATTGAAGAGCTGACTTGTAGAAAAGTTGTTGTGCTCATTACTCAGGTTATGTCTTCTGACCATACTTATGCAATATAGATCACTGCCTCACATGCTGCACTACACGTGACAGCCTCAGTGGTTTGTGACTACTTGACTACAATTAATTCAAAAGAACCCAAAAAATTTGAAAGGAGATTCATTTTGCATGGTTTTCAGATGTGCAGTAAGTCTGATTGATGTAGACCATCAGACCCTGAATGGACCCCCTTTACCATAGCTAGTTAAATGGAAACCCAACAAGTACAATAACTGAAAAAAGTTCTTTTTCTTGAACTAACGTTTGTGTCGCCATCATCAGGTGACTCTGTAGTGACATGTTCTCTCCATAATGACTGTGGTATCTGTGACAGCTTTTCAAGAAACAGTTTGCTAACATAGTTGCTGTTTGTAAGACACCAGAGTAGTTGGCTTAAGAGAAGTGGCAATGACACTTAACTTCATGGCAGTTTAAAAATAACTTCAAATGTTTATGTCATACATATTAGCCGCATATTTTCAGCAGTAAAAATCTTTGTGTGGTGAGAACCACATTTTGTCTTTCTAGTTTGGCTACTCTTATATTTTTTAGTCAATAAAATTTCAGTTTGTTGGACCCATATGCAGGCTTTTTGACTAGGGTTAGATATTAATGCTATATTAAGTTAATTGTCCTATTAAAAAGGCTGTGTTCATCCCTGAAAAGGAATATTCAAATGTCTGTCTTGTATAATCCATCCCTAATCCAATTAGCCTTGATATAATGTCTTCATTCTAACTGTGCTCTACCAAAGAAAATGTGAAAATGTTCATTTCAAATGCAGGTTGCCTGTCCCCAGATACTATTTCCAGTGGTGAGATAAGAACTCATACCTGTGAGCATGTTAGATCTCCTCATTAACCTTTTATGCGTGCTGCAGGCAGCTGTTTGGAACTACTGTGCATTCTGCACATTCAGGGCAAAGCGAATGTGCACTCATCTGTTCCATATCTATAGCAAGTCACATTAAGTGCTTTGTCAGGATGCTCATGAATCTTCTCCCAAAGGCTTATTGTTATCGGTCTGTTTATGAATTACATAATTGAAGAGCTTGGCTGTTTGCTTTACCTGAAATTTTCCCTTGTGGTTGCTTTATGTCCAGATTGAATCCTCACAGTTAACTTCATAGGTGAAGCAATGAATCATTTAGGAGTATTGCTTCCAGAATTGCAATATCAATATTATTGTTGCAACCAGTAATCTGTCTAAGCACCACACCCTGCCAAATCTATGCAAATAGTCATTTGTCTAAAACATTTAAAACATGGTATCATTGCTCTTTATTATTTTGAGTCCGAATTAAACTAATTTCACAGAAAAATAAAATAGTTTTCACATCCACTTAACCCCCTTCTTTATTTACCGTGAATTTTCTTCCTTCTTGTAACCAATGGAGTGATACTCCACCCCTCTTCCATGTTAAATCCTCCCCCTCTCTTGCCATTTTTTACTCTGTACACATTTAAGTCCACTCTATCTTACATGTGGGTTGTGATAACTACAGCCACAGTATTGCATGGTAAATGACCAGCAGCCACCCAAAAATATCTATTAATGTAAGCAGGCAAACTGATGAGGGCTGTCCACAAGAACAAGAGGATTATCAGAGACACTATCAGGATGACATTACACTGTAGGAGGCAGCACACACCGACTGCTAGGAGACAGGCAGCAGTTGCTTAGCAAAGAGATGAGAGAGTGTACATTCGGAAAGCAAAATAAGGGAGGGACCTGGACGCTAGGAAAGCAGAGGAAATACAGAGCAGGGAAAAAAAGAGGGAACAGCATGAATGATGAGCTGCGACCAGTAGATAGAATCAGCTGACTGCCCTGTGTTTTGAACAGGTTGATGCTAAGGGAAAAGGAGAGAGGAGGAAGGAGTGGGAGGGGGAGCTGTACCATCAGAGCTGAATGTATAATCAGCAGCTGCTGCTTCTGTCATGTGAGCAATAGCAGAGGGAGGGAGGGAGAGCCATAGACTGGAGGCACCTTGTTCAGTTAGCGTAATATTCTGGCTGAAGATAGATAGAACCATGGAGACTTAACAGCAGCATGAGAGGCAAGCTTCTGCTCCTGCCACCTCGCCCAGGACAGACTGGCACAGGCAGGTCGTAACATGGCAACCCTTGCCACATCTCTGTTTCTTCATCCTTCTGTACTGCTGCTGCAGCTCTAGTATATTTTTAGCATGTCAAGCCCAAGCATTGCTGTGGCTGATTTTTTTTTTTTAACAATGTGTGCATTTTGCTCTACCACCCTCTCTCCCTTGATTTCTCAACACTCTCCATTTCACATGCTGTAACGGCAGCCTTTTTCTCTGGAAACTACTAATCTGGTAAGCAAACAGCAGACTGGGTAGCCACTTGACGTTGACATGTTGTGCTTGCTGTCTCATTTTGCATATGTCATGCATGTCAGCACCGTTATTACAGGATGTACTCTTCAGTTATTCCCTTATTGCTGTTTAGCTTTTGTGGTTGACTGTTTAATGGTAAGCTCTGTGTTGGTGGTTCAAATGTGTAGACTGTAGAAATGGCCGATGGACTGCGCCTGCAGTACCTGTTAGATTGAGCACTTGAATTGGCATCCAGCTGGCATCTCAGTGAAACCTCGCCCCTACTTCATCCTCCCTGCCAGATGTCATTAGTGTGATAAAGGCCAGTGACCTCTGAACTCTCCTGCACGCGCATGCTTACAAAGGGAGGAGCCTGGCACTGATTGCCATGGCACTCACACAGCTTTATGTAAGATTGTAATTTGACACCAGGTAGCAGGATCAAAGTCTTCATACCTTCACACGGCTTTTTGCTCTCTACATGTTCAGTATGTTATGTGTAAAGCAAATATATGCAGTGAGACTCACACGCTTAAAGCAACCTCTAGCTTTAATTTTTTATCAATTGAAAATGATTTTATTAGTATCTGAATTGTAATAGTGTAGGCTTCCAATCCTTGGAGGATAATCAGGCAGGCTAAATATAGCGCTTTTTCTATGAGGGATGGGCAGCCTCCTGTCTGTCTGAGGTAAGAGTCTGTCAGTCTGAGGTGGGAAAATGAAGATACTGGTTACCTGTCAATGTCTATGTCAGTCTTTACTGCACATTGTTATGTTACCATGTTTGCTCAAATATGTTAAGTGTTAGCTACTCGATTTCCTTATCTAACTTGTGTATTGATTGTTACACAATCTTTGCTGAAAATGTCACAGTACAGGCTAAATATTGAGCTCCATACAAATAAACACCATTCCACATTTATCTTGTGACATTTGCAGTTAAAGTAAATGCTCATTTATTCTATAGACCAAAGGGTTTTTATTTTCTTTATATTGAAAATCACAGTTGTTGGGTAGCACCAAACCTCTGTTATGGAGAACACAGGTGGGAATATTAGAGAAAGACTGCTGTACCATGAAAATCTTGTTGGAAGCACCGTCCACTGTTGGCTCACATAGTGTATTATTATCAGTCATGGAACACTGAACAGTTCCATGAGAACTCTAAATAAGGAGCAGATGAAGACCACTGACACCCCTGAACTGCTAACGCCTCCGTTCACTCATACTGCAACATGCACTGCCCACACACATGCATCCGGTAGCATTTGTAATATCACGCTTGACTTCTCTGTAAGTGTCTAGTAGCACACTGTTGAATATTACACACACTTGGAAATGCAACTTGTACTACATCTGCTGTAACATTGCTTGTTGCTCTGTCTCTAGGCCTACTCCCAGGATGCCTACCTCCGTGGCCACAGCAGCTACAGTGGAAATGCCCGTCACATTCCTGAGCCACCCCCAGTATGCTACCCCAGAGTAGACTGTAAGCCTACGGGCATGGCCCAGGCGACAGACTCAGCAGAGCAGGTCTGCCGAGGGCCAGCTGCACCCCCTGACCATGGGTACCGCAAGGAGATCACCGTGCCTCCATCTCCTCCTCCTCAATCATATCCAAAAAGCCAGATGGCAGTGTGCATGCGCAACGACAGCGTGAGGACTGTGGTGGTTCCTCCTGACACAGCCCATATGGGGCGTATGGGTCCGGCACAAAGGATAGATTTTATAGACCCTGTGTTTGTCAGGGGCAGGCCTGGGTCTCTGGCTCAGTATCCTCACCCTCGAAAAGCTGATGTCTACCCCGGTGGTCCAGGAATGCTTCCATATGGAGGTCAGGCACCTCACTACCCAGCCAATCATCAAAACATTGATTGGCGCACTTACCAAACATACAGGGAGTACATTGACAACAAAGGAATCCATTCCCACGGTAGTCGGACTATCCAGGAGAGGCTTGACAATTTGCGAGCTACCAGTCAGACCGCCTTTGGCGCTGCTCATCACGTTCCCCGGGGAGACTGGGGACCTAAGGGGATGAGACGGAGGAGTACCTCCCATGAACGGTCATACCAAGGACCTCCACCCCACTTTCAGATTGCCCCACGCAGTGCTTCGCAGGACCGCATGAGCGTGGGCAAAACGAGGAACTGGCCGCCTCGAAGCATTTCCCAAGATGGCCTTATTCACAAAGCCCGGGCACACTCCACGGACTATGTTGACCCCACAGAGCTGGCTCATCCCAGTGAGAGGAGAGGAGGGTATGGAAGGGCGGACCAAGGTACAAGGCCCAGCAGGCAGTCTGTCCCCAGGCACGCCATGCTCTACAGGCCCTCTGTTGCATACAGCGGCGGCATGAGGGGGGCACCCAGCCCTGCCCTCTACTCTAAAGGACCAGAGCCTCTTCAGACCCGCTCCTCACCTATGCTTTCAGACAGAACCTTGCATTTCGGAAAGAGCACAAGTGCTGAGCATTCTCTTGCTGACCAAAGAGTTGCAGTCAAAGGAAACCATGCAGCCCACAATACCAAACAAGGCCTGAGCAGGATGCGGGCTGAAACCATGCAGCCTTTGGAGGCAGGCAGAGATGCAGCACTGGTAGGACACAGGTCTTCTTCATGCTCTGCCACGAAACAGATGCCTCAGAGGCCTAGCATCCTCAAACCACCTCACCCTGATTCCCAGAGTCAGGTAAACGGGCGAAGCCCAACAGAGACGGGGGTCGTTCTAAGAGAGAAGCCCCCCTCTGGAAAGAACCCCAGCCCTCTGCGGCACCCCTCTTACATTTTGGCTGTAACTGATGATGGAGCAGATTCCACAGCAGATGTGGCGGCATGCTGGCTTCCCAACGATGCACGTCGAGAGATACATATACGCCGCCTCGGAGAACAACGTCACACCTCGTGCTCCAGCAACCTGGATGAGTCTCTGGACGCCATTCCATTCATCGGTAAGAGAATAATCAGCTGTAAGCTTTGCCGCCCCATGTTGTCTTGGCAACAACAGCAGGCAGGAGTAACACGAGGCAGACTGGCAGTGCTGATACTGTAGCTAGTTGAAGGGCTTCCACCATATTTGCTAATAGAAGTCAGTTCAAAATAGATGGATGCAAAGGCATCTGTGGAGCCTGCAGACCTTTATAGTTTCATTGCTAATCTGATTCAGCACATTACTGGTGTGTATGTATACAGTACTGGGGAGGTGTTCAAAAACAAATTAATCTTCCTGGGACGATGTTATTAATCAGGGTTTGTGGCATTCAGAGAGGTTTTGTGGGATATTCGGCTTAACTGGGGCGGAGTGAAGAATGGCTTAAGCCTTTTGGAATATATTGAATTTCTCCGTTTAGTACATTGTTTTCTTGGATGGTCTCTCTTTGGGATGGATTGCATTATGGCTCAGTAGTCCCATAACGCATTTCCTGGTGATTAAATAGGTGTCATCTCAAAAACAACTGTCTTACCATGCACATAACAAGTGCTGGCAGTTCTTTGAACGGCACTTTCCAAATATGTTGTGTTCATTTTCTTTTAGAGGTTATCAGAATTCTTGTCACTGCTTTGTTTCAAGCTTTGGAAATGGCACCAAACACATTTCTAAACCTAGTCTGAATTTTTCAGCAAAGATCTTCAGTGTATTCAGTTTGTTTTAGAGAATGTGTTGTAATCACTTCAGCAGTGAGACGATGTTCATAATTGATAGGAAGTCTCAGCATATTTCTTGGTGTGGCATGATGAGAACATACAGTAGCTATAGTAACATTACTGGAGGACTGAATATGCAGATGGAGGACCTTTTAGATTTTTTTAAAATGCTATTTCTAAACTAGGTTCAGATTGAAAATGTATCAGATGTGTTTCATTCAGATATCTCTCTGCATTGTTTGTCTTTCTCTCTCCATGTGTGTCTTCATATATATATTATGTATGTTGGAGAATCTGTCTATCCATCTGTCTGTCTGCTGGTCTTTCTGTGGTGCTCATGGTAAAGTAAGGATTCTGTGTCAGTGGATATCTTTTTATTTACATTTAATTTTCTCTAATTTACCTTAGATCTGAACGTTACTTGTGTATGATTAGGCTGGTTCTTCAGAGAAATGGTCAGTCCTTGAGCAAAAAAAAAAAGAAGCTTGAGACAGTTTTATTTTTACATTGAAAGACCTAAGTCAGCACAATATTGGTGGTGTTAACATCTGATCTACTTAAGTTTTGGAAGGACATAAAGGAAACATTTTGTACTTTGCAGGTAGCCTGCATGGAGGAATTAGGTCATGGGCACTGACAGTACTGGAAGGTTTTAGTTTGACTCATGGGAGAAGAGTTAGTTAAGTTTGGGTCTTTTGGAGCAGTTCAGATGTGAGATAAATCTAACGTATGTTGCAAAATAAATTTCACTTGAAAGTGGTTCCTAATTCACAAATCTCATAGGTAAACCGTACTTCTGTTAATTTTACATATTTTGATAATTCACACTTGCCAATTTATTAGGTACACCAAGTAAAAGTAATGCAGTGTAGTACAACAGTGCTGCATTTACCTCCCTGAAGATTAAACAGATCTAACTGTAAGCTGCAGTTTGTGGTGTTGTTGTGGTGCTCTACCTTGTAATTAGTGTTTTCTTTTATTAGTATTATGTTCACCCTGGTTTTATAGATAGGGGTGGGCAGGAAGATTACCTTCAGTTGTGAGCTAGTGCAGGTGTTTTTGTGTACGTTAAGTTTGTCAGAGTTAATTGAAGTCCTGTGACCCCACTAATCTACGAAGTGCGGCATTTAAATTTGAGGGTCTTGAATCTAGGGAACGTGATGATTTCAGATTGGGTGTACAGATTATCAGTGAGGTCACTACACTTGGCTTCCCAACAGTGTTTCCACCGTTTCTTCAGTGGTCCATGTAATGCTGGTTGTTAAGACAGGCCAGGTGCAGACAAAGTGGCCAGTGACAGTGATGATGCTGCAATGCCACCATTCTGGGACTGGTGCCCCTGCACAGGAGAACAGTGCCCTGATTGTGTAAGCTTCTCGGCTCCATCAATGGCCTGTTTGAAACCCCACTGATCCAGGCCTTAGTCCAATCCATCGTTTTATTTGGCTAATCTACAGGCAAGTCATATATATTTTATATCCGCTTTAGATGGCTGTGGCTGGTATTTCTCACTATATTTTCCAAAGAACCTGGAATTTGGCCCTTGTTTCTGAAGTGGAATTGATTTTTATAGCTGTGCAGTCTAACTTTGGATACACTTTTGGAAACCTCTTATACTGGCAGTGTGTGCAAGGCTTTTGGATGAATATCTAATATTGTAGTGAGAATGATCATATATGATGTATGTGCATGTCTTCATTGTCTCATGATGTTGCTGCTGAACGGGGCCTTGGGCAGTGCCCCTCGGGTGTTGCTACAGCAAGCTGCCTTTTATATGGCCTGTCAGTCGTGTGAGTGTTACATGCATTTGAGTTTGGGTTTGTTAAGCACTTGAATATATGCAGAGTTTAATGGAAGAGACTGGTCATCTAATGTTTTGGAGAGAGTAGATAAAGATGGAAGACTTAAAAGTTGTTTCCACTAAATACTGTTTATCACTGATGGACAGGACCTTAGAGAGGCCCGTATTAGGGTGATGGTGACATCCTTTTTCCTTTGCCCCGTTTCAAAGTTGGGTGCAGACTGGAACTAGGACAGTTGCTTTTAAATTTAGCTCCAAAAGCCCCTCGGCTGCAGAGAGCAGCTTTGTACTCTGAGCAGTTTCAGGCTTGAAGTGCCAGGAGTGGGCAGTGCTAGAGAGTTAAGAACTTCCTTCTCTCTCAGAAACCATGTCGGTAGATGAGGTGTTCTGCACTTTCAGGTATGATGTGACCTGTTAGCCATGTGAGTCACAGACTGCTTCCTGTTTTTCCCAGATCCCACAGATAATAGTTAATGGAGCTGTCCATAATGTACACATGTTTAAAAATCATTCAGCAGGCCTGCATTCTTCCAGTCAGAGACATATTGTGGAAATATAGAACAAAAGTTGTATTTCACTCACACTACACATTGTATTTTCGTCATAGATGAGCCAATCAGCCCCAGTGTCGACCGGGATGCCGCTCCTATTCCACCCTCGGCTGTGATATCTGTTGCACCATCCATAACTACAGGTCCCTCCAGCCCTGGCTCACCGTGCCCTCCCATTCGCCGTCAGCTGTCACATGACCAAGGTAAACAGCACAGGTGATGGATATGTCAATCAGGCTCTAAAGAATTCCTTTGGCAAGGGCAAAGTACAAATAGCTGAAATGTTATGTTGTTTGTTTTTTCCATGAAATAATCTAAATGATAACACACTTATCTGAATTGTCATTGATTGATTTTCTTTCAGCCACCTAATAGCTGTTTGTTTAGCTCCACCTTTTGAAATTTCAGTGTTTATTTACTCTTTAAATCCATTTATTTAAATGCTAAGAGAGCCAAGCCACCTCTGAGAGCTTAATGTGACACCCAGTAACAGTCATACATAACCCAACATGATTTGGTACATTTTTCCTATCATTGTATAGAGTCCCTGAGAAGTGCTCTGCTGGAGTCTGACTCGGCCAGCAAGACAGAGCGCTCCAAATCCTACGATGAGGGTCTGGATAACTACCAGGAGGAGGGCAGGGGGTGAGTGCTTACTAGGATTAGGTCATTGTTCTAGTTTCTTCTCATGGAGCTCTCTGACATTGTCTCTTACTTGAAATCTGCCATTCTCTGTTTTTCTTCACCTTCTTTAGGAGATCTTCCAGTAAGCATATGCCCAGTTTCAGGGGCCTGAGAAAGGTGAGGAACTGTAAAATTACTCAAAATGTATACAAGACTTAGATCATTATACAGCTTTTGATTGGTAATACCCTGTTACATTAGTGCTTTCTAACTTGCTGTTGAAATTCATCTGGAATGACCAGGCAACAATCTATAAACATGTGCAAATAAAAAATCCACGTTTTTGAAATTTGAAGGCTTTGAAACATTTGTTCATACTTTATGAACATGAATTTAAAGTAGTCCTCTGATCTCCCTGACATGGTGTGTGATATGTTTCTTGACAGTTTTGATTTTATGGTTATAGTCAGACAGGCTTTGATGTTGTCTCGGTTTACCTGCACTGGCTTCCAGGGGAAGTATTTTGAGGCACAAATATTTTAGATATTGGGATGTCCTGGTGACCATGTAACTGTGAGATCCACAGCTCGATTCTCCTCAGAGATCTTTGTTGCATGTCATCTTCCTCTCTCGCTCTCCCCATGTCTCCACATGTCCCTCATGTCACACTCTAGTGTGAGCTAAAAAACATGTCATGAATTCACACTTGCAGGCTCTGGATGGACATAAATCATCTGGGGATTCAGGGTCTCGAAGGGATTCTTCATCTGATATCTTTGCCAATTCTTCCAAAGAAGGTTTTCTCAATTTTAGGCAACTTACTACAGATAAAAACAAGGTATGCCTGTACAGTCATGTCTTCATTTAACAGTTATATACAATATATCACCGGTGTTGTGGTGTATAAGCATTTGTCTTTCTCTGTCTCCCTTGTCTCTGTAGCGCGTTGGAGGAGGAATGAGATCGTGGAAGCAGATGTATGCTGTTTTACAAGGTCACACCCTCACTCTCTACAAAGACAGGAAGGATGCAGTGTCTCATGCTTCCACACAATCTGAGGAGGACCCACTGCGAATCAGCATCAAGGCCTGTCTGATTGACATCTCATACAGCGACACAAGACGCAAGAATGTGCTGCGACTCACCACCTCAGACTGCGAGTATTTGTTCCAGGCAGAAGGGAGGGAGGACATGCTGACTTGGATCCGAGTCATTCAGGATAACAGTAACCCAGATGAAGAGGTGAGTTCTAGTAAGACTTGTGTAAAACGTGAAGATTACAGCCATGCGATGATCTCTTGTAACCTCACCTCCAGCTAAGATGATTGGAGGGTGGAGAAATTTCATATATGTCTGTCAGAGGTCCATAAGTCTCAAGAAGACATCATCACTCCATCCAGTAAAATGCGATCAGGGCAGAGTGCAGCACTTGTCAGTTGTTTATGGTTGCAGAGAAAACGAACAAGTTTAGATCAGAGTTCACTACAGTTTTGGAAGAAATAAGAGGCACACCCATCAGGTTAACAACAAAGTAGAGTAAAGCCTGTCTTTGAAGGCGTCAGCGAGATGGAGAGGGTTACAGCCTGTATTTATAAAATGCCTAACAAGAGCTAAAATAAGGTGTCATTGGAAACTTGTTCTACCTGGGCAGAACAAAAAAACCACAGGTGGCTCTTCGTGGAGTGTGAGGGGAAAACAAAATTTCAGACTGAAAGCCAATCAGTAAGCTGCCTTTTTACTAGACCTTGTCAAGTGATACCTTTTGGCAACAATTCATCCAGATATCTGAGACAGAGTTCTGTCGGCACACGATTAGGTGGGATTGGAAATGTTTTGGAAAAGTGTACATATTGAGATGCTTGCTCATTTATACTCTCTCTTGTGTTTAGAGGAGAGCTGGCTCCGACGGCAAACTTGTTTACTTGTGTCATTTGTACAGTTATTGGCCTGACTGCAGTTTACCTTCAGTTTTTTATCTTTAGACCCGTCAGTTAATCAGTCTGCCAAATGAACAAGCACTATAGTTTTAGATTTTCACGTGTTTATAACTGAATCTCTTTATGTATTACTGACAGTGAAGGCTGTTGTTTGCAATCTAAATTGACCTCTATGTAATGTAAGAGAAACTAAGTTTTAACTTTATTTAATGACTGCCTTTATATGTGTTTCTGCTGTCATTACAGAATCCTTCTGTAACTAGCCAGGACTTGATCAGTCGGAAGATCAAAGAATACAACATGATGAGGTTAGCAGGCCTCCACATTGCCCCCTGGGCCTCAACCATAGCACTTCAATAAATGTCTACCCATTTCAATTGTATGCCAACCTAATGCTGACATTTGTGTATATGTCTGTTTTTTTTTTTTTTTCTTTGCCATTTGTCTGGATCAGTGCGCCCAGCAGCAGGTCTGAACCTTCGCCCAAAACCTCCCGTCAGTCCCTCAGCATCAAACAAGCCTTCCTGGGAGGTAAAGCAGACGGCAGGGTCCACGGCCCTCATTCACCCAAAACAGGAGAGGAGCGGAGGGCACTGAAAGGTAAAGACAACCGCTCTATTAAGTGTGGCCACAGGGCATTCATAACAGCAGATGGCCAACTTTTTTGTGCATATGTGTGTTTATTCTGTCAGATGACTCCAGTCCACCACGGGACCGAGCTGCTTGGAAAATTGGCATTGCAGGGATCATGAGGAAGCCCTTTGAAAAAAAGACTCCAGCTGGGGTCACGTTCGGGGTGCGACTGGATGACTGTCCGCCTGCACAGACTAACAGGGTGAGTCTCAATCTCCAATCTGCATGTGTTTGAGTGTGGCACGATTTAGCATTCAGATGACGTGAGTCGCATGAAGCGTCCTTACACATAAAATACTGATTTTGCATCAGCTTGTCAGCCAAAGCATCACTTAGGAGACACTGATGTGTATGACCCAGCTGCATGCACATCACGTGTATGCTCATCCAAACAGTTTGTAGGCCTTTGTGAAATGTTCCCATTCAAAGTAATCAGTGATTTGACATCTATAATGTCTTCCTGTTGTGTGTTGTGCAGTTTGTTCCTCTGATCGTGGAGGTGTGCTGTAAGGTGGTGGAGGAGAGAGGTTTGGAGTACACAGGAATCTACAGGGTCCCCGGGAAAAACGCTGCCATCTCCAGCATGCAGGAGGAGCTCAACAGCAAAGGCATGACTGACATCGACATCCAGGAAGACGTGAGTGACTGACAGCTGGGTTGCACAGTACACTGCACCCCGTCGCTGACAGCATCGTTAGCAGTGACAGATTTGTACTGTAAGGACTGCTTTAACATAACGCTCTCCCGACCTTTCACTTCTCTGCAGAAATGGTGGGACCTCACTGTCATCAGTAGTTTACTGAAGTCCTTTTTCCGAAAACTTCCAGAACCTCTGTTTACAAATGGTGAGATCTTATAAAAACCCTGACAAAAAAACTGGAGTAGTGTTGGATTTTTGTGTCGCTCTTCCTTTTTGATTCTAAGTGAAGCTTTTTCCTGGTCTGTCTACAGAAAAGTATGCTGATTTTATTGAAGCCAACAGAACAGAAGACTCTGTGGAGAGATTAAAGGAGCTCAAGAGGCTGGTGAGTGGAAAATCTTATTTGAGCGGTGTTTAATCAAAAAGCATTACATTAAAGCATACGATTAATCCTGAAACTCAATCCTTTTTCTGTCAATTCTTTCAGATCCATGAATTACCTGATCATCACTTTGAAACTCTGAAATTTCTCTGTGCTCACCTGAAGAAAGTTTCTGACAACTGTGAAAAGAACAAGGTATGGCCACTAACAGGATCTGTCAGTGTTAATGTCATTTGGTAATACCCTTCAATCCCTCGTTAATCCATTGTCACTCTGGAGATCATTCCATCAAACCCGATTTGTCCTAACCTCATCTGTTTAGATGGAGCCTCGTAACTTGGCAATCGTGTTTGGTCCTACGCTCGTCAGAACCTCTGAGGACAACATGGCCAACATGGTTAATCACATGCCGGACCAGTGCAAGATAGTTGAGAACCTAATCCAGCAGTATGACTGGTTCTTCACTGACGACTGTGATGAGGACCCTGTTGTATGTGGCAATTCATTTCTTTTCTTCTTCCTTTGTTAGGAATATGAAAGATAAACACCTCATTTTATAGACAAACCTAATTTTATGCTGTTAAGTTTATACATATGGGTATTTAAAGCTGCTTTTATCCATATTTTTGTATGAGCAAGGGCTCCAATAACTCTGGTAATGTGAAAGATTTCACTCATCTTGATGAACTCACAGAAGATTATTCTCTCTGCGGTGTCTCAGAGCCATTTAGAATCATGCAGCCCACTGTTTTGGTTTTAAGGCCCGCAAGTTTATTGTTTTAGTTCAGCCTCACTGCTTCCAGCTGCAGGAGGCAGCTGTTTTAAGAAGAAGGAAAAAAGCTCTGATTAACAAGCTGTACACTACTGCCCAGCACCAGCAGACAGACAATGTTAGCAAGTAGCTTGTGAACAAAAAGCATTTAGCAGTGAAGGAGCCAGATATTTTCTTCAGGACTGGGTGGAGACCAGGACAGAGCTGATTCAATTTATTAGTCTCTCCAGTTAATCCAGCTTTAAATAAAATCTTTATTTTTTTGTGGTTATCTTTTTTTCCCCAATTATGTGTCCTGTTCAGTCACTTATCTTGCCTCTGCTTTCTCTTCTATTCTTATCTGTGTTATTTCCTCCATGTGCGGCTCCAGACCACAGCCGAGCAGGAAAGCACAGTGCAGTCTCAGCCTGTGCCCAATATCGACCACCTGCTGTCCAACATTGGACGAACGGCATCTTCACCGGGCGAAGTCTCAGGTAAATCTGATGGAGTTTTCTCTTAGGAGCAGCACTCCAGCATCACCAAAGCAAAGTTATTACCATGACAGCGATGATAGATTTAATTGATATTGTTACTGTAGATTAACCTGTTGAATATTTGTGCTATTTTAAGATAAAATGTGTCGGTTTTTAATGCTAAGACAATGAACATCATGCCTATTTTCCATAATCTTAAATTCTGTTTGAGCAAAAACAAGCCAAATTTTCTTTGTGTTTCTGTTAAAGCAAGCTTTTTCAGTAATTTTTCAATCAATTTGTTCTATGGTTTAAGCATTGGAAAATTGTTGAAAAATACCTTGCAGTATGTTGAGCCTTTTTTAAGATTAATTTGTTTATTTTGGATAGAAGTCTGTTTGGTTTCGATGTTGACATTTTTTTTTTTCTTTGGCCAAAGAGATCAAATTGTCCTCAAGTTTTACTTTCGTTCATTTGTTTGCTTTATTCTTTATTTCCTCTTGCTCAAGTCATTTTTTCTCCCTGTGCTTTACCTGTGTTGAGACGACGACTCCTTTTCTTTCAGTTCTTTTCTTCCCCTCCTCCTCGTCTCTCACACAATCCCGGCATGTTCTTTCCCAAAGAAAACCTAACAGACAAAAAGAAACGATGGAAGTTTTAACCCTTCTGACCTCTGCCCTTCTGTGTGTAGTGTGTTGTTTTTCTCCCTTATCCCTGTCCAGCACTCACACATTACCCAATCTTGACACAGGCCAAGTGGGCGGCGTCTATCACTCGATGATGTCACTGATGGACTCTGTTTTGTCAGTGATGGACAGCTGGGACTGTAGGAAGAAGGACGAGTGTTGTGCCCAGTGTAGCTGCCTAGTCTGCAGAAACCCGCAGCTCTTTTAAATTTGGGCGAAAGGAGGAAAAAAGATAAAAAAGAAAGAAAGAGAAGTCGATGTTTGTCATTTTTCCTGTGGTGTGCACGTCTCATATTTAAACCAATACCCTAAAATTGAGGGGATACAGAGCAATGCTGCTGTACTTTCTCTGAAAGCCCTTCTGCTGTCTCTTGTTGTCTCTAAAGCTGATCGCAAGGACAAGTAGCATGGTACGGTCAACCTCAGGTTCTCTCCCGGTCATGTGGTATAATCTGTCATGATGTCTGAGGGGTGGGGTCGTAGTAGTGGGACTGAGCTGGATGTTCCCCCAGCACACATGCGTTTACACTCAAAACAAACCCACACATACCACCACGTGCCAGATCGATAGATATGTAGCGAGCCGTTGAGGCAGACATGCAGTCAAATAGCGGTGGACGGGACTCCAAGCATGTAAATGTAGCGGTATTTGCTGCAACAGGCGGCGTTTTCTTTCAGGTGCCTCCTCTTGTGTCTTTTTGTTTGATGTCTGTGATGTCCTTATTTCAGAATCTTTGTTCTCATTCAACATTAAAAACATCACATACTTCCACATCTCCTACTGTTACATATGTAGAACACTTGCATCAGTCACTAACTTGTCCCTCACGTTGTCTCCCTACCCAACCCTGCGCTGTCCACTGACACACACATTTTGAACCTAAATTCATTAATAGCCCGTTTCCACCGCAGGAACTCTTTCAGGGGCCCAGGAACCATTTCAGGAACTCAGGAGTTTTGCATGTGTTTCAGCCAGTGAATCCAGTCACTGAATTGAGTTTCTTTGCCATAGTTCTTGGTGGCCGCTCCAGGAGTAGCACCTACTGATGGCCCTTGAACTATCAGGGCGAGTTTGCAGTGCAGAATGTGGCTGATAGGTGCCACTTATCTGCAGCTTTATCTCTCCACCCAAAGGGTTGGATATTTGTGGTCTGATGTTAATGCCTGACGTGTCTAAAGTGACACTTTTCTGAATGCAAAACAGAAATATTTGACCATTAAACTCTCAGCCGATGGTTTATTTTCAGAACAGGTGCTCTGCAGCTTTCAGTCTCCCTTTTTCACTTCTGCAGGTCTCCTTTGCATCCTTTTGAATACCAATGCCAGAGTCAATACAAGCAACATAATGAATTGTATCTCAAGCGTTGTTTGGTCTTCAACATATTAAAGGACGGATCTTCAGGCTTTTTTACGTGTGGACATGCATTACAGAGAACGCTCAGTTCCTGAGTCGAATTCTTGTGGTTCCGTCAGCTATTTGGTCGAAATGGGCTATTAGTCTGCTCATCTTTGTGAGCTGCAGTTTGCATGTGTTTTCTTCTTTTGCAAAGTGAGAGAAAAGTTTTGTGAACATTTTCTTTTGCCTTTTATGTTGTTTAGAATGACAGGCTACACGTTAAAGGGCCCCCACAGGAGTTAATCTAGCTTGGAGTAAGAGCAATCTTTGCATTACACTACGGCTTGCCTGTGCCAGCTGTATCGACCACGACACACACTCACTGATCTGTTCAGCTCAGGCCCCTCAAGTCTCTGAGTCAGAGCAAAACTCATCACTCCCTCTCCTCTGTGATGTCTTTGAGTTGGGAAAGAATGCCTACAGCTGGTTGGTGGCTACATGTGATGCTCTGTGACTGACGTGTTTGTCCGTGATGTGCCGTCGTTCCATCGATACATGAGCATGAGCTGCTTTTTGTGTCTTGGTTTACTGCTGGGTTTTCACTTCCTGTCCTCTCATCCTTCATCTCAGGCCTCTTCTGACGCTTCCTACACTTTTCCATATACTGCTTAGTGTGGTTACTCGTCTCGCTCTCTCTCACTCTCTTGCTCTTCTCTCTTTCTCTCTCTCAGCCGAAAATGTGTCATCGTCATTCAGCTGCTCTCATTATACTCATCATGTTTGCCAGTTTCACTCTGAACAAACTTTTCTCTGCCTTTCTTTATCTTGTTGATTGTTTTTAGCCAGTCACAGGGTTGCCAGACTTTTACTAATGTCTCTCTTCTCTTTAATACAGATTCAGCATGTAGTGACTCCTACAAATCAAAGGTAATGTCCTCCTGTCATTCACTCATGTTTCACATAAATCCTTCATTCCTTTGTGTCTGCTGCTTTGATATTCTTACATCTTATCTTGACGAGTCCCTCATGCTGTTTTGGTTGTGTGTCAGCAGGGCTTGTGGGGGTCAGGGAAGGATCAGTGTAGCAAAGAGATGCTGCGCTCCTCCTTCTTCGCCAGCCGCAAACGTAAGAAGCCCAAGGACAAAGCTCATCCCAGCAGTTCAGACGACGACCTGGACTCTGTGTTCCCCAAGAAGGAGCTCCCGGAGGAGAGCCAGCAGCAGCCTCTGTGGTCCCCGGGCAGCCGGACTGAGGAGGAGGGGGATGAAACCAGCGAGAAAGAGAAGCACAGGAACAGCTCAGAGGAGCAGCTCGACAAGCCCAGCAGGAAAGAGGCTCTGTCGTGCAGCCTGATATCACAGCCCTCTCCCTCCCTGACTCCAAAACACATTTCCTCCGCCCTTCAAGCCGGCTCCCCCTTCGCCTCACCCTCCCATTCCCCGAACCTCAGCTACCGCATGCCGATGGCTCACCAGTCCTCTCTGTCAGACCCGCCTTCCAACTATGACGACACAGTGTCCGATCTCGGTACGATGAACAGCACCAGCTCTCAGGCGTCGGTGCCCAGAGTGAGGCGAGGCAAGACGGCGGCTCTGGGTCCAGAGGCAGGCCCCAGCGGGCTGGGAGCAGAGGTTTGCTCCATCACCTCCGATTACTCCACCACCTCCTCCATGACATTCCTGACGGGAGCTGAGCTCAGCACCCTCAGTCCTGAAGTGCAGTCTGTGGCAGAAAGCAGGGGAGGAGACGATGCCGACGACGAGAGAAGCGAGCTCATCAGCGAGGGGAGGCCGATGGAGACGGACAGTGAGAGCGACCTGTCAGTGTTTACAGTGGCAAAAACTGATCAGCGAGAACTGCAGGAGACTCATCGACCCCTCCCTTCCCACAGACTCATCGAGTGCGATACGCTCTCCCGAAAGAAAGCTGCTCAACAGAAAACCAACAGCGAGTCTTCATTGGATGGAGCTTGGAGCGATAAGGATTCCAACAGGCTGTCGCGAGTGTTGGGGTCAGTCAAAGGGCGCTCCACGGGCAGCCTCAGCTCCTCGTCTCGTAGCGAGTTAGATAAGGCCGAGCCCACATGGAAGCTGAAGATCACCGACAGGCTGAAGGTGCGTCTGCGAATGTCTGTGGATGACATGTTTGGTGTGGGCAGCCAGAGGAGCCGGTCCCCGGAGGGCCGCAGTAAGAAGAGGAACATCAGACGCAGGCACACCATGGGCGGTCAGAGGGACTTTGCAGAGCTGTCCGTTTTGGGAGACTGGCAAGTCAGCATTGGGTCAGGCTCTCGGTCTGAGCTGTCAGCTGTGGACCAGCTGAAGCCGAAGTGCAGCTCTCAAGACTTCTCCATCGGCGACTGGATTGCCCGCGAGCG
This sequence comes from Chaetodon trifasciatus, assembly GCA_037975065.1. Taxonomy (NCBI): domain Eukaryota; kingdom Metazoa; phylum Chordata; class Actinopteri; order Chaetodontiformes; family Chaetodontidae; genus Chaetodon; species Chaetodon trifasciatus. Next base: position 7,240,616 of record JBBMOE010000012.1, read on the forward strand.
CCACCGCACCAGCAATCCAGAGGTCAGCCTGGACCTCTCCGAACAGCGGGACGGGCTGTGCAGAGCGAGCTCCCAGAATCTCGGAGCCTCGTCCTCCTCTGACCTCCCACATCATCCAGCTGAGGTGTTGAACGGGGACGTCCCCCAGAGTAAAAATCTGAGCCTCTCGGCCACCGCTCACCCACATAAACTCACGAGTTCCCAGGTGGTCCATTCGCGCTTCTATCAGTACCTGTGAGAAGTGTTGGACACGTGTGACTGTGTATGTTCCTCGTCTGTGAGATGTGTACGTATCTGAGAGTCTGTCAGTATAATGTCCGTTGTGTGACCAATGTTAGTGAATGAGCATGTTGTACAAAAATTGTCTGAGTGTGTGGCTGTAACTGGTGTGTGTGTGCGCTTGTGAAAAGAGAATTACTGCACACAGGGATAGTTGAGCTCGCTCGTGTAGAAGGCATGAAACAAAATGTTGTTTATACCTTTCTAATTTCTTTTTTTTTTTTTTTTAATGACTGCGGGATGGCTGAGCAGGAGGACACCCTCCCTCCTAAAACAAATCCCTGCAATGCTGAAAACTGAGAGGACCTGCTGCTCATGAAAGAATGAGCCCGTGAAGTCTGTGCAAGGAAGTGTGAACAGTGGCACTCGAGTTAATGTTTTAGCGAAGTGGCTTTAAGGATGAACTGACTTTTAGGTGAATAGGAAGTAGTAAAAGTTCAGATTTTTAGTATTGCAGAGGAACTATTTTTGTGTAAAGAAAGTTATGATGTTCAAAGTCAGCGAGTCTCAGTAACCAAATGAAGAATGTACAGACATGCTTGCTGTATTACTGACTAAAAGCTTTAGATGCTTGTGTTTCACTCTAAAGTGTACATATCCCTATTTTTCGGTGTACTTGAATTGTGTTTTTGGTACAGCCTGTGTGTGGACTGCCTACAAGCTCTCTGCTGTCAAAGGGGCCTTTCCAAAGGTACAGAGGTGACGAGGAGACACTGGACTTATGCAAAATGGAAACAGAGTTCTTATTCATCCCAGTTATGTGGTTAAAAGAGCAGTGAACAACATCCCTCTGATGCAAAGTGTTATGCTGTGTTTTAGTGTTCGTGGCTCACACATTGGTCAGTCGACTGCAAAGAGGAAGAAAAAGTTGGAAGAAAAAAAAAAAAGAAAATTGATAATCAAATCAGAAAATCATGTTTCTTCACAATAGGAAGTGCCTCACAATGAAATGTTAAGGGTGCCATATTGTCTTTGTTGAGACACGAAGATGTTACTGTGAATGACTTTTTTTTTACCGTCGACTCTCAGTCATTCTACAGGTTACGTAACGAAATGCCGAGCTTCCATTCCTTAGGCATTCCACTCTGGTCTTAACATGTTTTATACGCTTTTATTTTTTTTCTCCTGTTTTTCCATTTTTTTTTTTATTTTAACAGAACTTGAATTTTAAATATTCCTTGTAAAATAAGTAACTTAAATGTACATATAAATGCCATGTTTTAGCTGCTTTACTTTTCATTTCCATCAGATCGCAGGATAAAAAGTACAGTATTGTGAGACGATGATGATGATGATGATGATGATGATGATGATGATCATGATGATCATGTGGCCTGTGTGGGCAGTTTGGTACTTCTCTGTGGAGAGAGGACCCTGCATGAGGAAACACTTCATTGAGCTGGAGCGTTTGTACCAATGCTGTGTTCCTCTGATTGTTAGAGGGGTGTGCACAGACTCCTGAAACACTGGAAATAAATTTTGTCAATGGCAAATGCTCGTCTGTTTATTTTTTACTGCGCTGTAGAAAAACATCTCAGGAAAAGGAAGGCCGTCATTTACAATTATGATTTAATTGAATCATTTTGGTGCCTGTTGAAACCATTCATCCCCCTTGAAAGTTTTATTATATTACATTACTGAGTCAAATTTGATTTAAAGTGGCTTTTTTTTTTTTTTTTTTAATTGTATTAAGTTTTGTTGACCTGTTTCCACTTTGATATTAAAGGGCTCTTTTCTGTTGGCCAAAAAACATGAAAACTTTCAGTGGGTTGAATATTTTCTCAGGTGCTTTAACCTGATTGAACCCATGTCTGATAGATTCTATCCACGGTTAACATCCGAGTCTGAATGTTGGTCTCTGGATTTCACCAGTCAAATTTGGCCAAACCCGTATTTGTGGAAAAAGAGCAACTGAATTTGAGCAACTTGAACATATTTCGGAAAGTTTCTGTCTGCAGGTTTTAACCCTCATTAAGAGCTCATTGTATTTGTATGGCCTAGAAATTGGAAAAAGAAAAAGTCAAGTACATGAAATCAGAAATAAATATATTTCACTGCAAAAAATATGGAGTATTTAAATTTCAACATTAAGTATTCAGTGTTGGTGTTAATTATGTGTTCAGCTGCTCATAAGATTTAATTTTCTAACTTTTTGAATTTCAAAAGTCTAGAAGTTAAAGGTTTCTAGTTGCTTGGACTTCTCTCTTGGATCATATGACATAACCTGATAGATGTGTTTGAAGTTCACTAAATTTAAAATCATACTTTTGCATGTTTTTAAATTTGCACCACTTAAAAGTGTCCTCTAAAACAAACAACAGGCCTCTTTCACTTGACATATTTTGACATGTCACAGTATGCACAGGTGTAAACAATGAAATGAATGATGCCTGAATTTCATTCAGCTGCTTCGGTTTCAGAGTCCTGGTATTGTGCACGACGACAAGTCAAAATGTCTGTTTTAGATATTCAATTGCTTCAAAAATCTCAGCCCTCAATGGCACTGCAATACTTCTTCTGCACACTAGATGGCAGTCACATACTTGGTTTACACAGTAAAAGTGACAAAGCTAACTAAAGGTACATTTCAAAATGCTTTATATACAAGTTGCACATACAACATAAAGACTTAAACAATATAAGATTTATACACTTTGTACATCAGATGACTAGTAACCACTGACAATACTAACAGAAGTGACATGGGGAGAGAGTCAAGCCATTTAACACACAAAGTAATTCACAAAATAATGAAAATTCAGCATAGTTAACTCACCAGTATGCCAGTTTTGAAGGTAAATATCAAGAACTGTGTTTGCAAACTAAATACCTTACATTTTGTCAGTATAATACCATCTTTCAAGCAGACATACAAGTATTTTGTCTTCAGTTCTTTCCATGTTCTGAGATAAAATGTGCCATACCTTGTGAATTTAACTTCCCTCACCAATAACTGGCTCTCCTTTGAGGAAAGTCAAATCATGATCTGGTTTCGAGTTCAGCACGCAGTTCAGACAAGGACCTATCCATATTTACTCATTTTCAGTGTCATGTGGGCTCCTAACATGACCATTTCACCCACAGTAAGGCACGGTGACTAACAGAACAAGAGTTCAACTCGGAAATATGAGGAGGGAAAATATGATATCATACCATTTTTTAGAGACACTTTGTTTTTTGGACTACAACACAAGTTAAACATTGTGCCCTCGTTTTTGTGAAGCAACTAAGAACTGCTGCAGCCAGACATCCACCCATAGACACAACACTGAACAGAGAAATTCTGAGAAACAAGTAGCAGTAATCATACTCATGAACACAATAATCGGTAAGTTGGTTGGGAAGTTTATCAGAAACTGTAAGCCTTTCAAAAGTTAAACCTCAACATAATGAACTGGTCTTCACAGGGGATATTTTGTGCTGCAAAGCGCTCAATCAAGGTGCCTGGTTTGGAAAGGAGACGCATTGCTCAATGTTGATCCTCTATTTGTCCACTAGAGGGAGTGCTAGTCCACATGTTCCAATAGCAGAGAGAGAGAGAGAGAGAGAGATGGACTGTCCATGTCTGAGATTTATTTTGTCTTTCTGGCTGGTTTCCTTGCCAGCAGCCAGCACGAGGTGAGGAGAGAGGATGTGGGCCGAGGCCCCTTTGCACATGCAGGTGCTGCACTTCAGAGTGGAGCTAAAATCTGATTGGACAGCAGGTGGTGTGGGTAAGAAAGATCTCTTGCATATTGTGCTGTCGTAGCTGGCCGTGGGCTGCTCAGAGGGGCAGGCTTAACTGTCGTCCTCGTCCTCGTCCTGCTGGTCGTCCGTCAGAATCTCCGGCACCCGGAAACACTCCTCGAAGAAGTTGACCAGGGATTGGCTCAGGTGCTGCTGTGTCCCATCACTGTGGAGGAAGTGTCCCTCATCCGGGTAGATCTGTAGACAAATACCCAGGAATGGATTTATACAGAGCTGCACCAAACAATATTTTCAATGTCGATTCATCTTTTACTTATTGCTCATTGATTACCTATTTAGTTTATAAAATGTGAGAAAATGCACATCAATATTTTTCATTTTCCAAAGCCCAAAGCGACACCTTCAGATTGCTTTGTTTGTCCAACCAACAATCAACACCCCAAATACCCAATTAACAATAATAACAAACAGAAAATGCAGTATATCCTCATATTTTTAGAGCTGAAACCAGATTACTGCACATTATTTTATCTTAAAACATTACTCACATGCCCATACACACGTACATTAAAACACTGGAACGATGAAACGACAGATAATCAATTAGATGTTCACCCGAATATTAATCTGCAGCTATTCTGATCATTTATTAATAAGGGAAGTCATTTTTATTTCATTTTTAACCAAAAATACAAGAAAGATGGTTCAAGCTTCTCCACTGTGACAATTTACATTATAGTAAGCTGAACTCTGACTCTGGGAAATTGGTGTGTCAAAATTGTCCACACTCATTGCAATCTTCCATTCAGCCGCAGCGAATATGAGGCTTCAGCAGTCTGATTTACATAAATCCAGTGGCTATCTTCCAAATTTACAGTCGTTTTTAGTAAGAAATTCCCCGTTTCCCTGCAACAAGAAGTAGGAAATGACATCTGTGGATTTCGTTCTCCATCACTTACATTAGACTCATGTTCCCTACATTAGACTTGAAAAAATGTGAACAATCATACATCAAAATGTTAAAATGGATTAAGCAACTAGACTCATCTTCTTCTGAGAAAGGAGCGCTTTTGTCATGACATCATCACACATCGACAAACATCACAGGTGCATTTGTCAGTGATTTCAGCTCACCTGTAGAGTGTAATTGGCCCTCTCGCTGATTAAATGATTGATAAATTTGGCCGTGTGCTGGAAGTGAACCTTTTCTGTAGAAGTGGAGAAGATACGATTGGAGAGACACATTAGGGTCAGATCACAGTTAAACAGTTAGTTTCACTCACTGCAGTATTGAGGGATAATACAGAAAACACGTCTTTTACCATCTGCCGTTGGATGAATAATCAAGTACTGCTTCTGCAGGAGCTGACCCGCTCTGTGTGCTAAATTTGCCACCTGAAGGAAAAGAAAGAGCAAAATCCAACATGTATCTCCTCTGCATCCTCTGAATAATGACCATTAACTCCATGAGATGTTCAAACTTTACCGTATATACTCGGGAATCTGTCTTTGCGCCGAGGTACCGCTCTGAAAATGCTGATGCTGTGAAAAGAGGAAAAACAGAGTTAGCGAGATCGGGCATCTTTAGATGAAGGCATGACATCTCTAGGCAAAAAATGTCTGGACATTTGTACCATATAGCTCAAAATCTGTGATGGGGGAGACCGCTGTTCCACATTTAAGTTGGTTGAACTCCTCAGAGCTCAGAAGCATGGTGGCTAAATATCCTCCATAGGCCTGAACAAAGACACACAGAAACAGTGTCTGAATTAATTAAACTGTATGATAAGAACCTCTATGTGTCTCTAAATCCAAATCACAGTTTATCTCTGAAGCTTCTTTCTGCATGAGTTCTCCTTACCTTTCCATAAACTCCCATCCGAGTCTTATCAATGTAAGGCTCTTTGGATATGAACCTAAAAATGAAAGGAGGGTGGTTAAATTTCAGTTTAACTTTTGGGGTTTGGCTGCCGTCATGCTAAAGCAGAAGTCTTACCTGAGCGCCTCCAGCTGGTCCCTCTCCTCCAGTATTCCCAGTTTCCTCCTGACCTTGTGGAGGAAGTTGGTGCCCTGGAAGCCGCTGCCGTGACCGTCAAAGCGGATGACGATGGTGCTGAAGCTGCTGACCAGAACTGTGGCCCAGTCCACCCGGAACTGCTCCGACACCATCTGGCCGCCGGGCGTACCGTCCCTGTGGAGAATACAGACAGGACAAGAACAAACCACGGCCATGTTGGAAAGCTTTGATGGAAGATGAGATGGAAGGTGTTTTATTTCAGCATCATCAGTATCATAACTCCACAAATAGAGGGTTTAACATCAAAATGAAAAGAGTAGAAATTATAGAAAATGTCACCTCTGAGGAGCAGTGTAAGGCTATCCAGTCCAGTAAACCCAAACAAAGGCTTTTACGATCTTTCACAGACTCTTATCATATAACATGAATAATACAGTTTTTACAAATGTTGCATCCACTGCAGGATATTCTAGTTTATATTATATCATATTCTAGCCTTACAGTATGTTGTAGCTCTGAAACAATTTGTGATTACATTAACTTTCATGACTAATTAGTCGTGTAAGTCGTTTATCAAGCAGACATTTTAAACAATTGCTGTTTGCAGCTGCAGAAATGGGAGTATTTGCTTTTTTTCTGTCGTTTATAAAAATCATTTTTTAACATCCTGTAAGCCAGTTTTTTCACTCTGAGCTCTTCTTTTTAATTTTCTTAAGATTTCATAGAGCGAACAATCAATAAATTGAAGAATAAGAGACAGATTAAAGGGTCACTCCGCCGATTGCACACATTAATATCCGTTTGCTCGTTAGTCTTGGTGATAAGATAAGATAAGACTTTATTGATGGAACAAACTGAAAGTGAAAAAAGTAAAATTAAGCGGTGTCATCAGGCTTATCTTTGCTGTAGTTTGAAAGACAGGCTTTGAGCAGGCATGCAACTCACTTTTGAGATGAATTATAGGAAATGCAGGATTTTTTGGTTCTCGACCCACTCTAGGTTCTAAAAGTCAGGATATGCCAACCTTTTCTGACTTTTCTGTTTTTAATACAACTCCTGTGACTCACCCAAATATGGGGAGGTGCAACACTGAATCGTCAATGTACAATGTTTTTTTTGGAATAAAACCAGATGTATTCATACTTACACTAGCAGCAGTAAAGGGTAATGGGCCGTATCTATGAATCCAGCTGGCTTCAGAATCTGCATTGTCAGAGCTGCAACAGATAGGACAAAATCAGTGGGAATCATAATACAAGACGACCGGCTGTGCTGTCAATAGGATGGACACATGGCAATCGTGTATTCAGTGGGAGCGTGGCACGTACTGTAGTCGTCTATGATGATGGTCTTGTTCTCCACTTTGGGCATCTGCATGTTGTTGTACGTGTTGTTTACCCTTTCATTGGTCTCCACATCAAACACCTCTGCAGTAAAGGAGAGCAAACAGGTTTGTTACAGCCTCTCAATGACAAATCTATTCATCAATGAAAACGAAGTTTCCGTGGTGGACATGGTGATGCACCGAGACGACACTCACTCTGTTTGTCCTCGGTGCTGTAGACAGCCACGCTGGGTACATGTGGACCTGCACAGAACAATTCAGGAGAAACAAAAAAATCACTTAACAGGAATGCAATAATAGATGTTGACACTTTAAATTGCAAGTAACAAGGCACTGACGAGAGGCTGAAAAACCTCCACCATACCAATAATCAAGCCTCTTAAACCCAGTCCTTCTCTGAAAAGAAGCATCTCCCCGTCTCATCTTTAAGAGACTTCAGAAACAACGCTCACAGCCAGCACTACAGTTAATAATCTACCTCTGTCCCAAGAGGAAGCAGCTTATTATTTCACAATGGAGCTACTCTCCAAAGATCCAATTAATGAAGAAAGCCAGTGGCACTTCCTCTCTGGAGTGAGCCCTCTAAACAAATCAACGTCCACAGCTAGCGCAATGTTGTGGCCCTGTTCTGAAGACACAAGGGCGAAAGAAACAATGACATGAATGTCTCTGAGGAACACAAGGAATATAGTGAACAATGACTCTTTGTCAGGTGACAAATACTAAAGGAAGAAAGCCACACACGCAGCTCAGCAGTGCTTACGTGACTGTTGGTATGCAGGTGAGATCTTTATTTCTGTGGCTAATCAGAGGGGTCCAGCAGCGGTTTAAGGTTATCTGCTAATGTCCAGTTGGATATAAGCTCTCTACCTGACGTGCAGCGCTAATTCAATTACACACTGTTACAAAAAGAGATTTTACTCAAGAGTTTCAAGGCCGAGGATGCTCACCTTTACAGTAGAGTATGAAGTACTGCATGTTGTGGCTGAATGACACGTCCACATAGCCACAGTTGAACTCACAAGAAAGGCAGCAGCGGTTGAATGGAGGGATTGTGTCAGCGCTATGGGATGGCACTGAGTTAAGTATCATTGTATGCACTAAATAGCACTTGCAGTAAACACAGAAGTACTCAGAACTTCTACAAAAATCCTACCTGTACAAGTGCCGTCGTTTGGGGTCGTCCTCTGTGCTCAGGAAGTATCTGGAAAACACCCAAACATTCGTGTTAAAAGATTTTGCAGCTCTGGCTGTTAAAAAACTGTGTGTGCAAAAGTATCAAAATGTCTTACATGAGGTTCTTTTCATGATTGTAGGCCAAGATGCTGGTGACGTCCCAGTCTCCAGAGGTCAGGGACTGAAGTATGTCGGTGCTCGTGTTAGGCTAGAGGAAAACTAAAGGTTCAACACACTGCACCAAACTGTCAACACAAAGCATCATATGGAGAACTCTGCAGCTGCTCACCATAGATGTGGACATTGAGATGTGGAAAAACTTTCCTCTGCCACCCTGAGGGATCGCTCTGGTGAAGAAGAACTTATGTCCGTCTTGGGAGAAGAGCGGGGCTTCATTCTGCAGAGAGGAGAGAAAAACATCTGCATGTGCATATGAACTGGCCTGAAACATGCCTGCAGGGCTTTTGGATTTCTTCTTATTTGCTTGTTGAAGCTCAGACGCATGGAGCAAATGTCTTTTACTAAGTACTGCACAACAAGAGGGAAGCAGCGTTTTTATCACGTACCTGTCTGTGCAACCAGCTCTCACTCTCATCTTCATGTTTCTGATAAGAACAAGAGAGTATGAGTTTAAAAATGTTGGCACTCAGTCCGAAGCCCATTTGTTGTTATGAAAGATGGAAATCTTAAAGCGAAAGTTTGACATTTTGAGAACATCCCCTATTTGCTTTGTGATGGAGAGTGAGATGACAGAATTGATACCACTCTCAGACTTGTCTGTTAAATGTGAGGCTGCAGCCAGAAGCTGGTTAGCTCATAGTGCAAACACTGGGGGAACAGCGAGCCAAGCTCCATCCAAAGGCAACAAAATCCACCTTCCAACATCTCTAAATCTCACTGTTTAACACGGCTATCTTGTTTGTTCAATCCATGCTAAAGAGGAAGTGGGAAAGCCACAACTTGCCTTTTTCCTGGGGGTCATGTGCCGGACTATTTAACATACAGAGTGAGAGGGGTATTGATTCTCATTCTAGTCTCCACCAGAAGGCGAATGTGTGTATGTCCAGATGTTTTGAGGTCATGAGAATCTACTTAAAAAAAAAAATAGAAGAGAATCATTTCCTTAAACGGCTCCGTTTAACACAAAATACACAGTGACAGCAGATTTCATACTCTGCCAAGTCAAATCTACAGGGCGTTTCACCTTAATGCAGACTCCAGTGGTAGCCTCACACAGGGTCAGGATGGAGTTGTTCTGGGCTCTGTTCAGCCAGTTGATGGCCAGTTTGGTGCTGGTGGCCCATTTCACCATGGTGATATAATATTCCCTCCTGGAAAACCACGAGATGAGAGAACATCATCACTGACAACCTCTGTCTTGGCTACCTTGACAAAATGCTCCAGGGATATTTTAGGGCCGTATGAAATAAGTACTTGGTTTCATTTTTTCCCAAATTCCACATTTTCCTATTAAATGTTTCTGGATTGTGTGTTTTACTATTTAAGAGCATTATGTCATCAGAATGAGTGCGTTACAGTCTATTCCTTTTATCAACTTCCATCTGTGTTTTCTGCATTGTGGAAATCACAGGGCCTTACTGTTTTTGGTGCTTGTTAGTTCATACACACTAAGGCACTGCTGGGCTGTCACTCACCCAATTCGGGGGTCATCAGGTTTCTTCATCACCACGGTGTGCAGGGGACCATTGAGGCTTACCACTGACAGGTGTACTACAGGGTTTTCCTCCCCAGCCTGCAACAGGAAAGTAGATAGGTCAGACTGAATTTCAGTTTAAGACAGCTATTAGGTATTTTGGTCTCTACTAACTCCTGAACTAAATATTTGGCTGCTAATTTTTCCACTATGTTCACCAGCTAATCCCAACTGTGTCTGTCTGCTGTTTGGAGTGGGACAGATCGTGTACAGTGGGTTTTTGTCACATTGCTATTAGAAAAATATTGATTATAGCAGCTTTAAAATTGCTCAGCACAAGAATAGGTGTGAGACTGTGTGGGATACTTGCCTTTGGGTAGTGATACTCCAAGCTGGCAGGGTACGGCGTCCCCGTGAAAAAGGGAACTTCCATCTTTGGCACCAGCGTGTCATTGATGGTCATGTAGGCCAGACGCAGCCCGTCTGGAGACCACCAGTGGGCTATGTGGCTCTGCAGGATCTCCTCTGTAACACAAAATAATCAGATATGATTCACACTGTGAAGAATGCATGAACTGAATTTGACCTTGACCCAATGTTTTCCAAAAACCAGACTGACTTTAGGGATTCATCATAAAGTTAGTCAGGAAAACAATAGTCAGAGAAGAGTCAATCATTTAAAAGTGTGATGTTTGGCTCCTGACAGTTAAAGTATTTGACTACAGCACCACCAACTCCCTAAAATACAATACATAAAAAGTTTGGAAAGCAATATCTGCAGCTATCTCATTAGTTGGTGTTTATGTACTTCATATTCTGACACTGATAGACTTTTCCAATACATCACCATTTGAACAGCCACTAGTTATAATATTAATAGCATGTGTGATTTATGAAGCCCATTCCTTGCACTGTCACTGAGGAAGAGTAAATTAATTACTCATATTCAAGTTTGACTGTTTGAAATCCAAAAGTATGAAACCAGAAGCTTGGCCTTGCAGTGAATACACCATGTTGATGTAGATTTGATGCCTGTGAGTAACAGAAAGACAATTAATATTCATCATAAATATATTTTCTATTTATCCTTGTCTTGTTCCATTGCTTAAGGTTTTGTTGGTGGTGGTGGAAGTTAAAAGTGGACTTTGGTTGAGAACTGAAGGGGCACAATTTGGATGAAATGAAGGTAAAAAGTGCAGAAATACCTCCTCATGAGGAAAATAGTATTATTTTTTTTACTTTTCTTTTTGTTTTTCAGCACTGACTTCCATCCAGCAGGGGGCAGAAGAGCTCCATGAACAGCACACACTATTCTCTACTGTACCTACATGTGGAGAACCAAACAACAGCCTTTTCCTGACAAAAATGATCAGCTAAACCTTGATGTGGACTTAATGAGACAATTTGTCAGGCAGTGTTTTTTTCATATTACTGTGAAAGCACGGGCTGAAGATATTTTGTTTTCGTGAGCAGCACAAAGAGACAACAATCATTTCATCACCAAGCCTGTGCTGTAAAAGGAGAAATAAAGGAACCTTATACTTTGAAGCCTGTTGAAACAGGGTGAGAGCGGGCAAAGGAGATTATTCATTGTTGAATTCCAAAACATTTAATCGAGTTCTTGCTGTAAGGCCAACCAGTTTATTGCAGTGCAGCAGGATTTTCAAGGTCTGTGCCCGCAGAACGTCAGCCGACACAATTTCTTAACTGAGGGAAGGCACAACATCAAATTTACTTTGTCCATTATTCTGACGGTTGAAGGTTGAAGCATTTGATAAGGCTCCAGTCATGTTGCTGCTAAGCCTGTGGAATACCCGGCGTATCTGCAATTCATACAAGATAAAAAGGTTCACGTTTCCTCTATCAAAAGATGGTGCAGTGCTTCTTGCCCTTGCACGTCCACTTTGGCCAATCAGTGCTGGAGTGCACTGGATCGGTCATGAGCTGGACTTCTGTGCACTGACAATTAGTGCTCTCAGAGGCAAAGATACAGCGGCCTTCATCAGCTGAGGAGAGGGCACAGAAACCCACAGAAACCCACACATGCAGGTAAGTATAGATCCAGACACACAAACTCACATGTCGCATTCTGGTAAAATCAACTTCTTTCATCCCTTCCATCTCCCAAACGCACCTCTCTACAGGAGACATTCATCGTGACTTCAATCCCACGACTTCACTATCTTTAATCTCTTGATCAAAGTTAGAGCTCGCATGTTTGGTGATGCGGTATTATGACAAGTGAGGAATAATTATTAGCTCTGATCAACATCAAAGCCACACAGATAATTATTCTTTTTTGGCCAAGTATTGTTGGAACCCACAGGACTGCGTTTCAAATGTTCGGCAGGCTCTAAGTGTTTCAGAGAAATGTGAATCATTTGATACACAAGTTTTTAGTCTATCGTTTAAAGTATTCCATTTGATGTCATGGTGCAGCGTTTTTCGTTTGAATTATTCAGCGATGTGTGCATGATATACTGTTACTTAAATGAGCTGTGCAACGAGGAGAGTCTGAATTTATAAATTACACTCTCACACATGCAGAAAAGCCCCCCCCCCCCCCCGACACACACACAAAAAAAGATTCAAGCTATGTGAGTGGGAATTTAAAGGAAATGTTTGGCTTTTAGAGGCTCAGAGGGCTATAAATTAAAACTTTGTCTCTCTGGGAAACAAAAGCTGTATAAAATTGAACATGTGGGTTCTGATACTACAGGTCACCTGAAATCACCTGTTCTGCCTCTTCAACACAGACTGCTAACAATACCATGATGGAAACACTTACTACTCACAATAAAGCTTTAACCACTGAGACCACTGAGACAGTGAAACAACCTCACCTTGAGCCACATTCAAACAACTTTTACCTGAACAATGTGGTACACAATGTTCAAAGTGAGCCTGGAAAAGACATACCGTACCCTCCATGATCTCTGTTTTTATGAGACAGTCTGCTATCCGCTGATTAAATCCATGAAACATAACAGCAAGACAAATCTTTCTCCAGCACTGAAAATGGATTACTTCTTTCATGTCATGTTCTGTGTCTACAACAAAGAAATAATCCCATTAATGAAAAACCGATTAGAGCCGACCCTGAAGCAGTTCATGTGCTGTAACAGAATTTCTCTCATAATAACTGACATTTTGCAATTACATTATTCAATTACACTGCAATTATTATCCACAACCACCCTCTGAATAAATGCCAAATGAATAATCACAACAATGCTGGAAACAGAAGTCATCACTTATCAAACCTATAAACCTTATTATAAATGAATGCACAGTGGAGGAACTAGTCTCAAACATGACAGCGCATCTGTAAACAAAGCCATATCCAAGTGGTATGTAAATGGGATGTCTCCCTCGCATACCGGAATGCAGTAATCAGAAAATGTCTCATATTAAATTACAAGTATGCCGGCTTTTGAACATCTGCTGAGTGAGACTGCAGCGCTGCAGACATGAATTAATTAAAATTGCCTGAACACAGAGATGAGCTATGGGAAGTCAAGAGAAGGAGGGGCACTGAAACGTAGCCAGCTGTGCCCTTTCAAATGGAATCACACACACAAACACCCACCATGCCTCCAGGTGGAGGCAGGTGTCATTAGATTGGATCAAAATGGTCTTCAAATTTCCTTCTGTGCACTGGGCGTGTTGTTCATGCTCTGGCCTGGGCACTGTAGATCCAATTAAAGAGGCTGTAATCAATATTTTTATTGCAGCAATGGATCACATGGCAACTTGTAAATGAAAGGAGTTACTGGTAGTGACAACCCCACAGAGAATTATTACCCTATTCTGCATTTCCCATCACATCTACAGAGCAGTTTAACATCTCTCAGCTTATTGTTTTTGTTTTTCAGGCCCTAAACTTTACTCTTTCGCTTCAGTCTCACTGTTATCAAACTGTATGCTAGCTGCTTAGCACTAAACAGCAGACAGAGAAAGTTAGTGACTAGCTGGTAAACATGGTGGAGCATTTAACAGATAAACACCCATTTTCCACAAGAAAACAAAAACAGAGCAAAGAGAGTAAATATTTGACTTATATTCAAGAGGTGGACAGTTTAAACACACACAATGAAAGCTAATGTTGCTCCAAGTGTGCTGGATGTGTAAATAATCAACTGCTCGCTAACACATTTGCTATATCAATTTAAAAGGTGATCATCTATGAATGATGTGCTTCCAGATGGTTTCCATTAAGCCCTGAATATTAGTTATAGCAGGTTTGGCTGAAATCCTAGCACTATTTTACACAGTAATGCAACAGTTTGGAGAAGGCCGTTTACTTTTTCAGCATCACAATGGCCCCCGAGCACAAAGCGAGGTCTGAATGGTTTTCCGAGATTGGTGTGGAAGAACTCGACTGGCCTGCACAGAACACTGACCTCAAGCCCATCTAACACCTTTACGATGAACTGGAACGCCAGACCTTATCACCCATCATCACTATCCAACCTCTAAACTAGTGCTCTTGTGGCTGAGTGGTAGCAAATCCCTGCCGGGCTCCAAAATCTTGTGGAAAGCAGAGTGAAAGGGTGTTACAATAGCGTGTTAATGCCCTTGCTTTTGAAAAGGGATGTTCAATAATCACATATAGTGTGATGCAAAGGTGTCCGCATTCTTTCGGCCAGGTAATGACTTCAGTATTTGGTCCAGTTTCACTCACTCCCTTCAGTTCTGTCAGTCCACTATTTGCAACATGGAAATGATGGATCAATATCATCGTGGGCTGTGTTTGTACTTGTCTTACCTTCATACAGCCAGTCAGCCAGACCATTGAAGATGACTCCCTCTTTACCAGTGGAAACCAGGCGGATCGCTCGGCTCTCTACCGTTGTTCTGTAGTAGATGTTGTTCTCAAATATGAAGATCTGGACAGAGAAATGCAGAAAGGAGAACCACCATTAGTGTCTACATCACTGCATGGAGCATATAATCATTATGTGTATTGCTGTAGTGCTCGGCTCACACCTGAATTTCAATTTTCCGCAGTGCAAAGTTGCGACTACTTTATTCAGCCTCTGCATCTGACATCTATTTACAGTACAATCCTTTACTCTAAACCTACCTGTGGCTCCTTATCACAACATGTCTTTATCTTAATCCAGACAGAAACACAGCTACCCACTCGATGACACTTCTAAGCTAACAGACTCAGTCAACAGCAGCCTTAAGCACTGTATTAATAGATATTTCCCTAATTACAGTTTGGATTCTTCTCCAAAGCAGTTTGAAACCCTTTCTGTTGCTAATCAAGGCGCTGGAGTTGGCTGAGGCCCTGCAGGTGCGCGCGCGCACACACACACACACACACACACACACACACACACACACACACACACACACACACACACACACACACACACACACACACACAAACCCTTGAAATCAAGCACAGGCACCATTTTCCCCCCTCTGTTTATTGAGACATTATGCTGTCTGCTGGGGTTGTGCAACGGCTGAGCTAAACTGCAGGTTAGACTGCCGATTGAAGCCCTCAGCACCAACAATGGCATCGCCTGAGGGAGTTAAGACACACCGCTGGCAGATGAATGTGTGACACTTAAAACCCTCTGTCAATCCACTCCAGTGTTTTCGCTGCTTTGCCTGGTGCCAGTATGGGGGAGACAAATGTGGGATTGATTTGTATCTGAAGCTCAGGTCGTGTTGGTGCAACTGGACTGTCAGCTGAAACCCCTTCACTTAAATCTAAGCCTCAAATCGGCAGCTCTAGAATCCAAAAAAGAGAAAGATATGGCTCCTTTCGCTCTGATCTATGGCAACTGTTGAGAAAATCAAAGTTTTATATTGTGGGATCAACATCTGAGGAAAACAGATCAATGCAGGGCTGTGAAAAGCAAAGGAAGCTGGTGGTTGGCGAATGTTGCGAAACTGCCAGGGGACACAGCAGAAATCATAGACGACTTTCAAAAAGTTAGATGAAAATTTAATTCTGAGGATTTTAATTATTATGATTTACACCTTGGCCAAAGCCGCCTCTTAATTTTGCCTCAAAACCTTGATTCATCTTTACAATATTAGCGCCAACTGATTAAAAGAGAGTCTTGAGTCTTAAAGTTCAAGGGACTCGCTGTCAGCAGAAAACCCATTATAGCATTTAGTCGTGAATGGCCTCTGAAAACTGGAGTCATTCGTAAAGCAGGTGACGATCTGTTGACTTAAGCTCACTGTTTCAATGACTTTTCAGTCTTCAAGGGATTCAGATGAGATAAAACGGAGAATAAGCAAAAGGCTGGAAAATAGTGATTTCAAAAGGGTGAGAGATGAAAGTGACAGCATCAAAGATGGCCTGAAAAGCAGGTTTTCTGATTGGTGTTTGTGTGTGTGCACGTGTGTTTTTAGTTGTGTTATATGACCCAGTTTTGTCACATGATACTTTAACTTTGGTTTCATATTATATTTTCCCCCATTTTCCTCTCCCCCCTCCTCTTTTGTGTCAATATCACCTCTTTCTCAGGTGTGTGCATGTGTGTGTGTGTTGACCCAGACTCACTGATTGCTCTGTCACGGTAGAGTAATTGCTTGCTGTTTAATGAGGGGAGTGTCGCTGGATTCATCTCCCGTCTCCACTCACTGTACATCTGATGCTTGGCTGCACACCGACACACTGCCACAAACACTCACACACACCTCTCATCTTGATACGCTGATGATGTACTTGATGATTAATTGCCACAATTCTGATCAACTTGGAAAATCGTTACATTGAGAAGCCATGAAGAGGAAAAAAAAAAGAAAACAAGTCCCCCATCACTGGGTCAGACAGAGACAAAAGACGAGAGCTCATCTCATTTTTCTCCCATAACCCCTGCTGTTCGTTAAATCATATGCAGAGCTACAGTACCAGCATTGCAAAAGGAACAATCAGGTACACTATTACCATATGCAAATTAATCTGCTTTCTTCCCTCGGCAGACTAAGTCTCATTGCGCACTTGAAATGTTAATATTTTCTCACAGCAATGTGTAATTTGAGCAAATGATACGATAAGAGCAATTATGGAGGAAGAGAAAGCTTTGAAGTAATAGGTGATGAAGCATGGGGCTGTCTGTTGTCTAAGCACCACAATCCAAATAAAAACTAATTTAAAGTCAACAAGGTAAAAA
Organism: Chaetodon trifasciatus; assembly: GCA_037975065.1. NCBI lineage: Eukaryota > Metazoa > Chordata > Actinopteri > Chaetodontiformes > Chaetodontidae > Chaetodon > Chaetodon trifasciatus. Next base: position 7,257,919 of record JBBMOE010000012.1, read on the forward strand.
AAAACGAAAGTGGAGTATTGCATTAGGCAAGAGGATAAAAGATTATCAGAGCCTGGGTCAATGGCACTTTAAAGCTTATTAAAGAATAAGGCCGCCATTATTCTTATTGTCAACAAATTGCACAAAAAGACCAAAACTGAGTGTCTTAGTTGTCTCTTTATGCTCTCTGATGTCTCTGTCTGTGGAACTCGGCTTCTTTGGTTTCTACTTTAAAAACAGCAAAGCACTGTAGCTTTTACCCAACATTACTCAGACAACAGAGAGTAGTAAATTTGTTTCGGGACTATTTTCAGCTGCAGATTAATCCACATGTGGTGCATCAGCATGTATTTACAGCAGCAGGAAAGGAATGAGTGGGATCAACTCAAAACAAAGTACAGTGTGTGGCCGGGTGATGTGTTTTGAACTACGGTGGAGGTCAGTGGCAAAGAGGAATACGTTATATCAAGCTTTAGTGACACAGGATGAATTCATCATATTTATCAGGAAATCACTGTGACTCCCCAACCACGTAACACTGCTTACTTCATCGCTCCTGATGGATAAGTGTCAGAATGCTTTTGGCCGCTAAAGGTCCTTGTCACTAGTCAGTAATGGGCATTTGCGAAGGAGCTCTCAAATGAAATATGTCTTTCAGAACTGAAACCTGCTCCCAATCCCACATTGATTGATACATCCTGTAATTCATGAGATTAACAGCAGACAACAAATCTTAGTTGTTGATGTTTTCTGATAGCTGTTCACCTATAATGCTTTTCTACACACCTTTTCATCTATGGATCACAGCTCATGTGAACATAGAGCACCTGGAATTTCCATGATCAAAGAATTACAGATTGGGCTCCACTGTGTGGCTGACCAGCAGGGAAGTTCATGTCAAACATGAAATTACGTTTTATTGAATTCACCAAAAATAGTTCACTCTGTTCATCACTGTTGTTGAGCATAGCTTTGAAAACGGTTTGAAAATGTCACGTTTTGAATAGACAGAAGAACCAAGGACTTCAGACAAACAGCTTAGCAGGTTTTAGCCTTTCAGAGCTTCAAAAACCTTTCACTTTGTAAAAAAATGGCTTGTTTCTCATGTTATAGAGGCAATATTACCAATGAACAAAGGGAAAAAAATGAATGAATAAAAACGCCAAATAGAATTGCAATGAAACCAAATTGAAACTCCAATCAGCCGGTGGGTTTTACAAAATCTGTCCACAAATATGGTAGGTGAGACACACAGTCATGTTTGCATCACTTTCAGGGACATAACATAGACTTGCATTAATTTCTTAGAGTTTGATCCTAACAATAAGCACCACTTGCCTAACCCTAACTTGTACCCCAAACTGAACCCTAGAATTTAATGTCATGGGGACTTGTGTTTTGTCCCTATAAGGCAGGCGACTCTCCACAATGTGACTATGTAAACAGATTTATGTCCCCACAACACATGCATTCACACACACAGACACACACACAGACACACACACACACACACACACACGCACAGACACTTCAGTCAGTGCCATGTGTTTTCTCCACCCAGCAACCCCAGACTGTCCAAGCCCCAGGTTGTGCCACCGAGTTGCCATCTGCCACTGCGGCTCTCACCAGCTCATGTGTTGTCACGAAGTTGTGAAAGTAAAAATTATGTGGCTTCACAGCGACATTGATGGATGTCAAATCAAGGAGAGTTGGCCCTGGAACCCTTAAAGAGGTCATTACAGTGCACATAAACCTCTTATCGCTGCAACATTTATCTGTCCCACTGTGACGAACCATAAATCACGACTGTGCCTCATCTGCGATGCCAGGCTGATCCTGACAGACCTCCACCAGTGTGCCAGTATTCAGTGAGTGTGATCTCCAGGGTGCGGCCTCCTTACCAGCTGCTGGCCTCGGGGTCCCCATCCTGCAAACTGCAGGACAGCATCATGCACTTCAGGGGGATTCAGGGGCCACGTTTCCCTGTGGAGACAACACATGAAAGAATCAATACAGTATTTGTCTGTATGTGCACTACATGTACAATGCACAGTGTGCATTTGAATATAAATGCACAGTCAGAGCAAGGAAGTCATGTGTTTTTTTGGCTTGTTCCCTCACTATAGACTTCATCAATCATCCGCAGTCTTTTTTTAGCACAGGCTGACTTTGCTTGGCTCGCTATAAAAACAGAGCAGTAGGGAAATAAGCAGACAAAGATGGATGAAAGGTAAAAGCAGGCCACGCTGAATGCAGCACATAGAGCTAAAGTGAACTTAAATGCATCGCAAAAGGGCAGAGAAAACACGTAAATGGGGCTGATGTCAGTGGACTGTCTACATCAGGTCAGACCAAGGGCAGGTGACAAGAATAAGGCAGACAGTGAGACAATGAAAGGTGGGTCTTACTGTGTCACAAGGCTGTAAATAATGTACTTGGCCACATAGGAGTGTTGGTAGATCTGCAGAGACAAACAGCATCACAGTTAAGGAAGGCGAGCTCCTGCAAAAAATGACACAGTGTGAGGAAGCACTGGGAGGGTTTCTCACCGGTTTCACTTCAAAGGCAAACAACACGTGTTGCATGTCTGGAGACACTTGGTACTTGGCGGCTCTGGATCTGTCCTGGATGGGATAAAAAACAAACTGGCAGTCGTAACACACCCAGTACAGCAGCGGCAGACAGTATTCTTACAGCTTTTTGAGGTAAGCAGCGCTGGAGTAAGATGATACTCACAAACAACTGGTTGGACACGATAACAGTTCTCTCCTTGGTGTTGACATTAAGCTTGACGACATCCCCGTCCCTTGTACGATACAGCAGCTCATTGTCTGTAAATGACAAAAAATAACCATCAGTCCAATATTCACTCCCTTTTAGCTCTGTTTGGTCAGCGAATAGGAAAATCTGTCTCATTAAATCCACTGCAATATGTTCGCCAGCTAGTCACGAACTTGTCTGCCATTTGCACAGTTGATATTTGAAGCATTCCTGCTAAATTCAAGCAGTTGTTCCTTTTGTTGTCCTTTTTAATACTGGCTAATTTGCTAACTGCTTTGTCTTAAGGGCCGACTTACTAATTCCAAACTTTGGAAGACAGCCTTAAAAATGCTTTGAGTGTATATTATGTCCAGGCTGGCACTGAGCACATTCTGTCTGCTAAGATGCTGTTGTCCTTGTCATCCGGCTCTGCACACAACAAAAGTCTCATCTTTTATCAGAAGATTCTCTTAAATGTCAGATTTGCTTTTTCTGATTTCCTTAACAATAAAAGAAAACAGTGTTTTGAAAACCAAGGTACAAGATCTATCACTCTTATGCATGTTTTGCTAGCATCTGGAGAGTGTCCTCATGTGGTTTGAAACTGTCTGGTACACAAACAGTCTCTGTTTAGAGATCAGATTGAATTTTACAGCTCAAACAGTCCTCAGAAGTATCTCAGATCTGCTCTGTCGTGTTTAAATGTGAGCATTTTTTTCAAAATGGCAAAAGAAATGCTCAATAAACGTGATTGCCTTGCTCAGGCCATGACGTACTAGCCAAATGAATTTTGTTAGCGACAGTGAAAATGTTCATCTTGTCAGAGCTCCACAGTTTGTTCAGTTCACTTTATTGCTGTTTTTCAGTGAGGAGGGACACTAACAAGAGCCGAGAATGTCAGTGAGTGCTAAGTCCAGGATGGAAAGCTGTAATTTCACAATTTCATGAGAAGGTCTGAGCTGGGAGTCATAAAGAGAAGTGATGATGACTCAGTTACCAAAGATGATGCTTTTGTTCCCTCTGCAGTCAAAGTAGATTCTCATAAGCAGATTTAGCCTTAGACGTTTCTTGTTCATACCTCACTTTCATTGTTGAACAATATTCTATTCTTTTACTTCTCAAAAACATGAATGCGTCAGACAGATAGCAGCAGTTCTTTGTTTTAGAGCTCAGTCTGAAGGTCGAATCCTTTGTCTTTGGATCCGAGTCTGTGGGAGAAACTAAGGGGTGAGTCCAAAGACTACTGAGGCAAGCGGTGATCAAAGAGCAATGGGGATCAATTACGCACTGCTGTGAATGAAGCCCACAAAATATTGATGAGGACTACTGAAGTGTGAGGTTGTCCCGTTGGGTTTCTTATCAGAAGGTCATTAGCACCAAATGGGAGTTGATTGCATTAACTTAACTGACAAGATGCAATGTCACACAATTGATTGCTGGGGTTTCATCAGGTGCTGAGGACGTTTTCATCACAGGTGTGAATGAGGGGCAGAGAAACATGGGAACTTAACTAATTATATGTTAATAAGCCGGTAATGTAAGTAATCAGGGGAACAGTCCGCACAGTGAAACACAAGGACAGATGTAAGGTCATACCATGTCTGTAAGTAGACACCTAGACACAAGAAGAAGACCGGAGTTTGCCTGTACTGTATGTCTTCAAACACAGCAAAAACTTTTTATAAATGCAACTAATTTTGATGCTTATAATAACTATGTACTATGTCTGTCAATTTTCTCCACAAAGCTGCAAAGTGGGACAACATGGCAATTTAACATCTCATTTGAAAGCTGTGTTGTACAGAATGGACTGGGTTTAAAATGTTTAAAATCAATAAAACCACACAAAGAGCTTTACAGTTGAACACTAAACAACCTTTTAAACTCTTGTAATTGAGACCAGACAGAGTGCTGACAGATGTAATGTTTCAATCATAGTCTTTAGAATATTTTCTATTTGTCTCGTCAGATTTCAGAGGACCAGCTGTGTATCTTGTGCGTTAAACTACAACTAAGTATGTACTGGATAGTCTGAAATAATAACAAGTTGTTTCAGTCTGTCAGTTTGCCCTGAGCAGACTCCATTCACAGAGGAAGACAATGAAATGTGGTTGAAAGCACCATCTCACAGATAAAACTTAATAAAGCATATTTAAAGGTGATGCACAAGAATTACATTTAAGTCTGACACCGTCCTTTAATGAAGGAAATGCGGAAATTACTTTAGTTTAGGGCCAGATTAGTGAAATTTACTGAATGAAATGAATTCAATTGATTGAATATCACCTATGATAAATACCAATAGGTTAATACATTTTCTGATCAGTTTTCTATTAGCTGCAATATGCCTGTGCCTTCATCATCCTTCTCAGTAGATGTATGATACAGTGTTAATATTACCTGAAGCAAAAAAAGTATTTGCTCTATCACCACCTGAATAGAAGTAGGTTCATGTGATAAAAATCCACAGCGCTATGCAAACAGTTTGCACTGCTGTAATTACATTATTACTGTATGGCTCAGCAGGTTTGCATAGGCTATATAATGTATTCCCTCAGCTGAGAATCTGTATATAGAGAAGCTATTTGAGAACAACGTCAGGAAAAGAATAAGTGAAAGGGTGGCACCGTTTATAGAAACTCTGAACATAACCTCCTCCATAGCGGGTTCAATGTGCGGCGTAAGTTACCATGACAATCCAGCCAGGGTAAAAACCAGCCACATTCTCGACATTGAAAATTTAGGCTTTGTTGACAATGTTTGTTCTGCCTCTGAGAACCCCAAACCGACCTGTATATGAAAATCCAGATGCTAAAATACCTTTGCACACAGTTGGAACAAAGTCCTCTCTGTTTGCCAACTCTTTTTAGTTTTTAAACAAAAGTAAGTATTTCACCCTTGTATGACTGAAAGTTTCTCGTGCATCACAGACAAATTGAGCTATTTAATAGCAGTAGCAGTTGCAATAAGTAGTTGTACTTGTCATAACACTGAATGCCATTGATGTGCACAATAAAATCTAATTATCCATATTCAACGAAGTTTCACTGACACAGCTTTTCATGCAGAAGCTGGAAAATATTTCAAGTACTTTTCCTGTCGAACACCAGGGGGCACCGAGTCAGCTGATCCAACATTTATGAGCTCAGGTGGCAGCTTCCTACTTGCTACATTGTCAAGGTTAGGGAGGCCACAGCAAACCTGTTCTATTGCGCATCTGTTCAATTAAGACCATCTTACTGAACACCGAGTACACGGCATGCTGAGTCTGTAGTGCATACAAGATGAGCTGGAAAGCCGGTGCATTTGTTTGCAATGGAGACAGAGAAAAAAAATAAAAAAATCACAGCTAGAGTGATCTGTGTCGTTTTTGAGAAAAGATAATTACAGTTATCGTAAAAATAATCCCAACAGAGCTGTGATTTTTAATAACAGTCATTTTGGGAGCATTTCTGCTTTATTATTAGATAATGACAGCTGGAGAGAGACAGGGGAGGGAGAGTGAGGAAGACATGCACCAAGGGGTCCAGGCTGCTGCGGTGAGGATTCAGCCTTGATACATGTGACGGTTTCTACCAGTGAGCTACCCAGCTGGAAAGTTTTTTATGTAGAAACTGATGGGAAAAATGAACTGGTTTCACAGATGCATTCAGTACATTACCCTCAGCTGTGTCTGGATATGTTCTACATGAGAGAGAGGCGCTGAATGCCAAAATGCTCACTCACCGCTGAGCCATTTGGTGTCTGGGTCATGGATGTGAAGGTCTGGACCGAAAACATCCTCTACTGTCACTTTCTTCTTCAGGGCGAGGCTGTCATCTTCACCTGCCGAGCGCATCACCAACAGATAAATCAACATGCATAAATTACATATGGGTACAGCAGCTCACAAGAATATCTACAAGTGATTCTTGATGAAAACCTCAAGAAGTCGTTCTTCACTCTTGTGAGTTATTAGCATTTCAAGTGCTAGTGCCGCAGCAGAAGATGAGGAAAGTCTTATGGCTTTTTCCATCAGCATGTTGCTTTGCTCAGGGGACTGCAGCCTCATACCAGAGCCTGCCACCAGCTCACTATATTATACTTTTCTTCTATCTCTGGAGATAGCACCTCCAACTACTATTCACCGCTGTAGGTAGAGCAATTTAGAGCAAGGTACAAACAAGAAAGAGTCCCCAAGTATTGCACTATTGATCTGAGAGCATCAGTTCACGTCTGCCTGCCTCGTTTTCAGCAGCAGGGGGGGACCACTCCTTCCATCCCAAAAACTCAAAATGAGATCTGAAGCTGACAGCTGAACTGCAGGTGGAGCAGACACCGGGAGGAACTTCTATCACACATTTGTGCAGGAAACAACAGTTAGACAGAAGTTGTCAAGATGGCTGACAGCCCAGTGTTACTGTACAAAACCGTGCGTTGACAGATTCTTCAGCAGGCTTCATGTTGCGACTGAGCGACGAGATCTGAGTGTGTAAATACCATGTCAGACATTGTAAAGTGTTTATCGACTTCGGAGAAATTCTCTTGTCTGGCAAGAAGCTGCAGAGATGGGGGAGAAAACTAATTTCCAACATGAGGCAAGTGGTATCTCTGATGCTGTGCCCATCTGACAAATGGCTGGAGTTATTACTGCATAATCATCTCCATTAAACAGGCCTGAATGGCATTACACATAAAAAGGATCATTACCTAGTGAGACAGTGACCCCGCATTTGTCTAAAACCTGTACACAATCACCAACTGGAGAAAGCATGTCATCTGTAAAACCTTGGCCCCCTGAAACAAGGTTATCAAATTAAACTAGCTGTCTGTGCTGTGAGAAAAAGCAGGAGGAAGAAAGAGGTTTCATTTGAATTCAAAGCCCAGTCTGTGTGTGGAATATGTGTACTGACTCAGGTGTGTGTGCGTGCGTGTGTGTGTGTGTGTGTGTGTGTGTGTGTGTGTGTGTGTGTGTGTGTGTGTGTGTGTACTCCCATACTCCCTGTACTGTAGGTTGTTTGCCTTTGTTTGTTTATTAAATCTTCCCAGATTTCAGTGGAATTTGGTGTAACATTAGTCGATGACCTGTAAGGAACAATGTTGTGCCTGTTTAGCGTATGTGTGAGTACGCGCGTGCTGATTCGTCTGCCAAGGACATCACATTTAATGTCCTATTCATTTGTCTTTTCACGACTATTTCAAAAACTTAGCAGACTTGAATGAGATTTGGTGGAACATTAAGCCGCGGACCAAGAAACCCTGATTTGTTTTTGATGAGAAAGCAGTTTTTAATTGATTTCTTTACATTGCAAAATAGAATGTTTCAAACCTTTAGACAGTTTTGTTTTTTTCCTAAAACAACAGCATTTGTCACATTGTGTCCCATGATTGTCTGGCGCTGCTTGTGTTTTGTTGCAGATCCAGTTCTAGTTGGATCTAAATAAAAAGCTCTTAAAAAATCAGTTAATATGATTGTGCAGCCTTGGCAGAGGTGTGTGGTCCATCATCTGAGGTGTGCAGAACAAGCTGACGTCCCCCATGTAAAGTCAAGGCTATGTGTAGAATACAAGTATACTGAGGCAGAAAACAGGTAAACAGGTGTGTATGCCAGTGTGAGCAAGTGACTATTGAGTGTTTTATTATCTTTGGCAAGGAAATAATGATTTATATCTCATTTGTTTTTCTACTATAATGTCTCAAAAGCAGATTTAAGTGACATTAGGTCATGTCCCATGAAACAATGGTTATTATTTGGTTCTTGGTGAAGATCCAGGATTTTATTTCTTTGCAAGATTGCAAAATAGCCATTTTGGAGCATTTTAGCTATTTTCCCATGAATCTAAAATGGTACATTTGTCACTCTGTATGCCATGATTGTCTATGACTACGTGCTTTCTACAACTATGTTTAATGCCTACTTTTTTAAAATTCTTGCTTTTCACAATAGGTGTCAAGGTTACAAGGAGATTGTGGTTATGGCTTAATGAGAGTTATGCAACAAAAACACTAAAGGTAGGAAAAGAGCACAGTGACAGTCAGGAAACTTTTTTGCAGGTTTGTGCATGAAAGTGGGACGTACTACATGTCCATGCACCACCCAGACCGCCCACACCCTTACTTTTTGCCTTGCTATAGAAAGAGCACACAGTTTTCTAAGCATTTTCTAATGCTTGATAAAGATAGCAAATGTATGGGTGTGTGTGTGCGTATGTTCTGTACATACGAGGGGTCAGCAGGATGACGGAGGTGACAATCAGGGAACAGATGATGAGGATGACCAGCAGGGCGATGGCTATTCCTTTCCAGTTCCTCTGTGGCGGAGCACTGCCCACCAGGTCCTGAAAAACAACCCCACATATTAACTTACACTGATACACACATGCTCACACATAAACACAAACACACATAAAGGGGTGAAAAATATCCCCTTTTAAGCATTGATGTACTGATAAAATGATTTGTTGCAACAGACTGGATTAGAGAAGAGCAATGACCTTCAGGTGCTGAGTTTTATTTCAAAATGGATACACAGCGTTTGATCTCATCATACATAAGACAGATGTATTTTGTGTTGTCACAGCTGGAGCCAGGGATTGGCCAGAGGACAGCTCATTCTCTGTCAGACAGATGTCGCCAACTCAGCCACTTGTGTGCGATAACACTGGACCTTCCAGCTGCTCCCCACTGCCTGCACACGAAGAGTCCCTGCAGCTCTCCCTGATAGCTGGACTGGAGCTATGGCTTCAACGCAGACACAACAGGCAGAATAATGAGCTGCTCTCCGCATACGGCCCAGCAGATGGTAGATGGCTAATCAGCGCTATTCAAAACACATATACTGCAGAAATCCATAGGACATACAAAACATTTTAACTGCAGAGGCGTGGGGGGCAGCAATCAGGTGGCCCCTGAAGACTCTCCAACACTCAAACACAGATCTTAAACTGTTTCAATCTAGTGTGCATGTGCGCTTTACTGTGTGATTTAGCTACTGGGCCTTGCACAAACACACAGCATACTCCCATTCTTGTCATACTGTGTCCATTACAAAAGAACAGAGAGAGTTTTCTGGAATAACTCTAGATGTAGATTAGTCTCATGAACTCCCGGCTGTCTCTCGCTCCCTTTATTGCCGGCTCGAAGGGTTAAGGTCAGAAATCAAGGTTTCTGTCAGGTGTAATTCCTGTCTAATTACAGGCACACACATACATGCACATTCATTTCTCAGGTCACATTCGGCAAGGAACGTTAGCAGCTCCAGCCACCCATATCAGCCCAGCTGTTGATATCCTTGTTAGCAATTAGACCTGGTCTCTGTCTGTCTGCAGTCAGCAGTCAAACAGTATGCAGGAGCTCAGTGAACCATCCATGAGTTAATGAGGGGTGTGTGTGCATGCGAGACGGCTCAACTCTTCAGCTGAGATGATCCCCTTTCTATTTTTAAAGACTTTTAAATTTCTATGTTGCTAGTTACTTTCCATGTAAATTTTTAAAGTATACCAGCGTGTTTATCTGTGCGTGTGCATTTCCACTGCCTTTGCACCGACTGTCTCTGCACAGTTTGTCTCACAGCGAGCGAATCAATACTGAAGGCAGTGAGTACACAGAAAAACAGCAGGCACATCAATAAGCTGATTTATTGCTGCAGAGGCAAGAATTTTTGCGATAAGGTATACGGACTTGTATACTGGATTCATAAGATATTAATGTCCGTGTGTTATCATACTCTAATAGGGAAGACATGCTGTTAAAGTTGTCCTCGATATCAGCAATCACTTCAGACCTCTGACCGAGCCGGAGATAAAACAATGAGATTCTTTGACAGGCATGCAGATAACAACCATGTTTCTGCATCTGCTTACTTGTTTTTCTGTATATGTGCACTGAAATTGGCAAACTGTTTAGTGCGAGCAGGTGATTTATATGCGGCCCAGTCCGGTATCCAGTTCAGCGCAGCCTCTACGTGACGGAGAGGCACAGATCGGTAAATGTGACAGCTGGAACAACGCAACATAACAGAGGAAAAGTGTCTCTCAGCAGAATATTTCCCGACACTTTGATGCCAGCCTGGGAGGCATGTGAGTAAATATTTAGTTCCAGTCATTTTTTTTCCACCCGTGACAATTTCAGCACGCTCATTGTACTGCAGCACAAGAGGTGCAAGGTAAAATTATTTCAGACAGCCTACTTTTCTAAGTCTTGAATACATCTCCCACAGGCCCCATGGGCCAATTCAGGCTGTGGAAATGTAGAATGCAGATGACTTGACGAGCAGGAGTGGCTTCCCTCCAGTGCTTGACATTTCTGTAAACAGACACCCAATTATTCAATCAGAGGTCAGGGAGCTTTTCCACCATTCAAGTCAATAGGCAATCAAATACTGTTGGACATTTGGCTTTTTCACTGTGAAATCTTCAATAAAACAGCATCTGGTTGAAATGGATACGACCATTAACCTTCACTGTCAATATTCCTGGGTACATAACAGCAACTTGAGAAAGACGTGATCAATGTTTATCATGCTTTCTGTGACAAGCTAAGTGGTGGTCAACAGAGTCGTCAGGGCGGCTGTCGCTGCTATTCGAACCATCCACTCAATTAACAAAAGCTATTTCAGAGAGATTTGAGAATAGTTTCCATGAGCAAAAAAGGCTGCAGATTAAATTTCTTCATTTCACCGCTGAACCAGACCCATGTTAGTAGCAGATAGAGACGGTTGAACTGTGTGACGTTTAGAGTTGAAAAGAACTAGTTTGTCTGTTGTGTTGTTGTCTGAAATGAAAAGTGTTTATAGTTGTTCCAAAAGGCTCCACTGGCAAAAGGAAAAGAGAGGAGAAAACTGTATTTTGAGACATTACGAAGGTAACGGCACACATTTTCAGCCTCCTTCAGGAAGACGTTCATAATGTTGTTCACATTAAAAGTGACAGAAATAGTTAGAGAGAGAAAAGAGAGCTCAAGAGAGAAGTTCAAACCCTGGCACCTCTCTCACCTCCAATCAACTGGCCAATCACGGTACAAAGGGAGTGTGGTTGTCGCATCATTGGTTTAAGAAAGTTACAGAAATGGTAAGACACAGACTCCCTAATTGGACATATGAGGAGAGTTTCCGAAGCACACATCAAGCAGTTCTGATGAAGCGTACTGGCAGCTTGAAAAGCCAAATCTGACCTGAAGGAAAGGATTATTGATGCATTGATTTGCAAGCCTCTCCTTAATGTCTAATGGCTAACAACTTTATATACAGCTGGCTATCTTAATCTATAATAATACATCAACATTTATTAGTGGATTACATTTTGTATTATTCATTTGGATCTCTCTCTATCTCACAACTTCAAAGGGCTGTTTGAACTTTAAAGTTTACATTAGAACTAGGTTTAGGTTAAGGTTAGATTAAGGGTTAAAAGGTTAGGGTAAGGGGCTACAGGGAGTGCGTGTAAATGTAATGTATGTAAATGATGGTCCTCATATGGATAGATGAACAAGGTTGTAAGTGTGTATGTATTTTTCTTGTCTTTATCAAGGAGTTAAATCCTACAAGTCCATCATTTAAGACCATTTTCAGGCTTTTGTAATGAGTTTACTGGTCATGTTAAAGTAGTGAAGATCTAATTTTCTAATAATAAAAGCCATTTGAGGCAACTATTATGCTTAATTGTCTGTAAAAGCCCTAAGTATTGAGTTTGAGAATGAAGCTAGTATGTTAACACTAAGATTTTTATGTTGAAATCAATGTCAGTAAATTCTTTAGAAAGCTCCACTGGCTAAACTTTCTTATGCCCCATAAACATGTACCCAGATTTTGTTTCTTTTTATTAATTAATGAATGTATTGTCTTTCTTGTTGAAGACACAACAACCTGATCCCACGCTGGATCCATGTATTTAAAACTTAGACTCAAAAGTAGCATCATAATTTTCATAACAGTGCTGACAATTGACTGTTATTACAGTGTCTTTGCTTGGTTTGCTTTATCCCAGCAGACTGCTTTATTCTGGTGAAAAATGTGCAACATTTTCACCCACCTACTCAACCACAAATATGCAGGGAGCTCCAAACTCAGACTGAATTCACTCACATAAAATATATGAAAATCAACAACACCTCCACTGTTTCCAGCAAATTAATACCCTAAAGAGACATATAGAATCCACCTTCAGATGGATCATTTGATTTCCCTGATGTTAAGCATGTTATAGTTTATGATAAACTGTGCAGCTGTAAACCTAAGTGTTCCCTGGATGCTGACTTTTCTGAAGAGCTCTTAACGAGTCGAAAGAGCATCTGTGTGCGAAAGGAAATCTTGACCTTTGGCAGCGTTTTCAGACATAGTGAAATATTACTGGCTGTCTGCATTAAGCCATTTCCTCTTGTGTGAAGAGCAGGCATGCATGCCTTACAGCTGATAACAATAAAAGCTGCATTAATAAATGAGAACCGGAGCCATTTTCACCCTTTTCTCTACAGACACCACATCTAAACAAACCCTTTGCATTTCAGTACTCGACATCTCTAAAGGGTAGAAAATCCCATGAGAGGAAGCAACGCATTTTTCCAATTCCATTTGCTTCTATTTTCATTCTATTTCAAGACAAAGGGGCTATATGAATGAAGCATCTTTTAAGGTCAAGCTTCTTTTATCCCCCCCCCACTCTCTCTCTCTCTCTCTCTTAAATCCTCTCTCCCTCCCACTTTCCCTTTGTCTAACCATCTCTTTGTCTCGCTGCTGAAGTGTGAAATGGATCTTTCCTGATCTCTGAGCACCTGGTTTCCAAGGGAACCAAGAGAGTCATTTGAGTCAGATTTGCAGAGAAGACAGTGCTGGCTGCTGTACAGTACAGCGGGGACTAATGTTACTGCTGAGTGTCATGTGGGAAATGTGCCTGCGGGCTCACGAAATGAACTCCATAGTCAGAAAACAAGACACTCAAACGTGACACAAGGGAATGTAGACATTTGAAACGAAAGCAAACTGTAGCAGTCTAAAGACATTGGACACTTGACACGTGATACATCAATCCACTGTAATGTAGTCACTGTCTGACAACAGTCAAACTCAAGAAGTGGAGCGGGGGGGCCTTTGGACATGGGGGTAAACTTTTCCTCTGGAACAGCATCAATAAATTATGGGCATTCATGGGTGAGATTAAGAATTCATGCCAGCTGGCTTTTGGTTCATGGATAGTAGGGCATGAACCCGTCTTTGTCTGTCCAGCCTGTCTGCTTCGGAAAATGTGGAGTGTGTGGGTTACACTAAACAGAGGTCAGACAAAGAAAACTAGATGTTGTTTAGATGAGCTATTGTAACCTGAAGGCATTCTTGTTGCTAAAACATCACCTCTGCTAAGTAGAAGGAAGGACAAAGGACAAAATTGGACAAAATTGAGAGTTGAGGACATGCATGAATCAAGCCACGTCTGCAGACTTTGTGTTACTGTCAACTAAATCACACAGATCAACTTGTTTGACAAACAATGAGGAAAAATCCGTAAGATGGTAAATGGGACATCACATTGTGGCATTTACTCTCTGTAAAGTCATTTGATGTAGGGGAGGAATTGAAGAAAAGGGAAAAGACACAGAAGAAAAGACGAGACGGACAGTTTAGCTCCTGTTGCTCAAATAATGTGTAAGTTGAGAATAACGTTAGACAAAGTTACGCTAAAGCTCATCCAGTGGTGTTCTGTACAGTTGTCCAACAGAAGAGGAATGAAGGAACAAGTCATACAGCAAAATTACAGTATCATCACTAGCAAAGCGTCTGCAGAGTTTTTGAAGCTGTTTTTGGTCTCCACCAACTCCTGAGGGAAATATCAACTCTCCTCATCTCCTTAATGCTCCACTATGTTTTCCAGCTAGCCGCGACCTTATCTGTCTGCTGTTTGGTGGTGAGTTAGCGTACAGTGGGTTTACCAAACTGTTCTTCACTGAAAACAGCTGCCTGCTGCTGCTGCTGGAAGAAAGTATAATGAGAACAGTGAGAGTAAAGTACAACAGTGAAGGCAGTAAAACCAAAACAATGAGCTGAAAGATGCTAACTGGCACCTCCTCTCACACTATTGACTGAGAGTGCAGCTTTTAACATGTACTAGAATTAACTGTAGTAGTACAAGTACTACTAAAAGTGGTGGTGGTAGCAGTGTTGGTTGCAGTAGTATTACTTTGGCACCACCGACATATTGATATATTAGTATGGTAAGTTGACAAGTGCATTGTGTTGTTCTTTCACAACAAGTCAAAGCCATATTAAATGATTTAGGCTGTTGCCTTTTATGCTATTATCTGATTTCACCTGGGAATAAATTATTCAATATCCGATGAGATGATTTTTCTCTTCCATGGCTCAGACACTTAAATTCTTCCAGTCGGCCACAGCATCCTGCATGCTGACAATCCTAAATTAAATTACACATGGTCAGAGCGTCTCATTTAAAAATAAAAAAATAAAGGGCTGCTCTCGTCTTATTGTCAGAACAGATACATACCAGACTGGAGTGGGGGGCACTCTCAAGGATCTATTCTATATCTTCAAAGTGTGTGTGTGCGCGTGTGCGTGTGTGTGCCTGCCAAGGCTGCAAATGTTAAATACAATATTCGATTTAACAGTTATTTGGCATTTGATAGAATAGCGTAAGAACATTTGATTCAGTCCCTTGGGGTTAATGTTGATGCCAGTGACTCAATGGTCTCGTCACGAGACAGTGAGATTTCAAGCTTTTCAAACTTGCTCCTGTTTTGGATAAGATAAAGTCTTCACTCCCACCTGCTGCTAAATGTTGGATGACAGAAGTGCTGCACAAATGAGGAACTGGCTTTGGAAAACATTTAGTTCTCATGCCAAGATGGAAAATAACAAGAAGATCCTACTTTTTTTGCATTTTTGTGTGTGTTGTACTGTAAGTTCTTAAATACGCAGTCTGTGTGTGTTTCTGTGTTTTCAGTCTCACGCCTGACATTGATAAGCCCCTGACTTGGTACAGACGTCTTTGTCCCCCACAGGATGAATTACAAAGACTTTGGTGATCCCCTAACTTTTCAGCTAGTCCCATTTTCAAGTCCAAATTTTAATTTGTCCTATACGTTGTTTTGTTACAAAAACCTGCAAACTTAATGACATTCAACTTACGTTTAGTGCTAATTATCAAATGTTAGCATGCAAACACTGGACTAAAATGGTGAGCATGGTAAACATTATACCTGCTTAACATCAACATGTTAGCATCGTCACTGTGAGCATGTTAGCATGCTGATGCTGGCATTTAGCACACGTTCACGAGCCTGTGATCTGGCAACTCCACAGTTTCATCTGTAATGTTATACAAACAAAGGAAGCCATTGCGAAGTGGCTTAGTGTATTTCCTGTAGTTTGTTGCCATATTTGAATGTGTGTTGATTTCCTGGGTGACCCCTCCTGTAGCTGATTTTTTTAAATAATCCACAAAATATACGGGAAGAGAATCCATCTCAATCTGTGTAGAATAAATAAACATTTGAGCGCACCCTTCAGAGATCTGCAGGAAGAGATCCATAAAAGTGGGAATGTAAGTCAAAAAAGAAGACAAAATGTGTAGCTATCAGTAGATGTGTTGTGGGCTTTGTGCAGCTTTTCATTGGTCTTTGTAAGAATTAATAATATGCCGCACTATAAAACTGGGAGATAGATGAGTAAAGTAAAAATCAGGCAGTGTTAACTCCTGCTGACTATCAACAGGAAAAAGGTAAGACAGCGAAATAAGTGTTTTCTCAGAGGAAATGAATTACCACCTGCCTCTGGACAAAACTGACACAGTATCTTTTAATCACCAGAAGAAGTGTGGCACACAACAACATGACTGAAGTAGAGATCATTCAAGAATGGATCAGCTGGAAGTAACCCTCTCTACTTTTTTCTCCTCTAACTTGAATGTTTCCCTCCGAAAATGTCCTTGAAAATGAAATCAATTTTCAGTTGGAGGAAAGATAACAGACCTATCATCCTTCCAGAATAATTATGCGTGGACCAAATACAGCATGATGAAAATGTTAGGGGGGGAAATCACAAAAACATTCAAATTGAATTTAAGCACAGCAGGATTTTGTTCAACGTTGGATGTGCTGTAGGTCTACAAATCTCTTCCATTTTATAACTGCATGAGTCACCTTTGGGCAAGTGCTTTACTTTTTAAATGACAATGTGACCTCCCTGCTGCTACCTTATTGCTCCCTTGAACAAGACATTGGCACGAAGTTCAAAAGAGGCGAGTGCGATAATGATCATGAGCAAACCAATAGGATAAGAATAACAAAGCACTGTGTGGTGGCACCTTCTGTGTGCCTTTAAAGCATCACAAACAGCAGCAATGCGCGGGCTGATAGAAGTGGCAGCTCAACAAAAGAAACTGACAGTGATGGTGTATCAGATAAAGAACATGGTGCATTTCCAGAACCTGTAATGACTTTCCTATAATGAAGACAGCAGTGTTTCTTAATGGAGAAGAAGATGAGATAACTTCAATTTATTCACTTAAATCTTCAGATTCAAGCTGGATAAAGAGCCGAGTGCAACACATTGCCTAACTCCATTAAAACCTCCACTGTCAGCAGCAGTGATGTTGCAGTCCAGAGGGCTGGACTTCAAGTCTCAGACGTGCTTCTCTAGTTGCTTCCTGTGCTGTGATATGTTCGTCTCTCTGCCTGTCTCTCCACATCGTTTAAGAAGCAGATGCACAGGCTTGTATTTGAAACTGATATTACCAACAAGCAAGGTCATTGCCGAGGTTGTGACGGGGGAGTATATTTTCCAAGCTCCCCATCCAACAGGAAATGGTGTTCATATAAACTGTGCTTATTGAGAAAAGAAAAGAAGTCGAGGCCATATGAAAATCACTCTGAGCGGATAAAGATGCATTCTTCCGTTTCACGGGTAAAGGTGAAATAACTGCTGCATATGCATACTGATAATTGTGCGTTATGGTGTTGCGCTAACGTGCAGATGAGCATATGTGCATTCAGTCTCTCTGAGCTTCCTTTTCAAGTCTGACATCCGATTTCCTCTCAACCTTCAAAAGAGCTCATGCTCCCTCTTTCTTTTTCTGATCTGTACACGGCTACGGATCTGCTGTTCTGCTGTCGACTGTGCACTCCCGGTTTCATAAATGTATGAATAGGACGCAAAAAATAAACACTTCGCACTTAAAATATTCAAAAGTGCAGAATGCATTCAAGACACAAGAGACAGATGTGCATGCAGTGGAGAAAGTGCCCTATGAAACAAGGCCGTAAGGTGAGGTTTTTAAATTGGCAAAACCTTTCCTACTTTGACAAACTTAATGATATCCTGCCCATGCAACAGTCAGGCATAGTGAAAAGCCTTCACCTCAACTAATGAAAAAAAAAAATCTTACATATTCAGCATGGCCTTACAAAGTGCACCATGACATCCAAACTCTCAACAATCAACAACTGTTACGCAACCAGATTTACTGTCAAGATGTTCTCACTTCATATGAGCAAACATGAGTTTATTTCTGTGAAGCACCTTTCAGCCTAAATTATGATATCACTGCCAGGAGCTCAGTTATGTAAAGCCAGAAGTGGATCCTGTGTCTACACTGCCATTACATCACTTCGCAGTGTTCCCTGTGGCCTCATACAGAGCACAATTTAAACTCAATGAGTTGACAGAACAGTACAGAAGCAATTAACACCCACTCTCTTGGCTTTCTCTCTCCCCCTCTCTTTTTTCCTTAGGCTGCGCAAACTTTTATCTTTGGTTCAGAACCCCCCCAAAAAATGAGATTTTGTACGTAAAAGACGGACAAACAAACAATCCACAGAGGACAAGAGTTTCCACAAAGCCGAACACTCATGCAAATAGGACACCACTTGTTACGGTATAGATGCTCACACCTGTAGGCTGAGGTTACAATGGTTCATTAAATATTTAGGCAGAAGTTTTGAAGTTGTTGCATACATTCACACCGCAGCACTTGACCATTTCTAGACAAGAACTCCTAAAAGTTAAGCGGCTGAACATGCTCAAATGGAAATCGAGCTGCATCCAACATTATCTTGTTAAAATCAGCTATTTTGGCCGCGGCTCCCACCGCTCGTTTACCAGAGACACCGCACAAACATGATAACGTGAAGACAGACGGGAACAGCTCGTCTGAAGTCCTACCTGATCCTGCTGCTGAGCCGCTTTCACTGGCCCGTTCGCATCTTTAGCAGAAGTCATGACGGTGAATAAAGAGGAAGCAGAGGAAGGAGAGGAAGAGGAGCGCGCACCGCTGCTGACAGGTGCGGAATAATGAAGCGGAGAGATACGCAGCCCGAGAGAGAGGGAGGTAGAGAGCGAGGGAGAGAGAGAGAGAGAGAGAGAGAGAGGCGCACAATGTGTTCAAGGATATCCAGTAATTTGCTGAAACAATGGAGAGACCGTGGGTGCAGACAGCGCAGGCAGTTTCCAGCTAATGTGCAGGAAACTGTGGACCGCTGCGATGTGGGAGGTTCAGTTTGCCTTTCAGAGTGGCATCACCCACAGCTCCATGGGCTCCCAAAACTCGAAGCTAAACGGATTTTTAGACACCAATTTGCGCCATTTAGGACGCACACACTGGAGGATTAGATATCCAATCAGCAGTGAAAACAAATGTCAGATTTAACAGCACGTCAGGCGGCTGTCGAGTTGTTTTCTTTGCATCGTTATCTTAAAATGATGTAACGCGGAACTTCAAAACCCGGACCTGAGTGGAGAATGACGCAAAACATAGATGCTCCAGGTGGTGCAAAAATCTTCTCAGACTTCTGCAAAGCTTTACCATTTCCGCTTCGCCCCCCACCCCCCCAATATAAAGGAGAGCTCAAGGTTTTGTCCTTCCACCTGGACCTATATTTAGTCCTACCAGGCTCCACTTCCCACTGCTCAGCTCTGAGCTTGCAGCAACTGATAATATGGAGACCTGTCAGTTTGGATCAGATCACCGTGGGCACTCATTACTGGCAAGTCCATTACACAGGAAATGGAAACAGGAATCAATGCAAAGTAAAACCAAAATACTTTCAAGTATCAATGCAGCTTTTTTCACAGGGGATTTTTTAGTCATATCTTGCTTAAAATAAAGTACATTCACGATCATCAGTGTTGTGTGTTGCAACTTGAGGAGTAGGAGAGAAAAGGTTTGCATAGTGTGTCTGTACCCATAAAAATCATATTTACTCCACTACATTGTATGCCAGTGCTGCTGCAATGTCTGCCAATAAAACAAAGGGTTGCTGCTGGCCTGGCTCTTGAGAAGCAGTGCTACCGTCCTCCCACATAGAGCAGAAATAGTTCCATTTCCTACCAAAACATTGTTTGAGCTGTAACTCTCTCACCGTGTGTCACATCTCTGTGCACACACAATCCACACTCTTGTTAGCACAGCTTGTCTGCCTATTTGTGCTGCACAGACACACACATACACACACACACACACACACAGTGCTGTGGTTCTGGAGAGAGTGTTTCTTCAGAAGTCATGCACAGTCTCTGCAGAGCTCCTGCCCTTTTGAACCAGTCATCTGTTGGAGGAAAAGGAACTGAACAGCCTCAGATGAGAAAGAAAGAAAAGAAAGACCGTGATATGAGTCACCAGCGGAGAGGAGGATGTGTTTGGGATCAGCATGACAGAAAGATTCCCTTGTTACAGTAATGTCTTCAGTGTAATGCGTAGCAGTGCCTCTATTATCATATTAAGGGGTAATTATTGTTGCGGTGATGGTGCATTCACTCCCAGCAATTTGTGGATCTATAAATTAACAGGAGCAAACTCTAAACTTCAGAGCAAAATTGTCCATTTATCTTAAAATTATAAGAGTGTATCATGATCATAATAAATGATGCAGTAAATCACTATTGATTGCTCCAGGAAATTAAACTTATCTCGTTCTCAGATTACGCCTCCGTTCATTACTTATTTGGAAATTATGAATATGAAGACATGAAGTGCTGCCAGATCAGGAAAACAGTAGCTGTTATGCTTTCACTCCCAGTGACACTTGAAAAAAAATTGATTCTAATTACATTTTGGGGGATTTTGTTCCTCTGTTTTTCATTTCTTCACACTAAAATCTTTAAGGAGCTGCTTGTTATGAACACCATCACTGTTAGGTTCATACAGTGTATGTGAGCAGTGCAGTTTTATCAGCCTCCATGAATGAACTCTTGCAAGTTGCCTTAATTAAAAGAAATACATGTGTCTCACCATTTGAATTAAATCTGAAAGTAGTGGCATACAGACATAACTTAGCCACAGAAGCCTTCAAATACAAGACCTTATTAAGAGTTTCTACCATCAGTCACTGTATATTCATTCATTGATTATGGGATGCTGCCTCAGTTTGTATTGCCACAGCAATCCCTGTTCTCATGGTGACTTACAAAAAAACCCCTCATCCAAATCAGTTCCCACTTACAATCCATAATGTTAACCTTGTTGATATTTTTGGCATTGTGTATATTTTGGATTTGGCACTCTTGATATTTGCACAGTTTCCTACTTTGCAACTGCAACTGCTGCAAAATAATTTCCCCCGGGATAAATAAAGTTGTGTCTTATCACATCTTCTCTGCAGTGAGATATACAATTTCAAATTTGGGAAAAAGAGAGCAGCGGTATCGAACTGGTACCAGAGAGAAAAAGCACATTAAATGTAAGCAACAGCAAAATACTGTAAAAGTCCATGACTGAGCACAGTTGCAATAATAGATAACTAATAATAATACAGATAACTGGGCAGCATATTACATCACCACCAGACTCTAGTCAGCCTAATTCTGGCCTTCATCACTGGTGCCTTGCAGGATCAGTATATATAAAAAAATATATATAAAAAAAGAACAGAAAGCAATTAAACAAACACATACAGAATAAATAAATACATAAATACAGCCAAAAATATTAAGAGGAAACTGGATGCAAAGCTAACGTTTCCTAATGTTGCAGATGAAACTCCCAAATATTGGTGGCGGGATGAGTCGACTTTAAAAGGCCATACGCCGCACCAAACACAACATTTGGCACTGCTGTCACTGTGCGGCTCCACACATGGCCTGAGGGAGCTGCGAGACCAACTCACTGCCAAGACTCATTTCAGCACCACTGCTGTGGACAGCTCCACTGACACATGAGCTGAGAGACTGTTTACCTTTCACCAGACTACACTCAAATAATCGAATTCAGACAAAAAGCATGTGTAATTGGGTCTGTTTTGCATAGATAGTGCATTAAATAGGAAAACAGCACTGAATTAAACAAATTTCACAGTTTAAGATTACAGTTTAATCCTCAAATGTGTGACAGTCTCTCTCCTCTCTCCATTATCTGTTTTCAGTCGTGCTAATGTGCTTTCCACAGTAGCAGATTAAACTCACCTCACTCCAGACAATTTGCTGCAAAAACATGTGAACAAAGTTTCACGAGAAGTGAAAGACAACAAGGCAAGTGTTTACAAGATAAACACTGCATTCAACAAAAAGGGAACATGGAGAGAGCTAAAGAGACCAGCCAGGCTCCAATAAACATGAGAAGAAGCCTAAAAGCAGCGAGGGGTACAAAGATTGATCATCGCAACATAATGCACGTAGGTTTCTAGCAACAATTACCCTCCGAAGAAACAGCAGACAATCAGGCTTAATTGGAGAAGCAAAAGAAAGTGCAGCCATGAGGGGTCAGAGCATGCCAGCAGAGCCTTTGTTTTTACAACACACGCTCTCCTTTAAGCAACATTTTTATGAGCTAATTGACATCATTTTCATTTATATTCCGTTTTATCACTTAGCGGTTTATGTGCTGCCTGAGACAGCATCTCTGGGCAGCACCTGTCAAATAAATCCTACCTTCCAAGGCCCTTAAACAAGCTTTTTGCACCAAGTAATGAACGTACAGCGTTATTGAAGATGTCTTTTTAAAAATATATTTCTTTCTTGGGGACTGACAAACAGTCATTTATTTAACTGTCAATAAACAGTGTGAAAGTTTTCAACTGCATGCTAGCTCCCCCCAGTGATCACTGGGTGTCTGACATCTTTATGTTGGAGAAACATAAATAAACATTCAGCAAATTTCTCACAGGGCAATTGCTCTTTTAATAGCTTTTACTTCAGGCCTTGTGTTTATTTTATTGGAAAAGACACAAATTAAGCTTTATAATGAACTCGTAGGCTGGCGCTGCCATGCAGTTATTAAAAAGGCAAATAATTTCCCTTAAAAAATAGCAGAAAATGTTTTCTTATGAAGGAGATTGCGGATAGAGAATATAAAAGTCTGAATCCCTGACCCGCTCAGTCGACAGTCATGGCCATCAGTCCTGTCCGTGAACACTGAAAAGGAAGTGAAGGAGAGAGAGAGAGAGAGGACGACACCTAACAAAGGCCGGGACAGTTTTGTTTGATAACCGATCATTATCAGCTGCTCTCTCTCCACCGTCCAAACAGCAGAGCAGAAAGCCTCACACAGCCACTTAAAACCAACAATGCCAGGCAGCACACCATTATCCACCATGTTTTTGAATAAATGCATCTCTGAGGGCTTTTTCCAGCATGCAGGCAGCACAATAACGCTACAGGGAATGAAATTAATGTCATGAACACCTGTGCACTCTAATGCAAAGCAAAACATCAGCTTCGCAATAAATAATCCAGCAAAGCTTTTAATTTCCACATTAAGGCCTAGACTGCACATATACAGATTTTTAAAAATGGATATTTAATTTAATTTAAATAAAATCTGTCAACATGACCTTCATTTTATCAAATATCTTCGTACATGTGGGAACACAAAAATGATTTTAAATGCTCAAACAAGAAAGGAGGCCAGTACGTGGCGATATGGTTACGTCAGTGATACTACAGAAGAACCTTATTTATGCTTTTCTGGCACACATCCAAGCAGTGCAAACATCATCGTTTCCCAAATGCGCCAAAGTGAAAAATCTGCACACATAAAAAAAAAAAATCAGCATTATTATGACCTAAAAAGTTGTTTGTGCATGAACGAGAGGTGCAAATGCAGAGAAAATGTTGAAAAATGTCCATATAGATGTGGTCAAGGCCTAAACTGCTTCAGAGTCAGCTGTTTGGTGCTTTTTGCTTGTGAAGGGGTGTGTTTAATGTTCAATGTTTTTTAAAGGTTCTATGTATGACAGTCACTGCCACTAGATGTCGTACTGGAGCACTAGCATCTCACACCAAAACAAATGGGTGTGTTGGTCACGCTTCCACCGGACTCTATTCACAAAATCAGCAATTTTACCTTGTAGATCAGTGTAAAATATGCTTCTTTCAAACTCAATAGAAACTACATAAAAGTCACCAAAAACATCTTGGTTTCTTGGTTTGTCTTTCCATCAATCACCAACTCTGCTTTGCTTGAAATAAACTCTTAATTCAGCAACTTAGGTGTGAAAATTTTCTGAGGTTTTGCAGAGTTTTGTATGGGGGCGACCAGGTGGAGACCGCTCACCGCCAAACAGCTGCTGAGCATCTGGGGAGCTCTGGAGGACAGAGCCAACACAGAGCCGGAGCTTCATAAACACAAGGAGTAATGCCAGATTCTGCTCTGATCCAGAGCTGTTTACCAGCAGGAGGACAGCTCACAATTTACTTTTGAATGCTTTGGGATTAAAAAGTGGATTTATCTTCACTGCTCAAACTGTCTGCAGCAGTGAGGCGCAGAGGTGCTTCATTCACCAGGGTGTTATATTGTAATTAGTCTCTGTTCGTCCATATTGACTACTGACTGGAGGGGAAATGTACTTTACTTCATGACTGTACAGTGAGGAGAGGGGAAAGCAGAGAGAAGGAAATGACAGAAAGAACTCTGGTGAGTTCAGTCAGAGGCTGAACTGAGACACACAGACACACGTACCTTCTGTGCTGTTGCTTGCTAGCTTATGGCTAATGTACAATAAAGTATTCTGCCTGGGGCAAATAAACACAAATGATCCTGCGGTCCAAGTCACGACATATTGCTCTGCTTTCAATTTCAGTTTCACAGGGAGGGACTCATGATTGTTTGCTGCTATATTACTGTTCAAAATCTTATGTAGAACCTTTGATCAACAACCCACATTTTTGGATTTGACTTCTAATAGTCAACATCTTGTACTGACTGCCAGCATGTTAAAATCTGACCTTTTCACATACAGAATTTAATGTATTTTATACTTGGCACTCTCTCAGCAGAGCATTAGTTATCACCAATATTTTAACCCCTTTAACTGATGAATTTTACATGCAAGATATTTCCATTCAGTAAATATTTCTCTATAGGGTAGTCTCTATCGGTAGTGGTGTAGTCCACCATTCCCTCACTTGATTCAGATTACCAAAGGATTGATAAGTAAACAATGCATGCATGTCACTCTCCTTGCAGCCATAGCAGAGCTGCACTGAATATCTGCGAACGCAAAGAAAACGTCTTACCGTTGCTTCACATTAAACATGGGGTGGCTTTTATTGTGAAGGAGCCACAGCTAAACACAATGTATTTTTTCACTTTGATGACTGGAATGGTTCATCAAAAATGCCTCGACATGCCTCCAAACTAGACATGGTCAGTTCTTGAGAGCGGATCATTTTTAATTTTTTGGTCAATTTTTTTTGAGTGATGGAACAAGAAGTGCAGCCACGGGGAGCTGCTGGGTGAAGAGCTGCAGGCAACAGGCTGCACACCTCCAACTGCCCAGCAAGGGGTTCAACCATCGCTGTGCACTGCTGCCCTGTGGAAAACTCGCAGCACAAAATCAGCAGCTGCAATTATATCTGACTGATTTCTTTATTAGAACAGTGTGAGCTCGTTTGCTTGCGCTAAAAGATTTTTAGTTTCTCTTCTTTTGTATTTCTGACAAAGCAGCTGTTCAGTGACTGTTTGCTGTAGCAGTAAACTGCATTTGCTGTTAAAATTGTAATGTGTAGCGATGTCGCTAAATTATCCAGGACTGACGAATACAACCCAGATTAAAAAAGTAAATAAATAAAACAGGGTGTCCTAATGTGCTAATCCTTTTTGACATATAGTCAATTGAAAACAGTACAAAGACAATATATTTCATGTTTTACCTCATCAGTGTCATTGATTTTTGTAAATATATGCTTATTCTGAATCTGATGCAGCAACATGTTTCAAACAAGTTGGGACAGGAGCAGCAAAAGATGCTCCAGAAACACCTGTTTGGATCATTCTACAGGTAAGCATGTTCATTGGTAACAGGTAGAGTATCATGACTGGGTATGAAAGGGGCATCCTGGAAAGCCTCAGTCAAGTGAGGATGGATGGATGCATAAAGGAGATTACTGCGTGGACTCAGGAACACTTCATAAAACTGTTATCTGTAAACACAGTTTGTTTGCAAATGATTGCACTTAATTTAATTACATTTTACTCAGCATCCCAACTTTTGGGGGGATTAGGATTTAAAGTAAAACAGTGCTGAGACTATTTCTACTGTCTACTCACAGTTTTCTGAGCGGTGGGGCTGTACGGTATGTGTAGGCTGCAGCCATCTAAAATAAATGAATTAACATCCAAATAAAATAAATAAAACAGCATGACTGTAATTTTAAATGAGCCTCATGCACAACGCCAATAAAATCCTATCAATCAATGATGGCTGTTGATTTAGGAACAAGCTGTTTCCATTCAGCCGTGGTGCCAGCTGTCAGCCCGGCCAACTCAATCATCAGTCACGTCGCCTTCGCCCTCTGGCCTGCCGTGACTCCTTCAGCTGTCCAACTGACAGCACACCTGCCTCTGCGAGTGTAAATACTGCTGTTTGCATCTCCACTCCCGCCTGCTGTGCCGCGGCTGTAAATCACAGGTTAAGGATAGAGCCGGCATGTGGGTAGTGCTTCATGGTTCATCACAGATCATTACTGTACTTAAAGGTCATGAATTGGGCCCTGAGAATACACGCCCACGCTCGTAGCCTCTGAGTGATGAAAGGCAGAGAAGTTTTCAGACTCCAGGTAGAGGCAGTTTTTCACTGTCTGGATATTACAGAGGGGTAATTAACAAGTCCACAAGTCTTTAATCACACTCATTATTGGTCTTCTACCAAGAGAGGACTTTCTGGGGGAAACAATTAATCTACCATTGTCTTGTCTGGAATTGTTTGGACACACACACACACACACACACACACACACACACACACACACACACACACACACACATTATAAAAAAATGTTCTTTGTATCGTTCCTTAGCCTCTGACCCTTATCAACATTTAAGTGTTTTCTGGGGGAAGGCGGCCCTGCTGTTATAACCACAGAACCGCTTCTTTCACATTATTCCACATCACGAGGCCTGTGGGGGCGTCTGTATTGCATACTGCACATTTAAATTCCAAGTTCATAAGTAGCTAATCAATACTGCTTTATAGTTTCATTTTTCTTACCATGTAGCCAGTTGCTGCATAGTATTTGAAGCTGAACTAGCTACTTTTCTTTGTATTTTATTGCCTCCAGTTTAAAATTACCTGCATGTGCTAGCATATTCTTTTTGTCCAACTGGTTTGTGACATTTACAGTACACAAAGGAGGCGGTTACATCTTCCCGCCACCCACCTGATTCCCATCTGATGATAAAAAAAAGTTAAAAATATTGCAAAGAAGAGTTTCTGCAGAGAAAGTAGAGCGAGTCATGTTTGGAAAATGTCTCCTTTTTTCCAGTTTAAAGCTGGACTGCAGGACTTTTTCATATAAATGAACATCTGTTACATTAACAAGTTCACACAATGCTGATTCGGCTTATCATCTCTAGGTTAATCTCTCGGTATTTGGCAGTGTATCAGAGTTTTTCAATTTGGTGTTTATGGCAACATTTCCGCGCTGGAACACCGGTGGTGATGCATTTTATGTCAACCAACAGCAACTGGTTTGTCAGAGCTAAAGGGGCGAGGGGCAGCCATAGCTCTGGAGTAGTCCACAGCATCTTGGAGTATGGCAGAGCCTATGGCACGACATCAACAGTGTTTGTGTAATTAGTCTCACTGCCAGAGGGGAGAGACATAAGTTCTGCACTGGTGCATTAGGTATAATTTCTTGTCTGTTTGCACATAATCTGCTATTATGGTTGATAAATGAAGTGCATTCACCGTTTTAATTTGAGTTCATTTTAAAGGACCCTATGCACATGATATTCTTTATTATGTAATCAGCATTGTAAAATGTCTGTAGCGATATGAGATGAAATTGGTTTATTTTATGTGTTGCTTTTTTCCAGTTTCATTATTCAGTTTGCATTATATCAGTTTCAAATTACCTCATCTGACTGACTAATGAGTGTAGTTTTTTATGCTCTTAAGTTGACTGTGGTGCTGTATGTCCCATAAAAATATGTTTATGTGCTGAAATCCAAAATATTTTCTCCTGTGGGCCCCGAACAACAACATCTCTCCACTACCTGCACTCACATCTTTCAAATCAAGACTCTTTCCTGAGGAAAAAGATTATCTTGACTGCACAACGCCCCACAGAGCAGCGTGGAACAGGCTTTTCTGTGAATGCCTCCAAACTCAAATCGTAATAAAAGATCCATAGAGATCATTGTGACAGCCTCAGGGACGAAAATGGGACTCTTCCAGGGGAAAACTGCACCACTGGAGAAAATAACTGTGAGGGAAATAGTAATACAGGTTGCCAGCAATGGAGGCTCACAATGTGGTCCCTGTTTGGCCTCCATAGTAGATCTTAGTAGTCCATTTACAGGATCTCCAAACCCTCAATCTTTCATTTACTGCTTGTGTCATATTAGGTACCCATGAACATACAGTTTAACTTCCCCTCAAGGCTGCTGGGACCTAAATTTCCTTGAATTTAGGAGTCTGTGGCCCGCACACGAGACAGAAGACCAAACACTGACACTGCAGAGTGCAACATTTACCGGAAAATGCAGCCTGCTGAGAAAAATCAAACATAGAAGATACAACATCTAAAAGGGTCTCAATGCTTACAGCTTCATGGAACGCTGTGGAGCAATGAAGATGATATTGTGAGGGCTCCGAAGAGAGAAAGAGATCTCCAGTGAGAGGACCTGCAGCCATGACAGTAACTAACAGGTTTCTTCCCCCATAGTTCACCTGAATAACTGTCTGCAAGCAGCCTGGTTTCATTGAGTTTGACTGCATTTGGTTTATCCTTTGTTCAGGCTGCATGCACATACAGTTTTCATAGCACTCACACCTCATCACTGATTTCACACATCATATCTTGCTTATTTATAATTATCCTCTAAGACTGGCTTCCAAACTATCTGTAATGTCACAGCGTGTTCAGTGTTGAACACGATTCTCCACAGTGAAGGTCAACATCGAAGTGAAGTAACAAGAAGCAAGCGAGCAGAGGGTGACTTAGCGGGGCCGAGTGAGCCAGTCATGACACGTGTAATAAACATCAATGATTATGACAAGTAATTCTACTAAAATTACGGCAACCCTAAAAGATCATTTCAGTCTCCCTCCAGAGTTCATTCCATCAAAGTGTCTTTTGAAGATTGCAGTAATTTTTAAAAACACCCAAAAGGTGACTTTATGAAACTCCAGTCAAAAAGAAATTAAGCAAACAGAAGCTGAGTGCAGCTCTACTGAGTGGATACGACCAATAAAAAACGAAAGCGAGAAAATCATGTCAACAAGGAAACAGTTAAGTTGCTCATTAAGTATAGCACATGGGCAGCTGGCATATATACAAAAAGAGACGAGCAGGGTGAGTCAGCATGCATTTACAGAGCATTAACCCATCTGCTGATCCAGTTCTCGTAAAACAGACTTACGAGCCTCGTGAACTTTATGTGTGCCCATCAGTAGCTTACAAGAGGCTCATAAAATGAGAAGACGAACAAAGTTTAAAGATAACACTGCACTCTGGCAAGTTGTTATGGAAATTAGTTAGAGATGAAGTACAGCCACAAGGGCAATAAACAAGGAATTAACAGCAACATGTGCTGTACATTCAGATCAGGGAGCTACAAATCATCAAATAAACAAAAGTAACAGGTGTAAAAAATGTAATTCAGTGGGGCCAAAAGGAATTATAATGAATCACATACAATGATAGGATAATTAATATATCAGTGTTGTTCTATTCTTTTTAAAAAATGGAGTAGTACAGATACCAAGGGGAGTGATTAAAAGCAAATTAGAAGCATCTGAGTGAATAGTGCTTCATCATTAGCCATTCGCTGCTGCTTTGAAAAGGTTTTCATCACACACAACTGCACGTCTCAAAGGACCCCCTCCATCTAACACTAAAATTCTGCTCTGCTTTATGTTTAATTATTCTTTCTGTCTTTCTTTAGTAGTACTTCAGACCCAAAAGAGGACTTTACACACACACACACACCCGCAGATGAAGCCAGAAAAGCTGCCCGCTCGCTCCACAGATAAATACAGGTAAATGAATCTTGTTAATGGGGCTTACAGCTTTGAAAAATACAAGATGCTTTTGATTTTTTTAAAAAAGTTTTAAGTTACATTTTCAAGATTAATGAAAAACAAAATAAAAAAAAAATACTTTCACCTCATTGTTTTGGGGTGATTGCAGACATTAGAGACAGAGACCTCAAAACCTGGACAAATAAAACCAAAACTATCTTCATAGCTTGACGGCAATATTCTGTATTTTAAGAGAAACGACCCTTTTACTTGATCCTTTAAAATGTTGCAACATTAGTTTATAGCCACACTAGCGGCTCTGTGAGGCTGTATGTGAGGACAGGGTGCTTTGAGATGCTAGTGTCAGAATGCTAACGTGCTTACAATGACAATGATTATAAAACATTTCACTCAAAATCATGAATGTCAACCTCATGGTAGCACTGAAGAAAACGTCAGTGGATTCCCAAAGTGATGGGGCTGCTATATTTCCTGGCAATCCATCTAATATTTGAGATATTTCAGTCATGCAGAGAGACTGGCTGACCAGCATTCCCTGGAGCAATGCCGCCACACATATAGTATTAGAATAGTAGTAGTTATTGTAGTAGTAGCAGTAGCATCCCGGAAACACAGACACTATGAAAATATTGTGACAGCTTGTACACCGTCAGCTCTCCGCCAGAGCTCAGTGTCTCAGGGGACTTGGATGCAGTTTTGAAACGCTCATGTCAAACTTGTATCATGTCAAAACCAATTCATATTTCAGGCATCAAGGCAGCCACAAGGACAAAACCCCACGATGCACAGCTAGATCAGTGTGAGCTGCTAAGCTGTAGACTGAGTCTATCAAAGCCAGACAGTCTCACGGTTGCCTCACGCTCCCTGTGTGACGCTGATAGCATCAAGTGAAACATCTCGCCCTGCTGAGCTCCAAGGTGTCAGTCAACACTGAGATATATGTATTACTTTGTCTTTAATGAGACATCATGGCTAAATGCACCACAGACGCACAACTGCACAGGGAGAAACCTTTTCATCTGTAGCCAAAAGTAAGTTGATGTTGGTTTTATAGTTGACTTTGATTATAGTAACAGTGAAACAGCAGTTAGGGCATCTTTAGCTTCCTTAAAGTGATAGATTTCTGAGTTAAACGAGAAAGGTTGGCACAGCTTAGCAAATATAGCGCTGCATGATACAAAGCTGTGGAGTCACATTTTGAGGTGGCTTGAAATGTGATTCCAATCTGATTTGTAAAGATGCATTTCAGTCTGGACACTCTGCTCGCTCAAATCGGATTTCAAAGTGATTTCTGCTTCTCTCACAGAGCACCACACCACGACGACGTCGAATCCAAAGAGACGGAAGTGCATCAGAGCTCAGTTTAGGAAGGTTGTCAGATTCTTAAAGCCCTCTGCAATGAGGATGTTTAAATAAACTGTTGCTTTAAGATTAAATTTGAGAGAAAAGTTTATTTTTATCACAAACATCAGCTACAAAGTCGGAAAACCTTGTCCCATCGACAGCTGTTTCATAGTAAATGTTTGTGCTGTTGAGGTCCGACGTTGTTTATTGGGGTGTATATTAAATATGTATCACAGTAAAAAAGCTGATAATGCATGATGGGACTGGGGAAGCACTCTGAGCATTACAGTGCAGCCTCTGCTTAACCACAATTAATGCCTACAAGGAAAGTGCATTAAAGTATTTCTGTGCTGGATCCTGTTGGTCTGGTTTCAGTCTTTACATCTCACTGTCGAGTAAGATTCAGGAAAAACTGAAGGTCTTCACATAGAGATGCAGATGCAAAGACAGTGCAGCGACAACAATTCTGAATCCACCAAAAATCCATTTCACTCCATTATACTGCACATAAACTACTTTGTTGTGCCATTTCATATATGTTTATAACACTAAGTTGCCCTTCAGCATGTGCCCAGAGATAGCCTGGTGTTTAAATTTACCAGCTGACAAATTTTTAGATATAATGACTATGATTTTGCAGCAAATTTTAAATAAAACAATAACTTATAACATGGGCTGTCATCTGAAGTGCTCATTATATCATCAGACAGTTTGAAAGCTTAATAAATAAATAAACAGCTCTGACATTTCCTCAAGCGTAGGAACAGCTTGTAATTTCTTTTGAAAATGTCCTTCAAGTGCTCAATAACAGATTGATTAAAAGCATAATTAGAAAGGAGACGCTTAAAAGCTTCACAGGCGCACATTTAACAAATTGCAATCACGGGTCATACGTGTCCCTGAAGAGATTTTACACACTCACCTTCCACAGTCTCTCCACCCGGGACAACTTGCGTGTTTTCATTGTGATGGAGTGTCTGCATATGGACTGCCAGCGTTAGAAAGGGGCAGGAGCGAGGAGTGATGTAGATGCAGGGAGAGACGGTGAATAATGACCTGGTCATAAAGGAGACACACCTCAGCTCTCAGTGAGAAAAATCCCATAGTCAGCATCTCAGCACTAAGTTCCAGACATCAAGTCGAAGAGAGTGCCCACGTGGGTGCGTGTGTGGCTGTGGATGCTGGCATTGGATTTTTTTCTCGCTGAAACACGGCCCTGCATTCTCAAGTGAAGGCTACGTCATCGAGGAGACCCCTAGCATGCTAGCGAGAACTCGACACCTCATGCCGGAGGAGGTCACATCAGAGCCCTGAGGGAGAGTCAGACAGAACAGGGTGTCTGGCAGCCGCTAACGGCCGCACTAATCTCTGAAACACAACCCCAGAAAAAGAGCGAGGAGTGATAAGGCCAAAGCGCTCGGGCCCTTCACAACAATCAGCACTGAACCACTTACCTGGGCCATTAGCTGCATCTTGCTGTTGAGCACAGATCAGCATTACACACCACACGCAGAGCTGGGCCACTTTATGGCACTTTTCACTCAGGGTTGTTTATCCTGTCTCCCGTCTACTTTTCTCCCAGGAGCAATTTACCCACAATACCACCTTTCTGGATTGATAAAAGCGCTGCTTGTGCAGCTGCAGGCTGATGCAGGCTAGAATTTCAGGAACTCTTGAGAGGTCAAAGACAAGAAGACTATGGCCTAGTAAAACTAATTCCTGCAAGGCGTCACATATTCTCTGTGGCCTCAAGGCTTTGCACGAATGCCAGATGCAGTGTTAAATGTGACTACTGCTGGAGTCTCTTCCTTTTGAGCTTCTTTTGCTTGCGAATGATTAAAAAAGGTAGAAAATGATCATTACTAAAAACTACAAATACTCAGGAAGCACAAAGTTGTGACATAACTTAAAGACACACTAGTACATACTTTTATATTAACACAAAGAAATGAATATGTGCAGTTGGCAATTAGAGGAGGATGAGGGGGCACGTCATCCAGCCTGTTAGCAAAATGATCAAAATGCATCCCAGTTGTTAGTCCACCATCCCCCATCTCATCCCCTAGTAACAGAGAGAGTGCAGGAGCTGAGGTGTTGTTCAGTTGAATATGTAAGTCTAGTCTGCCTGACTCATTGATCTTTTATCTGACTTGTGGAAGTGAGAATCTGTGGCTCCGACCATGGCTCTAAAATATCAGCAGCCTCACTGTGCTGTGCATTGATAAATCCATGCTGCTGTCCGTGGTGGTGAAGCTGTAGATGGATTTGTAGCTGCTCCTTTTTCTCTCAGTCCCACTCTTCTGTCAGTTTCATCTTGGATGTATAATATTCTCTCCACTATACTATAAACACTGAATTATATCATATATATACACTCATATGAAAGTGTCACCTTCATGATCAAAGTGACAAGAAGCAACATGTATTGTTACATGTACTCGTTACTGTAATGCAGTTCTAAAAAAGACAAGAGAAGGGAAATAAGATAAGAATTAGAAATGTGTGTATTGGTTGGTAGTGTAGGGGCAGGTGCTGCTCCCATTGGGCTATCCCCCGTGTTAAAAATAAAGAAAACACTGACCATGTGTAAGGTGAAAGATGTTGCCCGTAGGGCCGAAGCCACAGATAATTGTCACCCGATTCTGCAGTTACCCTCAGCAGTGAATATTGGACTTTCATTCATCACTGTCATGCCATTCCATGTCTGCTTCATTAGCATAAATAGGCTACTGTTTGCTAACACGTTCACCATATCGACCTTACGAATTAATGATGCGTCAACGTTGAGTTCACAGCTTATTGTGCTGCCCCCAACAGGCCAAAACAATTTGTGCAAACATCCTCTTGAACCTAAGATATAGCTGCAGAAGTTGGATGTTTGCGCAAAAATTAAAATGTCCAGATGCATGTCATGTAACTGCTGTTCAGGCAGAGGTCCATCCAACAAGAAAACATCCTGTTATAAGATATCGAGCTGACAGACAGACTGATGGAAGGACAGACATAACTTTCCTTGTGAAGCTAATGTTTGTCTCAACATATACAGCACAGTGTCAGCACAGCAAGATGTCCCCCTAAACACATTCAGCAACAAAGTTTCTGTATTCCCATGATGCAACAGCCAGACTGGTGAGGGGAGGACCATCAATCATCATGGTTCGGCTTTCCTGTCTTTGCTGGGGTACAATTTGACAGACTGCCAGATCCAGAATAGCGAATCGCTCAATAGCGCTTCCCATTCTCTCCACCTCTGCTATACCAAACAATCATTATCTCCCCCATCGCTGTTCTGCTCCATGTGAGCACCACACTGAACATCATCACAGAAGTGAGCGCTCGGCTCCCAGCTCAGTGGAAAGCAATCTTCTTCCCACCTCCCCAGAGCTCTGGGACTCATTCAGACCCCTGACTCCTGGCTTTGAGGAACAGGAGAGAAATGTTGACTGGATATGACAATGTAGACGCAGGAATAGCTCCACAAAATGTGCCTCCACAATGACAATGACACACACGTGCCTCTACACAAGAGGTAAGTTAGTAGATATACACACCAGCACACACAACACATGACCAGTTCAGAGCAAACAACTTGTTACTCCACGCTGAGGCTGACCAGTCATGGATACAAACCCGCCTTCATGGCTAGAGGGACAAACGTCTCTCTCCTGTCGCTCCTCACAAGACTAGAAGGCACAGAAAAGTCTGGTGAGGGTGCAACATGAAAAACAATCCCATGTGTTATTCATCAGACGACTAGAGCCTGGAGGCAGGACAAGGTCCGCCGTGGCATCATTCCGTGAGTGAACCAATACAAATGGACTTGTGTCACAGCAGACTTTTTGACCTGTCAA
Organism: Chaetodon trifasciatus; assembly: GCA_037975065.1. Classification (NCBI taxonomy): domain Eukaryota; kingdom Metazoa; phylum Chordata; class Actinopteri; order Chaetodontiformes; family Chaetodontidae; genus Chaetodon; species Chaetodon trifasciatus. The sequence continues at coordinate 7,293,249 of JBBMOE010000012.1, forward strand.
ACACAGGCGCAACAGCGACACTCATAATGGCTGCCTCTGTTTCCTGGGCGTAATTGTAGTAGCGTTAGTTTAATGACAAGGTACACTGACACCTAAATGGAACACAGCTGTCATTAATGTTATTAGTTACACCTGCAGTGACAAGTCAAAGTATCAGATGTGAAAAGCCCACTTCAAGATATCACCATACAGCAATGGTAGAATGTACCTTAAAATAAACTATTTTAAACCCCTCTTGGGTTAGCTGGAAAATACACTGTCACTGTCTGTTGATGACAACAGGGCTGTGTTCTGAGCTCATGAAAGGTTGACTTTTTAGAGACACATGGTTCTCACAGGACAGTGATGCTACAGGCATATGATGATCTTATAGAGTATGATGCATTGCACACACAACAGTATATAAAGTAATTCAAATGACATCAACCATAAATATCCAGAGCAGTTAAAATGCAACATACACATGAATGCAGCAGTATTCTTAAACCACAAACATCAGAAATAATGGTGAAACACTGACAGGGAGCATCTGACTTCAGAATGAGTACTTACTGATAATACTTGTGGTGTTAGTACATTTACTTCTTCCACCACTGCCACAGAGTTACTGAGGCTGCACCACAAGTGTACAGTGTTTGACTGGGCATGATCGCTCAATATGTTTAGAGCTACAGACTGGTCCTGGTTTTAGCTCACTTCCTAATTAAAGATGTTTTCTGTTTCTGTAACTTGGCTGCTGTAATATGGGCAGTTCAACCATTCAGAGAGCTGTCCTTAGAGGAACAGTTTGACATTTTGAGAAATACAAATATTCCCTTTCTTGCCGAGAGTTAGATAAGAAGATCAATATCACTCTCATGTCTGTAAGGTAAATATGAAGATGAGATACCACCAGCAGACGCTTGATGGTGTGTTTAGCTTAGGGCAAAGAGTGGACAAGGGGGATTCAGCTTGCTTGGCTCCAAAGGTAAATTAAAAAATGAGCCTGCCAGGGCCTCTAAAGCTAACTAATTAACACTTTATATATCTCATTTGTTTAATCCATACAACACACACACACACAAAAGAAATATAACATGTTAATGAGGGAGTTTAAGAAGTGCTGGCAGGCTGATTTTGTTACCTCTGGACAGAGCCAGGCTAGCTGCTTCTCCCTTTTCCCAGTCTTTGTGCTAAGCTAAGCTAACCCACTTCTGGCTAGCTTCATCTTTAATGGACAGACATGAGAGTGGCATCAATCTTCTCATCTCACTGACCACCTTCTCATGCAGCTCATTCTCAGCCTCAAAAATGATTTGATATTTAAGCATTAGGACAGAGATTTAAATGCATCTAAACACAAGCTATCAGAGTATCCTTTTCATCTGCAGTGACCCTGCAGCTCTACATGCACAAAAGCGACAGCCACTTGTTGCTTCTCCTGTTGTTTCCTTCAAGGATTTACAGCACTGTTCTGCAATATGACCCTGTTGACTTTGCAGTGCAGCTTTCCTTTTGCCTTCCTGTGTGTTCATGTACCATTTAAATGATGTTGTGTGTGTGTGCGTGCGTCTCCCGGGGTGTGTCGTTGCTGTATCATGGCGTGGTCGATAAGGGAATCTGCTCGTGTGACACAACTGATTACTGCTGCCTGGTCTCAGCCCAGAAAAAGACTGTGAGAGGACTCTGGAGAAATGGCAGCTCTGCACCGCTGCTCTAATTCTAGCAGACAGAAATGTTATAGGAGAAATTTCCTTCACTTGCTTTAAAGTTCTGTCTTCATTATTAATGATCTACTTCGGATTTAATTCTCTTTTGACTTGGAGAGCGAACATTTGTAAACATGAGCGTTGCTGCACAGTAACAGAAGATGAGACAGCAAAGAGGGGAGAGTCCAGCGCTTTGCTCAAAGACACTTCAGCACAACACACTGCTGCTGTGGGATACAGAAGCTGAAATGCACCCTGTTTTCATTACACAATCTCCGCAACTGATGCAATCACTTGAGCTTTTCTCCATCTTCGTTTAAATGTTAAGTGATGCCACTGATGATGGCGCCGTCTGCAGGTGAGAAATCCCTCAGTGTGGCTGGTATAACCTTTCCAATCCTAGTGAGACATGACATTATGTTCCTCTCCTTTGATCTGGATGAGACACTTTTATCTGTGGCAGCTGGTTGGTTTTAGTTACGGAGGCTGTGTAGAAAAAGCAACTTCTTCTTCTTCTTTTTTCAGTTTTTCTGGCTTCATTGGTCCTGATGCTACAGCAGGGGTAAATATCCCGCCTGAGCTCGCATTCGCCAGAAGCAAAGCCTGAGCTCACCTACTGTACTGCATGTCGATGTGTACAGTACAGTGTAGAGTTGCTGCATTGATTGGAACACAACAGTCTCTAGTGGCAAAACAGACACAGTGCACGGAAAAGCTGCAAGAAATGTTTTTCCTGCATGTGGTTGGCATTTTAAACATCAATGAACTGACGCAGTCCACAAGATAAAAACTGTTATATTCACAAATGGCAGACAAAGGAGTAAACTAAAGCTTGATCTACAATACTTGAACTTTCCTCCCTCTAAAAGAGCCGCACCGCTGATCATCAACCACGCAACTAATAAAGCTAATCCTCAAAAGAGAAACACAGAAAAGATGCCTCGAAGAGCCTCAACTTATAAATAAAGAATAGAGACACAACCACTGGGAGAAAAGGAAATGGGAACGAGCTGGGTTAGAAGACAGTTAAATTTAGCAACACACTCACATAAAGTTCAAATAAGCTGCTGAAATCTTTAAGATCCACCGTGAAGTTACATCTGCGGGGTGAGCTAATCTCCCGTGAAAAGCAGAGAGGAGATGTGACTGTCATCAGGAAGCAGAAGATCAAAAAACGAAGACTGACAAAAGGAGTGATTTTTTTTTTCTCTTACTGTGTGAATATTTAATCGGGTAAATTTCAACCACACAGTTACTGTTAAAATGAAATTCTGTGTGAAAAGTGAAGGGGAGTGAAAATGTGATATGAATAAAACTCAAAATGCCTACATGGAGCCTTGACGACAGCCGATGATGTGTTTGTTACTTCACATGATCTTCGGAACTGAAAGTCTATCATAAAAGACTGAGGCTCAGCATCAGCCATTCTGCAAGATCCTGGTCTCATCAGGGAGTAATAAGGCTGCTCTGTATTTAAACACTGACTAATACCCACTGTCAGTGTGTGTAATAATACAGTACATCATCAAGAGAAAGAGGGATGGTCTCCCGGCAAGGCAGCGGCCTGCTGACGCGCTGTTGACAGGTCCACGGAGGTGGTGGGGGGACGACAGTGTGGCAGGGGATGATCGATGGCGTGTCAACAGAGCGTCGAGGTGCTGCGTGGGGGGATGGATGACCTGTTGAGACGCCCTCTGAGAGCAGAGGAGCAAAAAAAAACAATAGAAAAACAGGTCGATAGTGAATAAGTCTGTCAGCAGCAACCAAGCCACTGAAACAGGAGTCGAGGGTGATATTCATTAGGAGACAAAGGAAAATTTTTAGAGTGAAGGGGGAAAAAAACACCTCATGCTCGTTAAGGTGGACGTAGCATGTTGCATGACGTGAGCACAGGACCCTCAGTGTGCAATGTGAGAGCTGCGTCATCTCCAGATGGCAGTCAGATCCACCAGCAAGCATCAGTGTGTGTGTGTGTGTGTGTGTGTGTGTGTGTGTGTGTGTGTTCCCAGAGCTTACAGCCTCACCCTCTCCACCTTTGCAACCATGGCAACGCCGAGCAAGAGGTCCTGCTGAGGGTGCTGTGCTGTCCTGAGGGGAGGAGCTGCACTGGGTGACTGTACATCTGTCTTGTGAAGGTTTGAAGGGCCAACAATCTTTCATTTGATTAGTTTTAGCTTACTTTACGATGATACCATTGCATTCAGTTTGTCTTTTGTTACCTGTAAGTAGAGTTTTATGTTTGGGCTTTAGTTTGTTGCCTTGTATGAAGCACACAAAGTGCTCTAAAAACAAATACATCTTGCATTTTAGCTCAATTTGTTATAAAGTTTTGAGATTTGCTTTATGGTCCAGCCTAGACCTTAAAGCTGTTCCAATCAATATGTTTGTATTGACAATGGGTCAAATGACTTTATGTGATGTGAAAGGGCTCTTACTTATACTGCAGCACAAACTCTGCAGTTCTCCTCAGCATCCCTCAGTTTGCTCTTTTTTCTTTCGGGAATGCAACTTAACCGTTTTGGGTCACTCTCACCACATTCATAGCCTTATTTTTAGCAAATAAAGCTCAAAACCCCAAACCTGCACAGCACCAAACAGCAGACAGACAAAGTACCCGACTATCTGGTGAACATGGTGGCACATTTAGAGGCTAAAATTTCCCCCGGGAGTTGGCTGGAGAGCAAAACGGAGCTAAAAGAGTGTTAACACTGGGCTTAATTTTGTCAGGTGGACTGAAACACGACTCCAGATGAATGCTAATGTTGCTCTGTGACTGCTGGATGCATACGTGAGCCACTGTTTGGTAACAAGATTGCTAGAAACAAGGATTAGGTGATGATGTGTCATTGTTGTGTTCAGAGCTTATTTTCACTAAAAAAAAATCAGTTAATAGGTTTTGTTCATCGTTTTAACACACACGTTATGAAATCGTGCAAAAGTCCCCAGGATCAAGTTAGATGTTTATATGTGTACTATATCTTTGCATGTGCCATTGTAGTAAATTGCCACAAGTAAAACAGCAGGTAAACTGTGACCACGACAACAAACTATAATGCAATCGGTTTGACTGATGATGTTCTAAGTGCTGACCATGAAGTCCCAGCCGGGGATGGTTGTTGCATGTCATTCCCTACCTCTCTCTCCTCTCATCTCCCAACTGTTGATGCCGTTAAAGCCATAAAAGTATCCCCAAACATGTGCTTTGACATCTGGCTTTCTGCACTGGACTGTGTGTTGAGGGTTGGGGGTCACCTCAGGACACACCATCATTTTGGATGAGTGCAGCAGGTAACAAAGCCAGTGGCAGCCTTCAGTAAGCACCTGAAATATGCAGTTAGTCCGGCCGCAGAGATAATGAGGACAGCTCATCACATCTCGCTGCTCTCTCTTTCTTTTATCTGGCCCGTTCTCGTTGAGCTCCGTCTGGCTGATTTATCTGAGCTCCGGACCTCAAAGGAAGCACAGAGCTAAACTAAGACTTGGGAACCAGGCCAAACTGTCTAACTCAGATCTGGAGTATCTCTAAGTAGAAGGCACAGTTAAGTGCATATGAGGACAGGCAGGAAGTGTGTGTGTGTGTGTGTGTGTGTGTGTGTGTGTGTGTGTGTGTGAGAGAGAGAGAGAGAGAGAGAGAGAGAGAGTGAGAGAGACAGTGTCAGCCCTGGGCAGTAGTATTCAATGTGAATTAAATCACGCTGTCTGTGATTTATGATTCACTCCTTTTGAGCTGCAGTTTCCTCCGATCCAAAGCAGAGCCACACAATTACGAGGACAGGGAATTTACCTTTGATAAAGTACAATTTCACCAACGTGAAACTTCAGTAAATCAATTTAAAGATGACTGCCATGCAGGTGTAATGACGCCTTACAGGATGAAGGACTGCAACATATAGCCAAGAATACATCTTGAAATATAATACGTTATAAAAGCACTCCAGTAATCTCTAAAGAGAAATCAGAACACTCATCGCTCTTCGTGTTCACCCCCAGAGACGTAGCCTGTGCAACCTTGATTTTCCAAAACCACCATCTTTGCCTTCAGTCTCCTCAGGGACAATATCGCACTTTCTTTCATTCTGATTTCAAGCTAAAACAGGCCATTAAAAGTAATATTAAAACACATTTTTGGTGTACTTTCAATCAAATATCTGTAGCCTAGGTGGAGGAAAACATGACTGATGCATTATAGAGCAGCACGCCAGTCTCAGATTAAGGGAGCCCTGTAGGAAATGAGCTTTCCACTAAATACTAGTGCTTTGAGTTAAACAGGAATTCACGGTGGCTGTCACGAAATCACAATAAGCAAACAGCGTGGATTACGGATTTGGAGCAAAAAATGTTTTGTTTGCTTATAAAGCATACATTTCTCTGATGATGAACAGCATTTAAAAAAAGATTATATGATTATGTATAAACTCGTTAATGTAATTAGGACACAAGCCAGGCTGAAATCACTGATTATACTACAGTCCATGTTAAAAGCTCTGAGATCTAGCCTGAGGCAGGAACCCATGTGCCTTAATTATAATCAGTAAAATGTCAAAGTCATTTAGGAGTCTGGCAGGTAATGAATCCAAAAACTGTAAAACCACATAGTTTTGTTTAGCAGAGACTGTTCAGATCGCCAAATCACAAACAAGGCTTAGAGTTAACTATTTTCATTGGCACTTTAAGGATGACTGTCCCTTAAAACACCTCTAATAATGTCTAATAATTTTCAAGGGAATTTCCTTCAAGTTTGCTCTCATATATAACATAAATAAGGAAACTTAAAAGAAAGTAAACATTCCCATTATTTTTACTGCGAAAATGTACTGCCTCATATTTATTGTACTTGTTGCATTTCATTTGTATTTTTATGCTTATTGCTTTGTCAATTTAATGGTGTTTGCAGGTATTATGTGCACAGATTTATTCATTTATCTGCTATTAGATGATTTCCTGGAAGTTATTTGTGTCTTATGTTGCATCATGGCCTTTATGTGTTGGAAACGTTCACATAAAAACAAAGACGGACAAAATGAAGTCAAACTATTTGAGTGAGAACCTGCATGAATAATCACTTTGTCACTCAATATTCATTATTAGACTGTGACCAATGCAGAGTCACATGTCGTCTTTCATTATCTCACCAGCAGAGAGAAATGTTTTCTCTGCTGATTTTCTCTGCTGTGCATAAAGAAGACACTGCAGGCTATGAGAGTGTCCCTGGGCTCCAGCCTCAAGGTGAAATGTCAGCGTTTTTCACCTTCACATACAACAATAATCAATTAAGGACACTCACGGATTTCTATTAGCAGTAAAGGGTAGTGAGAAGGAGAGAGAACTACTGCTGATGTCTCCTTAGGTGACTCAAACTCCACTTCGAAATACTGATGCTTACACACTGAGCAAAGCAACAATTAATCAATTCCACACACACACACACACACACACACACACACACACACACACACATACATCTCTCCTATAAACAAAAACACAGCGCCTGCATTCTGTGAGCATAGGAGCTCAGGAGAATGCTGTGGTGAACAAATTAAACAGTTGTTTACAGAAAAACATTTTTTTACCGCTTTTACCGCAGCTCAACCTGCATTTTGGAACTGAGGGATATTAGGAACAAGCTGAGCAAGCATGCAGGTAATATCTGTGTAATTTAATGAAATTCAAGACATTTGGGATTCAGTTTTTGCCCTTTCCCGTTGCAAAATAAATGGAAACAACAATAGCACATTCAAACTTTAAGTGAGGGGGAAGGAGTTGGAAAAAGCACTCCTTGAAATGGTCTCCCCATCTCCTGAGGCTAAAGGCAATTTCATGCTCCAGCACGACTCATGGGGACATCAGGACTAAAGGTGACCTCAAGGTTAACAGTGCAAACCTAATAAATATGTTGGAAAGCCAGCAGTATAATAACAGCTCCTGGTCACACTCCTAAAATGCAATCCAGTCATTTAATTGCCACACAAAAAAAAACATGATTCCTAATTTTCCTGCAATGAGGTACCTCATAAAATGCCCATAGAAGCTCTTAAATGAAGTGCGAGGATTATGGGGAGCACTGTGTCCAGCCAAGGTGCTGTTGTTGACAGCCCAAGCAGTGTCAGCGTTCAGCCTGTTGCCAACCTTATCACCTGATTCTTGATGTGACAGACATCAATAATTCAGAGGTACATCACAGTGTTGGCAGCTATTTAAAGATAAAAGGCCGGTCAAGTGTTTGCTGGAGGTTTGAACCGGTGTCATCTGCGAACAGGCGACACACGGACTAACAATCACGTCATTGGGCATTCATAGAGGCAGAGTTTACATGTTGTCAAGCAAACTAAAGACTGAAGCAGCTGTGGTCGCTTGCTCTTCTCTTTGGCTCACAGAGGACTAGTCAGGACTATTTACTCCTGAGGTCTTTGGTTGAAAAAATAAAAAAACACTAAAGACACCAGAAACAACCTCAGGTATCACAATGGTGAAGGCAAGACAGCCAAAAAGGTTTGGAGAGTACAGCAGTGCATGTTGGAGAAGAGTGCGGTGTGATTCATTTTGACACCTTTTAACTACTGAATTGAATGTTGTGCATTTTGTTCTGTTCACATTCTCACAGAGATAAAGTGCTGGAAAGACAAGCTGGACAATGTCAACTCGAAGTTCCACAAATACCGTTCAATACTAGGTCATGAGGAAACTTAATTCAGCTTTGTGTCACAAATGAAGACGCATGTTTGAACAATTACAATGGCAATGAAGTGCCTACAACAACATGGCCAAACATCACGGGCTGTGGCTGACAAGTGAGCCACAGATCTTCTCATTGCTTGATAGAAGCTTGAAAAATGTCAAACTGGATAGATTTTACTTATCTCTCTGAATGCAAGATGTGTAACAAGCAGCAATGGGTCAAAGGCTGCTGGAGACAATTTCACAGCTCATCCAAAAGGCCTGATGTTCCCATGGATGTCTTCCCCTTTGACTAAATTTAGATTTTCTGGCTCTCGAACAGTAACTGCCAAGATGGTGACCAACATCCAGAACCAAAAAAAATCAAAGCTTTAAAATGATCTTTCAGAAAACATGAGCTTTGTGAGCGCCAGAGGAATACACACAGAATGACATCTGGCAGATTTTCACATCATCATCATCTTCTTCTTTATCTTAAGTCTGTTAGACACCTGCAATGATGTGGTTGCTCTAAAAAAAAAAAAAAAAAAAAAAAAACAGCGGCCACATCAGCTTCCACAGGCTGACTCTGAAGACACCTTAACCAAAAAAACAAAACAAAACATAAATTTCAAGCAAGAGTGCAGCTGAAATGTAATAAAAAGCAACCTTTTAAAACTTTGTAACCACCCTGTAAAGCTGAAACCAATAAGAGAGCTCTCATATCTACAGGGATATTCTCTATAGGCCCGTGACTGTGTGTCTATATACATTTGTCTGAGAGTGTGCGTCTCTTTGAATGGGAATTATCTAATATACACATCTGGAGAGTTTTCATAAGGGGGGATTATGTTGGCAAATAAAGTAGAAGTCTCTTACATCCTGATCCTCCTGCAAGCATTTTTTGCGGTACTGGACGTGAAGTCTGCCGTCGACGACCTGCTGAGGGGTCTTCGCCGCGTTTTCCTCGTCTGCAACCTGTCCACCGAGAAGGTGGCTGGCCTCAGGTGGGTGCGGGAAGGAATTGGTCGTGTTGATCTTCCCGGTGAATCTCTGATAGAGCGAAGCCATAATAAAGGTCCAGTCCAGATAAAACAACTTACAGCATGTCAAAGCCCCAGACTGCTCTTGCCTGATTCGGGTTTTTTGAGGGGTGGGGGGGTAGATCTATTGGTTTTCTGTGCGCTTCGAGGAGAACCGATGGCAGGCAGCCAGTTTTCCACCTCCGGGATGGAGCAAAAACAGATCAGGTGAAGATACTGAGCTAATAAATAAGCATCTATGGATAGTGGCTGACTCACAGCGTGAATTGATGGACCGACATAAAGCTGAATCCTTCGCAACGATGTCCTTTTAGCTTTGTCCAGGCGCACAGCAGACTGGTGGGCTGAAGGTGTCAATAGTTGCTCTCATCTGTATTCACAACACGTTGTCTCCCCTCTTCAGTTCCCTGATGCTTCCTTATAGCGAGATAGCAGGCGGGTGCGCCGAGTTTCCGATCAGATATTCGATTCCCCGCCAGACTGCGGGCGATTGTCCACAAAATTAAAGAGCAAAAGATAATGTTCCGTCACTTTCGGCTCTGTTTTTGGCGGACTGTCCTCACGCATGAAGCGTGAGAAGGACGCAGACAGCCCGGCGGTACTCTCCGCAGACGCGCTCTGCATGAGAAGTGACCAGCACAGAGAGAACAGCGCTACTGTCACCGCGCTTCTCTGGCTGCTGTTTTACGCACAAACATGCACCAGCAGTGCACAAGAAGAACCTGTATTCACCTTCATTTTAAACCTCTAATGAACAAGTCGTGCTCATTTACAATTCCATGCACGGAATCATAAACATTTTCTCCCAAATGATTGCATATGGTCCCATGGCGGCGCTCGAGTGCCTCTCTGTGGCGCACCGGATTAGGGCAGGCTACCCGCACAACTCTAAAGAGGTCGGCTTCAGGTGTAAAGCAGCAAATATTCTTGTTTTTGCTCATGCTTTCTGCAGAGAAGAAACAGCTTTTGCAAATCTTGTCAAGTACAAGCCGAGATCAATAAACCTACCTTCATATTCCTTTTCCTTTTTCCTGAAATCACCAGAAAACGCATCCATATGCAGCAAAATCCGACTAAAATGTAAAGAATTTATCTTTGCTGTTCATACAAACTAACTTACACCAACCTCTCTCCTGCAGCGTCTTCTAGTCTCGTAAATACTTTCCTCTGTATCCATCTTATACTAATAACTCAAACCATGAAAGTGTCTCGTCCTCCCGGTAATTTATGCAGTTTCCCTCCTGCTACAATATATTTCAGTCAGTCCACATCCACAAGTGTTATTCATCTCATACACTACATTGCAAGTGATTTCATGCTTGAAATGCCCAGAGAGGCCAAAGCAATGCAGCTCTCTGGTAAATGCAGAATATTGGCTTATATGTGGTGGAGGGGAAGGGGGAGAGGCTCTTGAGTTAAAGTGTTAAAATCTCTGCCATCCCTGTCATGAATGCCACAGGCGAACACCCCTCAGCCTCTCACTGTGACAGCTCAAACTATCACTCCACCAGGGCGAGCTGCATTTCTGGGAAATAGGTCATCTTCACAGGGGTGCAACTTCAAAAGCAGCACTAAAGCATGGCTCCAAACAGCCCCGCATGCACACTGTTGAATAAAACTGTGCATCTGCCATTAAGTCAAATCAAGTCTACTTTGTAATCGTTCACAAAGAGTACTCAAGGCTGACTGACTACAACAGCAGAAATGAAAATATTCTATATTGGACATTGGACGCTGAACAGAGAGTTAGTTTCAATTAATTTTTTTTTTTTTTTTTACAAATGGTGAGTCATCTCTAGCTCTGACAGAATTGCTGGAGGCTCATTGATTCATGGCTTGAATTATGAATGTAACCTCTATAATAGGATATGCATCTGGAATACAGAATATTGATTTCAAAAGGTTTGGACATTCATTCAAAAACAAGGACATAGGACAGTACTGCCTTTGCCTAATTAAAGTTAGTCCCTATCCCTCCCATCCTCTTTGGTTTGAATCAATTTTCCTTTGACTTTGAGTATGATTCATAAATTAATTCAACCACAACTTAGCTTGGTGCTTTTGCATGCTTTTTAATTGCAGCGGCAGATTTATGTTGTGGGCAGAGTGTACAGGCTTCCAGCAGCCTCCTCTTACACGCTGGCTCGCCTTGGTCCCTGTCATCATTTGTTTCCCTAGTTCATAAATGCCTTCCCTGGGTCTGCGCACCCCCGGGGAAATAGGTCCAAGTCACTTGACATCCATCCCAGCCTCTCTGATAGATGTCTTCCAATCTCCCTCACCTTGTTGGTGAGCCATTGTGAACCGCCTGGCTGCTTTAATGCTCCCCTCAGGACCGTGCCGGGGAGCCTGGGCTCAGCTTGACTCCCCTATCGCCTCTTCGCAGATACAGCAGCTGACTGGAGCTACGCCTTCCCCCAACTCTCACAAACATCACTGCAGTCAAGCTCTGTGTTGTAAGAAGCAAAAAAAAAATTGGAGAGGCATGTAATAACAGCTATAATGATGATGATAGCTGCAGCATACCTAGTACCTCTGCAGGTAGCTAATGGTGTTATAGGAGCCAGGACAAGCAAAGATGGATACAGGACATTGTAATTATATTTCAAGCTTATAACGGATGTATTTTCTTCTGAATGATATAATGTGCTTTATGATGCTGTGAGTGATGGTTTTATGAGGCTCTGCTGTGCAATAAACTCCCCTGGGTGAGTTTACTTGTGATTCCAGATTTATACCCAAAAGTTATTAAAGAATTTAACTGAAAATGAACAGATGTTATCTTATTATACAGTATAAGGGCCAGAAGGAAGTCATTTGTTTTCCTTTCAATGCTGAAATGCAATTATCTCAAAACACCAGTGCTCACATGCTCCACACAGAGCTGGAATACTCTGAGGCAGCCTGCAGGTCAAATCCCACCACTGCGTAAAAGATACAGTCACTTCAGTTTTGTTAGTAAGAAAGACAGAAGGGGAACTGAGACGTCTGAGAAACTAAATAGTAAGAGTCATATATTTTAGGCTAACACTATCTTTCTTTCCTGTTCTAGCTTAAGAGTTGCTGTCACACCTTAAGAAAATTCCCTGGAGCATGTCTAATCTCATTCGTAGTATTTCCTTGTTCAAAAATATGCAAAGTGAGGTGAATAGCTTGAAGCGCAGTTCAGTGTCACAACACAATCATACTTCATGATTCATGGTATCATATAGAATGTAATGCATGTTTGATGCACACATTAATGTGTTTGCATTAAGTGAAATGCCGCCACAGGGTAACTTGTTTCCATCAGCATGCGCCACACCACAACAAAATGACGCGCAAATTAATTGGATGGAAGAGCAAACAGATCAATCAGTCAATGTCTGGTGGAAGTGCAGTAATATCTAATTTCCTCTGAACATCACTCAGCTGAAAAAAGGAAATTACTGCGCCTCTCTACATGCATGTATGGATTTAGTTACACCACCATAATCATATAATTTTCCACCATTTTCCATTTGGTATTAGCTGGACACTAATGATTTCCCTTGATGCTGAGCTGAGCCAACTGAGGCAACAAGTTTTTCCAAATCATCTTGCTTCCTGTGTCGGATTACGTGCCCCTGCTTTGATGTGGGCTGGACACATATTTTATCTGAAAGCTTCAGCACAGACCATTACAGGCCAGTAAATAGTCTACTCTCACATAGATTAGAAATAGTCATAAATTCACGTAAACCGAGTTGTATGCATCAAATTTGTCCAATTATCAGAACCTGACTTCAAGCAGGAAATGCACACAATAAATTAATCCCTATAGATCAGAGGCTTTCAAACTGTGAAGGGAAAGAGGCGTGAGGCAAAGACACTGCATGAGGTGAAAGGAGCAGGTGCACACTAGACTTCTAGAAACAACTGAAAGTTAGTTATTATCATCGATAGATAGATAGATAGATAGATAGATAGATAGATAGATAGATAGATCATGTTTATTTTGTGTTTATCAAAATTTAATTATGCTTCACTGAAGGCCAGAGTCAATAGGACTGTGCAGAAGAATACGTTCCTTATCACTGAATTACACCCTAACCCTACATTACAGCACTTAGCTCATTTCGGGCCATGTAATGATGGCGAATTCAATTACTGTGTGCTGCAAGTCATGGCACTTTATTACAATCGTGGCCTGTTGCACAAAAGCAGAAAGCCTCCACAAATCACTGAGGCAGTCGCTGAATTCAGTTCAGGTACCTGATAATACGCCATTATGACTAGCATAAGCACATACTGCAGATTACACATTTCAGGCATCATTTTTATGAAAATCCCACCATAAATTCATCTCATCTGGAAGGCATTCTGGTAAGTGCTCATTTCTAACTGGCTCTAAACTCATTTTCCACCAAGCCGAGTGTAAAACCCAACTTTGTCAATTGCTTTGCAGGACTGAGACCAGCTGAGCATGTTGCCTGTTGGAAGTGGCAAGTTATTGTCCTGTACAGATAATAAGTGCCGAACCTTCCAGTACATTACAGATGAAGGGCACTGAGCCCAAATTGAAGCGGTAGCAGATAAGTCACTGAGGAAATGGAGTTTAATGGTGGCTGATGTGGTAGAATAGACTGTGGCTATGTTTGAGGGGAGCAGCAGAGTACAGTTTTGGACTGTGGCAACAGCAGATGAAGAGGAGGAAAAGGAGGAAGGAAGGGGAACAAGGGGAGCGGAGGAACTGAACAAGAGAGCGTGTCACTAGGAATTTATTGTCACATTTGTGTTTGTGTGTAATAGTGTGATAGATAGTGTGTGTAGCAAAGCGGGGGCTGAAAGTGGATCGCTGTGAACGAAATGAAGGATCTTATGGCATGAGGACTGTGCGACATAATCTAAACCACTCTGCCTCTCCTGCTCTTTTTTCATTCATTTTCATTCCAGTTATTGGTTGCGTAATTTTTCTGGTGCTACAAAATATAATGTAACACGCCTTTGGTCATTTAATATTCCATATGGCTCTGCATCTGTATATGCGTTCTTGAACCATCTTAACCACTGAGAAATGCCAAAGTATTTGTATTTTAGAGCATATTTAAGTGTTTCTCTGCTGAGGATACATTTGGAGCCATAGATGCAAGACGTTCCAAACAATAACAGTAACAATAACAATAACAATAACAACAGGAAACCTCTAATAATTACCTTTAGATTGTGTCCATTCTACATCTCACATCACTTCAGTTGCTTGAGAACAACAAAAGTTATCCTCAACTTCTAACTCCTCGTCAATTTCCCTTGCAGCCCATTTGCATGCAAGTATGACAGCAGCATTAAGTCAGCATTTAGCCAAAGCTGAGCAATTAGCTGACCTCAAAGCCATCTGAATCATTTCCACATAAACAAAGAGTAAACAAAATGTTTGCATTCAGAACATGCCGACAAGGGATGCAAAGCGATCATCTGAAAATCTGAATATTTCACACAACAATACATACTTCTATCCAACTTTCCCCCACGGTGGCCAGTTCCCACTGAAGTCATTAACTGGCAACACATCACAAAGAATAACAATGAGGCACTGAGCATTCTCTGCAGCATATGTAACCAACCATTCATTAGAAGTCGGCGCTAGGAATTAAAACGGAAAACGTTTGTCCATCAAGATCCTCAGAAGGGACGTCAGGACCCGCCGCTCCCTTCTCGCCTGTCCAGTTGTTATCAAAAACAGCCAGCAGCATTTTCTGTCAGGAGCAGGAGACTCACCCATAAACACAGACATTCCCCCACAGCGTGCCATGCATGCTAAACGGGCCCCTTACCCTTCTGGAAGCAGTGCTGGTGTCTATCTTCAGCTGGGTGGCTATGAGGACAGACATGGTGAAAAGTGCCACTAGTCTTCCCCCCTCGCTGTGCTCACACCTTTGTGCTGTGAAGTTGGAGCTGCTGGAGGTGTCTGAGAAGTCCCCCCCACACACACATAGATACTCCTCCTCCTCCTCCTTTCCCTCCCTCCCTCCCCTACAGCTATGGGAAAGGGAGAGGATGACCCGGGGGTCCAGGAGCAAGACCAGAACACCTCCTTCTCTTCTCCCGGGGTGAATCAATCACACAGACACTGGCATCGCCTCCACAGGGGGTGCAAAAGGGTGGGATATGGGGGGGGGGGGGTAAATCTCCTGCGCTCAGACTCCTCCAAACGCTACTTATCTCTCCCGTCCTTACTCCCTCCCTCCCTGGCTCACTCCTTCTCTCACACACACACTTAAACTCTCTCAAGAAGACTTTTCTCAGCGAAGGTGGAGAGTTCAATACTGAAGGTAAATTAGAGACATACACACACACATACACACACACACACACACACACACACACACACACACACACACACACACTCACACTGTATATACAAACAATAAACACAACTTGTTTCTCAGCACATCAGAGCCAATATTGCCTGATAGGCATTTTCCTCTGTGTGTGTGTGTGTGTGTGTGTGTGGAGTAGGCGTGTATTTTTCCAATCTGAACATGTGCACATATTACCAAGAAATGGATCAATTTGCTGCTGGGTTGTGATAAAGCACAAGTAATATTTATGCCACCTGTCTTCCACATCATAAAGTACAACTCTACACACACACACACACACACACACACACACACGCACCCATCAAGCCATGCTAACAGGACAGAAGCCTGGCACAAGCCACACTGCTGCTTTATTTATGTCGCGTTTGTGCCTTGTGTACTGAATCGCAGGGCTGAGCCTGAGTAACCAGTTTATACAACCAACCCACAGCATGGGAGCCAAGGGAAAGAGGGAATGAAATGGCCTTTATAAAACTAGAAGTAATCCTTATTTCTCAATGAAAATCCAAACATCCTCTCCTTTCTTAATCTAATCAAGTAAATATGACAAAAGAACCCTGACAAGACCAGCACTCACAGCTCGTACAGCAGAGCATTCATGACTCACTCACTAAAATGGTGCACGGAGGGTTCCAAGAGCAGTGAATCTCAAGGCTACCCACACTCAGTCTCGGGTCAGGTATGGACTCGTGCTGAATCACAGCTTGTATTGATGCTGCTGTCCAGCGTTTTGCTTGTGTGTGAAATCAAGATGCTGAGGCAGTGTGAACATTGTGGTGCAAGGTCATTAAAGTGCCATCACATTGCAGAAATGTGCCTCAAGTTTTACACTTCACAGCCATGGAAGCTGGTACTAATTTCACATTCATGAGCAAAATGTGCACTATCTTAATATGACCTTGCCAATTATTCATTGGAAGTGTGAATAAAATAAAGTTGAAATGTCTAAGTTCTTATTTCACAGACAGCCGTATGTTTTATACCCTGTGGCAAGAACTGGTTTGAGGTTTCACGGTGCTTCATAAATACTTATATTTAAAGTCAGCTGAATTTCTTTTTGACCGTGACTCATGGACCCATTTAAAGCAAGTCTTCCCCTGCAGCTGCAGCGGTTTATCACCAGTATGAGCCTCTGCTCATATTTTGCATGTTTGATTTGCACACTGACGACAAACCTGAGATGGCAGCAGCAGTTGATACAGACCTGCACTTAGTTAAAGGTAGGCAGCATAATCACATGGCATGAGAAGCTGTAAGTTCAAATTAAAAACACAAGAACAAAAGCAAAGCTCAGAGCTGCACATTTGGAGCTGTTTTAATGTTAATTAGGCCAACATGTGAAGCCATATTCTACACAGAGGACAAAGATGAGCTAAAGTTCATATTTGCATGTACACCACAGGAGATGAGGTTTCATCTGGGAGAATAATTGCTCTGGTGACGGTACCGGGGAATAATAAAGTCCTTTGAGTTAATATAAGACGGCGGCTGTAGTTATAGCCAACGCTGTTAACAAGCTGATTTTGTGCCATGACATTTCCCGAGCATCCTTTAAACATGACCCTGATTGGTCATCTTCTGCCTTCATTTTTGTCACTTTTACAGCCATGACATACACTCCTATGATTATGAACATTGCTGGCTCACAGTAAGTCAGTGTAATTTCAATTAGCGCAAAAGGTCAGCGCCGTTATTGCTGTAAAGCATGGAGGTGATGTGGTGTTTCATCTTGCTGACAGAAGATTAACAATGCACGGCTTGAATTTCTTTACTTGTTTACTTTTGCCACGCTGCGCCGCTTACACTCATTTACTAATTTCTTCCATCTGTCACCTCCTGCTGATTTTGCAGAACGTGAGCTGCCATTAAAGCGCTTTAAGAGCTGATGTCAAAACAGCGTCATTAATAAAGTCTATGATCAATTGCACGGACAGAAGTGAAGGAGATATATTAGTTTATATCCCAGTGACAGTGTGCATTTTGGTCTTCTTAAATCAAGTATGTTCAAGGGAAAAGCACATGTGCTTCTCGAGATCCGGAGAGAAAGCTGGATTTATTGCCAGATACCACGGGAATAATGAAATCATCAGTTTAGGTTTTGGCTTATCTAAGAGTATGCCTAACTCGTGTCTACAGCTGCTAAATTAAATTGCTAAATCATAAACTGATCAATAAATAAGGCTGGTAAATATCAAGCAGCTCTATAAGGGCTGCAGGAAGCAAATCTTCCATAATGGCATGTTCCTATTGCTTTTTTTCTGCAAGCAGCAACGTTTTCAACACTGCCATAAGATTAGGCAAACTGAAGAGGACTAAGGCTCAAACCCAGGTGGACATTCAAATGATTTATGTGTAGAAATGTGCATTTCTGTCTGAGTGCTACTGTGCAGCATGAAATCATAATCTAAACTCAATTCACAACTTTATGTCCCATGACGCTGTCAAACCTTTATGTCCTCAGCCCAGCTCTGATCTTGACCTTCAGCCAGACCGCAGCACCTATCCCTGGCTAATCGACTCAAAGGCCCCAAGCATCCTCCACCAGCACTCCTCCCTGTACTTGGTATGCTTCTCAGAACAGCCCCTCTTTGAGCTCAGGGAAGGGCAGTGGTGCAAAGATATGAATAGAGAACACAAAGCTGTTTGTCAGAATAGGAATGAGTCCAGGAATGCATGCATATTGGACTATGATGTGTCTTTATCAGCAAGATGCAAGCGGCTTCACTCCAGACAGAGCTCTATCAGGTCATCTGTTACAGGTGACAGGTACAGATGAAACCTGCACCCCCAGGGAGAAACGCAAGAGCATGATTGTGTCCAGGATGAAGAACTTTAGGTCCTCCAGGGTGGCCACAAACACCCGGGCAACTTTCATAAACATGGTTCTCATCTACAGCAAACCTTCCCTGGAGAGCTGAACCCCCGGCACAGCAGTTAGTGGTGACAAATGACTGCTGTTGAATGGTGTTGTCTCTTGCTGCTGTGCGTCCCCAGTTGTTTCTCTGTCTCCAAATTTCATTTCATTGAACAAAGTGCTATTGTTTGCCACTGCATTATCACTCTCAATACGGTCATTGGATAAAATAAACAGATGGTATCGAGATGTGCGCACAGTACGTGTGTGTATGTGCACATCAAGAGAATGAAAGTCATTTTCTAACGGCTAATAGTGGCTGTGGGCAGCAATACAAACATTTTAAGCAGGCGATTCAAAGTGCAATGGTTCAATGCAGAAACACAGAGGCTCACTAGATGAATACAGAGGCTTTTGAAAGGCATTTCATCCGTACATATTCCTGCTGCATACAAATTGTTTCAGTGAGAGTTTGTCTGTACAGTTCTTCTCCAGGGAACCTTATCATTCAGCTCAGGGCACCAGTATGTGTCTTTGACACATACTTTCAAATAGCTCTGATACAGGTTCACTCAAAGCTAACCTGATCAAACAGATTAAGGTTATGATCGTCTTCCCTGACAACACACAAATTATAACTGAACAATAACAACCAACATGACCCCATAGACACATTTATGAAAACCTGTGTGTCTGAACATTTAAGACAGTAACTGCAGCGTGGATATTTCTGCAGTGAGAGAAACAATACCATTCGTATCTTGGAAACAGAGAGTGCTGTCAGCAAGCTCAGTAAATGCAAATGATGGAAGTCTAGACTCAGGAGAAACGCACTGGCCTCGAAAACCTCAGACACCGGGCAACACCAGAGGCAACTACCACAACAGATGAGACAAGTCACTGGAAGGCAAAATATGATGTGTATTTTCTGCTCCGTGGTGTAGGAGGTACAAATGGATGCCACTGACACCATATGGGCCATGACTCAATATGATTAACTGATGCTTACATTTCCATCTGATTCAAATGCAGTTAAAATATTATGCATGTAAGATGCACTTTGAATTCTGAATGAAAACAGTGAAAGAAAGGTTGTTGATGGGACTCTCCAGATTTACAACAATATGTCCTAAAACACTGCAAGACACTAGCTGCGGTGGAAGAAGTACTCAGATCGTTTAGTAAAGTGAAAGAAGTAATAGCACACAGTGAAAATACTCCAGTAAAAGTCCTGCATTCAAAACTTTAACTGAACTATTATTAGCAAAATTTAATTAAAGTAAAAAATAAAGTTCAGACTGCAGTAAAATGCTCCTTGTCAGTTTTTTACTATTATGTTTGATGTTTTTGGATTAATATTACCGCTGCATTCATGTGTATGTTGCATTTTACTGCTGTAGAAGTTTAAGGTTGAGCTCATTTTAACAACTTTGTGTACTGCTGGGTAGTTTAATCTGCAGCAATGCATCATATTCTGTAAGACGATTATTTGTGAGAACCCGTGAGATATCTCTAGCATGTCAACTTTTCATGAGCTCAGTCTGTGTTCAGCTTTGTGACGATGCACTTTCCAGCTAATCCAAGAGGGTTTAAAATAGTTTATTTAGCTTAAGAAGACTGATTTATTTTTTCAGCCAATAAAAGAACACTTAATCCTTCAATTTATCAGCAAAAATCAGACTCACTAATTCCAAAGATTAATGGTTTTCATTGGAAAGGAAGAGTACAAAAATGTAATCTGAAAAGTAGCTAGTAACTAAAGCTGTCAGACAAATGAAGTGGAGTAAAAACCACAATATTTGCCTCTGAGATGTAGCAGTAGAAGCATAAAATTGCACAAATGGAAATACTCAAGTACCTTGAATTTGTACTTAGGAAGAGTATTTGAATACATGTACTTAGTTACATTCCACCACTGGATACTAGAAACAGGAAACACATGGGTCCATGTAACAGCCTAGTTTCAACAGTGCACGTTTAGGTGTGAATCCTCTTGTGTGACATTTCATAATGAAAGCAGTCATGAACATAATCTTTCACAGAAAACATCAAAAGCAGCAACAGCATCTTATCAGCTGACAACAAGCTTAATGCAGCCTAACGGTGGTCAACACTGCAATGTGGTGACGGTTTATGAGCTTTCAAAGGCCTCAACCCTTTCATGGTAAGTTCTGGTAGTACATAAAAAGTACATTTCACATCAAAAGCTACTTCTTCTTTCCTTTTTAAATACTGCCAAAACTTTGTATCAGCTCCCAAAGAAAGACAGAAACAGTGTGATTACAAGTGATATGTGGTGTCTTGACTAAATATTTGACCCTTTGAACATATATAGCTGATTTGATTTTGTATCCTTTTTAATAGTCTATTTGTTCTTTTTCTATATCTCTTTTTCCAAGGATTTCTTAGGGAGTTTTGATTTGTGATACTTGGCTGCATAAATAAAACTTAAAAATTTGACTTGTTTATTCTCAGCTGTGCCTCGTTCAAAGTCAGTATCTTAATTAAGTGTAACGCTGACGATTGGTGCGATCACTAGATACATTTATCACAGAAAAGACAAGAGGAGGAAAAAGGCCAGAAGAAAAGAACAAAAAAGAAAATGATGATTATGAATGTGTCTGTGAAGATTCAGCTTGTCAGTCTCGGTAAGTCAGAGCTCTCTCATTTTCAGGGAAGGATCATAATAACCAAATCAGGCATAATGGGTTTTAGTGAAGACATGTCTACATTTTCTCCAAATTTGCCCTATCCACTAAGAAGGGAGGGCAGCTCGGATATCCACAGCCAGACTTAATGATTTCTTTTCTATGCAAATTGACCACAGATTATGGTAGAATTTAATAGGCTGTGCCTGCAAGTCCTTTAGGAGTCAAACTTTGGTCATAGAAACTTGAGCGTTCAAGATTTTTGCCTTTCATAGCATCGAACTGAAAGTGGTGTCAGCAGAAATGTGAAGTGTACAGAGGTATAAGAAACTGACTGGAAGCTTGTAAAGTCAAAGTATAAAGAGAAAAATCTGTCAAGATGCCGACAAATAGGAAAAGATTGTCAAGGAAGCTTGATCTCGAGTCAGTGTGTGACTTTGTGCCTCCAGCAGAGGGCAAACTAGCTCCAGCATGGGATGATATCAAGAGTGAGTCAAAGTCTTATCTTTGACAGTCCAGTGGCACTGACAAATGAATGCATCCCGGCAGAAAGCAGCCCCACATCCGCATTTGACAAGACTGAATTACACACCGCTGTATCAAACGAAACATGCTGAACTGTGAGATCTAAATGTGATTAAATGGATTCAGTGAATCGATGGGGCAAAACACTGAGCTTTCCACATCCTATCTTCTTGTTCTCAGTACATTAGTGACAAGCGAGGCATTTTTCTTCAATCCAGAACAAAAAAAGAGCACATCTAAAAAAGAGGGTGAACTCTCCATGTGGCACTAAGGGCCTCAGTGAACTACAGAAACACCTATAAATAGCCATTAGCCTGTGATCTGGAAGCATTTTTAGGGATGACATGGCCCCTAGAGGCAGACTTGTCACAATTTAAATATTTCACAGCTCCTCCTCAGAGCAACACATGCAGGAAAAACTGATTCATGCGTCAACTTATTTTTGTCCTTTATTGAAACCGCAATCAATGCGGCTGCCTGTGTAATTCAAGTTAACTTTGGATCCTTTATGTGAGGGCTGCTCGGAAATGGCATTATGGGAGTGCTATTGTGGGGGCATTGCTTGGCAGATGAGATGTTTTTGTTTGGTTGCTTTTTTTTTTTTTTTAACCCTATGGGATGATTTGTGATGTTTTCCTTGTGAGAACATAGAAAATGAGTAATCCATTCAGCTAACCTGAGAAGGTAACACACAGTCTGGCAGATGTACAGAGTAAAAGTTGGTAAAAACATCAGACAGGAGCTGTTAGGGAATAGAAAATGATAACCAGACTCTTATCAGGAGACCCTAATTGGCTTGACTGCACAAGCTGAAGACAGACATTCAATTTAGGGCATGAACTTTGCAAACAAGCATCTTATCCAACTAGCTGGTCTACTGATACCCTCTAATCGCAAGCACTGAGGAGATATTGTATGGTTAGACTTTGCCTTGAGACCAGGAGAGGGATTTGCTGGAAAACAGTGGCACTTAACTGCATACCTGTATATAAGTGACCTACACTGAAAAACTGAGCATGATACTGAAGTGACATTTAAAAACATTTGCGCCGAAGAAAACTCAGAAAAAGTACCCAAAGTTTAAAATCGTGACAGAGGACCCAGAAGACAGCGACAACTCAACAGCACGTAACACGACTCTGATCGTCTTCTTTTTCAGTCTACGGCAAAGGAAATAAAATCGCCTCCTCGTGCATCAGTGCGCCTTCAGAAGTACTTCAACATGGCTGTGCCAATCCGCGAAGGTGGAAGACTAATGGTTAGGAAAAACATGCATGTGAGCAAGCAATGGAAAGAGGAGGCTTTAAATATAAATTACCTTATCTCCCTTGGTGGATCCCTTGCGGTAGTTTCCTGCACCTGCTGATGAGTTCATGGTCCCATATAGCAAGAGTCTGCAATACAAAAATATTCACCTGAAGCCAAGTGAATAATCAACTTTGATCTCTCTCTCTCTCTCTCTCTCTCTCTCTCTCTCTCTCTCTCTCTCTCTCGTACACGCACGAACACATCCAATAAACACGAGAGTGTCTGCGCTTTTTTTCAAGGTGAAAAGCCTCACAGGGTTCTCGCACTAATAATTGCATGCGTCTGAGCTCCAACTATTCCAGCAACGAGCGAGATGAAACGACACCCACCTGTTTTAATGCTATTTAAACGTGTTGTCCAATGGTAAACCAAAGCGCTATAGGCGCAGCCTCTCCGTATACGGGCTGTACAGTGTGCGCTTTGTGCTTGCGCTCCGACAGATGATGTGCAGAAAGTTTCCAGTCAATACGATTTCCAGTCAGCAAGTGAAGTTTCTTTTATGGTTTTGTGCAGAGGTGTTGCTTAAAATGAGCTGATCCACGGCCAGTTTGGTGTTGCTAATTAGAATATGCACTTACAAAGAAAAACTGAAAAAGGAGAAGCGAAGCTGCCGCTTTATCAGCAAATTGCATATGCGTCTCCGTTCCTGGGAGTGAGCAGCCACTGCAATCCTATAAGTGTCCTCGTTTAACTGTGCAGTTGGAATCCACTTACTTGAATAGGAGTCTGTACTGGCCGCCTCATCCGCGCCTTTTTGAATTGTTCACGCCCCATCCAGTGTGTCAGTACATATTTAGGATGGGTTGTAACAAGTTACGGGCGCTTTTGTGGTTGGCAGGGGCAAATAGAAGCAGTTCAGACCTCGGGTACACAGCTTCTGCTGTCTGGAGAGGTTTTGACATCTGACTCTGCTTGTTTATGAATCGTTTGATTCTTTGATTCCGTTGCAAGCTGGACAAGTGCGCATAACCCTGCGCGTCTTTTGCCCTCCTCCGCTGTTTCAGGCCAGAAACTTTCACAGCGAGCCAGCAATTAGACGCTTTTAGCGGTGGGTAGTGATCAAAGGCGAAACTATGTCACCCTCTGGCCCCTTGGCGGTTAATATTTTTCCATAGTCCTAATGAGGAAGGGATGCAAAATAGTTCATTACAGAGAGTAAAGTGTGAATTTAGTGAAACCACAGGGAGCAAAGTGGCGGCGGACTCGGCAGATACTAATGATCCCAGGCTGGGGCGTTTTCTTAACTTCAGCTGCAGCTAATTAGTCTGAACAAAGGGCAGGCTTTTCTTCTGCTAACACGAACAATATGATTGATATTTAGTTAAGGATATCTGTGCAAATGGTAAGCGGCAAAGAACTTTTTTTTTTTTTTTTTTAACTTCTGCCCTCTTTTCTTCTGTTGACATCTGTGATGTTGCGGTCACAAATAAGAAATAACATCGAGGTACATGACTGATGACGGTCGGGGGCCAGTAAAGACAACCTTGATACTGCTCTCTGTGGAGAATTCCTGGAGGTGTTGAGAGGAAAAAAAAATAAAGTCTGTGCTGTAACCCCCAACTTTCTTTCCTGCTGTTGTTTTTTGCCGCATTGCACTGGAGCGAGACCATAAATAATTGAGCGGTAGAAATGTAGTATATAATAACCAAAGACACGCAGTTTAGCTATGACAATTCCCCAGTGAGCTGCGTTGGCGAAATAGTAACAAGGCAACGCAAAACATACTCATATCTCCACTCCTTTATACGGATAATGAAGAAACAACAAAGCCAGGTAAAATGTGTGCTCTTTGTAGGGCATTTATAGTGCAAAGACAGAGGGCAAGTTCAAATCCTAACTGCAAATTCATTAAAATGCACATTTTACATGAAGATTTTTTCCAATGTGAAAACTGTGCCACAGCCATTCTTGTTGGTGGTGCTTCACCTTCAGGCAAAGCTTGCTTTCTCCCATTTTCTAACTTCAAAACGGACATTTCGTGATGGTTTTGTAACATGTTTTTGTACACTCCAGAAAGGCAATCATGCACGAGACAGGAGAAAGTATAAAGTACTGTGTGTGTGTGTGTGTGTGTGTGTGTGTGTGTGTGTGTGTGTGTGTGTGTGTGTGTGTGTGTGTGTGTGTGTGCGTTTGTGACAGAGGGCTGAGCAGCATGGAGGCATCCTCCATCACAAAGCCATCATTTACAGATCAGCACCATGGACAGCAGCCAGGCAGCTCTGTGGTGGTGTTAATGGAAGAACAGGCAAGGGGCCCTTAAGCCACAGGAGACCAATTACAGTTGTTATACTGTTGTGGGAATGCTCAAGTGGAGTGGAGGTTTTAGACCAGGAACTGAGTTGAACTGAACCCAAACAGACTGGAAATCGTTCAGGTAAAATTAGAGTAGGGAAGGATGGATGAGGGAAATCTGCATACCAAATACGCTTTGTGATGCTCCTCTCTTTTTGTCTTTCTCTGTCTGTGTTTATGACCCAGCTTTGTAGTTTCGTCACAACAGACAGGCAACCTGTGAAGCACAAAAGACAGCTTTCAATGGACCATCACCAAAGCCGGGTATCACTTTAGTAATCTGCAGTTGTGGTAAATAAAATGTTCAAAAACCAGACTTATGATCCAAGTCTGAAGCAAGTTTTTTCTCTCTCACTCTGCTTGACAAGATGAAATTCAATCAATCTTCCTGTATTGCTTAATTTACGTATTGTGTCTGGAAAGAGCAACAAATATAGGGCAGAACTGTGGTGACAATAATGCTGAAAACAAAACTTTAGTTATAAATGCTGTGCTGTGTGTTCTCTGTGCTGCCATGCCTGATGAATTATCATCTGTGCTGAATTAGATCTTCATAGCATGAACTCTGTTGAGCATTACAAAGCATCAGCATTCCCATGATCATGTTATCGATACAGCATTTCCTGTCAGATCGTTTGTGAGAGTGCGAATCTTGAGCTGCATTTTCAGATTTTGTTTCAGTCCCTCAGGTCCATAAGCACTTTATTTAGATGACACTAAATATGCCTGGGGCATTCAAAAATAGACATTGAGCATGGCAGGATATAGGTCAGACTTAACTTTTTTAGTCAAATGTGCAGCAGCAATTGCTTTTTGTGTCAAAAAATAAGTTCAAAATCTTTAACTTGATTTTTGGGATTTGGGCTGTTGGAGGAAGCATCTAATGTTGCTACAGTTAAAATACTGACAAGGCATGAACCCAAAAGCGAGTTTTTTTTTCAAAATGGGCTTCATAGATTTGCATATGACTTATTTATTCCATCACCACCTCTCAAACAGCAATCTAGATGCAGAATAAATCATAGACTTCTTGCTGGAAATCCAATTTTTCTCCCAGTTGGCCTTCCCCTTTCCACATTAGGATTTCACAAAGTTGACCACATGGGCTGTGGAGCGATAAATAAATCTCTGTTCTGAGCACCACTGATTTAATGGACCTGAGGATCTCAGGGGTTGGAAGTGTTCGTTTTGGGCAATACTGGCAGCATGTGGAAAGCCAAGGCCTGTAGTGATAATGACCTGAATGACCAGGGGAAGCAGCACCATCAGCTTAAAAACTCCTTCACTTAATGATGTGTGGGCTGCTGAAGGGCTGACATGAGGTTGGAGTGACATAAGACTGAACACAGACAGCAGCGGCAATATCCCAGCCCTTGACATTCATTTCCACTCCTCCACTTTGCTTGGAATTACTTAACACAGTTGCCTGCAGAAACATGGGTCATATGATGCCTCTAAAATACATTTGTAGTGCCTGACTTCGTGAGGAGCACTTTAGAGGGCGAGCCACTTTCCAAAAGCCTATTTGTAACAGAGAAGAGGAAAAGCTACAAAGCCAAAAGAGCTGTATTGCTGTAAAAGCTGCAGTTCTAACAGTTCAAGTTTGAATATGCGTTATTTGAGAGAGAAAAAAAAAAAAAAAACAGACCACAAGAACATACATTAAGTACATCAAAAGATGATGCTGAGGATATTCTATATTTTTGTTATAGTCACCAAATCTCTCCTGTTATCTCAGCCACAAGGCCATTTTTTCTGTTTAAGACACAAACCTATAAAAATGGTTCATGAATTTTAGTTTTATTTTACAAAAAGGGCAACAAAAAATACCTAAAACAGCGAGGCGCTGTACTTTTCTGCAAACTCTACCCAAACAGGAGTAAACTGTGCATTTGTTGGGGATTATTTAAGTCTGCAGATTTGGTGTAAATGAGTATTTAGAGCAGCAACAGGTCTGTGTATGAGGGACTGACTCGATATGATCAATCTAATGAAGGAACATGCCACCCAGTGCAACTGTGAAATGATACAAAAACAATACTTATTAGTAGGACCAGTTCCTTGTTGGTTTAAAGGAATAGTTCCACATTTTGCACAACTATGCTTATTTGCTTTCTTACTGACTGAGATGACTGATCTGACTCTCATGTCTGTTTAGTATAAAGCTACACACGTGGCTGCATACTATGGTTTAAGCTTAGCTTGTCTGGATCTGTCTATGATCTGAACTATGAAGAAAATCCCCCTACCAGCACCTCTAAAGCTTCCTAATTAATATGCCTGTCAACATTGGGATTTGAAAAAGTGGAAATTTTCCAGCACCCCATCCTGGGTTGTCCCACAACCCTTACCACTGTCCACATAGTGCCTATATATTGACAAGGCTGCGCACAGTGAATCCTAAAATCACCACTAGGCAACCACTTGCTTTATAATATCAGAGCAACAAGGACTGGGTTAGCTAGTTCCTACATTAAACCATATAAATTCAGCACTTAGTTTATTTATGTATTACTTGAAGGTTATCTACACATCACTTACACATTATGCTTCACTTGTCATTTTGAGAGAGGCTACTGGCAAGAGTGACAATTGATAGTAGAATACAATTATGAAGATAGATGTGAGAGATAGTATAAATATAGTCATTGGTGGAGCCCGTTTCTGTGCCTCTTGGGTAAATTCATGCTTCACTGATTTGTTGCTTTTCCCTCCATTTGATACATTAAAATATGTGTGGCATAGTTTACAAAAAGCCTGACTTTGACAGACATTGCTCTTCAGTAAGTACGCATAAGCCTCCTCCCATTTGGTGAGACACTTGCACAAACATTACAGCTTGTTTGTACAAGCTAAAGTTTTACTGGCGATTATATGCCGAACTGTTTTTTTGGAGGGAGCAGCGACAAGTGTCAAGAAAGCAAATAGGTATATTTTCCAAAATGTTGGACTATTCCTTTAATCACAACAAAAATGAATCATTGACACAATGCTTTCCATAGCCCCAATCTCTAACCCCAATCCACACCCTAAACCTGATTCTGACCTTAACCTTTGAACGAAGTCTTAACCCTGAAACAGCCCATAGAAGTTCTAAATGCACCAGGCAAAATGTCCCCACTTTGCAACATGGTCCTCACTCACAAGGTCAGAAAACTTGGTCCTCACAAAGATAGACATACAACAGCAAACACACACACACTTACAAAGACCCACAGCACTGCATCAGCTTTCAGGGCCAGGTCTCAGACTTCCAGCCACTTCATCTCAGGTTGTGGTGAAGAGCGACTTCCTGTCGGATTGCCTTTCAGCCATGTAGGTCTACACGGCTCCTATTTACAAATCCGCTGACATCCAAGCAGTAATTACATCTGACCCCAGCTGGTCTACATCCTCAGAATTTACATAGAAAGAGTGAGTACAGACTGCATGCAAGCTGTTGTGAGGGGCACATAACTGACCAGATATTCTGGATTGTTTAGATTTTAATTTTATTTGATATATTGTTTTTATTACTATTATTTATCCCCCTTTCTTTATGATATTTGTTTCTTCCAAAAGTTGCCAGATGAAATCGCACTCACACAACATTTGTACATCTATCCAGGCGGAAATGAAGGCTACAACAGCATCAACTGAGAAATAAAGGGATACTTGGCATTGCAAGGTTGGCTAGTACCAGCTAAAGTAAGTAGTGATCCCTGAATCTAGTTGCTTAGCTAGCTAGTTATGACTTTTGATAGCATAGCATCCTATTTAATATTGGTAAAGGAGAGCTGTGAAAATTGTACAGCAGTGAGCAATAAGGTTAATAATAATTAATAAGATTTGTTTATTTTTCATCTGACCATATCAGACCAATCTATGGATGATGATGATGATGATGATGATGATGATGATGATAATGATGATGATCTGGCAGTTAAAGTTGCTTATCTGTACAACGCAGGTTAATATAATTGAATACCCTTCATAACAATTCTCACAACAACAACATGTTAAAAATGATAATGAAATTTTTGGGTGAAGTGGACAAGATTTAGCTGTTTTTCAAGAAATGTGGCAGCAGCACAGGAGTGAATAAATGTCATCTTCAATACCCATAATAGCATGAATAATTGACATGAAAATTTCTAAATCAATATATTGTATTTAAGCTAATACAGAGTAGGAGGCTACTGACTACAAAAACTGATATAGTGATGGTTGTGAGGAATGATCGGATTTGTTCATGTGATTTTGTCAGAGCTTTCACGGGTGACCTGCATGGTGAACATTCATCACAGGGTATGCAATATGACAATCATACATCTATGTGAATAGTTCTTAACTCGGAGTTAATGTTGTGGCTGTATTAGAGGGATAAATCATGCCATTAGTGGCTATGCTCTTTCACAACGCCACAAGGAATATGTTGACCCAGATTAATCTTCAAAATGAGCCAACGATTCAATAACCTCCACGGACTGTGTGCAAACTGTCATATTTTATTACAGCATTTGTCAACACAAGGATAAGAGGAGGCAGACAGTAGACAAAGTAAGCCTGCAAGAGATTCAATTTGGACAGATTTGAGTGGGCTCACAACATTGTGTTTTGTTCTGAAGAGCTAAGCAAACAGCATTACCTGCATGCACTCTGAGTAAGTGGCTGTCATATGAGGTACATGCAACATGGATAAATCTCAATTTGCTCATCCAAGCTGTATTCCCAGCACTTTTCCATTACTACAATGCCTCTGAAATGCTCTCAATTATAGACGTGAAGAGGTCAAGTTGTTCTATCCACACTCCAATCAAATCCAAGCCGAAAGGAAACGACCACTCAGACACAGTTGCTCCGTCACATTATTTTGGGGACACCCACCTTCATGCATCACCTTGGCAGCATATTAAGCTTTATGTGCTTTATGAAGAGGGATTACAAAGGGAAAAGTGAGCCAAATATCTCACGTTGACAGAAATACTGTGCACACACAAAGGTCTACATATTCCAGCTCAAAAACAATTACTCATCATCAAAACCTTTTGTCTGTGCATGCTTTGTTGTTTTGACAAAGAGAGGGGGACCATTCATCACTATGAATGGAGGGAGACACCGAGAATTTTCACTGTACTGTGCTTCAGCATATTCGGCCACATTCAGGGCTGCTGGATCTTTGGCTTTGAGACGGAGGTGATTTGTGGTTTATGATTTATGATTCTCTGGTCTTGGAAAACAAACTTATCCTGCATGTGTAAATAATTCACAGTGAAAAAAAAAAGTTGTTGCTCTGTAACATTGTTCACTGAGTTTGTTAGATACTTAAGCAGCCGTGCACCACATTTTACTCCTTTTAAAATACATAAAACAGACTCATAGGTCAGTCATTTTGTGTCAGTGAACAAGTCTGAGGAGGGCATGTGAATGCTGTGGTTCTCAACCTGGTGGTCTGGACCTCCCACAAGGAGTTGTAAGACAAATTTGAAATTTTTTTTCAATCCAGTGTTTGAATCACACACACACACACTTGTGCACACGCACACACACACACACACACACACACACACACACACACACACACACAAACACACACAAACGCGTTGGATTTTCATCACTTTGGGGACATTACATAGACTTACATTCATTTCCCACACAAACACACACACACGCGTTGGATTTTCATCACTTTGGGGACATTACATAGACTTACATTCATTTCCTGGAGACTTACCCAAACCATAACCATAACCATTACTTGTCTAATCCTAACCCTTAATTCTTCATCCTGAAATTCAATGATTTACATTATGGGGTCCTACATTTTAAGATAAGGAATACATGGCCACAAACACACACACAGTGAGTGGCACCACTGTGAGCAGTGCAAAGTCCATCAAGTACTCTGCAGTACACTATGCATTTCTCACCAAAGGTTTTCGACCATCTGATCTTCATCGAGGGAGGCGGTCAGACAGTTTCCACTTTCTCTATATACTGTCCATTGATCAGTCATGTGACCTATATATGTGACCTATATTTCACCACAGATAACGCATACACAGATTATCGCCACCCTCTTTGTGGATACAAAAAGTTACATGAGAAACATAAATGACCACAAGTACAAAATGTAATATTACTACCGTCTTTTTAGAATATTCTCTAACAGAATTACAATCTGTCATTTTAATCCATTGATACATTAAAAAAAAAAGATATCTCAATATTAATGGACATTCTTAAACAATTTCAAAGTCAGTCTGTAGCTGACTCAAACATTGTTCACAGTTACTCTCACAAAATATGTACTTTTTGAGACCAAGTATGATTGAACTGACAGTACAAATCTAATTTCTTCTAATTAGAAATAAAATAATGAAAATAATCAAGATGTTTCACCTGAAGCAGCTGGAGGATGTTTTGCATCTGCCTGAATCACACACTGTTTACCCATGACATTCCTCATGCACTATTTTTGGCCTGATAACTGCTCTGTTTGACTGAGGATTAGAGAGGACCTTTACTGTTTTTTGTCTGAGCCTATATTTAACATTTCAAAGAGCCCAGATCTGCCAAACTACCGGGCTTTTTTTTTCTCTTTTTGCTTCCAGACAACATTCAGAACCTCAGCAGGAGAATTTGAGAATCTGTGTTTCTTCCTGCGTGTCTGCCTGTAATGTACAGCTGTCCACACAGGTACCAAACTGGCTTTGCTTATTACATCTAGCTTTACCCCTGTCATTCAACACAAAGGGGTAAAGAAGTTAATAAAACAGTGCAAAAAACAGTTAATATACTTTTTTGCTTGTGTTCTCAGATAAATAAGTTCACAACAGCTGGAAAATCCTTTGTCAGGTGTGTGACGCCTGCGGTTTCATCGTCTACCTCATCAAACTTTGAAGTGATCCCTTAGTAGCCTGCAAAGAGAATTCTGTCAATTCCCTAATGGACTTGGACCCCATGACTTATTCAGCAGCCTCACATTCAGCCCAGCACCTGAATTTGGGATAGTTTTCACCTATTTTATGTTGGTTCACTGCATCTTTCCCTGGACTGTCAAAGACCCTGTTCTAAAATACATGATAACATGAAGGTCCGCTTTGTGGTCCTCTGGCTGATTTTTTTGGAAGAGTTTTGCAAATGCCAAAAGTGATTTCATTTAGACAGCTTATGTATTATCCTAATTAGTGTTTAATAATTCTAGTTACCTTCACAGATATGTAGAGCTTTTAATCTTTCAACCTAATCGACAGATGTTGATTTATGATTTATATTTGGTATAGCCTGCAGGAATGGTAAAACAGCATCTATTCCTTTTCATAAGGATTTCTGAGTTGGGCTGCTGACCTCAGCACTTTCCTCCTGACAAACCTTGAAAAGTAGCTTTGTGTAACACAAACAACAAACACTAAAACAACAGTGACATATAGTCCTGTTGCAGAATAGTTGGCTGGGAATTCACTAAACTGGCCAAGTTTATTTTTGACATTTTTGCATGAATTTAATGGCATGTGATTTTGAGGAATGCTGTGATATAAAACAGACTTTTTCAGTGCTTGAGTAACCTAAATATTCCTTGCAAACTTGATTTACTGTGTGCACAAACTTAATTTTTGACATATGGATGCCTCACTGTCTTGCCCAGCTGAGAGATTCAGGACAGATGCATCTATTGGATGCATCAAGAAACTGGCCTATTTTGAAAGGTGGCCTTGTTCCCCTTGGAAATAATCCATCTGGACCCTTACATCAGACTGTTAAGGAGGGGCTAAGTTAACATGATGTAGACTGATGGAATCTAATACTCGTGATGGTCATACAACTGTCAATGAAAGGTTGGGCTCATTAGCGTGTTGCCTTGTGATATTGATTGTAGGGAGAGACAGGAGAGGCAGAGGAAAGTGAGATGATGACATGCAGCGAAGGGCCCCAGTCAGATTCAAACCCAGGCCAATGCAGTACAGACTCAGCCTTATCTAGGTGAACTACTAGAGCATCTCTAGCGCTCTGACCTCCAGCAGTCATATCAAAACTTAACCAAATACCCTCAAAATGTCTGCCTTACTTCATTTTCCTACCTCACGAACAGAAACATTTCAACAACCTGCAGGAAGGACAGGGAGTAACGTCCAGGATGGCTGAGGGTCTGTGTGTGTTTCCTGATTGGCACACCTTCAATAATAAGAGGATCATTAAACTTGCTGCAAGGCTATACTCAAGGGCACAGTGGTGTTATGAGCTAAATACTAATGTCAGCATGCTAACATGCTCCCAAAGACAATGCTAGCATGCTGATACTCAGCTGGTGTAATGTTTACAGTATTGATTGCCTTAGTTTAGCAGGAAAGCATGCTAACATTTGCTAATTAGCACTAAACAGAAAGTTTAACTGAAGCTGAGGTTTGCAGGTACAAAGTAGTCAACACATTAAAGAGAGGCACATGAATGTCTGTACTAAATTTCATTGAAATGTATGCAGTAGTTTAATTTCAGTTGAAACCAAAATTTCCATGGCTATATGGATGAAAAGTCAGGGGTCACCAAAGTCAGCAGGATTCATCCTTTAAGCACCATGAATGTATGAACAAAATCAGGAATCTGTCCAATAGTTTTTGAGATATTTCAGTCTGGACCAAAGAGGTGACAGACAGACAGACAGACAGACAGACAGACAGACAGACAGACAGACAGACAGACAGACAGACAGACAGACAGACACTACCATCCTTGAATGAACACAAACCTGGATTTCCTCTGCTTGCCATGTCATGTTGTTTGCCATCCCTGACCTCCAAGGTGTTGCTACGTAGTGAACATCTATGCTAACATACAAGACTTTGCATTGCTTTCAAGCCATTTTATTACTGCTTTCGTTCATCTGGCTGCAAAATTAACAGTTTCACTGACTACAGACTGTAATTTGGCTGAATGCATTTAGTTAATCAGTTGGGGTCTTATATTTTATTACTTGGAACATTCACATAGTTCATTACAATCTTATTTCTGAATGTTCTTTCAAAGGCACAAAAGAAAAAAACACTTAATCAAATAACAGAATGAAACCAAAGCTGTGTGGACAATTGCAGATTATTCAAATGTAAAAGGCCATCTTTACAAATGTGGCTACAGCTCTCAGCAGAGGCTTGGTGAACCACTGAAACACACAGAATTTAATTGGCTCTACTGAGGTCTGTGTTATCCCTGTGGTAGACTGGCAGTCTGCCCAGAATGTACCCCATCTCTCACCCAACGTGTTCTGGGAGAGATTCCAAAAGATGGGTGGATGGATACTCAGATCTTCCTGTTTGACAGCTTGTCCTTCCCACAAAATACTGACCAACAGCATTTCCATGTTCTCTAAACATTACCTAAATCAGAAAATGGAAAGTGCAGCCAGTCACAATCAAATGTTGGCATCGTACTTTTCTGGAAACCACAGAAATGTTAAATCATTAAAACATAGTTCACATTTGCCGTACATGTACAATATGCACTGAGTTTCTTGCTGGGAGGAGGAGAGGATAGTGGTTGTGTGAGGGAAATGACTGGCAAACAGCAGACCGCTATCCGAGCTGTGTTTGTGGCAACAAAACTGGATATTTTAAGCCAAAACACGGTCTTTCCCTAACTCTGACCAAATGGTTTTTGTGCCTAAACCTAACCAGACCTTAACCACAGTGTTGTCACAACATTAAATTGAAAAGTGAAACCTAAAGAATTTGAAGTTTCACCATATCCATGGTTTGCAGAAACGTGCAATGCCAATTTTTAGTCTGGCAACTGGGTTGGAAAGGGATGGCCTTACAGGACATTTTTATACTACATTTGTCAAGAAAATGTATTAGATAAAAGTCCTGACAGTTATAGATGTGTACTATTGACTGCTGAATTAGGTATGAGCTCACAGCAGTCACTTTTAAACACCTTAATTTTTCTCCCTCTTTCCCTAATTTATTACCAGTTATGAATCTTTTCTATGGCTTCTGATGTCCAGTGCAGGACAGCAATGAGGAGAAATATGACTGCCTGTAAATCACTTGCAAAACACTAACCACACTTCATCATAGCTCATTGCAATATAAACAAACAACATGACAGCTTCAAAACACAAAGCAGGAGTAGCTGTATGTCTTGTCATTCAGTATCACACTTGCAACAAACTGTCATAGATTTAAGCATGAGCTTATTACCAGGATTCATATTTCTTTGGGGGTAGGGGTAAAGTGAAGGATGGTTTGACATTTTTTGGCACACTGGAAAAGTGCTGTAATGTTGTAGCCTTGTTCCAGCAGCACTGACAAGCATTCATGCAGTGAATATGCAATGCATTAGGATTCTCATTGTCATGGAAAACAGACACTGTAAACACAAATATGACCCATTTTCCTTTGATGCCTTGTCGGATCCGTTAATAAAATTTCTCAGGCGGCTGTCATACAGTAATATGCTAAACCGAGTGAAATTATTTCAAATTCCTACAGGCAGGGATGTTTTTTCGTCAACTTTAAATAAGCTTTATCTCATAAACCTGCAGTTTTGGCTGGATGTTCATTCTTAACCTTGGGGAAAGTGCAAAATAAAATAAACAGCATTCAACGGTTAAAAGAAAGAAAAAAAAGACAAAAAGAAAGCAGTGAGTATGAAGTAGTCGTACACGGAGCTTTAAGTTTTCATTATTTTGCCAGATAAACCTGCAGTGACTCACACAGCAGCAACACTTCAGCGGAGGACATTGTTAGGATTCATATACATCAACAATCTACAATGTTGGGGTTCATCGTTCAAGAGTCTGTAAACATTGCCACTTGTCAAATGAAAAGAAAAATAAAATGTACAGGGACCCCTTTATGTTTGTCTGATTTTTTTTTTTTCTGTAACATATGTTTACCAGAGTGGGGATCAATATCTCATTTTGAAGTCAGACTCTTCTTCTTAAGCACAATAGGAAAATACACCCATCAAGAAATGACTCCAAGAATGGCAAAATTACACTTCAAGTCCTAAATGATCATTCTAATGATCAGATATGCTCTTATTGATCTACACTGATCGCCTCCTGATTTAATAGTCCGCTATGTTCCTCTCTTCACCCTTAAAGGAGTAGTTCAACATTTTGGGAAACATGCTCATTCACTCTGAGAAGATTGATACCACTGTCACGCC
Source organism: Chaetodon trifasciatus (assembly GCA_037975065.1). Classification (NCBI taxonomy): domain Eukaryota; kingdom Metazoa; phylum Chordata; class Actinopteri; order Chaetodontiformes; family Chaetodontidae; genus Chaetodon; species Chaetodon trifasciatus. The sequence goes on from JBBMOE010000012.1 coordinate 7,329,747, forward strand.
TATGCATTCAATACAGCATAAAAACCAGGAAGCTATTAGCCTAGCTTAGCATTAAGAATGGAGGCAGAAGGAAACTTCCAGTGCCTCTAAAGCTTGGTCATTAACACATTTCATCTCATTTCTTTAACAAGATGAGATTTACACAAACATAAATGTAAAACCATCAAGTTATTAGCTGGATTAAAATAAGACACTTTTGGAAAGAGCCTGTCGAGCTTGTTTCAAGTCTTTATGCTCATGGAATGGAATTCATTCATAAAACCATTCATTGTAATGATTTTGTGACACAGAAAATGATGACAATATGCCAAGACATAAAAATCCTCAGCTTCAAAGGGAATTCTTGGTGAATAACAGGATGCGGTGGCCCACCCTCACCCAGTCCCCTCCTTCGAGGAATGACTGAGATCCCTGTGTGTCAACAGGCCTGGAATCTCTGGAGCAAAACCCATCTCAATCTTCTCTGTCACATTCACTTCACTCCCCGATGTGGCTTGAGGACAGAGCATCAGTTCTGGTGTCTCTGTTCTGGCCCACTACCCTTTCTCCCGGGTTTATATGGGAACTTGAGCCCAATGAATTCATCTCCTCTATTGCTGCAGCAAGCTTGAGAAATTCCATAAGGCATTATCTGAGTCAGACAACTGATTTATGCAGCAAAGAGATATAGGAGTTAATGCTACAACAAAAGCATCTCACATGGAGGGTTTTCTGTTGCAGTTTTTCACAAGTGCGCACATCACTGCAGAAAAGCTGGCAATGCTTGAAGGCTCACATGGGATTGAAACATTGTTTGCCTCCTCCTATCGAAAACAGCCGCGTGAAATGGAAAGAAATAACAGCTTCTAATAACACATAATGAGGTGAAATAATCTCTAACCCAAGCCAGACAAGCCTTAGATGGTCTTTTGTTCTTCTTTCCTCCGGGTATTCAGAGCAAAGACATCTCTCCTTGGCTCATTGTAACGCCACCAGGATCACCATGCCGTCCTGTATAGTGCTCTGGTATCTCTGAGGAGTTAAAGTGCAGCAGAGAATCCTGGATATTAGAGAACTCTCAGAGTGGATACTAGTATGAAGTGTAAGACAGGATAGAATGGGATTTAACCTTGGCTTTAATAAGGCCTCTTGGGTGTGCCTGTAAGGGAGCCCACTGTCTAGCAGCTCTTTGCTTTTCCAAAAGAGAAGGTGGAGAGTCTCGCCTCAGTGGAACATAACACGGTAGAAAGGGACAGCTCAAGTAAGGGAAGGAAAAGATGACAACATGGAGATCATGTGACAACGAGGCACAATGAGGGGCCAATGTGTAATAAATAAAAATGTCACATTTTATAAGCTGGTCAGATGTTTTCATCCTGTCACATCCATCAGTGTGGAGCAGATCAGGTTTTTATAAGTGGATCAGAGGCTGGTTCAGTTTGTACTATTTCTGTGTCCTTGCCTTTAAATAAACACTGGCTGATAAAAGGACCAATGCTTTTTTCATCTCTGCTAATGTGACATAAAACGCTCGTATGATAGCAACTAAAGCAGAGTGTATCGACCTGTCGCTCATGCTTGTGTCCCATTTTGTCAGCGTGCATTCGACTGGGTGCTTTAGCGATTCACAAGTCCAGTCAGACACACTATTAATACCTCCATGTAAGTGGATGATGGGTGGTCCACATTGAACTCACTGCTTTGTGTCTGCTGTGGGTCGTATCTTTGCATAAACATAAGTGGCTGGCTGCAGAGAGCTGACAGCATGGTCATGTTTTTTGCACAGAGTAGTGAAGCACAGGCTGCTCTTGGTTGGAATCTGTGATGATACAACTGCTGAAGGTTAGCCAGAGAGCAGAATTACAATCTGTCCCGTTTAATATGTGGAAGCATCTTCACATTATTCTGACAAACGAGGTGTGACACTTTGATTATGGGGTTAACACTTTCCACTTCTTCGCCTTCTCTTCTTCTGCTCATCCAGGGGGGAGGGTCTCTCTGTACTGGCCCCTGAGAGCTTTACATAAGACTTGACTAGCTCTTTATGACTTGAAAGCTCTTACGAGAAGTTTCTGAAACTTGTAACTTTAAGATCAAGTGATTCCTCTTCAAAACAGCGTATGCCCTCGTGTCACTCAAGAAGAAGGCGTAAACTGCTGCTCCACTCCTTTTCCTCTTCACCCTGAAGAAAAGAAGGAAACTCTGTCTTGTCTGTGTGAACCTGTTAATTTGGTTTTGTCTGGCTCCTTGGATGTGAACGTCTTGGCTTCAGCTATCACAGCATGCCGACTGATTTTATGACACCCCCTCTCCTTTAGCCCCCTCTCTCTTTCTCTATCCTCCTCACTCTCTTAGCTCTTTGGATATATTCCCCCATGATTATAAATAGATTCTAATTAGCTCCTCCAGCCATGGGCAATAGAATTGTTCATCAAGTGGGGACTGCACTCAGAGGCCTTTATACATTAAAGCTTGTGCAAAAGTCAGAAGAAGAGCAAATCCCTCCTCTGCCTCAATTTAATTTTTTTTTCTGCAAAGCAGGGATTCATTTTCCTATATCAGTTCAATAACAATTCTGTGGTGCAATCAATTTCCATCATGGGTTGAAAGGACTGAGAAAGGTGAGTCTAACCTTGACTGAAAGTCACACGAAATTAGAGGACACTAATGAAACACAGCTTTTAAAATATAGGCAGTCAATTATTAAAACATATACAGTATTAAGATTGTAGAGCTGCCTTACCCAACCGAAATGAAGGTCAACACTTACACCCCCAGACAACCCTGTGCCTCTTCATCAGTAAGCTGATAATTTATAGATTTTTAATCAAGAGACTCCTTTATATCTATCATACCAACGTCTGTACAGTTTGATAACATCTAAGCACATTTGGTACACTTTCTAATTTCACTGAGACCTAAAACCTTAAAAAACCCAAAACTTTCCACTGTCCTGAAAGCTTGTCAAGACCAAAGACTTGATTTCTGAGATATGAATAAGAGACAGACCCATTCTCTCTCTCTCTCTCTCTCTCTCTCTCTCTCTCTCTCTCTGTCATATTCACTTTTCCATTTGTGCCTGTTTAATGTGCCCCAATCAAACAAAGTCCTTCTGGAAGTTTTGTTCTTAAAAGTTCGCATTTTTGTTCTTTAATTAGACTGTGATGAAAACCCCCCTCTCTATTTAAAGGTAACACTCATCCCACGCTGGCTTTAAACTCCCAGTTGTCAGAAGAAATTATGATGCAAATTTGTCCCTGAAATATTTAAACATTTTATCTCTTTGAAATTAAAGATTAAAACAGATTCCCTATCCTGGAGCCTTTTGAAGTTTGTGTACTCTCTGTGGTTTTCAGCGCTCACACTGAGCCTAATTTTTACAACATACTCAAATTCTGAAACGCATTTTGCATGAAACTACGGAGAAGAATTATCTGGCTGCGCAGTGAATTAATAAGAGCTGAATTCTATAATACCTGTTCTTCTGCAGACAAAGAGTCCAGCCAGCATCTGGTTTCGTGTTTCTTGTCTCCTCTATTATATTAATAAGGTCCATCTGCTCACCTTGCAGCTGTCTATCCTGTTATTCTGCAACTGTCCATGCAGCTGCCTTTTGCCCTACCCTGAGCAGCACCAGTGCTTTGTCTGTAAAAGCCTCCTACTGTATAACAGTTTGAAAAGGAAACTGAAAGGTAAGGTCACTGTCAACCAGAAACTCTGTCATCAGCAGTTTTATTCTTGTTGCAGGAACAAAATAATGATGTGATGTTTCTTCAGACAACTTTGAGTCTGACTACGTGATTTACATCCCATTTCAGTAAGAGTGACTTTTATACAGTACATTTTTCACAAATGCTGACTGTCTTTGTGAATGCATCACATAACACTGTTAGAGTTTGCATATAATGATCAGTAAACTGCATTGTGGCGTGTATTCAAATTACCATAAGGAAAACACGCACCAAGGCAATTATTTTGTAGGAATCCACTGCATTTCAAGACTTAACGCCCACATGATGGCCCGCATGGCTAGCACAGTGTAGGTCATTAGCCTCGAAAAAGCCTATTTTATCTCCCAGTCACAGTGCTTCAGTATTCTCTTGAAAATTAGTCCTTAATGCTGATAGCCAAAGGGCATCAATTAAACTCAACAACCAGAAAAGAGCTCCTTGAGCATTTATCCACTCAGCATGTAATTGTGTTTTATTTTGCTGAAATGACTTATTGTATTAAAACACATTTGTCTGCTAATAATTAGAGAAACCCACATCATAAATTTACATCATACAGAGATGCAGATGAGTATGAAAATGTGGGGTGAGTCTTGTACATTTTACGAGACAGCTTTACCGTCCACTAGACGTCTGAACAACAGTCAACAAATGCAAAACTGTGTGAAAAGTGGTGAGTTTTCACGCAGCTCAGTAAAAACAGATCATAAAGCATTTTGCATTTTTAACCCATCACAACCCTGAGCTGTCTTCACATGTCAGCTCATCTCAGGTCTACTAATGAAGTCTCCCACAGTGGAGAATATTTTACTCATGGACAGGATGTCTCTAAAGTGTGAAAAAAATACCACAAACCACAAGCTGTTTAGCCCTTGAACACTTTGATGAACGATGGCCAAACAGATAGAGAGGAGGGGTGCTGGAAGCAAGGAAAGAGCCAGACTGCATTTTTAATGTTGAATGGTAATGGCCAATTTGATCTGACTATTCCCAGTGTTGTGTAAAATAGAGCCATGCTGCCCTCTGTCTGTAATATACCAACATTGTTCTTCTCTACAATCAGAAACAGCTTCACTGGTAAAGTATGTGGACACAGACAAGGGATTTGACTCCAGTTTAAAGTCACTGTCAGGTAAGATAGAAACAGACATACAGCTAAAAACAAGGAATACAAAGCTGAACAATAGGTAAACATACACATAAAACTATTATGTAAGTACAAGTAGGTAGGAAATAGGTGCATATGTAAACATATAACAATCAACAATGACCAACAACATACAAGTCTATATAAAAGCTAAGTTTTTGTAAACTATACAGATGAAATGATGGACATACATGGATTGGGTGGTTTTATACAGTGTATGTATGTTGGTCTACATTTAGTATATACAGCATGTTAGAAAGTGTGTCTTTTAAACTGTAAATATACATTTACAAGAAGCTAAGTGGGTGTTTTAGTCTTTCAGGGTTACTGATGCTATACAATTGATTCCACTGCTCATTACCGCGATGGTCTGTGAAAAGAAACTGTTGCTGTGTCCTTGCACCTCTACCTGACACAAATGAACATTTTTAATATTATTACAGAAGAAACTTCTGGTTCACCCTTCCTTCCCATGTTGCACAACAATTTTCAACAGAGAGTGAAACAAATATGTCAAATTGAAGAAAATCTATATGAATAGATCTACATTAAGTCCCAGAATATAGCAATCTGAAAAGAATTTATTGCACACAGTATATATTAAGTCCATTTAACTCAATATTAAGAACAGAGTCTTTGACAGTCATTGCAGTCTTAAGTCAAGGCCACTAGGTCTGTATCACCTTTGCACATACAGGAATTAGACACGCAAGAGTATCACAGACACAACACTAAACAGCAGCATCATGTGGTTCAGGGTAATTAGGTCAATGGTGGTTAGTGGTGTAAGCGTACACCAGCTCAAAGGTCATAATTTAGAAAGTGACACCTGTACGTACTGTGCCTCACACTTTGTTGACATCAGGCAATACAGCTGACCAAAGATTGGACTTCTGATGCCACAATGCGTGATAACGCACAACGGTACTCTTATTCTTTAATTTGACAGCATATGAGGACTTAGACACATCTATAAAGTCTAAATAGTTACTGTAGACATCCTTTCAATATCATTAAACAGTGCTGATGATAAAATTCTGTGATGAATAACAATTCAATTAACACTTAATAATCCATGGACTTCTGAAGCAAAATAACTGAAATTGCTACTGAAATTACCCAAGAATGCACTAACGCTGGCACTACAAGATACATTTCCCAACCCTGCATCCAAAGATCCATCCTGTTTACTGACAAATAGCTTATGGTGTATTTGAAAAATTAAGTTTCGCCGACACTGTTCCTGTTAAACTTGCATGTGAGGATTTCTTTCTTTTCTCAAAGGGAAACATGTTGGTGAACACTTCTGCTGAGGTTAACTACTCTGTACTTAAGGCGCTTATTCTGTCTCAGTGCTCATTAGTGTTTGGAAATAATATTGGATTCATACTTTTGTATTGTATTTTGATACTTGATTTATTTTATTTATTTACATGTATACATATTGTCCCTTTAATTTAGCACCCATCTGCATACTACTGTTTGATTTGTTTGAATTGTCTCCAAATGACCAATATTAATTGAAAGTAATTCCAAATACATTGCAAACAGTGCAAACTGTGTGTGTGTGTGTGTGTGTGTGTGTGTGTGTGTGTGTGTGTGTGTGTGTGTGTGTGTCTTCCGTTGTATTAACCAGCAGGGGGAGCTCATGGTCTAAGAAAGAGGTGCCAAGGTTTACCATTGAGAGGAACAGGGCCGTGTTGATTTCCAGTTAATTTTCTTTGGGCTTCACTCGGACAAACTGTGTAAGTTGTAACTAAAAACGCCCTAAAAAGCTAAATTAATGTAAATACGTAACACCCACCGGTTCTACTACATATTATGTATAGCTGCTGGAAGCCGACCCCTGGGGGCTTTTCCGAAATTTAACCCCTGCATGTACAGTATGTCTGACAATTTGCAGGCTACCTCTGCCAAACAGCCGATGCAACGCCTGCATGAGCGTACGTTCATGTGTGTATGAGAGAAACAGGAGGCAGGAAATGGGATGTTGTCATGGCCTAACCTGTGGAGATTCGTTTGGTCTAGCTGAACGGATGCTAACTGGACGAGCCCTGGACCACCACCATCACCACCACCACCAATACCACCACACTCACGTATTAAAGTTAATGCATCTTTGTGTTTCCTCTCTTGCTCCGGAGAAAGCTGATGATTGTTGCAGTCACCACAGCTGCTGCTGGCGAACATTAGCATGAGCTGGAACATAAACGGTTGACAATCCCGCTCCAACCCGGTTCCAATCCAGTTCTCCATCTTTTCGCGCCTTCCATAGCCATTATTTTATTTACCAAATGCCCATATCCCTCCGCAGGGTCAGAGAGTATTTTGAAGAAATTGTCAAATGGTTTGTGTGGTATTTTTTTAATGTGTCTTCACGCCGATGTTATTAAGCATTTGCCACACTCGCGAAATATCCCTTTCTCGACGGGCCACACCGTTTTGGAAAGATGTGTGTGCCGTAGTTGTGGTAGGGGGAGGTAGATCTACTTTTTGAGGAGCCTAGAGGAGCTGTGCTTCGGTGCCACTTATCATTAGATATGGCCACCGTTATAGAGTACACCGAAGCGTCATCTTCAACTTAATTTAGTGATATTTCATAGTAATTTCGCAGTTCGGCCTCTGTGGCAGGCGGAATGCGATTTTTGGCAGGCTAATGTTTGTTTTTACCTGTCTTGGAAGGCGGTTGTTACTGCGTGGCAGACTGGCTACGAGAGTCTCCTAACTGGCCGCTTGGTCCCGCAGCTTGTCGATGCTGAAGAAAATAGAACCAGTTGCCAACCAAGCGGTCGGCACCCAGCGTTTGCTTTGCGCGTCGCTGTACATTCGCTGAGGATTCACATTTAAAGTTTGGTTTACGGAGTGTTGACTTCAGCAGCGCATTGGACTTTGGCTTGGATTTGTTTATACGTTAATGGTAAAATTGCTGGCCGTAGACTTGGGTGGCTAACACCAACTAGCTATAACGTTATAAGCCGAACTCGTGCGACGACAGCTGTCATTGGAGAAAGGAAAGTGATCCCCCCAAATGCGTGATCCTGTGAAGCGGTTTTCTGTTGGATTTACATCATCTGCCTTTCCATCAAATGGGCAAAGTTGGGAATAACATTGCAACGTTGGAATATAATGATATGCGTTATGCATTTTTGAGAATTGCGGTGTTGCTTCATTGGAGAGAAGCTAGCTAGCTCAATTAGCTTGCTAGCTAGCTGGGTGATAAAAGTGCGACGTTTCAACCCCCAGTATTTTGGACATGAAGAGGATAATTCGCTATTCATAGGACTGGAAGGTAAGCCACAGTGAGATGTTAAAATGTTCATGCAAGATAGATTTGTTTGCCATTCACCTTGTGAAGTAAAGCTGAGCCAACATTATCCACCTCCAGTCTGATGTTGGGGGTTTGTCGCCGCCTTGGCTTTCATGACTCAGACTATTCAACGGAACGGAACATTTAGTAGAACGGTTCATGGGTGCTATATAATCTGAAATGAGGAATAAATGTTCACTGCTTAACTCAATATATGCGATCTATACCCACACACAACTAACATTGGTTCGTAACGAAAAGCAGAAGTAATAGCTTACGTCATTGTGTAACCTATCATTTTCACTTTTAGTGTAGCATTGTAGTTCCCCAGAACAGTTCCGTTCCATTGAATAGACCGAGCCTTTGTGTGCCGAAATGATCATCGTTGCCTTGTACCCAGTTGTAACTTGGCTAACAGATAGCGTAGTTAAGGTTTCTCGTTAAGTTTGCCATCATCCCCGTGCTGTTATATTTCATATTAGCTATGGGACAACAAAAGGCTGGAGCATGAATTTTTGGTGCGTTGGCGTAGGCGTTAGTTACAAGCTAGTACGATGAGTTGGCCAACTAACAGCAACCATAGGTAACCTGTTTGCTATGTGAACCCCTTCCAAAGTTGTCTCACTGGCTAATGTCGCTTATAGCCGGATCCAACCTACAATTGCTAGCTAAACATGATAAATTATTTAATTTCTTTGTGCGTTTTTTGTTACATTAAGACTACGTCAATGTTACTTTTGTCTGCGGTAGCCAAAGAAAAGGCGACAGAGTTCAGCACAACAGGCTAGCTATCGTTAGCTGTATGCAACTGCTTTGTGCCCAAGCTTGAGTTAACAAAAGCTAACCTTAGTTAGCATGTCTCCAATTGTGCCTGTGGTGGTCGTGACTGCCTAGTAGTCACTGGATCCAAACCTCGGATGCCTTAGCAATCAACCGTATTCTCACCCCTTTAAGTTGAGGCTTACCTGGTTGTGATTCTGGTCGTAAAAAGGTTTTCATCCAACTAATTTTTGTTACATCACCACTTAAAGTGTGTCGAGGGAACAGTGTGAGCTCCTGTTTCCTATCCAAAGATTTAAGCTCAGATTCATGATTCCTAAATAATTGTACTGACAATCTAACCATTGTAGTGACTAATATTTCTTGTGGCGTTTGGTGTTATTGGACCACCATCTGTCCACAGAGCCTGGAGGCTGGTGGAGGCCAATATAGACATAAGAGAAAGAGAGAATTACTACAGATCGGCAGTGAAAGATGGTGTGAGTTCCACAAAATCTAACAGTACAAATTGAGACCTCTCCAGGTTCACTAATAACAAAATGCCTCTTTATATTTTTGTAAGTAATTTCAGGTTGTAGATTGTCCTTCAATCCGCAGCATATGACTAATTACCAATAGCAGTGTTTTTTAATAACTGTTCAATAATAATGTGCTAAGAGCACAATTATGTAATATGGCACACTCTATCACTTCAACATCGACATTACATTATACAGAAGTGCAATAAGGTATGAAAGAAAGCATACAGTGTTTTGTGGCAAATCCGGTCCACCATGGTGTACAAACTGCTTTACTGAAATCTTAGCAAAGTTGACTTTCTCATGACTCACCCTAAAGATTACTCATAATGTAGTCTGATGTAATTGCATTGTGATACATAAAAACAAGCTAGCAAGAGTTCTGTGCTGATTTTTGTGTCTACCTTTCTGAAAAGGAATCATCAATAAGTATTACTGGTTGGTTAAAACATGGTACCTTTGCTGTTTGGTATTAGTTTGTTTTGCAAAGGGTGATGTGGATAAAACCAGTGAAAAATATGTGTTTGATCTCAGTCAGCTTTATTCTCGTAGTCTCTGATTAGTTATGATTTATTGGAACATATTTATCTTAACCCACCTTGACCGTACTCATGTTTAATGATATTTTCACATTGATTATTGTGTTTGGCTTTGTAGTCGTAATCAGTTATCTTAAATTTAAAGCCACATTCAGCAGGGGTTGAGAGAGAAAATAAACTCACTGAAACACAGTCATGATATACAGTACTATGAGCTTATCAAACAGTGAACTAGTGTCTTAGCAAACAGTTACCCACTTACATGTCCAGAAGACAAAAAAACATCAGCATCCCAATGCATGAGCATCTCTTGCCACTTTTAGCTTTTGTTTTTTTTCCATCAACTACTCTGATCATTAGCTTGCAAGATGCTCAAATATGTTCACCGACCACTTATTAACTTTGCCCTTCTGTACATTGGGCACGTAGTGACAGCAGCACAACAACAACAGCAGCAGCAGCAGCAGCCATCACTGTCTAAACTAGATGCCTTCAGCTACAGTGCTGCTGTGAAATTAGTGTTTTGACAGTGCTCTCAGCCCTTAAAATGAAAAAAATCAGAATCTTTAATTACACAAACTTTGTCATGCAACGGGTAAGATCTCAGTAATGAGCAAACACTTTATGTGGTGCATCACTTACCTGCAGCACAGAAAAAAATCTTCCTGCACTGACTTGTTGAGATGGGCTTGATGCTCACAAGCTACATGTGCCGGTAAACACACTTTTCAAAGCAGCTTGTGCAACACATGAACAGATAACATACAGAAATATAACAAATTAAAAGAAAAATCTGAATAAATAAGTGGAGCAACATAACAAATGCAAATGTTTTCATACAGGGCGTGAGTGATCACTGAATGGTTTGATTATGAAAATGATATGAATCACACCTTATGCTCTCTGCAGTTACTACATCTCAACACAGTTGAACAGCGTCATGAGCACACTGTTAAACTAGGCAGAGTGTGGTGCCCCAACACCTAAATAGACTTTGTTCATTTTTTTTTTTTTTTTTTTTAATTTGGCACCATTCGGTTTGGTCTCATGTCATGTCATTACATTAAATTATCTGAACTGTCATTACAAACAGTTGAGTGAGGGAAAACTCTTCACATCAGCTTCACATCTGTGATATCTCCCCCTTGGTGAGCAGAACTACAGACATACGAACAAACTGCTGGCAGGCACTTACATCAAACATAAAATCCAGTTTTTACACTAATACAAACTCATTTTAAAGGAGCTGTACACGGTTTCTTTGCATCTGGTGTCACTTGGTAACAAACTGCTTCAAATGCATTACCCAACAAATTTAGTTAATTTAAGCTATTTAACTGGTGTGATGAGTAAGGCTGTTGATTATTTGAGTGTTCAGTCAAGAAGACCCTGAGTTGACTTGCATTTTGTCAGTTGAATCTCTGGACTTTTGATGTTTTAGCTGCACCATTGTACAACGAGCAGTGCTGGAGCAACAGCATGGCAGACAGTAAACTCTATCAACCGAGTCTCAAAATGGCCACGAACTGTGGCATAATCTAAGTTATGTGTGGGGTCCTACGTCAACATGCATCAGAGTTTAGGGATCACATGGCATGTGTACCCAAGCAGGGAGAGCTTGGTTAAGCTAGTTAACTGATAAATGGTGTCGAGTGATGTTCAATAGAAGTAATAAAATGTACTACAGTAGCCGTCAAGGTTACTGAAAGAACCTAACATGACACAAACCAAAAAAGTAACCGTGTCAATGAAGTCAGTTGAACCACTTATGAACCAGATGGAGGTACAACCTCCTCTACCGTGGTCCATTGTGATTGAGTCTTTGGCTGACAGCGCTGCCAGCAGCCCAGCAGGAGAAACACTCCGTGGTACGCTGGGATTTTATAACTGAACTGTGACCAGGATGCACACTTTTAGTTTGTCTGTGTGGAAATCTGTTGTTTTCACATCACAGACTCAGGAACAGAGTCAAATCTTCGTATTGAACAGCCAAATATGATTAGACTGATAAAAGAGTCAAATACTGCTCTTGTGACTACAAGAGTAGCACTAGGGTTAACCACCAGTGAAAAGTCAGAATCAGGGGTGTTTTTCTTGTTGTTTCAATTAGGGTTCGGCGATTGGTTTAATATATTGACTTTTGCAGATTGGCTGAGTCCATCAGTGGTTGTTTGTTTGTTTGTTTGTTTTTTGAGCGATATATATTTATTTTTTTGGTCATTTTATTTTGCTAATTTAATGGTCTGCCTCTGAAGAATGAGTGAGAACTGCAGTATAGCAACAGACATGGTTCAGCAAGCCCAGTCCCACCAAAAGGCTAGCAATGGCAGAAAGAGTCACATTGACTCAGTGAATTATGGATTTATTTCAACCAAAGAGTGTTGATTGTTGGAATGGTGGGAAGACTAACAAAGATGGTTATGGTGAGTTTTAGTTTGTTCCTGTCACTGTTTATGAGTTAATTAGGCAATTAAGTCTCAGTTCTGTGATAGAGGCTTGAATTTTGTGTGTTCAGTTTGTTTACTCATTAGGCCGAAAAAGCTAATCATATATCGAACTCGCTGCTTATGGGTGGGTGTGGGATGTGGGAGACACGCCAGTGCGACTATATTGGCAATGGCCTGTAGATGGGGCTTGCTGCGGTTGAAAAATTTTAACATATTGGCCAACCCTACTTCCCTTTCTACCGACACTGTGTGATCGCAACATTAGAACTAAAAACTCAAAAAGCAAGGTGACCTTTTGAAGATATGTTCCAAAGTTATACAGAATAGAATCCATAGTGGGAAAGAAAGTGATGTAGTTGAAAGACTTTTTTTGTTTGTTTTACTAAGGGGTGTGATTTTGTTGTGCCTTTCAACATGAACTCACTCGTATTGTCAACAAGACTTTATCACAAATAATTTGTATAAGGCAAAGCACAAACACACCCCACACATAGAACAATGGGGGCATAAAAACATAAACCATCCTTCAATTTTCCTTTTTTCCCCAGTTTGTTGATGAAACTATACAGTCATTTAACGTGGTTTCAAAACTTACCAGAAACTCTTGTAGTTAATTCTATTTTCCACAGTGCCCTTGTGTTTTTCTTCTGCCTCTATATATTATTGATGTGGAATAACACAGCACATGACAACCATGAATTTTTCTCTGAATTTCAAATGTCCACAAATGGAGTTTTGGACGTGCCTCAGTTTGGGGTAGGAGTGGGTGATATGATAGCAATTATCTTTTATCACAATACTTTAACTTTTATGAATAGCCCAATATTGATGCATAACGTGATATATTAATTTACATTCTTGGAAATTATATTGAGAAACTTTTTCTAGCTGAAGTAAGCAGATGGAAATGTTCATCTTAGACTAACCCAGTGAATCTCATACATTTGTAAAAGATATTTCATTGCATTGATTCAAAACCCTGAAAATCCAATATTGCCAAAAAGTAGTTTTGTTCACTGATTTTGCAACATTTCTGACAATAGACCAATTCACCTGGAGCTATTAAAGGCATAGATGCGTCGATAAAAATGGTAGGACAGTTGTTGGCAGTTAACAAATCATCTCATTGTATTATTTTATTTTATTTTATTTTTTTACAGGGATGGTGTTATGTCAAGGTATTACAAAATATAATGAATACTCTGATTCATAACCAGATGTTTATTGGCTCCAAATAGGAGTGACAGTGAAGTTTAGGCTTATGTGTTTTGGAAGGAGTAGCCTGCGCCATAATGTAGGTTAATTAGTTATATGTCGTTCATTCTCAGAGCTAGACACAGGGTAGGATTAGGCATCACAACCGTATTTGTTTGACAGGAAACCCAAAGTATATAATGTGAGTACACCAGTCAGTGTACCAAGGGGCATGTCAATCAAGCACATTTATATACGGTAGCAACAGCCACACAGACCAATGCAGCATGCAGCAGAGGGGCCTTTCATTGTAACAAAACCAGCTGAGCTTGTGTTGCAGTATGAAGTTTGGAGCTAACATCAGGTCTGGCTACGCAAGACTACATATAAACGCAATGTGAAAAAAGTTTCAGACACATTCACACAGTTTCTCTTGATTCCCTCAATATTAAATGTTCAAACATTGCTCCAGGGTCTGGGTCTCTAACAGCAGCTACTAGCCACATTAGCCTTGGAACGAGTGAACGACAAATTCAACAGGCTGAACAGCAAAATGAACAGTAAAGCAACATAAAAATGGAAAAGCATACAGATTCTAGGCTACGAGTTGGTATCGTTCAGTTTTGAAGCGAATCCTCCTTTGTATTGGCCCCCAAAGCAGTCTGAGGTAAAGTGAGAAGCACACACATATAGCCTCAGAGTTTTCCAGTTGTTATGGGGACATTACCATCAAGTTAATCCACTGGGTTTCCACTTCCTCAGATGGTGAGAGTAGATGAAGACTTTTGTGTTGGAAAAATTGGTGTGCTTTGCTTGTATTGCTATCTTCTACATCTTCATGTTCCCAGAGTTTGTGTTATATCGAGGAAATTAGTAGTTAGTGCATGTATCTCCAGTTCTATGAGTCCTTGTATAGTCTTCTACCTGCATGTTATTGCAGCTACAGTAAAGAGTACACAGTATTTTTAAAGTGGTAAAACATTTATCACGGTAATGACAATATTGTAAAATCCACGTCGCGTCAGAAGGTGACATTGGTGATAGTGGTTTACCCCTGCATGGTGTATATTTTCATTCCGTCCTACCTTGAACAAATCTTTGCTATTTGCCATTGTTTCTCCAATTCACTCATTCCATCTTATTTCTCCTCACATTTTAAAATGCAACTAAAGGGCAGCATTCACCATATTTACCATTGAGCGGTTTGTAGTGGGTTTTCTTTCAGTGGGTGGGTTGCAGCAAATAGAAAACCTGGAGCAGCCAGATGTGGAGTGATTACAGAATGCTATGACTAAGAAGTTGAAATTGCTGCCGCTCCACTCTGTTCACATTTAGCTGCTGAGGGTGCTTCTGCAAGAAATGCAGGGATCATGGGGTGGACAAAAGGTAATGCAGCCTGGACATCCAAACAGCATCCAAGATGCTTCATCCTAATAAATATTAGCAGAACTAAGTGTCTTTCACTGCGAAAAGGATGCCCAGGCTTTAGGTTGGTGACATGCGATCAAGCAAAACTAAGAAAAGGATGCAGTTTCATGAGTTTATATCAGAACTGATTACTAGTGAACATCATCACATAGAAGTTGGACTCTCCATGTCATTTTGCAGTGTTATGAATGTAAGTGACGTAGGAAATCTTAACTCCATTTTGTCTTAATCTCAGAAACAGCTGAATCGAAAATGCTTAAAAACGTGGACATCTGGATGTATTGGTCATCTAAGCTGCAAGCCATTTTCTTTCAGTATTACGGGTTTGAATTTTTCATGACATGACTCCATGCCTCTTTGAAAGCCTTTAAACAATATGAAAACAATTGAGGTGAAAGTTGAGTTAATTTTTCCTAGCTTACTATGTAACACCTATCATTATCTCATCTTTCTTGCCATCTCTTAAAGAATGTCATCAGAGGATAAGACTGTGGAACCCTCTGACCAGGGACCCTCACCGCCCTCCAGCAGTGTAGGGGCCACGTCCACAGGAAGTCCTGCCCATGCAGACAAGCGACCACGTGGCAGGCCGCGAAAGGATGCTGCTGCCATCCTACCCCAGGCGCCACCCTCATCTACATCTAAGAACAGGAAGAAGTAGGTTTTTACCAAGAAATCTTACTGTATTTTTATGCCACAGGGGATTTTCTTAGTCCTTCCATAAGATGCAGGTCGTTGATGCAGCTAATGTAATAAGGAATTAAAGCAAAACATTTTCTTAAGACTTATTTTTTAAGTAGTGGTCCCGTGACCAGGTGGTCAGGTCCACATTTTGCCCGACATCTAAGACTGTCCATTTGTTATAGGTGTAGACAGGACCCATTTTGACCCATTCAAATGGCCTATTCATGTCTGGAGTCATCAAAACACTTTTAGAGTGATATCATTTTTTTTTCTTCTGAAAAATCCATCGTTCCCCACACAAGAGACAGCTGTCCATTAAAATCATTTATCAGGACACTTCAAATGTAGTTCTAGTCAGTCTTTTAACCACCATTCTACATCAGCTCGGTGACAGTACTTGCTTGACACAATGCTACTGGTAAACTGATAAAACTAAACTAACCATGTGATTAAATGGACTATAAAACTGCTTTAAAAGAAACTGTGATCTTGCTTTGCATTATGGTGTTTCTGGCCTTGATCCATTCTGCAAGTGTTAAATTAGAGCACCTCAGCAAGTGGTAATTCTTATTTGCAGTCCTTAGTCCTATTATTGAAAAAACACGTCTTCTGTAAGTAAAGTGAATCTTAGTGCAGACATGGTTATGAAGCAGCCCCAAAACCATGTCATGAAATCTGGATAATGTGGGATAGTTTAAATTTCACACAAGAAAATGTCAACCCAACCCGTATTTTGAACAAAGAAGTTCAAGTCAAGCGGTATCTTTCAAAAATGTCTCGACGTTGAGGTGGAAGATATCAAAACTCTCCTGTCAAAGCCTCCCGTCACTGCAGCTGGCCGTCTTAATTTCTGAGAGTTAGTGTCACCTAGAACCTAGAAAATAGTCGTTGGTGCTTTGGGTGTTGCTGTTGGTTGTTCAGAACTGGTCATGTTTGGACTATTTAACTGGTAACAGATTGTCTTGTTTGGTTGATTAGAAGTCCTTCTCATATAGGGCTTTTTAAGTTCCAAAGTAGCTTGATTTTAGGCAACACCAGCCCAGAAATGTCTTGTGAAAGGTACTGTACAAGGTGTGTGGCTTCTTTATGACTTCCATAGCACAACATATAGCACAGCTTAGAGCTGCTCTGTAATACAATGCCTGCAAGGTTCTTAAGTCTCTTCTCCTTAGTCTGTCCTCTCAATCAATCTTAATACCCTGCTCCCAATGGATCGTTTAATCTGCGAGTATCCAGACAATGCGTTAATGCCACAGTGGAGGGATGACCTGGAACAGACTTGAATTGCCTCATGTTGATGAACTGGTCAAGGCCAAACCATCGGCAGAAGTGTGTTCTTGTTCTGCTCTTCTAGAATGATTTATATTGTTGCATTGTCAGTGGTGTCATGGTCAGAATGAAGACTGTAGTTTTTTCTTATGTAAAAACAGGCTTTTGTGAGGCTGCAGAAAATGGCTAAAATGATTATCACAGTTATTTTTGTTCAGTAGTCATCGCAATTATGTCCCATCTCAAATTTCACTGGATTAGATCCGCTGTGCTTCCATAAACCTCTACAGTGAGTTCATATTCCATAGAGCATCCTTGTACACCAACTCTCAACAATGATCAGCTTTGTTGATGGATCTCAGGTTGTTCCACCTATCAACCAATTCACCACACCCTAATTTTAATCTCACTATTGCTCACAAAAACAATAGGCTGATGTGTGGATGGTCCTCCTGGCTTAAAACTACCTGTTAGCTGTTTAGAAATCAAACTGTGCTAACTGTGATAACATAATGAATGACACACTACGCTCAATCACATACACTTAAGAGTGCAACAACTTCATAGAGCTGTGAATTATCCTCATAGAACAATCCTGTATTCAGACCAACTGGCTTCCTCTTCTAATGGAAATAAGTACTGTGTATAAATATTAATATAACCAGTATTAAGTGTTAAAAGCTAGTTCGCTTGTGACAAAGGAGGATGTGTCAGAAAATGCTCTTGTAGTTCTGCTTGCTGGAATTTACCAGATATGCCCACACTCCATCTGCTTGTGAATCCATTTCAGAATGGCATGATCCTTGTCGGGTTTTCCAGGCAGCGCTCTGCTGGCTGGGACTACTTACCACAGCATTATTTTCACCTTTTCTTTTTTTCTCTCTCCCTCTCTCTCTCTCTCTCTCTCTCTCTCTCTCTCTCTCTCTGTCTCTCTCCCTGTGGTGGGACTGTGTGTGTGTGTGTGGGGGGGGGGGTAAGTTGTGCAGGGTATGGGGTTGAATGTTAGTCTTGAGCGTTTGTCAGTGAAATAACTGGCTGTCCCACTGCTGAAATTTGATGCCTTAAGTGTAGTTATATATAATTAGAGTTGAATGTTGTGTAGCAGCGTGTGTGAAGACGTCACCACCACCACCAAATACTGGTGTGCGTATAGCAGGTTGTGGTCATAGATGAAAACGTGACATGGAGCTAATTTCTGCTTCTGATTTGCCCTCTGGAATCAAAATCCACTTAAATGTCAGTAGCTATGGACAGTCAAAGTGCTTGTTGTGAACATGTCAAGGAAGCCTGCAAGAAAGGCGGTGTGGTACTCTAAACTGGAGCGAGATATATGGCTGAAAGATGGAAATGGTTTGTTGCTCTGCTGCTGCTGCTGTAAACTCATTAAGCTGGGTCCTGGTGCATGGCTGTCTCTAGGTTTACATTACTCTGCCCTCTTGTGTCGTGCTGATCAGGTCAAGTATAGTTCGAAAAATGTTATCTCACATTCTGATATTCCTTTTTACTGTTATCTGTTCAAGCTCCTTGTCTTGTAAGCAGTTGTGCACTGAACAAGACCTTCAAAAATGAGAAGCTGTATGAGAGTTGTCTTTGGAAAATTTGGACCTGCACTTAACAAACTGATAAATCACATCAGATATTTAATGTACTCTAACTGTTTATCTATTAGTTGTCCTTTTTGATTCTTTGGTTTGTTATTGCAAATGCTACACACTACTAAGTTGTTGCAGTTGTTTTTTTCTTGGGTTATATTTCTAATATCACATTCAGTCATTTATTATTGTTACTGAGATTGATATAAAATCAGATTCTGTCACGCACAAGTCTCAGTGTGATCCAAAACAGCAAGACAGTCCATCTGAGGTCTTTCCACAAGGATATGGAGTAGTTAGCCAGTGGGGGAAAAGTAGCCAGTAAAAAAGTAGCTACAGTTTTCACCGTAAAAGCCTGAATTGGGTCTGGCACATTCTAATGCCATAATTCCATCATATACACTGATCTTAATTATTTTAATGAGGTTGGTTAATTATTAAAGGAGAGTTAGGCTTTCTCTGCATTTTAACCCACACAGTCTGTAAATAGGTATTAATGTTTAAACCCACACCTATACCTGATGATTTTTCAACTGAACTTTTGTAATTAAGAATAATTAGAGTTTATTACTTTTTATTTATTTCTTGGTACTGTCACTGTGAGGTTTAGCAAGACATGCTGCAATGATGGTTAATGAATTGTTTTGCTATAGACTTGTTCAGTGAGAATAAATAAGGTTATTCTAAGGGGAAAGGTGTTTTAATCTGATGTCTTATCTAGCCCTTGGATTGGTTTTTAATTTGATTATTTCTAAAATAAAAACCTATGACAAAGTAACTCTGAAATAACAAAATGTGAGTCACTTGACACAAATTATGTGAATCTGCTGAAACAGCTCAACTTCTAGTCATCCTCGTCTTCATCTTCACTGTCATCAGAGTCCTTACCCAGTTCAAAAAGTGCACTGCCAGGATGCTCCGTGGTGCTTTAAACATCCTATCCCTCAACACTTTTAGTTTGATAACATCACCTGTCTTAGTGGTCTTTGCAATGTGTTTAGAGATGGCTCTGCTGTAAAAAGTGCAGTTTAAGATAATTCATTCCTTTATTTATTCATTAAGACCATAAAAACTTGTGTGGTGTATGTAGAAAATGCACCGCTATCAGTGGACGTTTTGATACTTACTGTGCAAGTCAAGTTGCTGCCACCTATTTTTTCTACAGTACCCCATGTAATGAGGATTTCTCCTGTCTTTGCAATCAGTGCAATTCTTAATTTGTTTTCTCATCAATTATTTTGCTAATATTTATCAAATACTGAAGATGACTCTTTGCTTTCTGTTCTGTTGGACACAGCCTCAGCTGAGCATGCACACACATTCATATTTGTGGGGGTGGGAATAATGCAGATAGATATGCACATTTCTCTATCATCATGGTCGCTTTGCATTGAAGTGGAGGCTAGTGATTGTAAAATGTACCCATGTAGTGAATCGCAACTTGTTAATCAAAACTATTTAAGTGAAATCTAAAATTTATACAATAAAGGAGTTGGCTGTGGTTGGCAGCAGTGGTAGGCAGGTGGCCCTTATGGGGAAGCTCTGCCATCTTTGGCTCAGCAATTACTGTTTGCACTGTCACAATAACATGAAAAGAGCTCTCTGTTAGAGTTTAGTTCCACCTTATTATGATATTTCTATTTGACTCAAGCTTACAGGTAATTATGTTTCAGCCAAGGTTTGCTAGAGGCCTCTTCTGTCATTCTTTGGTTTTAGGGTTGTTCCTTATCTTGACATGGAAGTCATTTAGAGGGAGGGGTTGATTTGGCATTCAGCCATTTGTGATTTTTCTCTCCAGTGGCACCGAAAATTACCCCACCGCCCCCTCCAACCCTGCATCTCCTCCCTCACTTCCAACCCCCTGTATTCTCCTGAGTACCCCTGAGACAGGCTGTTCTCATTTGGGCTGTGTTTGCTCTCCCCACTTAGCATGCTAACAATTGATGTCGCTATTTAATTTGTATCCATGACAATTATCCCCTCCACATGGCGCTTCCAAGATTAGTTTAACAGAGCTCCCATTGGAGGATGCTGACACTGACAGATCTCTCCATACTGTATGTAAAAGAGCATGTGCTGGTGTGTGTGTGTGTGTGTGTGTGTGTGTGTGTGTGTGTGTGTGTGTGTGTGTGGACGCGCATTTGTATGAGTTAGCACACATGTATATGGTAGTTTGATGATGCTGACAGGGCACATTCAGTAAGATAAGGGAAGGACTTCACTTTTTTTATAATGGCTGAATTTTTTTTTCCTTTTAAAATTGCAATGACGTCTTTAAAGAGAGATGACGGGGGAAGCGGAGAAAAGGCTAAGCTTATGTTTAACATGGCACTCCAGAGAGAAAATCTTGAAAAGGAGCAGTAATGAGATATTTTTAGGTCACTCAACAGGAGGTAGACACATGAGAAGGGATATCCCGATCAAGTTTTTTGCCTTGGATCTCAATCCAAGGCCTTTAATGATGGATATCTGCCAATACAGTTTTGATCTAACATTTTTTGTCTTCATGCAAAGTATATACATGATGCACTCCAATTTACTACTGTACAATAATCCATTTGACATCTGAATAGCTCTACTTAAAATCTGTAACTAGGTTTAAAGCTGTCCTTGTTGTTTTTACATAATATTTTGCATTGTGTTCTCTGGAGAGGAGTGTCAGTATGTAGCTATAGAGGTGGCTCATTTTGGGCAGGATTTGGGCAGCCTCTGTTGGTTGCCTGCATACTTGAGGTTGAGTGCATTTCTCACCTAACTAGCAGTAGTTTGTTTCCTCATACTGTGGCATGGTTCATTTGCTTGCCATCATAGACTGTATATAAAGTTGGATGACGCATCTCCACTTCTTCCACTGTACAAAAATGAAGCCAAAATATCCCAGGTATAGGAGCTGCCATCTTGCAGCATTGACTCCAAATCAGTCAGGCCAAATCAGTTGGGAACACACATGAGCAGCCAATCATGATAAATTGTGATGTCACACCCCCTTTTCAGACCATCAAATAACTAATTAAAACCAAAATTAATTAGAAGAAATTTACATTTGAACATAATTGATACTTGACTTGAACCAGATAAGAACTACCTAAAATGACCTACACTGCAGACAGCCACCAGGACGTGATTGAGATGTTTTGGCTTCCCCTTTGGGGAGCTGTCGTCCATCTTTGTATACAGTCAATGCTTGCTACACTATGTGTTAGGAATGAGTCGTTGTGTCTTAACTGAGCACAGATGGGCAAAACTTAGAGAAACAGAATGCAAAAAGTCAGTATTGTTCCAGGTTTATCTCACAAGTGTTCAGATATAAATAGGACTTGGTATCACTGTAAATGTTTAGATACTAACTCAGTTGCAGAGCCATAATCCTTTTTAAGTATTTTGTTGGCTTTGTAAATTTCTTTCTGTTACTGTAAGAAATTGATTGTTTTCAGACACAAAATTGTGGCACAATTATGAATTTTAGTTTATTATATTGCCCGTGTCTAGACTGTAAAAGTCACATCAGCGGTATTGTGCTCATGTGACGACAGTGTTCACGTGACACTGAAACGACATGTCCGCGAGTGTTGACCCGCAAAAGTTTTTGTGTAGTGGTCAATTTACCTTTGATATGTGTGAGTATTCCTCAGCTATTTTTCCATCTGATGCATGTGGTTGTATGCTTAGTAAATGTGCGGTGAGCAAGAAAAGTGCTGGTGGCTGCACTCAGAGCAGGTGTTGGCAATCGGAGCAGTGAAGCCAGTGAAGTTGTCTCGTGGCAGTAAATGTACAGGATAGGTTGCAGTTTGCTCATAAACACTGCAGCTCCTCAGTACCCAAGATATTTCTAAGTCTTGCCTCCAAGCTGCTGGGCAACACTCTTCTCTGCCTAGGTTGCTAAATGTAGATAAAAATATTTATTCAGTGCCGTTTTAGTGGGAATCACCATTGCTTCTACATGCCTATTGCTGGAAAAAGAAGGCTTGAAGCAGTAAATAAACACTCGCAGTTACATTCATGAGACGCAGCTGAAACACTTTTGTCTAGACATGGGTTATATAGGCCTCTCAAAAATGTGTTGAATATGATGGTCTTGCAGGTTGCTAATGAAAAATTGATTTGCATAGACCTTTTCATAAACCTGCTCTTCTGCAAACATAGTGTCACATTCGTACTAATATAAGTACGGACCATACCGGTGACGTTTTTGACTCAGTGTGACTCAAGTGGAGAAAAAACAGGCTTTGCTTTTAGAGGTTCAACATGCTTTCCTCTACGCAAAAATAGCCCCAGTAGCTTGTTGTCTACAGATAGAGTAGCTGTTCATATACATATACATATACGTACAGATACATATGATAATGAGAGGTTTTAGCTGTTTGCATTTATTTATATTTGTATTAGCTGAGTCACTCAAATGTGGTTGGTTTTTTTTATTTTCATTTTTTTTTTTAAGTTTGCTTACAGTTGCACATGTAATTGTTTAGTACTTTTAATGTAGGAATAATAACAACAAAGACTAAAATCCACAAACACAAAGATATAAAATTAATTGTTTCTGTTGTGCATTCTCTGCATCATTGGTTTTGTCCAAAGCTTAAATGAACATTGTCCTTTTTATTAGGATGTGCTATACATCACAACCCCTAGTGATTTCTCATAAGGCCCCAAGGAGGATATGTCTGTTCAAGATACTAAATATGACTCTTGCACATTTGTGATTACGTATTTGTTTGGTGTCTTAAATTACAGAGCTATTATCATATAATAAGTAATGTCTGTATGCTGATTTGAAATTCAACTAGAGCATGTTCAGTTAGTCTGTAATGAGTCGTCATCCCTCAGGGGACTGTAAATGATGAATGTATTGGTTCCATGTCGAACACATCTTTCAGTTTCGGTGTATGAGCAACAGTAAATGTCTAATTTTGATTCGTTATAACACTGTCACACTACATAGATATTGTCATTTATGTATTTGTGGATGATGTTAATGTCATTAGCGCCTCTATTTAATTCCCATCCTAAATCAGAGCTATCCAGATTGGCCTTCCTCCATCTTTAAACTCCACATACTACCAGTCTGTGTTATACACCCCCCCCCCCCCCCCACTACCACCCTTTTGCCTTGCCCAGCGGCTTGAGTGCCTCCATTAAAAATCAGTGACAGCTGTGACTATATTTAACTAATTCATGACCACCCCGCCCCCCGCAAACCCAGGCACTTTTTCTTATCTTATTCTTTTTCTCTGTCTGTATTTATTTGTTTGTGTCTCTTCCTCACCCTAGGGGTCGCACCAGAGGGAGGGTTGTTGTGGATGAGGAGGACAGCATGGATGGAACTGAGATAACAGAGTCCATAGGCCCTCAGGACACAGGTGAGACTTTGCGATCCCCTTTTTTGATCTGCTGTGTATATGTTGGTTACGTTGGGAGTGATAAAACACTTGAACTTGCTCATCCAGGCAGCCTCGTGCAGAGAGTGCTTCAAAAGGATATTTCAGTTAAGGTAGTGGAGTCTCCCTCTCCTGGAGAAAGATGGATGAGAGCTTTTTCTTGGCACCCCATGCTTCTACTTCAGGGCTATAATTGAAAGGGTTTAGCTTGAGCTGTGAAGCTGCAGTGGGTGTGTATTTTTTTTTCCTCCCCTTACTGCTTCCATCTTTCCTCCTGCTCTGAGATTGGCATTGAGGTGCAGTGGGAAAGAGCCCAAGGCTAATGCCCTCTAAAAGCTTTTTAAAATCCCATCAGTCTCTCCAGACCCATTTATGTGCTTTTTTATGTGTGTACATCACGTCACATGACCATGCCTCCCATTCTCCTACATTTCTGTGCTGCCCTGTTGCTGTGCTGGAGATATTGGGGAATGAAATTCTGCCAGTGGCTAACTTTACTTATATTAGCTGAGCTTCACCTTACATAAACAATATGCAATTATTAACAGCTTGAGTTTTCCAGCGCTAAGATTTTTTTTCTCCATCTTTGTTATTTTTATTTCAAAGAATAGAGAGTGGACTTGAGTTTTGCCTTTTCAGTCTACTCCCATGTCCACTAACATCCCAGCGGTTCCCTCAGTGGCTCTCTCTGCCACTGTGTTTCTTAAAATGAAATGTACAGTTTCTATACAGTCTCAACCCTAAAGCGAAGTGTGCATCTGAGGTCAAGCAGAGTATATACGCATATTGAAAAGGCCAAGACATGGGTTTAAAATCCTGTGCTAATCTTCTCTATATAATCCTTGATTTGTGTCACTTGTACATTATAATTTATATGTAAAATGTATAAAATAAAATATTTTATGCAAAGCACTTTTAAAAGCATTTACATATTTACAATATATTTAAAATGATCACAAATCCCATACTTAAACACATTTACCTTGAAAAATGTAGCATAGTGACGTAGTACATGCTTATCAGAATAACAAAGTTATTGTTAGATATTAAGTTCTAATCAAAAAAACAAACAAAAACAAAGGTGATGCACAATTTCCGACACGTCTGTCATATCCCAAGACCGTAAGAAGTCTTCCACAGGTGTGTTCAGTTATTAGGAGGTAATGAGCTTGAATTTGTCCTTGTGTAATTCCATTGGATGACACTGAATCATTGCAGTATTAGCCTAATTACATCTCAATGAAATGTTAATAAAAATTTTGCATGGCCCAAAGTCTCAGTGAGAGGTACGTCTGGGAGTTGTTTTGTATGATTAGCACAGTGAATTGAGCCTTTTTTTGTAATTTAGATCAAAAGCAGTCTTGGTGCTGATGGTAACAAAATTGGGTGTAGTTGTATTTTAGGCAAAATATTCCCCATTAATATTAAACTCTGTTTTTTAAGACACTTTGGCATGCCTTGACTCTTGTTTTTTCTCTGCCCCCATTGTTATTACTATTCTGTACAAGAGCTTAATGTTCCCAGTGGGTTTACTGTAATCAGTGCTTGAGCATATGGTCCCCATATTTTACCATCCATCTCAATAATAAAGGCTGTGTTTTTGACCTGGAGGAAACTGACTAGAATGCAATCAACCTGCCCTGTGACAGCTTGTATCTGTTTGAGGCTGCATGCTGATTTTACAGTCATAATTGGCAACGGATTGAAGAGCAGCTAATAACATAGAGGCCAACATTGAATGGGATGCACTGCTTGCAGATGCTCTGACGGGATTAATGCTTACTTGTTTCTTACTTAAATAACTGATTGTTTTTCCTTTTTTTTGTTACCATCAGAAACGCCAATCCAGCCAGTGGAAACTGTGGAAGAGGTGACCACTGAGGTGCCAGAGGAGGACAACCCCTCTTCCCCTCTGGCCCAGAGCCCTCCAGCTGAGAATTCAGCAGGACCATCTGTCCCAGCGAGTAGGGAAGTCAAAAGCAGGTTAGAAACACCAAACTTCCCCTGACCATAACTGTTTGAGAGATAAAGATCCTTGTCTTCTTTTAAAAAAAAGTGTTTATATGAATGTGTACTGTGTACTACAATTAGTATGCAATTGTGCCTTTGTATCCAGCGACGTGATGTGCCGTTTGCCTTGTTGTGTACACACGCATGGATGAAATGAAACGGTGTCATCAGCTGGTAGAGGCAGCCCTCTACTCCCAGGTGCCACTCTGTTAAAGGTTGTAATCAGTCTCCTGGCCTGTCTCTGCTATCGATGTTAGTGATGGAGGGCAGACCAGCGGCATCTCCTGGGATCTTATTAACAAGGCCATCTCATCCCTTAAAAATGTGATAAATATTTACCACCCATGTTATTTCTCAACTTTCCAGCTTTTGGCCACTGTTCTCTCTTTTTGTGTCTTTACCGCCCTGTCTCTAAAAAGCTGTTCTCACATGGAATCTGCAACAGTTCCATGTCCAGTTATTCTTATAAGGTGATGGTTTTTGTTTTCAACCTCTTGTAGAAAAAAATTGCACATAATTAACTGCTTTGTGTGGTTAAAATGTTGTTAAAAGCAAAGCTGTATAGTGATTATAAAACGTATGATAAAAGCACTGTATCAAAAATTTAATTGTGACCTCAAAATCAAAAACTGTGACTAATCTGAAAACATTTCCCTACTGTTACACTCCATGTTACAGGTTAAGGTGCATGTTAGAATGGGTCTGGCCTGCTAAGTCTATTCCATGTGGATTTCACAAGTGGTTCGTTTTATAAGTGGATTTGTGTGTGTTGACAGTGTGTGCCCGCCACATGTAGCCATTATGTGTTTATATGTATAAACACATAATGGTGCTGCACAGACAGTCCCCTCACCAGAAGAAGGAGGCCTTAATTCATGGTGACATGCATGGCACTGTATTAAGTCACAGTAGGTATATATAATTAAACACCCCCTACCACCCATTTTCTTTGTTTCAGTGAGCGTCTCTGTGCCTTCTGTTATTGCGGTGGCCGCAGCCTGCTGGGTCAGGGGGATCTGCAAGTATTCAGTACCACACCTCAGCTTGAAGCGCTCTTCAGCCACAAGGTTGGAGGAGGTTCGACGTGCGATAGCAGTGATGGTGATAAAACCACTCAGCCAAAAATGGCCGAAGAGACCACCTCAGGACAGAGGGAAAAGACAAAGTGAGTAGGCTTGGCTGACAGTGGTGTCACAAATGGTTTGGCTGTCAGTGTCGGTCAGGACAGTAGAGTCATTTGTGATGAGACCCTGCAGAAGGTTAATCAGCTGCAACGAACCAAAATTTGCTAATGGCCTCACTACAATGATATTTACTCATACACACAAAGGAGCATGCACACAAAACTAACACACAAACCTCACAGGCTAAAGGGCCTCTCTCAGTTAGCAGGTTGTGTTGTCATTCTACATTTGAAGGCTAAATTATCACTTTGCCCTAGCAGTTAGTGGCCCCAGGTGTGTATATGTGTGAGTGCGAGAGCACTCACATATTTGCACCCGGTGCCAACAAAGGACCCTCCTTGGACTCTTTTGGACAGCTGCCTAATTTGTTTTGGTCCTTTGGAACCAGTTGGGTGTCTCTCCGGGCTGCCAGTGACGTAATGGGCAGTGGGAAGCAGTATGGGTCTGGCAGAAAGCCAAGCCAACCAGTAGCTGTTGTGTTGTTGCCGTGTGATTGGTCATTGGGGCCAGTCCTCGGTTGTGCCACACAGAGGCACAGAAGAAAGCACAGGGCAGGAGTAGAAATTGTATATTGATTTGTAAGAGAAGCAGAGGCGGTGGACAGATGGGAAAACTGTGAAATGTGAGGAGGTGGGAAAAGATCATTTCATAATTGGTGATGAAACTTTGGCTGTAAACAATAAGCTGTCAAGGCTGTTTGTCATGAGTGTGCCATCATGCTTCCAGAAACCAGTCTCTTGATTTTGGCCGTTGGTTTGTTTACTGGAACTTAGGTCCTTTTTAAATGCTAATGCTCCCTCTCCACATTTTCCGCATGCTATGCAGCTCACTAGTTCAAGCCAGGGACTCGGGGAAACGCATCCTTTTCAACAGATTTTATGAGACAGAACAGCCAGCCTCTTGTGCACACACCAAACAAGATGGCCCTCTTCCTCCTCCTCCTCCTCCTCTCCCTCCTCCCCCACACAGCTTTTATTTGCTCTCTAACATTTTTCCCCCAGCTCATTCTCTCTGTCTTCATCTCTCTGCTTTTGTAAAAACTGCACATCATCCTCTACCTTTATGTCTCTACTCTCGGTTCATTCCTAAATTGATTCAGTCTGTCCTTCTCCTGCATATCTTCTAGCTGTCCTCTTAAAAAAAGAAACTGTGCTGACCTGCTTTCTCTGCAAACCTCTTCCTTTGTTCCAGTGGGTCTGAAAACTGCGAGGAAGAACCTGACCCAGCCAGTCGATTTTGGGATGAGCTTTCTCATGTCGGCCTTCCACAAGATCTTAACGTCCAGTCTCTCTTTGAGTCAGGTAAGATCAATAGCGTAAACATTTTTACTCTTTTCTACCAAGCATTGTTAGCTTTTTTTAATGGAGAATTAACATTATTTGAGTGTAACCTTTCATCATCATCACCTCCTTATATGTCTTGAAATTTCAGGGCAATGCTGGGCACATCAGAGTTGTGCCTTGTGGTCCGAAGGTGTTTGTGAGGGCGAGGGACAATCTCTGCTTAATGTGGACAGAGCCATTGACTCAGGGAGCACAAAGGTGAGTCAGGGGAGAACATCCGTGGACTAATAGGTGTTAACACCATCTTAATGTGTTGGGGCAGCAGGGAGGGACTGCTTCAGTGAGGCACGGCAAAGCTGATGGATCAGACTGGCTGGTAAAGGTCGGCCCGGCAGCGTGGGTCTCTCAGCTGTGAAATGGAAAAGGTCACGCCACTCAATGGGGCTGAGCTCTCATGGCAGCTTAGCTCCCAGTGTTAGCAGTGGCACAGCTCACAGCTCTCCGATTGCATTTGCAGCCCATCAGCAAGTCTTCCACTTGATCTCCAGAGTGGCTATTAGTGCACACTCATAGAACTGAGAGAAACAGGGAATGGGTGAGGCTCTGTCATGAATTTGATCATCGGGAGGCTAAAACAGGGATTGAAACAGGGGTCTTGATCCTAAGCCGAGAAATGTGATGACCATTTTTTCAGAGACATTAAAGGATAAAACATTTTCTTAACATCAGTTAAGTCAGTCATAAAAAATGTTATGGACATGTTTCTTGTTTCCTTTGCTGTTCATGGAATTTATTAACATTTTGCAGATAAAGACATTTTAGACATATAGATAATAATGATCTCTCTCTCTCTCTCTCTCTCTCTCTCTCTCTCTCTCTCCCTCTCTCTCTCTCTCTCTCTCTCTTTGCAGCACTGTGCATACTGTAAGCGCCTTGGAGCATCCATTAAGTGCTGTGCTGAAGGATGTGCTCAACTCTACCATTACCCCTGTGCGGGGGCAGCTGGGACCTTTCAGGATATCAGGAGTCTTTCACTCCTCTGCACAGAACACGCTGAATTGGCCATTCACAAATGTAAGTAGAGTAGAATTGGATACATCATATCTTGAAGATACGTTAAAAAAGATTTACATAAGTATTTGACTTTATGTCAGCTGTATGTCTGAAATGCAATTGTCTCTCTTATTTTCTTTATTTAACTGACAGCTTCTTTAATTGTCCTTCCTGTAGTTGTAGATGATGTAAATTGCGCGCTATGTGATAGCCCAGGGGACCTACTGGACCAGCTCTTCTGCACCAGCTGTGGTCAGCATTACCATGGGATATGCCTGGACATGGCCGTGACCCCTCTAAGGAGGGCAGGTTGGCAGTGCCCCGAATGCAAAATCTGCCAGACATGCAAGTGAGTCACCTTCCCACCCACCTAAATAATATATCTCAGGCTGAATGTTTTTGTCCTCTCTAGCTTTTCTCTCACTTTTCTTCTTACTATTTTTCTCTATAGCTACCAGCCATGGTGCCTACTGCTGGTTTGTTTACCTCTGTGGTTTCTGAGGAGCTAACTGGATGTTGTACCCTCAAGCTCAGTCGTGTAACTTCTGACCTTATTTAAACAGTGCAGGAGCTCTGCTGGCAGCAAGGCCTGTTTGCCTTAGTTGAACACTGTCCATCGAGCTTTCAGTTCTTTATTTACACAGAAATCCTAGCATCATGTTATATGCATAGCATGGTATTTTTCAAGATGAGTAGTATATAGTCACAAACTGTAATGCATGGCATTGGAGTTTAGACTGCCTCCAATTTTTCAGATTCCTTCAAATTGTTTAGGTTTGACTTGGGTTGTCAGTTTCAGTTAATTTGGCTTTCATTAGCCTGACACCCATTGACTGGAAACTAACCAGTTAATAACCAGTTAATTTTTGAGCTGAGGAGCACACTGGACTGCATCACTGAGTCAGCGCTGATGAAGTGACAGGTAGCTGTGATGTAGCTTTTGTTTGTCAGAGCTGTCCAGCAGTCGGTGGTCAGAGCTAGCTTGTCTGCCCTTGCTTGCTTGACTTTTAGCTTTTCCTTCCTCCTTCCTTCCTCAAAGTGTTTTTCACTGTATTTAGTCAAATTAGTTCTCGATGGCATAATGTACTGAGACTGAAAGTACCAAACTAGCTCTTTGAATCCCTCGTCCTCTATCACACTGATTGGCAGCATATCAGCTCAGCTTGAACCGGTGAACCATCCTCGGACACGGTAGCTGGGTGCTTGTTCTTAATGTGGTACACCTTCGTGCCTGTGTTACTGCTAAACTCAAGAATTGATCACTCAATTTACATTTGACGTTGTTGCCTTTATGGAGGAAATTGTCCCACACAGAGCTTCTTTTAACATGCTCGATTTTTTACCTCAAACTCACAGCTAGTGAAGCTGTTAGCTGTGTGTGTGTGTGTGTGTGTGTGTGTGTGTGTGTGTGTGTGTGTGTGTGTGTGTGTGTGTGTGTGTGTGTGTGTGTGTTAACCACTGACATCCTCCACAAACCCTTTTATCATTACCTTTGGATGGCATAGCTTGGGTGGATGTTATACCTATCTTACTTGCGTTCATAGAGGTCAAAATAACTCAAATACATATAATGTTGCGCAAGAAAAAGGCTATTTGTGTATTTACCGTCAAGCGTTCATGTTGTTTTTTTCAACCAGTTCTTCAGCCTTACACATTATCAACCCCACAATTACACATGTAGCACCCCCCCACACCCTGACACACAGCTACACGCCCTGAGCTACTGTATATCAGCTGGGACAGTAGTTTAGCATACTAACATTCTGCAGGAGCAAACATTACTTTGTGTGTGATAAACCATGGCACTGCAATATTGCAGTTGCCATCCTTATGCTCAATTATTTATCATCCCTGTATTAATTCTGTAAACAAGCTATGTTTGCCACCTTTAGTGAATTTTAAAACATTACACTGCTGGCCATGTAAGGTCAGAAGGATGTACTATTTCATAGTTTAGAGGTAAAGAAAGTACTGATAGAAAGCAATAAATCCTTACTAGTATAACAAGTCCACTTAATATTCTCCAGAAGTTATCGCTCTGGCATTGGATTTGACATGATGAGTCATTGCATGTGCTTGCCTACACGCTGCTGCAGGCCTCATCTTGCCTTTATTAACCGTAGATAGTCAGTCAGTAAGGGACAGTAAGTGTCAGCCAGTCCTGTGTTGTGAATGACTATTGCATTTTTTGGGGTGTTTAGAAGTACAGTATTGAAATTGTGGCAAGATGGACACCTAAACAGAAACAAATAATTCTTCCTACATTTCTGTGAAAAATAAGAATAGAAAGCAAATATTAGTTGTGGGAGTAAAAGGCTGGTACTCCATTCTGATTCATGCATGTACTCATTCATATAATGATAAGAAATGGAATTGATATTTTCAGTAAAACTGAGCTCCAATATGATAGAAACAACAGTCCAGTTCAAACAAAGGATGCAAAAGTCTCAATGAATACACTTGATGTGCTTTTGGCTTGGAAACTCAAAGGGAAGCAAGTGCTTAACTAAGAACTAGAGCATGATGTCAAAAATATTTTGTTCAGGAAACCTCCTAAAGGTGACAGTTGCAAGAAGAGAAACAACGATGGCGACTGTGATCATCCGTGTGACTACTGTAAATAAAATCCTGATAACTTGTTGCTGTTTATGTGCAGGATGTCACAGTCCTCTGCTGTCCCATTTAATACAACCGTCTCTCTCGCTCTTTGTAGGAACCCAGGAGAGGACACTAAAATGCTGGTGTGTGACATGTGTGACAAAGGCTACCATACCTTCTGTCTGCAACCTGCTATGGACTCTCTTCCCACCAACGGATGGAGATGTCAGGTAGGTTTTCGGCTGAAGTGCCAATCTGTTGGACATGATGCCTGGATTTTTTTCCGTCCGAAACATATTCAAGATCCGAATCTTTGCTCTGGCACAGAGTAAAATGTCTCTCACCCATGAGAACATGGATGAACTTTGAGAACTTAGACGATTTGAATGTGCGCTTGTTGTGGTTAAAAGGATGACTCACATTGGCTGATCACTTCAGCCTCAGTGTCTTAAGAGAACACAGTGTGTATGAGCGTGTGTGTATGCATGCACGCGCATGTTAAGTACATGCATTTCTTGGTGTGGCCCCGCCCTTCATCCTCCAGCAGCATGAATGGCGTGCCTGTTACTCAGGCAGCTGGGTAACACACCAAGCAATTTTCTGCAGCGGTCGGACGAGGCCACGGCAATAGAGCCAGCAGGTGATGAAAGGTCTTCACACTTGGCTTCTCTATCTGACTCAGCACAGGAGGAACACAACCCACCCACATCTTTGCCACTTGCTTCTGTGCGCCTGCCACCAACCCTTGTTCCCGCTCAGATGGCAGCTTTGTTCTGAGTTTAATTACCTTACAGAAGTAGAGGTCAATGAAAAATAAGTCATTGTTCCAGTTTCAGTGCTCTGTCATGTTCCTCCTAATGTTGTCTATCATGCATGAGCACCGAACTCACTCAAGCTGAGTGGCCAGCAAGTCTACTAAGTACCAAAGCCAGAGAGAAAGAGAAAGAAAGTGCTGGTACACTTTTCATGAGCAAGGTTTATGACTGTGTCTTGTGGAAAATAAGACTATTGGGAATGGTCATTTTCTACAGTCTTAAAAATAATGTCATTTTATCACAAGTTCACAAGTTATTATGATGATGTCCATTGACTTTTTCCCCAGATCCCAATTGTTTTTGCAATTTTTACATTCATAATACAGCTGCATAGTAGCCTGAAGTAGTGCTACATTGAAAATTCAGAACCTATTTACTTATGTTTGAAAGCTGAGTAAGTTAACAAAATATGGGTTATGTAAGTACTCTCCCCTTTTAATATATTTTATACTGCAACTTGTGATGTTATGTGTGTGAAAGAAGTGTTTGTACATTTGTGGCATGAAGGTTTTGTCAAAATGTGTGCAGCCTCTCTTCATTCCCAGCTTGAACAAAATATTGAAGTCCAAACACTTATTATAAACGAACAGCCGCACCTCAGAGGCATGCTGCTGAAATAGATGCCGAATGACCACATTTAACACAAAGCAGCTCTGCTTGCTAGTACATGCTGTCAATGCGAATATCAAACAAAAATGGAAGGAATCTCTGTTGTATAAATGTACGTACATCCTACAAGTTTCTCTGCAACCGTTCATCCAGTTGACGTCATACCTGGTGGGTGTATTGCTGAGGACCCAAGGAAGTGCGGTATTGAGTTTGAATGAATCATGATTTGGGAACAAAAGTAAAGAAAAAAAAAATGGTTGCACACACGTGCACCTAAAACTGTGGGTCTGGAACTGCTGTGTCTAGAACTCTGGGGGCTCTCCGGCTCTGCAGATCGATGATATTCAGAAAGCTGCAAAGAGCAATACCATAGATCAAACAATTGGCCTGTTTTGAATGGAATGGGTGACAAATGCTGGCAGTATGTTGCACCATGCAGCTATGTAGCCCGAACATACAACATGATTAGTTTGATGCCACTGTTTTAAAGGTTTGAGTCCTTTTTAATCTAAAAAAATATTTTAATTGTTTTGATAATTTTCAATCCTAGAATATTTGTGTTATTATGTGTATCCCTGATAGCATTTACTAAATATCGGTTAGTCTAAATGATCCTTCTGATTTGAAAATTACCTTGTAAATCCATTTCATCAAGACCCAAAATTATTTTTTATTCCCCAGCTCTCCCTCATACGTTTTGCTGGATAAGAGTCATGGTCTTAAAAATAGGCACAGTCGCTGTGTGCTTGGGCAGGTTTCATGCTTGTTTCCTGTTCTGTGACTTAAGTGCTGTATACCAGAAACCTTGTATTCATACTGCATTGAGTCTGAATGGTTTTCAGTGTCACTATGTTACTAAGAAGGTTCCGTTTGGTCCTCAGAACTGCAGAGTATGCATCCAATGTGGAACACGAACCAGCAGGCAATGGCACCACACCAGCCTGCTGTGTGAGAACTGCGTCCAAAATCAGGACCCTGCTCTGTGCTGTCCTATGTGTGCTTGCATCCTGGACCCTGAGCATCACAAAGACTTACTCTTCTGCCATACTTGTAAGAGGTAAGGAACATTTGTTTTTCACTTACTTCAAATTCATTACTCTTATCTTTTGTTTTGGGAATTAATGTTCCCTGGTAACATTAAGAAAACACTTGGAAAACCACTGTAATAAATACATGTTGGGATTTCACAGAACTGCCTGTCAAACAATCCCTTAAAATTCCTTTGCACTCCTTTCAGATGGCTACACCTGGAGTGTGAGCGTCAGAACTCAGGCCAAGCAGAAATCCACCCCAGAGAGGACTATGTTTGTTCCAACTGCAGGTCTCCTGCTGCAGAGCAGGCGCTACAGGCAGAGGATATGGACACCGGCCCAGAGCTCAGTCCTCAGCCAGCCTCCATGCACACAGACTCTGAGACTGGCCTACAGCTGGCTAAAAAGCACACGGACCTAGAACCTGGCACTCAGCTGCCTCCTGAAATGCACAATGACCCCAAACCGGAATTACTCACTGTTCCATTGCACTCAGATCCAGAGCCTGTTCAGGCTACCGTCCAGGAGGAGAAGCTGGCCACGTCAGCCCAGAAGCCTGGTGGGTCTTTGTTCCAAAAAAGTTAGATTATACATGAGAAGAAAACTGCTCTGATCTCTCTCCTTGTGTTATCTTGAAGTCTTTATTTCCTCTATGCTAAAGAGTCCCTCATGAGAATCTAGTCTGTTTTATCAGCATATTAATCATATCTTGATTTAATGAAAAGGAAAATGAAAGAGAAACTTTGTAGTTCAGGGTTCATTCATTCAGCCTCTAGCCATGTAGAAGCAGTTGAAAGTTTTGGCCATGCAACACGAAATTGGGCTCTAGTGTCAGCACTGATGAAGTTTTGAAAGTCGCATTTGTTGCAGATGAAGGCATTGGGAGTTGTTTGGAGTAAGACCAGAGAGAAGCACTCCCTCTTTTAGAGGACTCTCCAATCACCAGATGGTGTCCTACTAGTGACAGATTAAAGCGACTCCATTGTCTTTGTAACTCTGTATTTTGAAAATTAAAAGGACTTTGTTTCTCCCTCCTGTCTCCTGGGGAGGTAGCCTGTGCTGCCAGTCTGCGTGAATGAGGCTGATACTTGAGAGCACTTGCTTTTTTTAAGCTTTACCTAAGAGCAAGGCTAAGAGATTGGTGCTTGAGTTGGCTGCTCCTACTTAATGTAAATCAACTTTGCATTTGACTTAGTCAGCCTGTTAATACTTCTTAACGGAGCAAGAGTTTGCTGAGGCACTGTGACCACGTCTGATGTCTGTCGTGCTGTTTTGTGTGTGCTTGCCAGCCAGGTTTTCGTTATCTGGCAATTACCATTTTTTACTGGGAAAATATCTTACATATTTAAATCTCTCTGGCCGTAATATCCGGTGAGAATAATTCCGGAGTTAGATGTGAAAATATTCTGACTCTACACGCTGTTTTCCCCCGCTGCTTCTTTGATGTCTGCCCTCCCTCTCGCTCCTCTCACGATATTTTCACATCTACTTCGATGAATAAATGGTTTATTTTGACCAAAGAAGAGTTGGTGGTGGAACATTGGAAAGACGAATGTTTTGGTGAGTTTTAGTTTGTGTCTGTCGAGTTTGAATTGAATGTTTTTTACGATGATGAAATTACTGTTTCTGTAAATGGAGTCTGGTGGTTTTGGCGAGAGCAATATAGCGGCTGTTTCTGGTTAAACAAGAAGGTCTACCTCAGTAGAGATCCTTTCCATAATGTTGTCAGGCACTTACGATAGCAATCTGAGCCTGTCAGTGTCAAAAACAAACATGTTTAGTAGATTTACATTGACAGTATGCAAAGGCCTGAAGGGATTACATTGCAGCCCGTTTAGTGGCTGCCAGCTGTAGAGCTCTTGCTCAATACTGGACCAATTTCAAAAATTGTTGTCCCCATTAGTCAGTTAGACACAAAAACATGGGAAAATAGGGCCCATAAACACATATGATATTTAAGCAGAATTTCTTCCATTTGTCTGGCACATTGAAATCTTCCAGGACATGTGGACCAGCACCATTTTTTTTTTCTCACAGAAATCCTGTTGCCAGCAACAGGTGTGTGATACTAAATCAAAGCACAGCAATCTGTGTCGGTTGAACAGGGGCTTCAGTGGGATACAGACCGTAAGATAGGGCCATTGGATTCAGGGAATTCATAGACCTGGAGCAGAACAGAAGAACTGTGTTATTTTAATTGTGGTTCCTTTTATACCCTAAGAGACTAACTAAATAGGATATACCTGATCTACAGTGACATTTATGGAAGTGGCCACATTGTTTTCAAGCCAGAACCAATATGGAAACTTGGATGTGATGAAAATTTGCTGGTATCTGCTTGTATGAAGCTCAGGGCTGCATCTCCTCTCTGGACCATCTGAGTTCTGGCAGCAGTGGAGTGGAGTATCAGGGAAATTATCGGTGAGCTGTGGTTGCCAGTGGTAGCTGTGCTGCCCACTCTGTCTAGACAGCAGACTCCACTGGCAGCAGAGAATGGATAGGAGTTGCACGATGGTGATGATATTAGATCCCATGTCTGCAAACCTGGCTTGGAGCTACGCTGGCTCATTCATGGCTACTCACACAGCTTACTTACTTGCTTGCTCTGCTCACTGTACACATGTGCTCTTATTTTACTAGCTTTTTCCTGTGTTCATGTAAGTGCTTCATCATCAGATATAGCAGGAAAGGCGATGCTTCTCCCGCTGTGGTTTTAAAGACAGGCATACATGCGATATGTGTTTTGAGAAGCTTTAGGTGGTTTATGTTAAGCACCCCAAAATAAGATTCAGTCAAGCTTTACCTATTTTTTCAAGACATTTGCCATAATGCCGAAAATGTGGTTTGCATTTGGGTTGAAGCTTGTTGAATTAGACAGTTAGGATTTTCATTTATTTGTTCGTTTATTTATGTATTGCAATGCGCCTTCTAATCCTGCACCAATTGAGAAGAGAAAATGTATTTTAATAATAAGGTGAAATTTACTAGGATATTTGCACATTTTTAATTTTTTCTTTTCCTTTTGGCTTTGTTATGTGGCGTCATCACTCTGTTGCCAACCTCCCATTCACGTAATGTAATTAAAGTCATTAACCAGAGCTGCTCATCACCTGCCAGGATTCTCCACCACTCTGGGTTTAACAGCAGGCTTACCGTGACTCAACTGACAGATGTTGTTAGATCTATTCTGTGACTGCAACTTAGACTTGGCTTTAGGCCTCTGCTGTATTAATCAAAGCTGTGTATTTATCTCAACCATCACCTTATTCACTGTAGGAGATATAGGAAGCAGGGTGTTAATATGAAAGAGAATGAGTGTTCAGCTTGGTCAATAGTTGAAGGCTTGAGATGGTTGGAGGCCCATCTCCTAATTGACTTTCTGGCATCGGCACCGGATGAGCACCTGCAAGCTGCACAGTCATGAGCCCAGAGCACACAGACCCTGGGATGTTGGTTGTCATGGTTACTCCCTTCCCTGGCAGAGATGCTTAGCAGGTGCATGTGTGTGTCAGGATCAGTGTGACATGGGAACTTGTGGATTGAAATGGTGGGCACCTCGTTAAGACTAGGCTATCTGTACATTCAGAGGCTGTCTGGCAGAATATTGGCTCGATGTGTGGATGCCTGATAGCCAGGAATGACTAGTTCTATTCATACCGGACTAGTCAAATGCACTGATGCCTTTAATACGAAACCAATTGGAGAGACAGGATAGGAGACACTGCAAAACCAAGTGGCGAGAGAGGGAAGGATACACTAGATTAATACTAAAATCTAGCCTGTGATAAAGGGTTGTCTCACTGTCTTTTTGTGCACTGGGACTGCTTGTTACTCTGAAGCTACCCTTTTTCAGTGACGCCTCTGTCACATCCTTTTCAAGGCTAATGCAACAGTTCATTGAATCCGAGCAGTGAAGTTAGTGTTTCATCCGTATGTAATTTCTCTTTTTGTTTTCTTCTTACGCTATTGTTGAACCATATACATTTTTTACCTTTTTTTGGCTCAAGAGATAATTGGTGATCTGCAACGCGAGGTTTTATGTGTTATATTAGAGGTTATAAAGGCTTATCATTTGTGTTCATTGTCTTGTTTTATAGAAAAAAAATGCTCAGTGATTTTACAAAAGGGAGGACAGTTTTCATGACGTCTGGATTTGCATCATAGTATAGTCTTGTTTGTTTTACTATTAGATTTTAAATAGAAGTGGGTAGAATCAGTGCAAGTAGAACCATCTCTTTTCTCTCAATTTGACTGCTGGGCGTCCAAGCACAGCATTTCCAGCTTTCTTTTGTTCCCTCACTACTTCATCATGATGTGTTCACAATGTCTCCAGACTCTCACTTTTCTCTATAAACAACAAATCAAAGTATTTATTGTATGCAGTGTTTCTGATAAGACTCTTCTTTCTTTTAGAAGTCTCAGTGGGAGCAGACGTTGTCGAGAGGCAGGTTACTGAACCTTCTGTCAATAAAACCCCAACAGAATTCAACCCAGGTTTGTACACACGGCCTAATTATTTGGTCCTGATCTGGTCCCACTTCGGCATGCATGTGTGAACCACGGTTTCGTTCCAATTTTTCAACCACTGTTACTTTTTAAAGTAATAATTCTCTCAGTCTTGATGCAGAGTTGCAGTGAAAACTGCGTGTTTGTCATCATACAAACAGATCATAAGATTGTGATTTTTATTGCAACTTCAGCAGTATCTGCCGCCTTCCCTTAAACACACAGCTCCACTCCCTCACTGGAGCAGCTCCGTCTGTGGCACAGTAGCCTTCAGTGTTGACACAGGCTATTAGTCATAATGTATAACCAATCAGATGGTGCTGTGGGCGGGGTATTGAGTAAGACTACAGAGTGGTGAGAGAGGTGGCTATATTAGAACCTTAATGACAGTTTTTTTTAGTGATGGTGATCACTTGAAACTCATTAACATATCATTGTTTTCACTTCTCTCTTTTCATCTGCTCATAATTTGTGTGATCTAAAAATATCCAAATCTGATCTTCTTACTTTCCTCCTACAGAAACAAAACCAGCAGCAAGAGCCCAGCTTACATCAACAGAGAGTCCTGCGTCTTCAGGGACTCCCAGCCAGGAGTCTGAGTCTTTCCCAGCCCAGCTCTCTATGGAGTCACTACAGACACAGGATACTACAGTACAAATCAAACCAGCAAAGACAGAGGCCTGCCCTGAAGAGGGCACGGCCAACCCGAGCACAAAGGATTTTAAGGCCATCATCTCAACCACCAAAGAACCAAGTACTGCATCAGTACCTTTCACGGACCAACCAATGGAGGTCTCACTACCCCAGCCTTCGAGCATGGATGTAGTCGGAGCTTCTTTCCTGGAAACTGCTCCAAAAGAACTCAGCAATGAGAGCAGTGAGGGTATTTTTCACAGGAACCTAGTAGAGACTGTTAAGCCCTCAGCCTCCAGTACATCAGAGGAGATGTACACTACAGCAGAGAGCAAGCCTAATCTATTACTTTCCAGCCTGTCTTCAGAGGAGAAACCACTGAAGACATCTGTGGAAAGGTTGGCAGAAATGGTTTCCTCTCCTTCCCACTCCTCCCCTCTGGGCCGAGGGACATCTCCCAGAGAACCGCCCCAGACGCAGATCCTACCTTTGCTCGATGACCACACCAGTGTAATACCCACCACCACACTCATACCACTTACCCCTAAGATTGGAATGGGAAAGCCAGCCATCACCAAGAGGAAGTTTTCTCCTGGGAGGCCACGAGTGAAACAGGTAGGAACCTGGATATCAAGTCACAGAGGACCACAGGTTCGCTTTGTGTCACTGTTTGGCTTGTACTGCCTTCTTCACTGTCCCAGCCCAAGTAATAAACCCCTGGATTGTGGGCTAATAATTGGTGCTCTTATCTTGTGTACTCCTAAATGACGTGTGCCTAAGTGTCCTGTGGGTGTTGCTCTGTGAAGGTGGATTAGGTTTTTTGGTGCACTGGATTGGTTGAAGCGGCTTATACTGTTCAGGACATGTTTTTTTAATTATGTTTTAATTTTTTTTTATCAGTGTAGTTCAGTGTAGTACGCTATGCAAGCATAGCAGGAGGACAACATGGCGAATGATGCTTTCTCTCAACTCCCTGCCCTTTCTTCACGTGTTTTTGCACAACTTGACCAGTCGATCACAGTGTTCATGCAGAACTCAGCTGAAGTATTAATTATTTCCCATAGGCGTTATGTTTTTATGGCTGAAATACCTTTTACTGAGAGTCCTCACCATATTCCACCTCAATGGCACTTTCATCAGTTACTCTCTTCATCTCATGTCTGCATTACTAACATGCGCCACCTCATTGTCCCATTGAGGATGAGCATTCATCAAGTCACAAATACAGTGATCATTACCATGTCCTAGTTATCTCCATATTACACCATCAACTGCAGTGGGTCACTAATGACTGACAGAACTTTTAGTCTCCTAATATTAGGTTCCCAGTGTCTTTAAAACACATGAATTATAGTAGAGACACTGAATGTAGAATCTCTCAGACAAAAAATAATGGAAATTGAATTACACCCATGGCTATAATATATTATGAATGATGCTAGTGAGGGTAGACTGATTTAGTTAGCAAAATGTGTTGTTTTTTTTCCTAGATACATCCAATCTCTTAAATAAACATTATATGGCTCAAACTAATTTGCTACACAAGGCCTGGGGAAATCTATTCCAGAAAATTTAAATTTTGCTCCTTCAGTCCAGCATGCTTTTGTCTGATGCGCTCATGTGCTGCCGTGGCCGCGCTGACGCAATTCCCCTTGTTTTGTCAACATGCCAAACATACATGGTTGTCATGGCGAGAGGTTGCAGGGCCTCTTTCCTCCTGTATGGTGCTGTGATGCCCTGGCAAATTATGCTGTGTAAAATGCAACTAACACAATTGTGCTCTCCAGTTTTGCCTTTACAGTCTATTAGAAGCATAACTCTTCAACTCATATGCATGGAAAACCTTAAGGATTGGCCTTAATAGCGAACATGACCTAATAACTTAACCCTGTTCATTATTTGGCACATCAGATGCTTTCTAATACTGACACTCTGCATAGATGGATGTGTATTGAGTAGTTCCCAAATGGCTACATTAGAAGCTCACTACATCTCTCTAACATCTTTCTTTGTATGTTTTGTTTCTTCGCTGGCTTTGTTTTTAAGTTGCTGCATTTTGTCGCCCTCCTCCCTCCCTCTCTCTCACTCTCTCACCCGCCCTCCCTTACCTTAGGGTGCATGGAGCCCCCATAGCAGTGTGAGCTCCCCCTTGTCCTGGTCGCCAGACCAGCCAGAGGGGTGGGACGTCCCAAAGACCAGGCAGTCCTCTGGCAGCCCCGGCTGGAGCATCAGAGTGGTAAATACTGTGGCTCACCAGTGAGGGCTGGGCAGCAGCTGTCCTCTGTTAGCCCTCTGTTTACCCTAGTGACGTGCGCTCCCCAAGTGTTCCTGAATGTCACTGTGATGTACTGTATCGTAGCATCCACTAACAATTACCACCACCTTGCAATGACTTTATGAAGTGGAAGGATATGGCTATATTGACAGTGGGCTTTGCTGGCTTTGCAGTTGAATTGAGAGATCAGGGACATGGTTTAATAAGGCATTTCTACAGTCTACACAATTATTTTATTTTGGTAAAAACTAATGAACGGATGTTTCCCGTTGCCGCATTACCAGCCATGTGTTCTCTTCTGTTCTGTCTTATTCAAACCCATTCAGGTATTTTTTTTTCCTTCTTTGATTTTGATTTAATGGAAAGTCTGTGGCAGGTGGTTGCCATGGTGACGGTCATTACACTTAGCAATGCTGGGTAAGGGTTAATTTGTACGCTGTGGCAGGGGTCCCATCCAGGTTAAACACCATCGTACAGTGTGTCTGTCAAGATGCACAGTGGCTGGGGAGGGGCCTTGGTTTGGGATCAGTGTCAAATGTGGGGTAAATGGGAAGGGATTTTGGGGCAGGTGTTACAAGGTTCATTTATCCTGAAGTTTGACAGTCATGATTAGGCAGAGACCTCTTGTTGGAAATGTGCACAGTGCTACTTGCAATGCCAAACAACAGCTCAGATGCCTTTCTTCGTTTGTCTTCTTTTTGTTGAGCATTTGCATGATATGCAGATGTTACAGATTTCTAAAAAGTTAAGATTTCTGATGCCATTTTGCCCCTTTTGTAATATCAACACATCCTTTTAAAGCCATAGCAATACCAACATAAATTGTATTAAATAAATCTCTTAATCATGCAGAGGCGTTGCATCCATACAAATATTGCTGCAGAATGACATTATCTCTCTAGAACTGGATGGACAATGCTCTTCCTGTTCTGCAGTCTGTACAGTCAAGAATATATGCAGAAATTCTTAAATCTTTGTCTGGAAAACATTACTTTATTCAGCTATTCAGCGTATGCGAGAGAGAAGCAAACTTTTACAAACAAGTTTATAAGCTGGGGAGTGACCCTGTTTTCCCCAACAGTGTTTCTATATCCAGCCCTTAGGTGCTGGAGAGTACATTTTCTGATCTTTGTCTTGACTCCACAGGGTCGAGGCTCGGGCTTCCCTGGGAGGAGGAGGCCCAGGGGGGCTGGTTTGTCAGGTAGAGCTGGACGTGGCAGGGCCAGAGGCAAGAATGGAGCAAGTCCCAGCATCAACCCTGGGGTATGTGCTGTCAGCTGGAAGACATCTCAACATATTATGCAATTATTGCATCGTATGCAAAGTAGTGTTTGCTTTCCCTCAAGCTAAAGATATGGCTGATGTACCGTGAGAAGCATGAGGGAATGGTTAGTTTCGATTTATGGTAAAGGCTGCGCATTTCATGAGGGCCAGTTCCTCAAAACCCCAAATAAAGACTCAGCTGTTGTGAATAATGAAAAGTAATGCATGATTGTAACCTTTCCTCTATAGTAGTCATATCCCAACTCATATTAACTCTTATGACCCGAGCGTTGATCTTTATAATGAAGAGCAGTGATA
The DNA here is from genome assembly GCA_037975065.1 of Chaetodon trifasciatus. Taxonomy (NCBI): domain Eukaryota; kingdom Metazoa; phylum Chordata; class Actinopteri; order Chaetodontiformes; family Chaetodontidae; genus Chaetodon; species Chaetodon trifasciatus. The sequence continues at coordinate 7,373,318 of JBBMOE010000012.1, forward strand.
TTGATACTGTATTGAATGTTTGTGTATTTTGTGTATTTTTTCCCCCTCTGATCTTCAGATCACCACAATAGAAACACCATACCAAGTCAAGGAGGAGGAGGAGAATGCCATGCACAACACAGTGGTCATATTTTCCAGCAATGACAGTTTCACGCTAAAACAGGTGTTTATTGATTGAACTTTTAAGAATGTTACTGATGTATTTCATGCTGAGTCCTCGTCCTTGAATTTCTCCACTCATTTAGATGGCCTGAAATTAAATCTGTGCTTAAAGACATGTCCCACTGGAGATTATTAATTCCTGTGGAGATGCTGCCAACTGCCTGCAGGAAAGGCTGTCAGTTATATAACACAGGATCATATTGAAATTTTATTGTTTCTTGCTTGCTGCCTTCAAAGTAATGGGCTGAATTTAATTTTGTAAACAATAAGTTGACTGGGAGCCAAAGTCAAATAGTCATCGTCTTCACAGACAGCAGTAGCTAAAGTTAGAGAATAAATATCCACATAAAGTGGCCAAGGAATTAAACCATACAGTGAAGGTGCTTCTTATTAATGCACCAACGCCTGAATGGTTCAAGCTATACCAGTCAGTTCCCAAAAGACTGTGCTGTGTAGTTCTCAGCTGTGAATGTGAGTGTGAAGCAGGAGTTGAAAAGGGCTCACTCAATCATCCTGGTTTAAAAGAAAAGGTCTTAAAAGGCCAGTGTTTCCGACGTATTTCCTTTTAGCTTGCATTTCAATATGCTTTTGAGCGCAGCTATATTTGAAGATAGACGACTACTGCACTGTACACCACAGGCTTAGGGTAAAGAAAGCAATATTCAGGATAGCATGCAGCAACATATATAATGACTGCTGCTTACAGTGCCAGTGGCATTGAATGAATATACAGGACATATTGATACCCATGTGATTGGGTGGTGACGATTAAAAGTTCAGCATTTGGATGGAGCGATGTTCACCAGTTTGTGAAACACATGACTGTATAAAGGATATTGCTGCTGTTTTTATTTACATTTTACACAGCATCCCAACTTTTTTGGAATTGGGGTTGTATATTAGCCGGAAATGGAGTTGTCTAGCTTTAAAATTTCAGCGTCTGAACTGAACAGCTTTAGCAAAAAGAAGTAACTCATAATGTCTTATTTCCTTCAAGGACATGTGTGTGGTATGTGGAAGTTTTGGCCTTGGCGCAGAGGGCCGTCTTCTGGCCTGTGCTCAGTGTGGCCAGTGCTACCATCCATTCTGTGTTGGCATAAAGGTACATTTACTACTGAGTTTGTACACCGCACATACATTATACTTAGTACAGAGCAGAAATACCATCCTGTCATACACAGACTTATGTATAAATGTCTCATTGTTATTTTCACAGATCACCAAGGTGGTGCTAAGTAAAGGCTGGCGTTGTCTGGAGTGTACAGTGTGCGAGGCCTGCGGCCAGGCCACAGATCCTGGCCGCTTGCTGCTGTGTGATGACTGTGACATCAGCTATCACACCTACTGCCTGGACCCTCCACTGCAGAACGTGCCGAAGGACAGCTGGAAGTGTAAATGGTAACTGACTCTATGATCATCTCACTCAGATATAATTCAAATATACAATCTTTTAAAATAGAAATTAATTCGTGAAGTTTGCTATTTAAAAACAAAATGTAAACAATGGAAGTGAAAATCAGCCCCAAAAATGGCAAGGTATGTAAAAAGTCAATGTTTAAAATATCACATTAACAGGAAATTAAAGTGGACAGTGAAGTGAGTAGACAGGAGTTTTGCAGCACAGTTAAGCTGCATCATATTCTTTGAAGTAACCTGAGTAAAATGACCTCTGTCTTTCGTGTGTCCTGCAGGTGTGTGTCCTGTACCCAGTGTGGTGCCACCACCCCAGGCCTAAGGTGTGAGTGGCAGAATAATTACACCCAGTGTGCCCCCTGTGCCAGCCTTGCTACATGCCCCATCTGCTTGGTGGACTACAGTGAAGGCACCACAATTCTACAGTGCCGCCAATGTGACAGGTGTGTTCTGTTTCTACTAAACATGCCAGCTCAGGAAAACTTGTCTCTACTAATGTTTTTTGTAACATAATTCTTATCAAAACCTCCTTTTCTATCGATAGATGGTTCCATGCATCTTGTCAGGGTCTCCATTCGGAGGAAGATGTAGAAAAAGCTGCAGACACTAGCTTCGACTGCACAATGTGCCGAGCTTTCAAGACCACTAAAGGTGACTGAACAGTGACTCCTCTAAATGTTTCATTTTTTTCCTTTTTATGCCTCTGCTGCAGAGTGTATAGACGTAACTATGACATTTGATCCTCCTGTTTCTGCTGTTTGTATTTAATGGCTTTTGTGTGTCCTGTATTGCTGCAGTTGTGACCAAGGCCAGAGACGCCATTGAGCCTGTAGTTATGACGCAGATTGTCACAAAGGCTAAAGAAATTGGTAGGTTCAAAACTGATGGATTATAAATACCAGAGATTTTTTTCTTGATGATGATTGACTTAAGTTTACACGGCATACACTCATGGCAATTTTTTTTTTTTTTTTTTTCCATCTTTGCAGATCTGTCAAGGACCTACACTCAGGATGGAGTCTGCCTGACAGAATCCGGGCTTTGCCAGCTCCAGAGCTTGTCTGCTACAGCGTCAAGGCGCAGGAAACCCAAACCCAAGCTGAAGCTGAAGATCATCAACCAGAATAGTGTGTCAGTGCTTCAGGCTCCTGTAGACCCTCTCTCAGAGCACTCTCGTGACGAAGACATGGAGGACAACAGAGGTGCTTGTCTTCTCGCACAAGCTTCTTCTTTCATCTCAGGCTGTTTATTAGAGGCCTTTAGCACCATATTGACTCAGACTATCAATGCTGGCCTTTTTATGTGTGTGGTTTTTTTGCCAGTTTGACTTGTTTTCAACATTATACAGCTGGAATATTCATAGTCTATATTAGTAAAGTTTGTCCAATTCTGAAGGTTTTGCAGTTAACTCTGCATTGACAGATTGTGGCCTGCATCACAGATTCCCTTTAATGATCCCCAACATTATTGTGTCTATTGTCTCTATGTTTTTTGTTTTATATCATTGGGTATTGAAGTCATTATTCACAACATGGACAAAATGCTGAAAAATGAAATGTGATTTTGCTCACTACAGTATCCTTGCTGACATTTTCTGTCAGTGTGAATATCATTAGTTGACACTGCTGGGTGCTACTTATTTTGCTGTGCTTTATTTTCATTAATTTATTTAAGCTCCACAGTGTGTCAGAAATGTATGTGAAATGGGCCCTGCTTCATATAATCAATCAGCCCTGGTACAATCCAGGTGATATGTGTGGGAATATCCCTAATTTATTCCTCATTTACCCACATCAAAATTCATTCTGTAAGTTAGAGTTGAAAAAAATTACATAACTAGCCATTAAAAAATGTATGAAAAAGAAAAGTTCTCCCTGGAAACTAAGGTCCTCAGTAATAGAACTGGTGAACTTAATTTCAATCAGGATAATGTCCTGCCACTAAGTTGAGTTCAGATAGAACTGACCCTGGTGCTGTGTTGTGGGGCCTGGCTGGGGTGTTCTCTGCCGCAGGGCTGTCACTCATCATCAGTGCTCTCTCCCTCTTGCAGAGGCAGAGCTCTTAGATTGTGAGGCGAAGTCTGACTCCAGCCTGGAGCGAGAGCCAGCAGAAGATGACTCCAAGGGGGCCGACGGCGGCAAGAAGAGGAAGAGGAAACCGTACCGGCCGGGTAGGGCACCTGATTGAAGGAGACAGCTCCTCTGAAGCGTAAAATGGTGCAGAACATGCCTGACGCTGTAGCAGTAGCAAAGCACTGCCATCTCAGGGCCTCTGATGTACAAGGGCTCTATCTAGTGTTTCTGAACTTTCATTCTGAACGCACTGGGCAATAAATTGAACCATACACTCAAACTCAATACTTCTCAAACCATAACACCTACATGATTGTAATGAAAATGTTTTTTTTTTGTTTATGTATTGACTTATTGCTAATAAATTAATAACTACTCCTTTCAAGGCATCGGTGGATTCATGGTCCGCCAGAGGAACCGTCCTGGTCAAGGTCCAGGCAAGGCCAAGCGAGCCCTCTGCAGAAAGGATTCCTCTGGCTCTGTGTCAGAGATTCCCCTTGGAAAAGAGGAGGGTCTGTACAGCATTAATACATGCACAACAATAGATTGTCGATGGCTCTGTACATGTTTTTATGTCATGTAATTTTTTTCTTTGTTGTAGGCTGGACAGAGGCTCTGCCTGATACGCCTGTGGACGAAACGCCCCCTGGACCAGAGGTCCCAGAAAAAATAAAGAAACGCTACCGAAAAAAGAAAACAAAACTGGAGGAAGCTTTTCCCGCCTACCTGCAGGTCTGTCACCTTTGATGGCACACTACAACTGTTTGGAATTAACAGAACTAATACTGTGTATGAACAGAATGAGTATATAATATTACAGTATATAACCATTGAATACTCCTGTAGTGTAATCAGTGTGATCAAAAACACTCATTTCATTTTGCATAAAAATATCCACAAATACCTGCCTTTCATAATAATCAACACTTAACACATACCATATTTTAAACATTGCATGTTCTAAAAGGTACATTTTCTATGAGAAAGAAATGTTGCATTATTTTAAACAGCTTATTTCATCATTCGGTTGCAAATGTATCTGTGTTTTATTGTTATGCAAGCCTCCCATTCATATGCACAGATTGTCTAGTCTTGTCATGCCATATCTTCATAAAATGCATTTTATCCCACCCTTGGGAAGGTTGGGAATCCAAAGTACATTGCCTGGAAACCACTCACAGAACTTTTGTGCACAGTGCCCCTTCTGTGAGCTTTTTTGAAAGGGGAACAGCCTAGAGGAACTCACTGCAGAGGATACTAGTCTCTGATCATGCTCTTTAAATGGCGCCTGTCTGGGTTGTGAATTGACATACAAAAGCTTAACTGGAGGTGACTTGAAGGCCCCTTGTCTCTAGCCAGTATCTCAGTGTCACTTTTTGTTGGCCAAAACATAGATATGTGATGTGCATTAAGCCACCAGCAGCTGTCAGCGCTGCTCTGTATCCCACCACAGTAGGGAGATGTTCAGTCTAACCTCAAGGTCCAACACAGCGAAGCACATTTCATTAATTATTGAAATAGCAACACGTTGGGCTTTTAATGTCTTGGTGCAGCAGGGAGCTGCAGCTGCATGTCATAGAGGATAGTAGATGACTTGTGGTTATAAGTGGGATGGGGAGGTAGGTGCTGAGTGAGGCCAGTACCAACATGACTGTTAGTTTCCTAGCTTCTCTCTTTCACTTCGGTCAGTTCTCATGGGCATTCAGTGTGTGCTGAATAGTCTCTATGCGACACAGTGATGTGTTTCCCAGGAATGATGTCAAGAAAGGTAAGCTGACAGTTTTCTATGAAATGTGTGAACACAGAGAATTGACCCAGTGCTTCGTGTTGTCATGTTCAGGAGGCATTCTTTGGAAAGGACCTACTGGACAAAAGCAAACAGAGCAGGCAGCAAGGGGTCGAATCAGGCTTACTGGAAGAAGGGCAAAGCCAAGTGGAGAGGAAGCACCCCACCACCAGCTTCCTGGACCCTTCATCAGACCCTCTGCTCAGCGCCTCAACATCTCTTCCCACGAGACCACCAGCAGCACGTACGTGTACACTTCAACTCTCCAGGACAAGGGATGTAATGATTCACTGATTCAAAGTGACCCATTGGACTAAATATTAGATAATGACAGAATAACTGAGAGCGGCTTAAATTAGACGAGCACTGGAAAGGATTCAATGCAGGTATTGGAAAGGCCTGACACAGCAGGGGTATCTTTTATATTTATTTTGGCACATAACAACATCTTGTATTTCATGCATTTCTCTCCCTCATCTCTGCCCAATGAGAGTATCAACCCTTTTCATACAAGAATAAATGGGTATTACAGAGGTCCACTGAACATATGTTCAAACTGCATTTCACCCATTCACACAAGATTAAAGTCAAAGTGTCAAAGGTTAATCTCTTGCTATTCACATTCATGGACTCATTTGGACAACTGCAGCTCCATTCACATAACTTCTACACTAAAGAATTACACAGACTTCAACTCCATAACTCCCAATAAAATTACATTTCACTTTCTGTTCTCTCTGCAAGCTTGCTCTGTCTCACCTGCCCACTCACTCTAAATCTCTTTTTTTCTCAACCTATGTCTCAATTTTACATGAAATTGCACATAGCCTTTGTGCTGACCTGAATGAAACTGAAAAATTTCAGCACTCTAACAGTGGATTAACATGATAATTATGTTGCAGAGCATGGTTGCTACCTGTTAGTAGTATTCTTAGTGCAAACCTCCTCAACCAGAGGCACAGCTGTTTCATTGCTGTTAAACAGTGTCACTGTTTTCACATCAGCTGATAGAGATTTCGCATCATATGTGATGATTTCCCCACTTTTGGCGCTGCGTACCATGCGACCAAATGTAGCACAGCAACATCCATCAAAGTGTGGTTCAAAAGAGAAGCTAACGGTGTCTTCTTGGTATCTCACCCCAAATAAACCTCACCGGTTTTAATAGTTTGAAGGAATAAAACTGTAACCTTGACAGCTGTGACCTTCAGACAGCGATGTGAATTTCTTTTTTAATGTTTCACACAGACCATGGAACTTTCTTAAGGGAAAAGACTGTAGCATAGAACTGATTGTGGCATGCTTAGGTGAGGAGCATTTTGCAAGAGTTTGAGTATGCAAAGTGCATCTGCAGTCAATTCTTTTCTTTTAACAATCATAGTGACTTAACGCTTGAGGCCAAATGAGTTGAAGGCCAGATAAACTTTCTTGAATTAATCCAGAATGTTTTAGATAGATAGTTGTCATGCGATTACATGCGATTTCTTCCCTTGCTGACTCAAATCCAAATACCACATGTGACTTCCAATTGAATGGTTCCAAATCATTTTCTCATGTCCGTTCAACATCACCATCAGTTATGATTTGTGACGGTTTGGTTTTCTTTCTTTTTTTTTTTCTTCCTTTTTTCTCCATCTACAGAGACGTCTGAGGAACCATTAGTTGATCTATCTGATGTTCTGAACACTGATGCAGACATCTTGGGAATGCTCGGAAAGCCAAGCAGTGACTCTGGTGCGTCATATACCTCACAGGCAGTGACAGTAGCAAGAACTTATTAATAGTCACCTAGCTGTGGGTTTTTCAAAACCTTTCCCTCGCGGTTCAGATATGTCCTCAGACAGCAAGTTTATTTTGCTTTCACCACTTAATGATTTTTTTTTTTTTTAATGTCACATTCTTTAACAATACTTTTTGTTCATCTTTGGTTTTATCTTTTGTTTGCATTGTCTGAAGCGTGTTGTGCTTGTTCTGTCTTCACGATTTTTTCACTCATTTTATCTGGTTTTGGGTTCTTGTAGGTCTTGATTTTTGCCCCTTCCAGGTTGACAGCTCACCTCCTCCTTTTGGTAAGGGTGCTATGGCCTACTAATCCCTTGCTTTAGTGCATTCTTCCTCTCTTGCGGTTGTGTCTCTATTTGAGTGTGCATGTAAATAAGCTGCTTCGAATTTAGCTTGTTCTCAGCCATTTCAGATTGTTTTAACACTCATAAACTGCTTAGTGCTTACCTAACCCAGTCCACAGTATTCATGTAAATGCATATGGTGTGTCGGTCTTTGTAAGCCTCCTAAACCCTTTCACAGTGGTGACATTTTTTGAAATAAATAAGACAATAAAGTCATAGCTGCCAAATAAAAGATGTCTTCAAGATAGCAAAGAAACAAAGTGACAAGGACATCCTGACATTCAAGAAATGAGCAGTTTAGAACCAAACAGTTTAGAGAATAAGAGGACTTGGTGATTGGCTTTCCAGTTCATGAAGACTTTGAAGGCTGGGTGACCAAAAAGCACTGAAATACATGTCCTTTGTTCTTTGTTAAAACTGCTCTAATCACCTTAAATGTTTTATGGGCTGATATAGTTTAGTTCTACAACAGATTGCCAACAAATGCTTGCAACCATCTTATGTTGGTAGAAATGTTTGTGTTAAAGTATTGAAGAAATGGAAAGTATAGACAAGAGCAGGAAAACACAGTAGTAACAGCAGTAATAGTTATGCTGTGTAATGCAACAAGATCGTTTTAATCTGCCAGCAGTGTAGTAACTCAGATTATTCATATGGTTTTCTTATGGATTGGATCAGCCATTAAAAGCTAATGAAGACTTCCTTTTTAAAGAAATGAATAGGTGTTTAGTGCAGAAGACCAACGTAAGCAATATTTTCCTACATAAACATTCAAGTGTTTGTGTACCTTTGCCAAGAATTAGTATGACCTGTCTGTCTCTTCACAGTTACCAAAACACTCCTTTTAAACAGCACAGGAACCCCATGGAGCTGTAATCGTATACTGTCGAGTTCTGATTGCATTCCACAGGCTGTTCAGACAATAAACATGTTCTTACTGCAAGTCTATATTTATGATCACGTTTTTGGTTGGATATTTTGTTGTTTTTGTTGGTTGTTGTTGCTCTGTGTGTGTACTTGTGCGTGCGTGCTTGTTATCATTTGTTTTTGTATATCTGTGTGTGTTTCCACAGCTGGTCTGGACATTGGGCCCCTGACAGACAGTTCCCCAGTGGTGCCCCAGTCTCAGGCTGGCCGGAGGACACCTCGAACCCTCCCAGAGGAACCCCTGGACGGCATTCTCAGCCCAGAGCTAGACAAGATGGTCACTGATGGTCAGTGTGGGAGACCAGACGTTCAGACACTTTCAGTTGGTTTACACTGTTATTTTAAAACTTAATGCAGGATGAATAGTGATCTGTTTTCTCTAATTCTCTCGTTTCAGAATCAATTCTCAGCAAACTTTACAAAATTCCAGGTTTGTAATTTCACCCTTCCTTCCAAAAGCATTGATTCATCATTGTCCTACACTGATTAATTACTTGTGAACTCCCTATGCAGTGTTGTTACAGCACTTAGACCATGGTTCAGTATTTTGTTAATTAATGTTTTATAGGTTATTGGGTTAAATTGTCCAGGTGTCTTTAAGGCAAATAAAATCAAGAATCCAGTTACCTCTCATAGGAAATATAATAAATGTAAGATGTTGCTATTATTAAATTCTTTATTAATTCAGGCCAATTATTATTTTGTCAGTATTTTGTAAACCGCATTTGGCATCAAAAATACTTACAGCAAGAATGCATTCTGACTTTGCAGTTTATTAATTTTGCTGGTTATTATTTACACTCACAACATTGTTCTGTTGCAGAGCTGGAGGGTAAAGATGTGGAGGATCTCTTCACAGCAGTCCTTAGCCCCAGCACGAGCCAACCACCTCCACCACCACAGGTGCCTCACCCCCAGGGTCCAGGGCCCCTCCCTGCCACACCTGGCACTAGTATGCCTCACCCCAACGCAGGTATATCTTAAAGCACCTTTTCAGAGATGGCATTAGACTCTGTTGTTTTTGAAAATCTGTGTATCTAATTCACCTCTTAAATCATGTGTGTAGTGAACCCCATGTTTCCAAGGATGCCCATGATCAATGGTATGATGGGACCAAACCAACGCTTCCCTTCAAATCCAGGAGCAGGGCCCTGCATCCCAGACAATTTCCCCCCTCTTAACCGTATGCCTTTCACTGACAATCCAAGGTAATGTACTGCATCTGACCTTTAAACTATTAAAAACTCCTTGATGGATTTTTCCTTTTACTCTGCAAAACCAGAATGTTGCGATTAAAGATCAGCTGTCTTTGTTATTACAGGGATAGAAAGTTTAATCAGATGCCTAGAGAGGCAGTTGGTCCATGGCCCTCCCCTGCCCATGGCCCTGGCCCTACACCCCCTGGATCTCTGCCTGAGGGGGAGACTGAAGCCATGTCAAATGCCCAAAGGAGTACACTTAAGTGGGAAAAGGAGGAGACACTCGGAGAGCTAGCCACTGTAGCGCCCGTCTTATATACCAATGTCAATTTCCCCAACCTCAAAGAAGAATACCCAGGTTTGTTAACATATAATGTTCACGACTGTCCATTTTCTGTTGTCATCATTCCAATTCCTGCTCATATCTAGGTATTTGTTTGGGTGCACCCACTGAACTGCCTGTTATACAGTACAAAAATATCTTGTATGCTGTGTGAGACTGCTGACATGACAACTCCTCTTATTCTTTCAACAGACTGGTCTACAAGAGTAAAGCAAATTGCAAAACTTTGGAGGAAAGCTAGTTCACAAGACAGGGCCCCATATGTGGTAAGATCAATCATATTGTTGAATTTGCCATTTTTTCTTCTGCTATATCAAAGTCTAAACCCTTGCCAGATCACAAACTGTCACTGCTAGTTGCACTGACATATTAGTATGCAGAAGGCAGACTCCTTTATCGCATCTGGCCTCTTGCCTCTTGCCAATGCAATTTGAAATCCGGCCATTCACAAATGAACTAATTAACATAGGAAGCCCTGCTCAGTGTTAGAACTCACTATGGTCTCTGTAATTAAGTTCACTAGAAGTAATTTTATCTGGCAGAGGCAAGTTTCAAAGGCCTTTTCTTGATTTAAAACATGTACCCTGGATTAGTGATTTTTAGGGTACATTGCCACTGGTTACATCGTGGCGTTTCACTTTCATGGCTTTCACTTTTAATATCCCACTCAAACATCCCATTCATGATAAGGCAACTTTTGAGATACCCGATTTACGGTAACAGGATGAACTCCTTCCTGTGCTGAATATTCATTTAAAAGAGAGTCCTTTCTATGCAACCAAAGGACCCAGCATGCCAAAGTAAAAGGATTTTCTATTTGGGCAAGCCAGGTTACTAAGTGGTAGTCCAGCAGTTTTCAGTCATATAGGGCCTTACCCAATCAAAATCAAATAAAAATGTTATTTTTAATGTTATTGGGACCATGGACTTCTTCATCAAGCCTTGACCCTATTGTTGGTTAGCAAACCACCCTGGCCTTGGGGATGGGGACCCCTTTCTCTCTGTGTCAACTCTTTGCCAATGAGGAGGGAACCTCCATCCCAAGTAACAGCTGTTGAAAACAGGCTGAATATTGTCAGAGCGAGAGTAGTTTTCTCTCTTTGTGGATGTTGTTGCTTTCCAACCTCCACTGTTATGTTTGCCAGTGGAGCAATGTTCACAAACAGTTACAGCTTTGGTGTTTTCCTCTACCATGTTTCAGGTTTGTGCTGGTTGGTCCTCGACCCATACACGTGGGAGGATATAAAATTTGAATGACATAGCGTTTTATCCATCACACTGTTATGAGCATGAGGTCCGCTGTCTGTTAGTTTTGCTCATGGGGAAAGCTGGATATTAATTTGCCTGCCAGTACTGAAGCCTGCACATATAGTGCGATATTGAAATGAATGCCATGATAGAAAATTCAATATTTCATACACACCAGTTGTTGCACTGGTAGAGTGAAATTTCTCCAGCATCACATTTAATACAGAAAATCAGGATACAGTATGTATAAGTAACCTCTTTTCCTTACAGTATTGTGTTTATCAAGTATTAATGTCTGATGTGTGTGTGTGTGTGTGTGCGTGTGTGTGTGTGTGTGTGTGTGCGTGTGTGTGTGTGTGTGTGTATTTTTCCAATTGCGATTGATTTGCTGTTTAGCAAAAGGCAAGAGATAACCGAGCAGCCCTGCGCATCAACAAAGTCCAGATGTCGAATGAGACTGTGAAGAGGCACCATCCACAGCAACATCCCCCTGAGGTGTTTGATCCCAACATACCACTAGACACAGAACTGCTGTTTAAAGACCCTTTGAAACCAAAAGAGTCAGAGCATGAACAAGAGTGGAAGTTTAGACAGGTAAGAGTGTATGCAATGAAGTCAGCGAATGCAGCGGCAGGTCCACTTTATATTAAGACAGCTAAGAAGTGGTGGTTTAGTAAAGCTCCCTAAACAACTGCACTATCCTCCACATTAACCCTGATGACATTGGTGGTTAGTAGGTCCAGTTCATTTTTGGCATGAGGCTGATATTTGCTGTGTCCCTTTTGATGTCTAATCCCACTTTTCATTGTGCCCTTCCAACAGCAAATGAGGCAGAAAAGCAAACAGCAAGCAAAAATTGAAGCCACTCAGAAACTGGAGCAAGTTAAGAATGAGCAACTCCAGCAGCAACAACAACAGCAGCAACAGCAGGGCAACAGCCAGTCAGAGGGAGATGGAAATAACAGTGGTAACCAGAGCCCAGCCTCCCAGCCCAGCAATGGCAGCATGTCCCCCATGCAGCAGCTAAACTCTAAAGAAGGATTTGCAAGGCCACAGCTACCAGGGACTCCCACTTCATGTCCTCCAGAGGATGTCTTCTTACGACCCCCTCCTCCCCCTCCATCTGGCCCCTCCTCCCAACCTCAGTCCCCACAGGTATTTTCACCAGGTTCCTCTGGTTCCAGACCCTCTTCTCCATGGGACCCATATGCCAAAATGGTTGGGACACCAAGACCGCCAAATACATGTCGCAGAATGCCTGTGGAGTCTGGTAAATCCCCCACCTCCTTGATGGAGCAGCAGGACAGAGGGAGGCCCTCTCCTGCTCATGAATCATTTGGCTCTCCAACATCCATGAGCAATGACCCTTATGCCAAACCTCCTGATACCCCAAGGCCAACAGGGGAAATTGACCCTTTCCTCAAGCCCATGGGTCCCCCCAGGGCCAGTCAGGCTGCTCAGGGGAGGCCCCCAATGGGTTCTCCAGGCAGAGACCCATACTCAAGGCCAATGATAAGAAATGAGGCCTATCAGCGCATGGCCCAGAACAGGATGATCTTGTCTGACCCTTACTCAAGGCCTTTATTAGCCCCAATCCCTGGAAGTAATGAGTCTGGCTCGGTCCCTTTGTTCAAAACACCTATGCCCCCTCCTCAGGCTCAGGATCCCTTCAACCGATTAGGTTCACATCCTACTGACAGGTTCTCTCAGAATCACCAGAATGACCCCTATGCTCAGCCTCCGCATACCCCAAGGCCATCTGGGAATGACAACTTCACTAGTCCTCCTAGAATGGGCCAGCATCACCCTCAGGTGCACTCATTTGCTCAGCCGGGACCAGTGACTCAGATGTCTAGAAATCCTTATGCTCATGCACCTTCCACTCCAAGGCCTGACCACTTCACATATGACCCCTTCGCCCAGCCTTCTGGTCCTAACAAGCCAGCTGCTGACCCTTTCTCTCAGTCTACAGGTAGCCAGCGATCCATGAATGAACCCAGTGCTCAACCTCGGCCATTTTTTGAGCCCTATGCACGACCTCCCGGCACCCCACGTCCACATGACAACTATGGTCAGTCTTCAAACCCTAGCCCATCTGCAGACCCTTACTCACAGGCTCCTTCTACTCCTCGCCCCAGTGGGATGAACCAGTTCACTCATCAGTCACACCCTGGACAGAGGATGTCACCTTCCCACTCAGTGGACCCTTATGCTCAGCCACCAGGTACTCCACGGCCCTCTGTGGGAGAGAGGTTTTCCAAGTCACTGGGTAGCCAGAGGGGGCCAATAGAGCCCTTTACTAGTACACCTGGGACATCAAGGCCTGGTAATAGTGACATGTTTTCCCAGCCTGGGGCCCCCAGACCAATGCTTAATGACCCCTACGCCCAGCCTCCAGGGACCCCACGGCCTGGTCCCGATGGGCTCAGCCGACAAGGGCCAAGGCTAGGACCAATGGGAAACCAGGATCCTTTCTCCCCACCTCAAGGCAGGCTTCAAGAGTCATTCCCTCATCCAGGCTCACAAACACCAAAACACCCTAGTGTTTCAGAAGATGGATTTACTCAGTCACCCTCCAGAAGACCAAGTCAGACACCTGGCCATGACCCATTTGAACAAGCCCCCATGACCCCTCATCCACAGTCAACAGACAAAATGGAAATGAAAGATCAGTCAGGTGTGGTTAACAGTGGAACTGTCCCTCAAGACCCAGGCCAGCTTTCTAACAACCCACAAATGCCTGGTGCTTCCTCTGAGGCTCAGGGTGTTGCTCTTGCTGAGAGTGAGGAAAGACTCAGACAGGTACATGAAAATAGCTTTTTATGTTCTCTTCTGAATCTGATCATTCATACATTATCATTGAATGTTCAGTTTTGCACAAGTGTTTCACTCATTTTAAGTAATTTCTTATGTTCTTCAAGGATTTCTTGTTTCATTTACAACATCCTGGGTTATATTTTTAAGTCTGGGTATTATTGCTATCAGTTATTACAACAGTTTACTCACCAAGTCAGCTATTAAGACCTTTAGAGACATTTCTTGTTTAACATAGCAAGAATCAAAAGCAGACAGATGACATTAAGTGAGCACACCTGAAACGTCTTGCAATCCCTCATTCCACAGAATAATTGTGAGAGTGCACAGCCATCAATGGTAGGTCAAAGTTGGAGCAGGAACTCAATTTCCACAATCTAATGGACAATATTATGTTTACCTTAATTTTCATCTTCTTTCCAAATAAATATAAAGAAACTTGTTTGTTTTTTACAACATATCTTAATATCACTGTTGTTGATTGGTTTGAACTACAACCTACACATAACGCAGCTATTCACCAAAAAAACAAAAAAAACACTGATTCAATCCAGCCTGAGACATGGGCAGGTATAAATACAAAAGAAAATAAAATAAAGTAAAACAAACTACAAACAGTATACAGAACAAACAGACTTGCCCTGTTTTACTCCATTCTTCAATGACACCACATTCTTTGACCTCAGCAATGCTTGTGAGTAAAATGTTTTTATATCATATAGGAATGATGGTCAAATTACAAAAGCAAGTTAGTTCTCCATCTATATAGATGAAGAATTTGTTTCCAAACAGCCAATCAAATCTTTGCATAAAGCAGTTATGTCACTGTTCTGTCGTAGGCAGACAGACATACTGACTAATAGCCAGAGAGCAGCTTGCTTTGAATAACAACCACATTAGCTTTCCTGCTTAAGTCCCCTTCTTATCTAACTTGTGAATATGAACACATTTGGTCTTACACCTTTGCTTGTTGAACGAGACACAAAACAAAAATTCACCAGGTACAAGTGTTCAGCTAACATCAGTTTGCAGGCCAGATAAGTAATTAGCTGGTCAGCTGCAGCAAACTAAACAACATCTAAAATTCTCCCATTTAGATGGTGGTATGATTCTTACTCTTAAATACTGCGCCAACAGCACTGTCTGAGCTTGTTAGCTACAGTAGAAATTAGTATGTCTCTGCCCATCTGGAGCCCTGCCTGCCAGCTCCTGTCAGTCAAACACAGACACACCCTGCCAGCCAGCTAAGACAAAGAGATTTCTGATGTTACCTCAGAGACCTTTTTTCCCCCTTTTAATAATGTAAAACTATTAGTAATAGACTTAAAAACCACGTTTACATTTTTTCTGGCTGCAAAAAACGATAACTGTGATGACAGTTTGCCAAAATTAACTGACAATCTCTCGTCAAAAAAAATACAGTATTATTGTAGGCTATATATGGCACAATGACCTTCTGTCTAAAAAGGCTTACATTTCTGTATGATTGTTGTGTTTTGTAGCGACAACGAATTAGAGAACTAATCCTCAAGCAGCAGCAGCAGAGGAGTGCGATTCGTCAGGAGAGGGGTTCTCAGGAGGCTGCTGGCAATGTAACCCCAGGAACACCACAACCCTGGCCCCAGGAGGGCCCTGGGCAACAGGGGGAAATGTTCAACCGTCCTCCTCCACCTTATCCAGGACAAGGACCCATGAGGGGACCAATGAGATTTCCTGGACCTTTTCCAGGCGATCAGCGTGCCCCTTTTCCTAATGAGGGACAAATCCCCCGGGGCCCACATCCTGGAGATCCTAATTTGAGACATCAAGGACCAAGGTTTGCGTTGTGATTTTATTTTTATTAAACCTTTGTGTTTCAGGTATTCTGTGATTTATAGCACAGCACTGCACAAATCTATGCATTCTCTTCCTTTCTATTTATATTTGTTTTATCCTATTTTAGATTTGCATTTCCACCTGGGGTTCTAGGACCTCATGGGGCCCAAGAATTCTTTCCTCGGGGGCAGCACCCAATGCAGGATGTTCCTCCTCAAATGAGACGATCCATGTCTGCTGAAATGGCAAAGAGTATGGGAGGCAACCCTATGGGGCTGCCCCAGCACTTCCCACCACGCGGTATGCCAGTGCAGCAGCACAACATAATGGGCCAGCCTTTCATTGAGCTGCGACACAGAGCAACAGACAACAGGCCACGTATGCCTTTTCCCCCAGGTGTCATGCAAGGAGGCAATGTTGATCCCAACATGCAGGGTCAAAGGCCACCAGGCTTTCCAGGAGCACCAGATTCCAGGTTCCCCCTAAATCAGGGGCTCAGGATGGCAGACCCCATCGGCAGCCAGACTGCCCATGTACAACTCTCTGCCAGCATGGACAATCTTCATCAGCAAGCCCAAATGTCAGGAAACAACACTCTTAAACAATCTCCACTGATGAGATCCATGAGCCAGCCTGCTTCAAGTGTGACCCAGAACATGGCAGCATCTATGATCCTGACTGCACCCCCTGCTGGGCAGACTGAGGCCGTCTCAGTGGCCAGCAGTGAAGCTGTGGAGGAGAAACTGGATGCAGAAGAATCAGCAGTCAAAGATCTTGAGGATGTGGAGGTGAAAGACTTGGTGGATGCTGACTTGGAAAACCTGAATTTGGATCCTGATGATGGTAAAGATCTGGATCTAGAGACAAATGACCTGCACCTCGATGACTTCCTAACATCTGGGAAATTTGACATCATTGCCTATACAGATCCTGACCTAGATGACCTAAAGAAAGACATGTTTAATGAGGAACTGGATCTCAGTGATCCTATGGATGATAATACTGACACCGCAGATGTCAACAAAACCTCAAGCACGGGAGCTGAGGCTTCATCCAGCTCAGAATCTGCACTGGCAAAGTCAGAGGCCTCAGGTGAGCATTCTTCAACTGCAGTTAAGCTGGATGCCCCTGGGAGTGAGGACTCTGCTTCTTTGGCACCTGGGCAGGAAATTAAAACAGAGGTCAAGGACTGTCAGAAACCCCCTGAGGTGGTAGACCAGCAAGCCACTGGAAACACCTTAACCTCGAACCAGCAGGGAGTGCTCTCTGACTCCACCCCAGTCTTGTCTAGTTTACTCATTAAGCAGCAACCTGAAGAGCGGTCATTAAATCCAATCGTTGAGTCTGTCAATCAAGGAGGTAACCTCATGCCCCAGCAGAACCAAGGCACTGACACTCATACCTCCGGACTTACAATGACTCAAACAATACCTGACGCCACCACTTCAGGAGAAGCTTCTATGACTGGCTTTGGGGCAGACCACCAGGTGGGGCTAGCTCCTGGAGTAGACCAGAGTGGTCTGAGCCAGGCCCAGCAGACAGCATTGAACCAGGCGATGGGTCAGCACGGCCAGCACCGTCCTCTTCTTCTCGAGGAGCAGCCACTCCTATTGCAGGACCTCCTAGACCAGGAGAGGCAGGAGCAACAACAGCAGAGGCAGATGCAAGCAATGATACGACAGCGCTCCAGCGACTCCTTCTTCCCCAATATTGGTAAATTATGTAGGCCACAACTTCTAGTTTCTGTATAGGTTAATATTTGAGATTACCAGTCTTTTTGCAAAGTGGTTCGTTCTGAGATTGCATTATTTGTTGTTTGCAGATTTTGATGCCATCACTGACCCCATCATGAAAGCTAAAATGGTTGCTCTGAAAGGCATCAACAAAGTCATGGTTCAGAACAACATGGGAATGACCCCAATGGTCATGAACAGGTAAAAAGTTAACTTTGGTATTACTTGAATATATTTTCTGAAGTACAAAATGTAAAACTGGTAGTTGGAGTTTATTTATTAGTGTTGGTATTAAAGTAATGGTAATAACAAACATATAACCCAGCTACTAGGCTATAGTGCAGCTATTTGAAGAACTGGTGAATTGCTACTGTGACTGATAGACTGACAAAACGGCTTGTGTTATTGCTGTATTCCAGATTTCCTCCTGGTCCTGTAACACCTTGTCCTGAAAGCACACCACTTCCTCCACAAGTTGTTGGACAGGTAATTCAGTCAATCTGCTTAGATGTTGTTTGAAACTATAAAATGAAAAATGAAAAAGTCACAAATATATAATTACATTCTTATCAACCTTGCTTTCAGGATGGCAAATTGACACAAGTAGCAAGACCAACTCCTCCAAACTTTGGACCAGGATTTGTCAGTAAGTTCCCAAAAAATGTATATGCATCTTCAACTTTTTGGTTTGAAGGTCTGTCAGGCCTAGAATGTTAAGATGTTTGTTTTTTTATTCTGTCAAGATTGCTAACAAAAGAGCCTTTTTCTTCTTGCAGACAATGCTCAGAGGGCTCAGTACGAGGAGTGGCTCCAGGAGACTCAGCAACTACTTCAAATGCAGCAGAAGTTTCTGGAAGAGAAGATTGGAGCTCACAGGAAGTCTAAGAAAGCCCTGTCTGCCAAACAGAGAACCGCTAAGAAGGCAGGGAGAGAGTTCCCTGAGGAGGACGCTGAGCAGCTCAAACATGTCACAGAGCAGCAGGGTGTAGTGCAGAAACAACTGGAGCAGGTAAATGATGGCCCGTCAAGCTCCACCACTTAATTCTATCTCAGGCCTCCTCTGCACAATAGCTGCCCCAAGCATTGTCCTTTCATTGGCCCAATGAGCAGAGTTAAATGTTGGAAATAGGGATTTGCAAATACAGACTATGGGCCGAATCTGGCCCTCTACCACAAGCGCTTGCCCACACATGGGAGCAAATGCCAGGCTACTTAGGAACATGTTATTGACAGTGTCTGGTGAGACAACAAAACAATTTAATCAATATGGTTTAACCAAAGAGACTTACATTGTTTTCTATCAGCAAATTTATTTGGTGTAACGGTTCATGGACAAGATTAACACTCACCATATAAGATTTAAATGAAACACATACATCTGTGTTTTTATCATTTATTACTTTCAATGCTTTTTCATACTTTTGAGTTACATAGTTTATTTTTATTGCCAACAGAGATGCTGTCTGTAACAGCATCTTACCTTTATAGCCTAATTAGTATTAAATATTAGTTAGCCTAATTGATTTAACACATAATGTAGGTATAGGGTATGCATTGAAAGGTAAGTATCTAGCTATTCTCTTTCCAAGCAAAAATAAAACAATATCCCAACAGACTGAAGCATTCAAAACACACAGGCTTGTGTCTGCAGTGCACCTGTCAACCTGCTTTGACTCCCAAAGAAAGCACTGTGGAAAAATGCTCTTGGCTGATTATATTTTCCAACTCCTGCTTTAAAGTTAAATTCTTCAGTTCTTCCAGTTATTTGAAAGTGAAATAATTCATTCCTTCCCTTGAGTAAACCTGTGTCCTCATAAATTTCCCTTATAAATGTGATAAAACATCTTGCAAGCAAGACATAATTTCATTTTCACAAAGATCCTCAATCACGTTTTTTGTGAATGTGTTTTGTTTCAGATCCGCAAGCAACAGAAGGAGCATGCTGAACTTATAGAGGAGTACAGAGTGAAACAACAGCAAAACAATATGACACCCATAATACCTGGGATGCATCCAATGCCAGGCCCAGCTGGCGTGGTCCCTGGTGGACCACCAATGGTCCCCAGTGGACCACCAATGGTCCCCAGTGGACCTCCAATGGTCCCCAGTGGACCCCAAATGGTCCCCAGTGGACCCCCAATGGTCCAGCCTCCTATGAATCCAATGATGCAGATGCCACTTCATCCTGGCCAGCCAAATGCACCTCCCTGCATGCCCAACCCACCACCTGGCTGGCATCCTGGTGCTCCCATGCCCATGAGTGGACCAGGAATGCCTCCTATAATGCCCCCCCAGGTACCTATGGGAAATCCAGGCCAACCTCATCAGATGCCAATGGGTAACATACCTCCGCACTCGCAAATGCCTCTGGATCCCCAGGCACCACAAGCCCCACAGAGTGGTGTAAAACCCATGCAGCCAAGTGGTGTGAAGTTTGATGACAACAACCCATTCAGTGAGGGCTTCCAGGAGCGGGAGAGGAGGGAGAGGCTTCGTGAGCAGCAGGAGAGACAGCGAGTGCAGCTAATGCAGGAAGTGGAACGACAGAGAGCCCTGAAACACCGTATGGAAATGGAGCAGCAAGGGATGATGGGGCCAGATGGGAACATGGCACCACTTACTCAGATGCCATTTTTTAATGCAGAACTGCCCCAGGACTTCATGCAGCCTCAGAGGCCTCCTCTGCAACAACAGCAACAACTTGGACCAATGTTTTCCCAGCAGCAGGGCATGCAGCCTGGTATAGGCTCACCACCTGGGGCATTTATGCAAGGTGAAAGGAGGGCTATGATGGGCAATGGAATGATGCCCCGTGACATGGGGCCTGGTTTTGGGCCTGATAATCTTGCCCTACAAGCACCCAACTTTCCCCATGGTCAACCCAGACCTCGTCAGTTCAGTGGACCAGGAATGATGCTTCAGATGCCAG
The DNA here is from genome assembly GCA_037975065.1 of Chaetodon trifasciatus. Classification (NCBI taxonomy): domain Eukaryota; kingdom Metazoa; phylum Chordata; class Actinopteri; order Chaetodontiformes; family Chaetodontidae; genus Chaetodon; species Chaetodon trifasciatus. Next base: position 7,393,885 of record JBBMOE010000012.1, read on the forward strand.
GTGAGGGTCCACCATTCGGAGGTGACACAGCTACACCTCTACCATCTAACTTTCCGGGCTCAGGTCAGTCTTTAATCCAACTCTACTCCAACATCATCCCAGATGAGAAAGGGAAAAAGAAGAGGAACCGCAAAAAGAAGAAAGATGATGATGCAGATTCAGTTAAGACACCTTCAACTCCACACTCAGACCTTACAGCTCCTCTCACACCATGTGTCTCAGACACCTCCTCAACTCCAACCAGAAACACCCATATCTTCGGTGACCAGGACTTGTCAAGGTCACCCTTACTGGGATCTTCCACCCCCAGTCATTCAGAGTTGGAGAGGCAGCTTTCTGGAGGCCAGTCTGGACAACCTGGTCTCTCATCAGACACAGCAAGAACCCAGGCTCAGGAACATGACAGGATCCTTAACAACATAAAACTGGAGCAGACTGATGTCAGTGAGTGTCATGGGCCACGAGAAGGGCCTATCGGCTCAGAAATTAGCTCTGTGAAGGAAGAGGGTCATAAGGGGAGTGTGTCTCCTTTCCCTGCAGGACAAAGTCCAAACAAGGGGGAGGCTGGCAATGAACTATTGAAACACCTTCTGAAGAACAAGAGTACACCTCCACCTGGATTTTCCCAACAGAGGTCAGAGGAGAACCTGCGATCAGAGGAGGAGGATCCTGCAGACTGCAAATCCCTGTTGAGGCAAAGCTCCATGGACAGCAATGGGGTGAGTCTTTTTGGTAGTCCTACAGTTAAAGCACTGAGGGGGTGATCAACACAGTGAGTCATAGACCATCTAAGTGATTCAGATGGAAAGCACGTCATAGTTATATTGGTATGAGTCATAGCTGTCAGTTTTTGAATGAGTCATAGTTATGTGTTTGAAAACATCTAACTTGAAGCCATAATGCTGCTCAAGTAAATTGAAGTTTATGCATGACTTTGTATACAACAACATCTTTTTCTCATCTCCAGGCATACTCAGATGGCACCGCAGACTTTCCTGGACCTCTGCTCCCTGAACAGGAGAAGAAGAAAGGGAGAAACAAGAGGGCTCCGAAAGGAGGAGAGAAACCTGCCTCTCGCTACAAGAAGAGAAAGAAGGAAGGGGATGAGAGGCAACTGATGCACTCTGGCCCTGACACTGTAATGACCCAGATCAAACAGGTAAGATTGATTTTACCACCTTACAACCTGCTCCTTATAAAATTGGTTGGAGCTGCACTATTTCACTTTTTTGGAAACAGAAGATAGTAGAAAGATTATAGCTTAAAATATGAATGCTTTATTCAGAATTTTACAGTGTTAATTACTGCCAGCATAGAAATATGTCTCCACCAATTGCACCTTTTTCACATATCATAAGCATATTATTGTAATTAGGTACTTGTTAGATGACAGTTGGACACACAGGTGTTAGAAGCTTTTATTATTCAGAAGAGTGGAAGGGGATTCATTATTATATTGCAAGTTTTCTGTATTATATTGCAAGCCCCTGCTGATGCTTATTGATTGAAACTTTATGAAGCTGAGTGACTCATTTGAAGTGAAGTACAATACCATGTCATAATCATAGCAGAACTAAATTAGCGGTACTGTAGTTGGAAGTTTCTCACAAGTAATTTTGCTAAAAGGGACATGTGTTTGGCTTTGAGCTGGAAATCCATATTGGACCGCTAATAGTTTGGTGCTGCTTCTATTTACCTGCCTTGTTCTGCTGTCTACAGCAACAGGTGATAGATTAAACTTTTTCATTGATCTCATTCAGCCTTTATTTGAATCTCAACAAATCACTGAGGGCATGCCCTCATTTCCAGTGATGTTGAGAGAACAGTTAAAACTGTGTGCAACACAAAAATTAAACATGCTTTTCCCAGATTCACTGTTGGCATGCAGGACTTAGGGCATTAGCCAGTCACTTGGGTAAAAGAATGATCATGGGACCAGTTTAATAAGGAAGAGATGCATGATGCCATGTTGCCATTAAGGGCTTCATAAATAAATAGAAACCAATGCCTGATGCCCACCCAACCTTTGTATACAAGATGCAATGATGAGAGGAATAACTTAAACTTTATTCTTCCAATATTCTGTCCAAACTTGAGCATACACTCAGAGATGAGACAGGACCAGATTTATTTGAGGTTTGTCTTTCTGGGCATTTTACAGGTAGAAGAACTACGTAATGAAGACTTAACTCAACATGCCAAACACAGAAATAATATTCACGCTTGAATTTTTATGGATTGATTGATAAAAGGTTTTAGTTAGTGACACTGCATTATTGTAAAAAGATTAATATGTTACATAAAATGATGTTATGAGTCCTCATTCTGCCTAAGATTAATGATGCTGGGTATGCAGGTTGATCATAAAATAGCATGTTCTGTGCTATGTCTTGTTTTTTGAGTATTTCCCATACATGCATTGTACCATCTTGTTTGCTGTTCATCTGCATTGTGGCTTATGCTTAAACATCATGGTATTTGTACTTGTTCTAATTCCACTCCTATCCTGTCCTGTTTTTCTCTCTAACACAGCAGCTCTCCCTGCTGCCCCTCATGGAGCCACTGATTGGGGTCAATTTTGCCCATTTCGCTCCCTATGGCAGTGGCCAGCTCAATGGAGAGAACCTCCTCTCTGGTGCCTTTGGCAGCGCCTCACTCGATGGAGTGTCTGACTATTACTCCCAACTGGCGTACAAGGTAAGATCTTCTTACCTTACGAAGCTGGGACTGGGTAAACAGTGATGTGGCTCAAGTGTGTCCGTAGCAAGCTGTGCTGACATTGTATCGGTGATTCCTACAGCAGAGTAATCTGAGCAATCCACCAACACCCCCGGCGTCTCTTCCTCCCACTCCACCACCTGTGAACCGACAGAAAATGATCAATGGATTTGCCACAACAGAAGAGCTTGCCAGCAAAGCTGCTGCAATGGGTAAGCATTCATGAGGACATACATTAGATCCCATTTACATCTGGTATGAAGATGTGATCTGTAAACGGGCATGTTATCCATGTAAGGAAAGACACATTAATGTAGGGTATAAATGCATCATGATCATGATCAGGATATGATCAGATCTGCCCAGCCATGTCCAGAGGTAGTTTGGCTCCCATTGTGTTTGGACCTTACATAGGTGTAAATGTAATCTGTACAATGTCCTGGCATCTGTACATAATAGAACTCACTCATCTGTGCAGCTGATATGCTGTTAACAAGGCATATAATTTATCTGGTCACAGAGTAGCCTACACACCGGTACTGCAACACACAGGGACAGACTGAAACAATGTTTTTTTTTTTATACAAAGAAAGGAATAACTTAATGCATTACATTTGCCGAATTTACAAGGGGCAGGTTTTGCTCTGGAGGACAGAGACCCGATCTCAGTGAGTATAATGAGAACATAAAACAAATATTAGGTGTAAACACAAAGGCTGGCGCAAAGATTGGAACGTATATTATCTGGATAAGGTATCCGGATACAAATCCCCCATTTGAAATGGTGTAAATGGGGTATTAATGTCACATTTTCCCCCCACTATCTACACTACTATAATGTTGAAACAGGTTCAGGAAAATTACAGAAATCAGATATGGAGTATTAGCATCATAACAGGAAGCATCGTGTGTACATTTATACTGACATTGTGCTCCTGTTTCATACAGTGTCCAAAGGCCTGGTCCCAAAGCCGTTACATGTTCCATTTAGGACTGAGGAAGATCTACTAGCCCGGGCCATCGCGCAGGGACCCAAAACTGTGGATGTTCCAGCCTCCCTCCCCACCCCTCCTCACAACAACCAGGAAGAGCTTAGGTAACAGACAAATACCAGTAATTCTTTCCAATTGTCTTTTGGAGGGCCACTGCACCATTAACAGCTGTCATAACATTAGTTTGTGTTGATGATTCATGTGATCATGTTATGATAATCTATTTGGGCTGAATGGTCTTGACAGAGGTCTCTTTCTCCTCATTAAATGATTACAGTAATAGAGGACAGGAGCCTTGCAAAGACAGAGACACTCCTGACAGTTTTGTTCCATCCTCATCTCCTGAGAGCGTTGTTGGCTTTGAGATCAGTCGCTACCCAGACCTGTCACTGGTGAAGGAAGAGCCACCGTCCCCCTGCCTGTCTCCTGTCCTCCCCATACTTCCTGCACCTGATGGGAAAGGTAAAGACAAACAACACTCAACATAACCATCACTGTTAAAACATTTTTACTGCAACTCCAGTCATAACCTATTGGATGTTTTTGTGTCTGCAGTTTAAACACAGAACCTTTCAACAGTGTGCCATTTTCTTACAAATGTCCTCCCTTTTCATTCTCCAGGGTCAGAAATCAAACTGCATGATATCAAAACAGAGCCTTCTGCCATGTTTTTCGGCTCCCCCTTTGGCCCCATGTCTAATGATTCCAAACAAGGGCTGGTGTCTGTAGCTATCACACTGAGACCAGCTGCAGCAGAGGTAAGAATATTCAAGTTTATGCTGAATTTCTGTGAAAGCACTTTTAACTTAAGTCGTACTTTTTTTTAGTACTGTCTGTCCAGAACAGTGATTTAAAAATCTGGCCAGTCAGTGAGGGATGAGATAAAAACTCCCCTAAACTTTGGTTCTGCCAAACTTGATCATAGTTTGAAACACTTTTTACAGGCCATGTTTCTTGAGTCTTAAGTTTATGGAATTACTATTAAAATTACTATTAAAACATGTGTTTTGAGCAGATTGTTTTACAGCTATTTATATCTTATTAATTTTAACTTATACACCACTTTGAAAGCAACATATTCACTTAGGGTTGCAAGGCTTCTTGTTTAGCTTATTGATTGTCCTGACAATTCAGTTTAAATCTAAATTGTATTTAAAGGTAATCACTGTTACTAAGAGGCTGTCTTCAGTAAAGTTGCATTACAACAGTGAAACAGGCCACTTAGATTAACAGATGTTAGTGTAACTATCACTTGGGTCTGTGACTGTGGAGACATTTAGGGTCATCTTGCAATTATTTTCTACTTTGTCTAAAAAATATATCAGTTTCACATCATTACGTGTCCAAATTTCTGGCTTTTCCTCTCCAAATTAAATAGTTTAATTGGTGGCCAACATACTCTCAGGTTATGCTGGGGTCCGACACCAACGTGCAAACCAAAGGAAGTGGCTTCACCTGCTCAGACATTTTAATTAGAGCATAGTTTGGAGGACTGCATTTGTTTCAAAATATTTATCCTAAAAATTAACAGAAAAAAACACCAAATACACTAACAGTAAAAGAGTTGTTTAAAAAATATATGTCTTGCTCGAACTGTCCATGAGATTTTTGATGAAAGACTGAATCAACTATGATATCATGTTTTTTCTTTGTTTTTTTTTTTCTCAGAACATCACAGGTGTAGTGGCAGCCATTTCAGACCTGCTATGTGTGAAGATCCCCAGCAGCTATGAGGTCAGCAGCACCCCAGACAGGGGACCCCTATCCATACTAAGTGGTCCAAGGGTGGGCCCCCAAGGCATGGAGCCTCGGCCTCCCATGCTCTTCCATGGACAAGGAGACAGCGGAGGACTACACGGACGACCGGGACAGATGATGAGGCCCGGTGGAGCGCATGGGATGATGCACCCACAACAGGCACATCATTTCCGTTTCCATCCCAACAGCCCAGGTGATGGAATGAAACTAAATGAAACAAGAGCATCTCTGATTCCCCTAAGTACTGTAATACAGCCTGTAATTGAAATGTCATGTCTTATTTAAACTAAACATAATGACTTCCCGTGAAAAAGCACAAAGCAGCAGAACAATCACCGTATGCAATTGTTTATCCTTACACGTCCACCAGAGCAATCGTCTTTCTTAACAGCAACAAACTGCCCTTTTGTCATGCATATCATTAATAGTCTGGTGCTGAGCATATAGCCCAGGTGCTGACAGCCATCCTTATTGATTATAGCGATCCGCTCAGCTAATAGAGTAAACGATTTTTGTTTAGAACACTGTGGCATACAAACTCCTGCTTATTGCTCTAAGAACATGAGTAACAAACCTAATGAGTGTTGTTCACGCAGAAACATTCAGATAACAAAGTGGACACTTCATCAAGAGTCCGTGGCCAGTTGCTTCAGTTGTCTAGTCTCATTTATTTTACTTCTGAAATAGGGTGTTTTAATTTCTCAGCTAATATTTATATGCTAACTTAAAGTCACAGCATTGAAAGTTTACTATCAGAAACTGCATTTTGACATCATTTTTAAAAACATACCTTCTGTTACTGCAGGTGCAGCTTTAGCTCGAGGACCTGACCAGAAGACCCCTGCCAGCCCTGGATGTAAGCCCCAGTGGTGCTGCCACTGTAAGGTGGTGGTTCTGGGAAATGGAGTACAGAAATCCATCAAAGATCTCCCCGCCCACATGAAGGTACCACTTTAATTGGGTGTAAACACTCCGAATGGCAGATGCTAGGGTGGTATATTGAGTAGGCAGGCCACCTTTCAGCTGGAGCACTTTGGTGTGATTCTGAGGTTAATAAACTAGAGCATGCTTTAAATATCCAGACCTTACTTTAGAGGATGTATTATCTACTTTCAGCCTGAAGGGCCATGCACATCTGTATACACACTGTACCACAGTAATACTGCATATATCCTGTGATTATGTAAATCCTGCCTGCTGGAGTTAAATCCATTTCAGATCAATTAGTGAGTTAAACAGCATACCCTATGACTCCAGTCTTGAGAGTATTTTGGATATTTAAATATTGTATGTTTTTGATGTTTATTTCATAACTTATTTTAATGTCAGTTGAGCTTAAGCGGTTCACATTGGTCAGACTTTGATTAAACACCTCATTCCGTATTCAGCCTGTTAAAACTACTGATTTCTCTCATTAGGAATCTGATGGCCGTTTGAAGTCCGAAGAAGACCTGGTCTTCTGCAGTCACAGCTGTTTCCTTCTCTACTGTTCCTCACCATCACAGCAATCCAGATCAGCTGCAGATACTAAGGTGTGTACCACTGTAACTTATGCAGAAACATCACAGTGCATCTAAATAACATGCATTTAACATCTTGGATCTTGTCTCATCTTTTTAGGAATCGGTGTCCCTTCTCCCTGCCTCTGAGCAAACAGAGAGCCTTTCTAAAACTCTGCACCAGTACAGTAACAACATGTCATCGCTGGATGTTCATTGCCTGGCCCAGCTTCAGCCCAAGCAATCTCCCCCTTCTACTCCTCCTATCCCCTTCCCCACAGCAGGCGAGACATCTAAGACGGAGACCAAGTCTGATGCCATAAAAGTGACAGTGAAGCTGAAGGCCCGGCCAAGGTCCCACGACGGCTGGCATCAGGGAAAGAGACAGAAAGGACTCCGCTGGAGGAAGTGGACCGTCCAGGTGGTGGTGCCAAGAGGGAATTCTCAACTCCCAGATGAGGACAAGATTGATGAGCTCCTGAATAAACTCGGAGCCTCCCTGCGCCCTCCTCTCTCACTCCGGGACCAGAGGCGGTGCTGTTTCTGCCACCAGTTTGGAGATGGGATCACTGATGGCCCTGCTAGGCTTCTTAATCTAGATCTTGATGTATGGGTTCACCTAAACTGTGCCCTGTGGTCGACTGAGGTGTATGAGACGCAGGCTGGGGCCCTCATCAACGTGGAACTTGCACTGCGTCGTGGCCAAACAGTACGCTGCGCCTACTGCCAGCAGACTGGAGCCACCAGCGGTTGCCACCGCCTACGCTGCACCAATGTCTACCATTTCACCTGTGCTCTGCAAGCTCAGTGCACCTTCTTCAAGGACAAGACCATGCTTTGTCATGCCCACAGGCCAAGGGGAACGGCCGGACAAGCACTGGAGCATGAGCTGCGCTGCTTTGCCGTCTTCCGACGTGTCTACGTCCAAAGAGACGAAGTGCGTCAGATTGCCACTGCTGTACGGCAGCCAGAGTTGGGCTATACCTTTAGAGTCGGCAGCTTGGTGTCACATGCAGTGGGCCAACTAACCCCTCTACAAATAGCAGCCTTCCATTCGTCAACAGCCATCTTTCCAGTTGGCTATGAGGCTTGCCGCATTTACTGGAGCATGCGCCATGGCAACCGCCGTTGCCGCTACATCTGTTCTGTTGAGGACCGAGAGGGACTGCCAGAGTTCAGCATCAGAGTCATCGAACAGGGCTACCAAGACCTGGTCCTGACTGACACCTCTGCTAAAGGTTTGCCCTAATGGATTCTTTGGAAAAATGTTATTGTTGTGTGTTTCAGCCTTTTCAGATTACACTTTTTAACCAACATGTGTGCCTGTCTCACTGTCATTAGGAGTGTGGGATAAGGTTTTGGGTCCTGTCGCCGAGAAAAGAACTGAATCAGGCACTCTGAAGCTCTTCCCTGTTTACCTGAAAGGAGAGGACTTGTTTGGACTCACAGTCCCTGCAGTCACCAAGATCACTGAATCGGTTTGTAGCTGCTTTTTTGTAGTTAAAGAATATAAAATTAAAATGTGTAGATCATATTCTGCAGAAGCTGCGTATTGAAACCCATTTTTTACTCATTTATTCCAGCTCCCAGGAGTAGAGGCTTGTGACAGATACTCATTCCGTTACGGACGCAACCCTCTTGTGGAGTTGCCTCTCATGTTCAATCCAGCTGGCAGTGCCCGCGCCCAGCCAAGAACCAGCTCTCCCTACACTTCACTGGTGATAAGGTAACTTTGAGTGGAGTGGACATTAGCTATCTTTGTGGGTGTGTGTTGCCTCAAAGCAAAACACAATATTTAATTTGGATTGTTGTTAGTATTCTAATTTTCATTCCTTTGCCCTCTTGACTTACAGGCCACAGCCACAGGCTGTATCCAGCAGCAGTGCCAGGTCTAACCAAAATGTAGCCCAAGGAGAGGGTGGCGCCCCCCATAACAAGCCTCCAGTAGTGCACCCCAGGTCTTCTCAGTACCGCTGGATGAAGAGTGAGTGGAGAGCCAATGTCTACCTGGCCCGTTCCCGCATCCAGGTTGGTGTTAACATAGTTATTTCATTTATTTCTTAGTTTTAACAGAGTAAGGCTGATGTATTTGGATTGTGTGTCCTGTGAACAAAATGAATACCTGCTTGTGTAATGTTACTCACAGGGTCTGGGGCTGTTTGCTGCTCGAGACATTGAAAAACAAACCATGGTGATTGAGTACAACGGAACCATCCTCCGAAATGAGGTTGCCATCATGAAGGAGAAGATCTACAGATCTCAGGTAATTATCTGCTTTTTAATACATCTTGAGCTGTGATTTCTTTTGACTGAAGTTACTTTCTGCAAAACAAACGGCGAATAAATTGTCCTCTCTCCCTGACAGAACCGAGCGGTATTCATGTTCCGCATCGACAGTGAACATATTGTTGATGCCACTCGAACTGGAGGGCTAGCAAGGTACCATAAGATTCCATTGGTTGTCAGATGTTTAATGAAAACATAGAAATAACATTTGGAAATATGACTCATGATATAGTCTCCAGAAGTGTATGATGTAAAGCAAACAAAAATCTAGAAATATATCTATATATATAAATTATAACATCAACTTGCTGCTTGTGAGATTACAGTACATATCAAATCGGCATCCACGTATCATGATATTATCGAATCAGGAGATTAGCGTGTTGTCCCTCACAGGAAATATAGTCTTAAAAGCAGAACGCACACTGTCTCTGTATCTGTTTCAGCCTGCTAACACAGCACCACAAACCATGACCCTGCATACATGTGTGGGTGGCTTGTCTGTGGTTAAATCAATGTTAGCCATATTTTGTATTGCAAGTGACCACCAAGGTTTTTTATGCATCAGTTGTTAAAATAAGATAGAAGCTGATGGCAGTTTGATTGTATGTACTGGCAAAACATGGGCAGCAAAAAATAAAGGATTGGATTTTTAGACATTTCTGGAAACCATTAATTTCCGTTTAAACTGCTTACTCTGCTTCTACACAGTTTCTGTTGTTTCACTTCCTTCCCAGATGCTCATATACTGTATACTGGACATAATGGTTCAAATTGTGATAATGCTTTTGTAGTTGATGTCTGAAGGATAAAGTCTTTTGTCATGCTGCAGCTCAGAATGTGGCACGGTGCTGGTCTTCATATTAAAAAAAAAAAAACTAGATACTGTTTTCCAAGATGGTGCCTCATTCATTCTGCAACGCCAACTCTGACTCATAGCCCAGCGCAGTTCCTGCAGCCATAAATAGCGAGAATGAATTTTGAAAACATGTCGTCTGGCATACTTAAATTTTATAGACGTGATTTTAAAGCTGTTTTTATTTCCATTTAAATTGCCTGTTAAAAAAATCTGTAAAGTAAACCTTTTTTTATATACATTTTTCATAATTCAGACCTAAATCAAAACACTCAATTTTAAGATACAAATGTCTCACTTTTTCTAGTTTCAATGTTTTTGAATGTAAAATTGAACATACAGCTACTTATTTTCTGTAAAATGTTGAATGAAATGAAATATTGTCTTCATTTTTGTTCTGTTTTCTAGATATATCAACCACTCTTGTGCTCCGAACTGTGTTGCTGAGGTGGTCACATTTGAAAGGGGTTACAAAATCATCATCAGCTGCAGTCGCAGGATTGAAAAAGGAGAGGAGGTAGATTTCTGTGATTGGACTTCTCACTTATGCAGCTGCATGAATGAACGTGTTAAAAGTGCCAGTGTGTCGCTCACAAACTGATGTTTCCCTCCCTGTTTTCCAGCTGTGTTTCGACTACCAGTTTGACGCTGTGGAGGGTCAGCACAAGATTGCTTGCCACTGTGGAGCTCCCGAATGCAGGAAGTGGATTAACTAAAGAAAACAAAAACGACAAATCTAAACGCATTCCTTGCTATAGTGTGCGGATGCTTTGATCTCTGTACAGAGAAGAAAAGGCGTCACACTTAAGTCATTTTACGAATGAGCAGAAGGCCTGAACCCTTGGAGAGATGAATGATTTGACTTGTTGGTTCATCCAGATCAAGGAAAACAAATGGGTGGAGGAAGGGAAATGTAACACAGTAGCAGGATGTGACTTGTGCCATATGTGAGAGGCTCTGTCGTATGAGATGCCTCTGTCTGTCTGTATGTGTGTATCTGTGTGTTTGGTGTACATGGGGTGCGGAATCCACCAGCGAATGAGAAAGCACTGTGCAGGGTGCGGCCTTATTGCTTACTAAGGGCAGGCCCTTTTGTTTCATACTGTTAATGTATACCGTATGACTAAATGTAGACATCACTGAATGAGGAATGTACAGCAACGAATACTGCGAAGGGAATATTAACTTGCACTAAAAAAAGAAAATAAACAAAAAAAAACACACACAAAAACTTTTAAAATACTTGATTCCATGAGTCAGTTTTATCATAGGTCTCTGTCATGTGATTTGTGTGGAATTCGAGAGGTTTTGTATTTATTACTGAGTGAATGAATTTTATTCTCAAAATGATGAGACTGAGTTAAAGAAGGCTAGATTGCTATTGTTTTTGAAGATTGAGGAAGACATGCTGTTACTTTTGTATAAATGTACATAAAGAAAACTATAGGAATAACCGACCAAATGCTACCTTAACCTTTCTTGATGTTTGGGTGTTTTTAAATTGTTTTTGTTCTGTTTGTCATTGAAATTTATTTAAGATGGACGTTATTTCAGTTTGAGAGTATATATTATGATTATTCTGTACAGAATTTGTAATATAACCACAATAATTCACAAAGTATTTTTGTTGTATTAAAAGTAAGGTATTGTAGCGTAGTGTTTTGTGACTTACACATACTTTGACCACTCAAAAAAGAAATATTTTTGTTGACTAACGTAACGAGTTATCAGTTACAGAATCTTAAAAAGAAAAAAAAAGACTTCAAATAGTAAGAGATCAGTGTGATCTGTTTGCTGTTAATCAGGTTTGATTTTAAAGAACTGTGAATTAGGTTTTGAAACCCAAAAACAACTTTTTAACTTTTTAACACAAATAGAAACACCGACATGTATTTACCTGTTTTTGTTTTTACATTGCTTTTAAAATAAGGTGCAAACGTCTAATGCTATTGTGAGTTAGACGAAACCAGTGTGTGACGGAAAGACAAAGAGCGCGGGGAACTCTTATGCGGAACCGTAGGTGGTTCTACCTTTTTTGGACAGAGACGGCATTCTCCTTAATAAGAAATATTTCTTATACTGACACTTCACAAGTCACATGCTTAGAAACGGAAGAGTTTTTGCGTGCACAATTTCAAGTTGACTGTAAAATTTTGGAGACAGTCTTAGAACTTGTAATGTATATGGCATGTATTTTTTTAACTTTCCGAAGACTCAATTGTATATATTTTCTCAATGAATGGTTGTAACAAAATTGTTTCTTGGATATTTTTCTTCTCTTGTATGATATTACATCATCCTGCCAGTGTGTTTGTGCTACATTTTCTTGGTCGTGTAGTCAGATTTTGTTTTCTTTTTTCTCTTTTTTTTTTTTTTTCTTTTTTTTTGAAATGCCTTTTGAAGTGTACAGAGTATGAGGTTTGGAGTTTGTGGAATTGAATTTAGAAACATTTACAAAAATAAACTATTTTACATGTTAGCCAGTTGTGTACGTGATATCAATGATTCCATGTTTTAAATTGTTAAATATGAAGAGCATTGGTGGTAAAATAGTGTTGTGTACCTATCTTTGACTTTGAAGAAGAAGCCAAGTAACGCTCAAGGCAGTTAGCAGAGTATAACTATGTGCCAATTATTTTCATAAGAACTGACCAGTATATTTAATGGCTTTAATCTTTCATATCTCTCCAACCATCTTGAGACCCTGTGGAGGGTCCTTACCCGTAGGTACAAAGATATATGATCATTATTGAAATGATTTTACTGAATTTAATCTGCTGTGTGTGTGAGGCCTGGATGTTGATCAAGCCTCCCACAAACACTCCTGGGAGTCTCACTGCAGGTTTGACTGACTAAAAATACTGCTGCTGCCTCTAGATACCTCTGATACTGCTATGATAAGACAGAAAATTTATAAACATCTTGCATGCGCTTTGAGCAAGGATTAGAGGATTTCTCTTTAGCTGCTCTTCCTATTTCAGTTGAGGACATGCTTACATGCTGCACAGTAATATGAGTGTTTAATTAAATTACAACCTACTTGACATACAGCATGCCTGATGGTAGATAACATTTTAGTATATAAGTACTGTTCAGTTTTTGGGCGAAGACTGGGTGAGTCAGTCAACACATAGTGTGTACTTAATCGTTAGTACTTGAGGGTGACAGGCTACGTATACAGGGGACCTGCAGCTCATTGGTGCCACAGGTGCAAACCGGGTTTTTGCGAGGTAGCATGCTAAACTTTACGTTGACCAGCTACACCTTGAGGACATGATGCAAAAATACTACACTGCACCCAAAGGTGCAAGAGGAAGATATTTCACCAGTCAAAAGTATCACAGTCTTGGGCTGCGTTTTAAACTACTCATTACTCAGTGAGCCACAGCAGCTCCTGGACTGGATTTTCAAAAAGAATAACTACTTGTGACAATGTCTTAGATACTTTCACCTCCTCCCCATCTGAGGGGAACTGTGGAGTTCCCCAAGGTTCTGTTTTGGCTCCTCTTTTGTTGCTGGACTTTGGTAACATCTTTCCTTACGTGTCATTGTCATATACAACATTAACCCTAACAGAGGTCACATTTTGTCAGAATTGTGTAGCTGCATCATAAAAATGTCCGTCCTCAGCTTCCCCAATATGAATGAATGAGTTATCTCATTTGGGCCCTTCTGTAAATTAGACAGAGTAACATTTAGGTGATTCTGGCTCATCCCACTCTCAGCTACTGTAACAATGTTGAAGGAACTTTTGATTGTAATTTTGATAAAAAATAAAAACATAAATAACTTTGTCAATCATGTTACCACCAACTGAGAACTTTGCCCAAGATATATTCTTTCTGATAATCATTATATTGCAGAAAGTTAAACAAACTGGCAACATGAGCCACATTTTAGTGTCCGAGCAGTGGCTACCACTGGATTTTACAACTGATTTCAAGATACTGTAAACTGTACATTTTTGGAGTCCATTCATAGAAGCTTATCAGGTAGAAGTAAGTATGCACCTATGATGACCCTGTATTTAATGTGATATTCTTAGTTGTGTCTTTTTAGTGCCTGTATTTGTCATTTTATATTTGTCATCATGCTTATCATCAAGAGCTACTACTACTATTATTTTTATTCTTATGAGCATGTTGTTTGTCGATTTGTTTACATTCCTGTCCATCAAACCAGTTAAAATCTGAGTCGTGCTGACATCTGTTGGTGAGGCATCTGTGCACATGTGACACTTGCTGGTGTGTCGAAATTAGGTTCCCCGTCAGTAACGTGTTTTCCCGGCTGTGTGTCCTCCGCTTTTGCTTTTCCTGGTTTCGCCACCGTACAAGGAAATGGTCTGAGGACGGAAATGAAATGCGCTGAAGAAATGACAAGTAAAACATGGCAAATATACAGCCTTACTTCCTAGTAGAACAAATAAACGTGTGGTTATAATCGCCTCTCATTTTAAAGAACCGATCAGCAGATTGTAGGACTGTGTGTGATAAAAACAACAACAACAAAAAAAACATATAAATAAAATAAATAAAAAAATAGCGTTGTTTTTACCAGAGCTCCAAAAACGACGGAATGATGCTGTTAATATTTGTCAGGCGTCAGAGCGAGCCGATAACACGGCAGGGGTAGCTCGTTTCTCGGGGGGGACAAACCGTGTAACACCTGCAAACGGTCAGCGTTGATCTGAAGATGCGTGCAGCCCTGCCTCCCCACGGCCAAGCCTACTTCCTGGTGGATGGGGCAGCGCCTCGGTGTTGTCGTAGTAGTCACTGTGGGCAGCTGAGCAGAAGGTGGAGGCGGTTGTTGATGGTCTGCTGTCGCGATACAGCAGCTAGTTAACGAGCACACTTTTTGTTGTTGCTGTTGTTGTTGTTGTTGTTTTGCTCGTTTGAAGCTAGAAAAATGGGAAGCACGGTGATGGAGTCGAGCAAGGAGAGCTCAAAGAAAATGCCAAAAAAGAGGAGAAGTCTGCGGATTAACATGCCAGTGAGTCGGTGAAGTATCAACTAATTTGGCTTCTTACTGCGACTGTTTAAAAAACAAAAACGGGGTTGTAGTTGAACTGTTCATGCAAGCAGGACTTGAACTTTTAGCCGTCATTAGCCATTTTGGTTGCATCTCCGCCTGCACTTGGCACGCGACGTAGAAGAACGTGCGTGATTGACAGCTGTCTCTGGATCACGACTTCTCAGTTCGTCAGTCTGATAACTGCCACTAAATAGGCGGATTTTATTTTATTTTCAAGTCCATTTTAAGTGGATCTAATGTTCGCTGTAAACAGAAGTCTGTTTGCGCTGTTGGTAATATATTTTAGACTTCCTTGATGATTTTCATCAGTGCGTCCAGCAGTAACCCTTTAATGTGATGTCACTGCTGACAACTCCCTTGCTTTAACATCTGACGTTAATATAGGACTGTAATTAAAGACTGAAAGAAACGTCATTATCGATTAATCTATGGGTTATGTTCTCGATTAAGCGATTGACATTTGGTCTGTCAGAAAATGAGCTGCTCTCATGTGTTGTTTTGTCCAAACAACACAGATATTCAGACGATAATGGCATGAAACAGAGAAAAGAGCAAATCATAAGAAAAATGGTTGCTTATTAATTTGGTTGCTCCATTAATCAACTGATTGATTCGTCAACTAAACTAATATAGCTTATGCTTTTTAAGTATAGTGAGGAAAAACAAGTTGTATCAAGCAAAACAAACACACACAGAGAGGAACCAACCTGCTCCAAACCAGCAAGTGATGATTTATTATGTTGAGTATACCCAGGGCCTTTGTTTATTTAGCTTCATTTCACTAGCTCGTCCTGGTACACAGTTTCCTTTATGCGCCAACCTTAATGTGCAGGATTGTTTTTTCATTGGCTTTGCAGGCCTACATTGTAGAATGAATGACATTACTGTGGCCTTTAAAGCTTTATTGAACCTTCAGTTATTCAATGTCAAAACACGTCCCGGACACTTTGGGGACCGCTCATTTGTTTTGTCGTGTAACATGGGCCAATAGCCACGTTACTGTGTGCTTCCCCATCTTATTCATTACTGAACTGGGAACAATCTGTGTTTGCAGTTTGAGATTTTTGTGAAATAGTCAGTCATTTGTACAACATATGTATATTTCTTGCATTTTTATTGGAAAACAACCTAACAAAAATGTAGTAGAAGGTGTTATTTGAGTTTTCAACTGTGCAGATTGGAAAAACCGCTTCCCAGTAGGAAGTGAGCTTGCGAACACTGCACTGTTTCTGTGGGCAGCACTAGCGCTGGATATTGGAGCTTTCCACCACTAAATGAACTTCCCCAACTTCAGCCCAGAGGAAGCACTAATACAGCTGCATAAAAGATATCGGCGTGCACGCTCACTTATTTCTGTCTGTTTAATTGAACTGACTTTCTGCGCAGCATGCAAGCACCGTCTGTCTGGAGTGGAATGTAAAACCCAACCCTTGATACGGTGAAGGAGTGTGTTATGCATTGTATTTGCTTGTAAGGGATTCAGTGAATGTGAAACATGTTTTTCTTCTTTCTGAGTGACATGCCAAATGCCTAAAAAGGTGGCGTTGACTATTTTCACTTTAGTTCAAAGCGGTGAAAAAGGACATCGATGTCCATTTTGTGTTTACAATGGCTATAGCAGTATGTAGTGGCTAGGAAGGCATTCTTGTTACCTGCTGTGACATGTCATTTTGTTTTTCTGCTGTGTTTCCTGGAGGTTAGCTTTATCCTTGACTCTCAGACCTCCTTTATGTGCAGGACTTTGGCACGTTTACCTCCCCACAAGTGGAGACGAGCGGCTCAGCCAAACGTGGCGCTCAGACGGTACAGAAATTATTTTCATCTGATGATTTTTGTGTCATGATTTTGCCATTTACTTGCCAATTGTTTGTTTTCTCAAGCTTGCTTTTTTCCAGCGCATGATTTGTCTTGTCTCTGTGGCTCTTGTTTGTTTGGCTTTGAACACATTTAGACAAGGATTTGGGAGAGCAAAATATTACACAAGGCCGTCTCTTCTATTCTGCCAATGCTCACTGGCGTACAGTAACATTACGCCCACTGTGTCCAGGCATAGCAGGATCCCATACAGGAAATTGATTTTTCTAAAAGAAAGCAGTCTCTTCTACTGTCTGCTCTGATTGATTTGAGTAGAGAAATCAGTGATCATCACTTCATACTCATCAGAATACATATTTCACTTTGACATCAGTGATATTTGTGCAATGCTAATAAAACAAATCTGCATTCTGTTGTGTTTCGAAAGAGCTGATTTTATATCCAGACAAAACCCTGATAGCTGTTCACTTGCCTTAACAAGCTCTTGCACAATGACGGAGTGAGAGTTGTTGGCAAACAGAAAGGATGGGTGTGTGTGCTCTCGCTCCATCGGATTTGTCACAGGATTGGTTGAAACAAAAATGTGCGTATGGAAAAGGGCCAGCCTTACGCAAATACCACCCTGAAGCCTCGTTGAGGAGACCGGACAAAACAATTCTTCCCTTTTTGATTTGAATTGTTACAAATTCGACCATTTAGCCTCTGCTGTCATTATCGGTGCATTTTCTTTTCCATAGAGCAGCAGTGGATCCTGTGGTGCTTTCATATCATCATGCATCTGTTTTGTTGAGACTGGTCATTATGCAGGCTTATGTCTACGAACAATGTTACCAAAACACTCCTGTAACATTTTACTGTTTTCTGTAAACACAAGCTCCAGGCTGGAGACCCCTGCATATCATAATGCTCCACTGTATCAGAGTCCACAAACAGTTAAAAGATTTGTTGTTGGCACATCCAGAGCAGGCAGCAGTCAGTGGTGGGAGGAGGCTCTCGCTGTCTCCAGCTAGATTGGCTGTCGTCTCTCATGTTTTGTTTTGGTATCTGCAAAGCGAATAGAGAGGGATTTCTCAGTCTGTTTACATGATATTGACCTTGCAAAGGCAGGCTTAAAAACACAGAAAGTCATAATGAAAAATGTTGTCACTGGTGTTTAACCTAGAGAAGTGCTGATTGTCTGATGGTAAACCTGATGGTACTTCGAGGGTGAGGCCTTTAAGCACGATGCACTGTGAACACACTGTGCAGCACGACGTTACATCTTATAGGGAAATGGAGAAAGACAGGATTTGTGCAATGTTTCATAAAATTGTTTCAGTTGCCAAATATCGTGATTGAACTGCAAAGTTGTGAATATTGTTCGGTGCTCAGCTCTAATTACTGTAAGCCTTGTACAAAATGAGATGTTCTGCCTCGAATTTAATTAGTTTGAACACAATGTTCTTTATTATATTATATGATGTTGTTGGTTTTCAGTAACTTTCATCGCCTTTCCTTGTTTAACAACTAGATCCTCAAAGAGCATTTGCTTTTTTGTACTTTGCACGTGATACTCACATTCTTATACTGCTTTTTGATGGCATTAAGCATTGGCTGACTACACAAAGCAGCATTTCATGTGTGAACAAAGAAGAAGTAACCAAACTCCCACAAAAAGTGCAATCAGCGACTGTCATTTCACAATAAATCTCTTCTCTAAATTTGCTCAGCCAGTGTGGCCTTTGGTTTGGATCTTGTTTTGTGCACAGCATAGCCCTGCAACCTCTCACTGTCTCACATAACACTGTGGGTACACACTGAGCATTAAACCACACACTTAAAAACTGCAGCGAAATAAAACTGCCTCCTCATTGTCTCTCAGGGAGAGCGCTGCATCCGCTCAGCGAGCCCCATCAAAGGAGCGAGGAGCCCAGCCAGCGCCCTTCTGCCCCCATGTCCTCGGTCTGCCCCCGTGCAATTGAAGACCAGCTCAGGTTCGCCAAAAACTATCTTCCCATATCCCTCCCATCAGAACTCCCCACCCAAGTCCCCCCATCGCCTAAGCTTCAGTGGTATCTTCCGCTCCTCATCCAACTCCTCACCTACAAGCATCAAACTCTTCTCCAGGACCAGGAGAGGTGAGTGGAAAAGCTAACACTGCACTGACTGCGCATTCACGAAGAGAACGCAGCTTGTTGTTGGTGGAGGAAACTGAGGGCAACTGTTGTAGCTTCAACTAAGGAACTTTGTGAAGTACAGCATATGCTGCTGCCATTTCTTGCAGACTCAGATCTAGATATTTTTTAAAGGAAGTGAGACACAATAGATGAAACTACGTTATCTCAAAGATTATGTGGGTTTCCTGCTCTATGTAAGAGGTAAAGACCACATACAAGAATCTATCTGATCAAGTTTGTGAGTTCAGGTATTTTTGCTTGTGACATAAAAACATGTCGAGCAGCATTTTCTAAGCTATACACATGAAAGTGGGAGGAAGAAGAAGCCTAGATGACCTCCAGCAGGACAACGTGGTCTGGAGCCTCGTCAGACAGATGGGTCATCACTTTATTACAACTAGATGTTCCTTCGTTGTCAGCCATCCTCTTACTGATGTCAGCAACTTTATCTAGGATAAGGAAATGACTGGTTTTATTTATTTTATTTTTTTTAGCTCCAAATACCTTGCATTGAGAAGTGCATTTCAAAGGCAGTTTATCAGATTAAGTTACAGGTTTGGCATCCCACAGGTGGAAGTCCAATCATAGTACATTCTCCATGTCAAAAATAAAAATCAGTAATTACGTAATGGTAAAACTGCACAAAGCAATGGAAATGAGACAGGCTAGTCAGAACAAGGCCTTGTTTTATAAAGAACAGACCTGGGCAGATTTTCAGCTCTCATGTCTCCATGTATTTGGGTGGTTGATTATTACATAACAAAAACCAGCCTGTTTTACACGGAAACAGCCCTGCTGGAAGCAGCATCAAACGGCACAAAGATGAGTCATGTGTTTTTGGCTCGTACATATACCCATTCTTCTGTTTCCTCGCAGAGGGTCACTTTGGCAGTGGCTGGTGGAATACTTGTGCTAGGGCCAGACCCCAAGAGTCAGCATGCTCCGTTTCCTCTGGATGTTGTTATTGATGGTAACCAAACTAAAACCCACCAACTGCTGCAGCCTTCTCGTGCCAGCTGCTCAGGACGTCTAGAGTCTGATGTGGTTTGAGACTTTACATCGTCTTGGTTCATTTTCTGACTAATGATGTGGCTTTAAACGATCGGGTCCCAATGATAATATCAGCAAAATATGCTGACAAATGAAAATCATACAGCGATGGAGTGGGCTCACCATCTTCTCTGTTTTTACTAGTGGGATGTTTTTGTAGGCACCCAACTTTCGCCACAAGGGTGTGCTGAAGGCATAGGCCTGTCTTGATTTACCTCTCAAACCAGTGTTAAAGAAACTGTCAATTTTATAACCCATGTATTTTTATTATCAGGATATTTTACCTTTTTAGTAAACATAGAGGTATCTTTCAGAATTGTATGTGTTCCTGAAGATTGGATTTTGCATCATTTGCATAATATTCATTTTTCTATGTGTTCTCACATGCATTTTTATCCAAATTTGCTACAAATATGATCCGAATGAATTCTCAGTCCTATCCACTTTAAATATGTCTTTTCTCCTCGCCTGGACATTGTCAGTCTCTCGCTGCTGATGGGAACTGCAGCACTTTCATACCCTTATCTGGAAGTGACCAGACTCGCAGGAGCTCCTCATACAACCATGCAGACTACCCCCCCACCCCCCACCCCCTTCTCTCACTCTCTCTGTTGCTACTGTGTGCTGTATGTTGTCAGTAAATAAAGGAAGCGGGCAGTTTTGACTTTCCAAATTCACAAAAACGCAGGCCTTACAAGGGCAGAATGATTTTACTTTGAGTAGGGAAGCTAAGCTAGGGAAGAGCTTAACAAACATAACACCATGAACACGTAGATGTGCACATAAACATGTAAAATCCTCATGGATCTGAAACTTAGCAACCTCCAATACAAAGTGAAGTGAATTCGTTTGAGATGGATAATGAATATTTTGTCACAGTGAGCATCATGGGATATTTCAGGTGGCTGATTTCATCACTGATGTTTCAACCCCTCACTCACATTGACCATTGGCCCACTGAGCGGAGTGGAACACTTGCATAACATGTTAATTGAGATCTGTACTGGACATGCTGTGGCTAATGTGAGCAGCAAATACTGAGTGGGCCATCTGTTAAGGGTAGGGGAGGCTGGTGGTATTGAATGGAGGCTTTCTGATCAGCTGACAGAACATGGGATGTCCCCCTGCTGTCATCTGACAGGGGCTGGCCTCAGCGCTCTTAAAGGTCAGGCCCCCAAAAGTTATAGACAGCTGACTGTACAAATGACAGAGCTGCAGGACTCCCAGCTCAAAACCTCAGTCTTTCAGTCTTTATTTGTAAGTCCACTTTAAATCTGAGCTGCAGACTCAGAGGACTTAGAAATGAAACCTTAATATTGTTAGATCCTGAATGTTATGTTATTGTGTGAAGACAGAGTGAGACAGATGTGCCTGTGCTGACTTTACTCTGCGGGAAAAGGGAGGGCAGTGGAAGCCGGGGGGGGGGGGGTTGGTTGGGGGGGGGGTTGATGTGGTGCAGCCTGAGCCAATCGCTGCTGTATACTTCAGAGACCGGCCTCCTTTTACAGGCTGCTGACATGCATGCTATATTAGAGAGACGCCACCCACAGCTGCACCTGACAATTTACAGCACTGACATCGGCGCAGAGGGGAGAAAAGTCGCTCCGGTCCCAGTTGTTTGCATCACTCGCGAGGGGGACATTTCTTAGCTGAAGCTGTGTGGAATACCGCTTTCATACGCATCAGATGTATGAGCTCACACTGCTTCCTGCTGCTGACTCTGTGCTCTGTGGTCCTGGAGGATTTCTTCTTTTTCTGGCCTGGACATGCAATCTTAGCCTTGCTACAGTTTTCATTTTCTGGTTGTAACTAGTACTGCTGGCTCCTATAAAGTAAAATTCAGTTTCAGGGAATAGCAGAAATAAGTTTTTCTCCTGCCGAAGTAGAATTTGTATTCTTCATTGCTTGATTTGAAGGACCGTCTCTCTCCTAAAGATGGACTAAACAGCTTCAAAGACAAACCGTTCTTTAGATCTGTCGACTGGCATCAGTTGGATATACTTTTCAACTTCATTTCTGTACAACTGTCTTCATCTAGCAAATGGAGTAACTCTCATGTGGGACAGTTTTAAGACATCTCTACACCCCTATCGTGATGCTGATGGTCATGGTCAAATTTAGTTTTGAACCTACAACCCACTGTGTTCCATGAAGAGGTTTGGCAGCCTGCGGAGGAGCAAGAAACGGAAGGAGCAGGATGGGCTAGGAGGGAGGCATCAGTCCGAGGCATCGTGTCTGTCTGGTAATGTGCTGTACTCTTCACCACCTACTCCTTTACCTATTTTCCTGCAGTGTCCAGTAGTCCAGCAATCTATTACGTTCGTCTAGTGAATGCAGTTAAATGCCAGTACAAAGTTTTAAGGACATTATATTTTAAATGTTTCAGAGTAATTTATTCTAAACTCCAGTAATTGTCACATGTGAGTTATTTTCTTTATAGCAAAAAGCTGCCAGCAGAGCATCTATTTTTGTTTAGTATAATTCTGTTCTTAACCTATACATATGTACTGCTGAATTCTGCTCATTGTGGCCTGAGGTGCCCCCTTATAGTTTAGGTACTGGTTACATGGCTGGTGTCTGTTTTCACAAATGCATGCAGTGCATCTGCACAAAGTGACAGGACACAGGCCAGAGTGGCAAAGCTCTCTGTGAGGGGCTGACCTGGGGCCAGAGGTTAGTCAGCACTTTGCCCAAATTCATATAGATGCATCTGAATTATTGCACATAATGCTTTATGCATTGTACTTTATGGATATGCCTCCAGTACTTTGAATGTTGAAGTGTTATTTGTGACTGTAGTCTTCGTAATGCAGCATCTCAATCAAAAGGAAAAACATAAGTGAAAATTATTCTTGTTTTGTTGTTATCCTGTCTTTATGTTAAAGTAATTTAGAGTGACTCTATCTGACACGGTTGTCAGTTCAATGTCATTATTTCTGTCCCATATCCTCAGGGAGTCATTTCAGAATAGCTGCTCCATTTTGAAATCTTTATTTAAATTGACAGGAAGCATTTTCAGCTGAAGTGGGGATAGTCAGGGCATGCTAAGTTGGATTTTTCTGTCTTTTCCTTATGTGTGGGAACAGCTTCTCTGTGCATAATATTCCATCAGGTTTTCAGAACAGGAAGTAGGCCATGAACAGTGACAGAAAAGATGGATGCCAAACGAGTAGCACAGATCACCATTCAATTTTAACGCAGTTATAGTAAAGACTTAGCGCATAATCCCTCATGAGCGAAGCACTGGGGTGCAGTGTGTGGTGTTCGAGTGGCACTTTATCACAGATTTTGCAGGGCTTGATTTAGAGCCAGTCTGACCTCGGTGGAGTAGATGAGAGGAACAGAGACTTGTCATGATGATGTACGTCCCTATGTGGCTGTATAAGATGTAGAGCTCATCGTAAAGGCAGTGTACGAGGTGGTGACACCTCAGCCTAAACCACACGTCCTTTGATCCAGAGCCTCTCTACACTATGGAAGTGCGTCTCTCTCTCTCTCACTCTCTCACTGCACCCTTTTAAGAAGCTGCTTGAGAAATTCTTTGCAATGTCAGTGTGAATAGTGACTGCTCATTTGAATGTTTTGCCGTGATGCAGTTTGTGAACGTGCCACAACTGAAGTGTTGAACAGTCAGTCCTTTGTTACAGAGCTCCTATATTCAAGTGTGCCTAGCAAATTCGTTATTGCCAACCGGAGTCACTGACTGTCATATGACCAGTGCACCTACACAAACATAACCGCTTAGAGTTATGATTCTTTGTGTTACACGACTGGCCAGAGACAACTGCCGCAGCGCATCCATTAGGCCTGTAGCAGCTTCACTTCTGCTCTGACGTCAACCAGTGAGGCTCATGTTGCTCCCAGTGTCACTGTAGCCCCACCGGACTCAAAACACCCCTGTCGACTCCCCAGGGGGCATCCTGTCTGAGAGGATCTGCTTTTCTGGGTGTTGCATTAACACAACTTGCAGTGAATTGTTGTAGGACAACCCAGTGTGATTATTTCCCTTGGAGTAGCCTCTACGCCTCTTTCATCACTGCCCATATCTCAAATTTTTTTATTCAAGGATTCAAATAGCGTGTCAGCTGATGTTTATTTCCATTATTGAACAGTTTGCCAGTAATTTTTTCATTGTTTAGCCTATTCCCAAACCCAAAGATATTCAGTTTTAATTTGATACAAACCAGAGGAAATTAGGAAATCCTTTCGTTTGAGAAAACTGTACCAGAGAATGTTTGGCATTATCTACTGATTTTTGCATGAAGAATGACTGAAATTCATGTAAAATGTAAATTAAAAAGTCAGAAAAATAGTGAAAAATGCCCATCAGAGTTTCCTAAATCCCAAAGTGACATCTTTAAATTGTTTGTTTTGTCTGAACCAGCAGTCCTTCACTTTACTTTTACATGAACCAAAAAAGCAGTAAATCTTCACAGTTGAGAATGTGGAACCAGAGAATATTTGCCATTTTACTTTGTGAATTATTTAAAAATAAATTAAATCAAAAGTAAGCAAAACTTTATTTATACAGCACATTTCATTCCCAGCGAAAGCTGCACAGACCATGAGCAGCCAAAAATATGAATATTAAAATATAAGTCAAAAGTTACCAGAATTAAAACAAACACATAAATATACATGAGTTAAAAACTACTGAGGAAATAGAATATTTAAGACCAGCACCTTACCAGTAAAAATGATAAGACATCTGAATTAAAACTGTTAAAAAAGTGAGAATGAGATAAGATTTAATAAAAATGGTAATTAAGACCAACAGTCAATGATAAGACAAGTGAGTTAAAATCAAAAACAGAAGTAAAAATTAAATAAAGACGAGCAAATCAGACGACTGAAAATCCAGTTTCACCTGTGCTGTTCATGTGGCTCTGGAAAGTGAGATCAGCATCCGGGAAGACATCGAGGTTGTTGAGTTGCAGATTAATTTTTGTCTGAGTCAACTAATTGATTAATTTGACTAATTGTTTAATCTCTAGTCCAAATAGTTGCATAATGAAGTGATTGGGAAATAGAGATTTACTCTGTAGAGTATCAGACGAAGGACAGTTTAACCAAACAATTCAAGGCTGCTTTCATCTCCCCACACAGAGCTGTGTCCATTGCACTATTACATCAGTATGTGGTATGTTAGGTAGCTTCACTCCAAAATATTATTCAGATTGCTGCGTTTTTTTGTCTGTGTGTGTGAAGTTGGAAGAACTGGACTATGAACATCAACAGCTTTTCCTGTTTCCTGGGTGGCGTCTAGCTGGCCCCTATTAACCAGGCTGCAGAGAGGGCTTCCAGCCCCGCTGTTATCTCCTCCTGTGGAATGTGCCACAACAGCGTGGCTAAAATAAGAAGGCTGCACAGCGGAAGCAGGGCACGCCAAAGAGGGCTTGTGCATGCCAGCTAAATGGCAAGAGATAGTGTGGAGTGCATTCGGACAGACCTGTTCACTGAACACACTGGGCCTGCATTTATGAAAAATGTCTCCAAACTAGATTCTTTAGTTCCCCATTTCAAGATGTTTTGATAGCAGAAAATGTTTATCACAGGAAGTTCGTTAATGTTCCATACTGATCAGGATATGGATACTTCTGTCCTGCTTTATTTAGGAGTATGGACAACTTGTTTTCTTTGAATGACGACACTAGATAGTTTCTTTCTCAGTCAGATGATCAAATTACTTAATGATCACAGGTTGTTTCATATGACTCAGTCAAGTGGGACGATTTGCTGAAACTGAATCTTGTATTTTCAATCCAGCGGGTGAGTCCTCATGTGACATTTACATACTCTTGGCTTTGCTGTCACACCAGTTTTGGATATGTGGACATGATAAAAGTCAACTGGACGTCTCATGGTGCAGTCCTTGTGATGTGCAGCATTTGGTCCACATCACCCATGGCGCTCTTTGTCTGGCCTCAGAAATATGTCAGCGGGGTGGAGCGAGGCAGCACGAGTGTCGCATGTCACCCTGCCGAAGACTGTGGTGCCTGATGCGAGAGAGCATGTGAGAGGCTGTCATGTGACTGACACCTTTTAACCGGACACTGCTGCAGGAAGAGCTGCGTCACAGACAGCTGACTGTTACGCTGGACTTAAGTTTAATGTGGCTGCTTAAGTTGTGATCGGCCTAGTTATTGTGAAGCGGCGCCAGGAACAGGGAAGAGACAATTTTCATGATTTATTGTGTTTCTTTTTCCAGTATTGATCCAGTATTGATTGGTTTTAGAACATTCATTTAGATGAGCTGAGTGCTATTAAGGGATTTTTGATTAACACCGTGTCATGCAGATCAACAGCTGTCAGTTTACTGCGATATTATTGAGGAATATGCCACAGGAATAATTATAGTGTAGAGTTAGCGGTCTCATATAATCAATGGATTAATACATTTTTTTAAAACAATTCAAAATGAGATAACTGCATGTACATTAAACTATGCATTAAATGTGTAAAATAAAATAACCATCATTAAATATACAGTTATATTTGTTCTTCATTATGCTGTCTAAGGATACTCCCTTTTGCCTTTACAATTTCTTTATCATCCTCATGTTTATGTAAAGACATGCAGCCAGTTTGTCACTGTAAACACTGAACTTGTCACAGGCCGCTCTCACTGCTCAGCTCTGTGATCTCCTCACAGGATTCAAGCCACCTCCCCCTGAACTAAGGAGTGTCCCGACTTTAAAGTGTGGACGAAAACAAACTTTTAAACAAGAAACCGAGAGACAAAGCAAGGGTACAATAGCGAGGCACACCAGTGGACACCCACACAGGTGTTTTCACTTCTGGCTAATTGGAGTTGAAGGTGGGGGGGGGGGCTGCTAAACTAAGTGAAAACACCTGTGTGGGTTGACGAATGAGCATGTAGGGCCTTTTAAAGCGTAAAAGCCTTTTTGGAACGAGCTTGTGATTCATATGACATCTTGTGGATTTATTGATCATTTAAAGACAGAGTGAAATAGATTTATACTTCATGAATAGTTCATGAACACATCACTTAACCTTCATGAAGATTTTTTTAATGCATAATTGAAGTACTGGCAAATATTTATAAAAAAAAATACATGTATAATTATTATGATCCAGCCTCCATATTTTGTCACTACAGAATCGGCATGATCTGCGAGGGAGCTACTACCTTTAAAGGAAAAACAGTTTAACATGAGAGGTTCTTTGCACTTTTCATCTGCAACAAAGTTACAGTTTTGTCTCAATTTGATGGTGATTTTTGAGGCAGTTAGAGCTGGTCCTTTTACATTGTTAAGTTGCTTTGTGTTTTTATGTTTATTGAAGAGGCCAATTAAAGCTAATGCATGCTGCTGATTGGTATTTAAGTTAGTATAACTTAGTTTTGTGGCTGTCTTTGTGATGGTGGTGCATCCCCGACTGTCAGCGGCTGGGCAAAGGCTTTATCTCTGTGTATCTTTGTTGTTCCTCAGTAGCTAGTCCTCTCAGTCCCTGATGGATCAGATATGCATTCCTTCTCTGTTATAGCATGTGACAGCGTTGATGGTGTCTGCAGCAGTCACGATTGCAACACCTCCTCCTTTGCCAGCTACAGTAAGCCTGTCACCGATGTCAGTTTGCACTGTGTCACTCAGAATGCGGTAAAGATTGACATCGAGAGAAACAAAAGATAAGCTGTTGAGATAAGTCTGTTGTGGATCTTTTTATCTCTTTGCAGCCTCGGGACTCTCCACACCACCCACGACCCCAACCCAGTCATCCAGCCAACCCCTGTTCACCCAGGAGGCCCCTCCGAGCAGGCCCAGCCCCGAACGCCTGGAGGCAAGCTCCCGATCCCGCTCACTCTCCACGCCTCCAGACACAGGACAGCGCCTCAGCTTTCCCTCTGCAAAACCCCCAATCCCTTCCTCGAACCCCGTGCCATCTTACTCTACCTCACAACAAGTGAGTCGCACTGCAAAGATGTTGCTCATTTTAAGGAGCCATTTAAAGCTGAATGTCATCTATTTTAAAAATACGTGTCGCTTGCCTTGGGACAGTTCAGTCACTACTTGTGAACTCTGACCGTTAAATGAAATTTTGTGCATCCATTTGGCATCTAATGGCTCCACAGAGTCAGTGCACCCTTTGTTGTTTATGAAGCAGAGAGATTTTTACATCGCAGGTACAAAACCAATGTAAAGGTCACCTCTCCTGTTTCTAGCTTTAGGGGAGAGTGGTGCGAGTTCACATGTAATGACTGAACTGCCCCGGTGCTCAGGAATGGCACATGTGTGTGAATTCCTAAGATAGGTGAAATATTTATTGCTTTGTCTCAAGTATATGTGACTAAATTTGCATGTAAAATGCTTTATCTTGCACTAACTCAATATTAGTAATGCCAGTTCATATTTTTTGAACATACTTGTCACAAGATGCTGAAACTAGTAACTATATTTCCTTTGTGGCTACACAACAGTGGCGTTCTGTCCATGAGTCATGTGCTGCTTCACTCAGCGTCATAAGGGTTTACTTGGACAGCGGTGAACACAAAGCAGAGATGATGCAAATCTCTTCAGTTCAAGCTCTGATACTTGAGCGTGCTGTGTGTGTTTGCGCTGCTTGCTCTGAGCAACAGCGGCAGAACAGAGGGTGTAAATATTATCTCGGCATCAAGGCAATATCTCAAACAGCGTTGGCTGTTGGGCTAAACGGGTGCACAGCTGACTGCTACTGCAATAACAGCTGAGAGGGAATTCAGGGTTGTGTCACGGGTGTTTTCATTGTGGTATTTAATTTAGGATTCTCCAGCCCGAGTCAGGGTGTGGTTTCAGATTGCCTACAGTTACTGAAGAATTACTTCTTGTGCCTGTTTAATGAATAATTATCTGAAGGTCTGTCTCGATGTGTCTGCTGTGAGTTATTGTGGATTCTAGCCAGAGAGGGTAAATCAATATTTCATCACCAACGCTGTATACTCTTGATATTAACACCCAAGGACTCATGACTGTGACTGAAGAGCGATGAGTCAGTGCCTTTCAGCCCCTCTGTGCCTCCCTCCATCACACATAAGGGAAGCTCACCAAATAATCTTATGATGTTGTTGTTAACTTTTTTGCCAAATGCATTTTCGAAAGCAATCAATGTAATGGATTTGTGTATGTCTCCGTCCCTGGAGTTTACTGTAATATGCCATGCAGACTGCGTGCTCGCTTTGTGATGCAGCAGGACAAGATTTATGAAAGTGCAGGAGTAGTTTTTGGCGAGAGAAGCGCTGTGTCACCATTGCAGGGCGACACTGGGGACTGTTTAGCATCCCAGAGCAGGTATGCAGGCTTTCTCATACTGCAGCTGTGGCTCGTTGTGCACATACTTGCAAATTAGGGACCAAGAGAAATCATGTATCGACAGATCTCTCAGCATGACACAGCATATTTCACGCTGGGACCTGGCCCGTGTTGTGTGCGAGATGCAAACAGCACAATTTGCATGCTATTTGCACCATGTTGCTGCCACTGTCAATGCTCCAAAGAGTCATTTTTGTCGAGATCAGCCTTGTGGCTTGTTTTGTCAGAAGAAATTAACTCTGAGGATGTGACAAGGCATCCCCAGCTTCTTGCTGCTAAGCAACGTAAGGGATTTCCTAATATGGTGAAGCAACCAGGTTGCTCCGCATGGAGGGGTGTGTCCACAGCGCGTGGAGCTTCCTGGTTTTTCTCCACTCTTCATGTGAGAGACTTGTCCCGTGGTGAGTGTTGTTTGGCACATTGTGACTGTAACAATGAATTCGGCCGATTTTTTTGTGGGGGGGGATTAGGTCTCGCGCGCCTGT
This sequence comes from Chaetodon trifasciatus, assembly GCA_037975065.1. Lineage (NCBI taxonomy): Eukaryota > Metazoa > Chordata > Actinopteri > Chaetodontiformes > Chaetodontidae > Chaetodon > Chaetodon trifasciatus. The sequence continues at coordinate 7,423,836 of JBBMOE010000012.1, forward strand.
GTAGTGGCTGTTTAGGCAGCGTGTCGGCATTGGTCCCCCCACTGCAGCAAATGGATCAGGACTGTTCCACTCCGAGTTTTAAGGGGTGTGTGTAGTCTAATAATACTGAGCCACTGAAGTTTCAGCCCCACGGCACAAGGTTTTTGTCACACTACCTGTGTATATTTAGCGGAGCTGGAGGAGCTTTGTTTAATCGGTAAAACGCCGGTGGCGCACGACGTTTTTTTTCCCCCAGTGTTTTGGTGTTTTGCGCACCGCACCGTGCTCGCAGTCCGCTGGGGCCGCTGGGGAGAAGTCGCTTCACCCTGCTGCTCACTCATAATTTAGAGCAAAGTTTTGTCGTGGTCTGCCGTGTGTTGTTGGGAGGATTTGCTGCGCACCTTCACCGCAAACTTCTGCATTTTCCCTCCCACAGGTCTACGGTTTATTCGAAGGCATGCTGGAGAAACTTGAACTAGATGATGATGGTAAGTGTTTACTACCTTCAGCGCAATTAGTAATGCGATATAAAGGTGACTCCATAACATCAGGGTATCACAGGTCTGACTGTTGTTTCTAGGCAGAGGGATAGTCGGAGTGTCTTCAAATACAGGAGATAAATGTGTTTTTAAAGATGTGTTCGCAGTGCGCCGTGTGCAGCGTCTGCTCAGTCCTCTCCACACAGATCCGTCACATCTGAACATTGCCAGAAATTGGAGGGATTCCCTTTAGGTGGCTGACGTGACCGGTTTGTCACCATCATAGATCCGTTTATCTAAATGTCTCAGTCGGATTTTTTTTCAAGAGAATTCAAGGCTTGATGAAAGGACGGCAGATATCTGTGAAATGCTGGAGAGGCTGCTTGCATTTAAAGGTGCAATTTGTAATATGTGTGTAATAGTTTTTGTTTTAAACATCAAAAATTAGCTTTACATATCCACAGTGTGTAGAGAAAGAACAGTTTTGATGTGTTGTCAGAGACCTCTATTACAGAGATAACTACTGAAGTTGACATGCTAACCAGCTAGCCCTCGGCCTTATCATCAGATCTGATACATAAAGTCTGATTGTCATAGTTTCAGCAGGGAGATGTTTGCTATCAGCAAAGTTCCTACATTTCACAAGCTCTCGCATTTAGTCTATTAAATAAACACAATAAACCCAAACCCACCAAATGTCTTAGCTTTTATTCAAACTCAGTAGAAACAAAACAAAACCCACCAAAACTGTCTTGGTTTGACTTTCCACTGTTCCAACAATCGGCGACCATGGTTTGGTCCCGACCTCCTCGCTCCTCTCCCACTTCACACCTCTCCTGTTCCCGCCTGCCATGGCTTGGTGGAGTCCTGGTCAGAGCTGCTGTCAATCACTTTCGTACTCTTTTCCCTGTTGTCAAACTGCCGTCCGTCAGTCTGACAGGCTGTGTTCGTCCTGATGCGGCCGTGTTCACTGGGAGCCTCCTGAACTCGGGCTTTGAGGCAGCCTCAGTCCACTAGCTGCAGGGCTAACTGAGCTAACTAGCTAACAGCTGCTGGTTGCTACAGGCAAAGATAGCTGCAGCAAAGAGTATAATGAACATACATATTGCACCTTTAAAAGAGATCCTCAGCACACCTCCTGTCTACATTTTCTTATGGTAATTAAAGCGTCATTCGGTGTGGAAAATATTGCCTAAAAGTCATAACAAATGCTCATCAGAAGTACCCAGACCCCTGAGGTCTTTGAGAATTTAAATCTTACAATTTGCTTAATGATAAACAAATAACACTGAATTTAATTTTGTCATTAAACTAACAGGTTAGTCTGCTCAGTGTTTCATCACCATGCGTGGGAAAAAAATGACTGTAATCATCATGTTCCTACGGTACTTCTTTGTCTGTGTTTTTCCACTGTTTCTGTGCTTGTGGGTGCTTAAAGCAGAGCTTAATTATCAGTAAGATGGAGCAGTAAAGTGGCAGTAAGTGGTCCAGACCCATAATGGTTGTTTAGGCTCTGAGAGTGTGTTTTGTTTCCAGGCTCTCATTATATATTCCCTGTGAGATTTCTCCTTCCTCTAAAAGTACTTTCCTGCTTTTTACTTCTTACAGCTGCTGAACCTGAGAGTGATATTTACATGCGCTTTATGAAATCCCACAAGTGCTACGACATCGTCCCCACAAGTTCCAAGCTGGTTGTGTTCGACACGGCGCTCCAAGTTAGTACTGTGCCTGCAGATGAATCTTTATATGGTATCGAGGTTGCTTGTCTTGAGAAGAAGTTAATGTTCAATAGCCTTGCGGTCAGTGGGATTGTCATCGAGCTGTTAAACAGTAATCCTGCAGAGGCCGGACTTTCTTTGATGTGTAGATCTTCAACCACTAAATCCACAGAAGCTATGAGTTAAGATTCCTTATCTAAAAGACACAGAAATACTAAAACCAGCGCAAAGCCATCCACAGTTCAGAGTGTGCTTCACAAAATGCATCACAAGTGGCTCCTCTACTCTAACTAACCAAGGATAACATCCGATTACACATTAACTTGGTGATTTTTCTTTTTTCACTCTATCGTTCAGCCTATGAAATGTCAAGAAAATACAAATATTGAAGTTCAGAGAGCCCACAATGACCTCTTGAAAGGCCTTGTTTTATCAAACCAACAGTCCAAAACCAAAAGACATTCAATTTAAAATAATATAAAACACACAAAGCAGCAAATCTTCAGGCCAGAGAATCTTTGCCATCTTTGTTTAATTGAACAGCCGATTGGATTCATCATCAGAATTGTTGCTGATTAGTTTTCCATCCATCAGCTAATAGAATAAGTAATTCAGCTCCAGAGAAGTCAAGTATTGTGTATAATGTTGTTATATAATCTGATTTGGATTTTTCATTTCAACTGTTGCTTGACAGGTTAAGAAAGCGTTTTTTGCGTTGGTCGCCAACGGTGTGCGAGCTGCTCCACTATGGGACACAGAGAAGCAAAGCTTTGTGGGTAAGAACCCCAAAACCTGACTCAAAACTGACTTTGTGGCCTTGATTCTCTTATCACAGCCTAATGTAATTGCTTTAATATGTATAGGAAGTGTAGTTTTCATAAGTAGTTTCTGTATTTTAAAGACATTTTCTAGGTTGGTTTCTGATATTTGTTGCTGTCCAAGTGAAGTTAGTTTTACATTGAGTTTGATGTATAAATATGTTATTAAATTACAAATCCTTGCAAGTATTTGGTCCAAATGAGGTTTAAAAAAGGCTTCCACACACTTTGCACATTTCAGATTTAATTGCCAAGCTTTCAGCCAAATAACATTTCCAAAGAAGAGACAGAGCTTTGCCATTAAATGTAACACATGCAAGAGAAAAGCTGTTTAGAGGGCTGTGTTCGTCTTACTTGCTCTGTAGATTTGACTCCAGTATCTCAGTGAGACTTATTTTTAGTTAATTTCTCTGAACAGAGTTAGAAAATGCGCCTGCTATGCTATTGCACCATTGCCAAATGAACACAGAGGAAACTGTGTATTAATGTTGATGGTCATGGCTCGTGGAGCACGATGCTATATTGAGCAGAAGTCATTAGTGCTGTCATAAACCATTAAGCACAGCAATGGCTCCTCTGTATTGACCGGTGTTCAGAGAGAGTTTGAGAACAACTAAAAAAGATCTTGTGTGCTCTTTAAAAAAAAAAAAAAAAAAAAAAATCTATTAGTAAGATTGTGTCAAAAGCCAAACCAGCGGTGAGTTGGCTTTGTTGTTGAGTTTATTGCAAATTAGCCTGTGATGAATAATGAATGTCAAGTCATGGCATGAGGATAAAGGGTGAGGGGGGTGTCAGTGATGTGTTGTTTGGGCCACGCCCTTGTAAGCGCCGTCTCTTCGACCTAATTGCACAATGCCTGCAGTCACGGCGCTTTATGTTGTGCAGATTCTCATGTGTTTTAATGCCATTTCCATTGCAGGAATGCTGACAATCACAGATTTCATCATCATACTACACAGATACTATAAGTCACCGATGGTAGGTCCACTTGCCAATTAATGATTGCATGAGATTTACTCCTTTCACTGAGAATTTCTCAGTTTTTCTCTTTAATGTCTGTTTCTTGTTGTACTTCAGGTGCAAATTTATGAATTAGAGGAACATAAGCTTGAGACATGGAGAGGTTAGTATCGTGATCATGCTGTCGTGTTTGTGTAGCACGCATGATAGACTGTTTTATAAACAGGATAAAAAACACTTTGTATGTTTTATTGCTCTCCACACAGAAGTTTACCTGCAAGCTACATTCAAACCTCTGGTCAACATATCGCCTGATGCAAGGTACGTTACCTGACAATAAATAATGGATCTATCTGTTTTTACACACTTCATCTGTGTCTGTGTGTGTGTGTGTGTGTGTGTGAGAGCAGGGTTTGTTGTGCTTCTTGTAAGCAATCATTGTGTTTGTTGTGTTGCAGCCTGTTTGATGCCGTGTACACCCTCATCAAAAACAAAATTCACCGCCTGCCTGTCATCGACCCTGTCACGGGGAATGCACTTTATATTCTCACACACAAGAGGATCCTCAAGTTCCTCCAGCTTTTTGTGAGTCCAACACGATCACCGTCAGTCTGTCTGTGAATGGGTGTTGAGCTTGAAGACCATTTTAATCTACATGATGGATGATGATAATCAAGCTGGGAGCCTGTTTACTTTCACTTGTCTGCTGCCCCCTAGTGGTCAACACAGGAATTAATTAAAACGTGACATTAATGAATTGAGTGGGGAGTCTGTCTCATTGTGTGTGTATTTGTGTTTGCCAGATGTGTGAAATGCCAAAGCCAGCTTTCATGAAGCAGACTCTCGGGGAGCTGGGCATTGGTACGTACCACGACATTGCTTTCATCCACCCGGACACACCCATCATCAAAGCACTCAACATCTTTGTGGAGAGACGAGTGTCTGCCCTGCCTGTGGTGGATGAGTCTGGTAAGATCTCCAACTGAAGATGTATAATAATGAGAAATTAACCTACTTTCTGACTGGAGATCTTTCTGTTCTCTCACAGGCAAAGTGGTGGATATTTACTCCAAGTTTGACGTGATTGTAAGTAGAAATTTCTACGATTTCTGTTTTTGAATAGACAAAATACCAAATATTAGAGAATGAACTGCTCTGTGATTTGCTGTGTCACTTTATACGTTTTCGCGTTTGTGTGCAGAACTTGGCCGCTGAGAAGACGTACAACAACCTGGACAACACCGTGACGCAGGCTCTGAAACATCGCTCTCAGTACTTCGAAGGAGTCATGAAGTGCCACAAAATGGAAACAATGGAGACCATTGTGGACAGAATAGTCAAAGCTGAAGTGAGATTTTTACAACACAAAGATGTGTACATGTATTTATTGACCCAGTAATGACTTCAGGTTCATCTGCTATTCTATGTTTTTCTGCCAGGTGCATCGGTTGGTCGTGGTGGACGAGCGCTCCAGCATTGAGGGCATCGTCTCCCTGTCGGACATCCTCCAGGCTCTGGTGCTCAGCCCTGCAGGTATAGAAGCTCAGCATTGCTAGCCTCAACTCACCCTCTGTCCCGGACTCTGAGCTCTCTCCCCAACCTGCCCTCTAACCCTGTCCCGGGTAGGAAACACACCTACTTCACTCCTGGATGGCTGTCGCCTGTAGCTGGCTGTAAGGTGGCATGATGCCTGTTTGTCCTGCTGTGTGCAGCAGTGTTGTGTCAGGATGTAGAGGGTGTTGTCCTCTGGAGACACATCCCAAGTCTGCTCTCACTTTGCATTGAAATATATATTGATATTGATATGCACCTGTTGGGTAGTTGCAAATTGGTAAATTCTGTCTGTATTTGATACGTTCATAGTTGCAAAATTGAGGGGATTCAAGCTGGCCAGCACGTCTGTTGCCCAGCGGTGAAAATGTGGTGCATTTACCTACACGTGTTAATTTGTTGAACATATTTGGGTTTGCACCACATCCCCTAATTGAGAGAAAAGCATGAAATGTGGTGCGATTTGTTGGGAATGAGACTGAAATTCAGAAACCCTCCAACAGCTTTGAAGTTTAGTGGATGTAAGGCGATGGATGCTGACACGTGTCAGGCAGCAGTGATGCTTCGAGAGCCGAGCTCAACAACACGAGCTGAGGTCAAACTGATCTGAGAACAAACAGTGTGTCAAAATGAAGTAAATGTGTTGAATGAAGACGGGCTTCAGGCCTGTGCGGATTCTCAAATCAAACTATTCCTTCATGAATTTCTGACTTACATAAATATCAGTGTAAACTACAGCGAGCATGAAAAGGTCTCATCTGACTGTGTTTGGTTTGTTTTCACTTTGAACCCTAAAGCTGTCAGTGCGGTGGGATGAGGCGTTACTCAAACTCTGTCCATTACACAACACGAAGCCGTTGTTACTATATTTAAAGCCTGTGGTTCACAGTTAGAATAGGGCTTTGTGAAATAAACAAACGAAATGCAAAACGTCAACAAAGTTACAGATCTCCTCCACACAGGCATGAAGGCATACATGAAGTTCTCTGTGGACAGTGACGCTCAAACAATCAACCGTAGGAACAAGAAGAAAAACACATTTCTGGCTGAAATAAGTGGCTTGAATCACAGATTTTAGTTTAGTAAACTAAGACATAACCTGCCCTATCCAGAGGCTCTACGTATTATAAATTCTGCTCACTTATGTTTGGCTTTTAGTAGATGTAGCTGCATTTTGCCAGTAGCAAGCTTTACTTTGATGTGAACATGTTTTGTATTGATACGCTTGAAAACAAGTAACAGATGTCTGCATAATTTTAGTGATTTCAGTGTTGGAGGTTTGCTGTGTGTTCAGGCTGCAGATCAGCAGCGTGCTGTGATGCGATGCACACGCCTTTAGGTTCAGGCTCACTGTTTTTCAACCCAGAGTTAATTGAAATGTTTATGTCATCATTTATATTTGCGCATAACGCAGCCTCGGTTTTGTGAAACTGACCCGTCTGCTGCAGCTTCTCACTGGGTTTGAACAGAGTCCGATGGGGCAGTGATGCAGGGCTTCAAAAAGAATGATTGATCGTGTTTTTGAAAACAGGAAGCTCAGTTTAGACAGACATGTTGACATGTATGGATAAAAAGCAGCAGAATTATGCCTACTCCTGCTTTTATTGACTTTATTTATGCTGCATCCTCACAGAAGTGTGGAAATAAAGTCATTAAAACTTGCTGGAAACATCGATATGTGAACATGTTTTCAGAAACATCTGAAAATATGTCTAACTAGAGATTTATCGTGGTGTTGTTTTTACTTGTGAGATCCTGCAGCAGGTTGTGTTGTGCATAATTATTAATGATGAAAATGGATGAAAACATTTAAACAAGATTTGGGTTAAACAACACTAATCCTGCCTGTGCTACAGTGGGCTTATTTATGCATCGCCTCCCTGTCGCGGCCTAACTTGTGTTCTTTCTTCTCCTCCGCAGACGCCTGTAAGGAGGAGAACCTGGCTGAGTGAGGAGGAGGAGGAAGAGGTGGTGGAAGTAAATAAGTTTGAAGGTTGAGGTAGGGAGCGTGAGGCTGACCGTCAGTCTGAAGGTCCCAGAGACACCTGCAACTGGTGCACTATAGAGGCTTAGAAACCAAAGAGCTAGACAGCTGAATGAAGTGGAGTTCCTGCACTGAGGATTGATTTTCTGAATTTCTTTTCTTTTTGTTTGTTTGTTTGTTTGAACACTGATCAGAAAAACACACACAGTGTATTGTATTTATACACACTGACACACACACACACACACACACGCATACGCATACATACATACATACACAGAGATGCATTAAGGTCACCAGCTGGGAAAAGGTGGGAGAGTCGATGAGTGATTTAGGGCTTCAGTGTTTTGGGTTGTGTAGTTATCATCATGCTGCTGTCATCTGTCGATTTTAGTCGCATACTGAATGTCGTTACATCGAGGGAAACTTGCATTCTCCTCAGTATCTGTTGTAGAAAGGTGAACATTCACAGATGCAACTTTTTATTTTCTAGCAAATCTACACTTCACCAACAATGTGGCCATTCTGTGACATTATGAAAGCTGTTTGCTAGTGCCAACATGGAGGCATTGATGCCCAGTCTTTATTTGTGCCTTTTGTTTGCCCCGCCCTGCTCAGTTAAAACTGACAGGACTTGTGTCCTTTGACTTTTTATTGTCAAATGAGTGCAATTATTATTATTATTATTATTTTTTTTTGCATATGAATGTGCAAATTCTACCTTCTACTTCTAATTCAAGAAACGGCTTCCTTTTATCTGGTTGCATTTTCTTTCATTTTTAACCAAATGTTGAGAATTTCTGTTCAATATATCACATTTGAATAATAAAATGGAGTAAAATCGGAATCATTTTAGCACAAAAACATGCAGCGGTCAGAGTCAAATGCAGCTGTACATGAGGAGAAATCTGTCGGGCCAAGAACTGCGAGCGAGTGCTTCAGTCATGATTTAGAGTCATTGAGACTATTGCGAGGATTATTTTTTTGTAATAATATTACAAGACCGAAACATGTCTTTTTAGATGTTTAATAAGCTTTTTTATTTTTAGTTGTTTTCACCCTTCAGATACTCACAAACACACAAATCAACTCGGTGATCTCAGCTGTAGCTCGACAGGACTCATCTCCATCTTTGACTGTAAATAGGTTCGTTTTTCGGGAAACGTGTCACATAAAGCTTTATTTTTATGAATGTGTCAACATGTTTAAAGAGACTGCGGTTTTAATGTTATTTTTGTAAATATATTGCAATATGTCCGGTTCAAAGAGACTTTGTATCAGATCAACATGTACTGTAAATGTGCAAGCATGAGAAACTACACTTCAGCAGTATGAATGTTCTTTGTTTTACTTTTTCTATTTTTCTGGCTGCAGAAAAATAAATGGACACTGAATGTACTTTAATGCTGTGTTTATAACTTTTTAACTGTTGGCATTAAATATACAAGAGATCGGCCTCAAAGATATGTGGATACACACTCACTGACCATGGTATTGGGGCAGCTGTTCAACCGCTCATGAATGCAAATATCTAATCAACCACTGACTTTAAATGTATCATGGTTTTTTTGGGTTTCCGGGCAAAAATGCCTTGTTGACGGCAGAGGTCAGAGGAGCGGCCACACTGGTTTGAGCTGTTAGAAAGGCAACAGTAACTCAAGCAACCACTCGTTACAACAAAGACGTGCAGAAGAGGATCTCTAAACACGCAACACGTCTAACCTTGAAGCAGATGGGCTCCAGCAGCAGAAGACCACACCAGCTGCCGCTTCTGTCAGCTTAAGAGCAGGAAACTGGGGCTACAGTTGGCACGGGCTCGCCAAAATTGGACAATAGGAGACTGGAAAAACGTTGCCTTGTCTGATGAGTGGCTTTCTGTTGAGACATTCAGACGGTAGGTTCAGAGTCTGCTGTAAAAGATATGAAAGTGTGGATCCGTCCTGCTTTGTATCTACAGTTCAGACTGGAGGTGGTGGGGTGGTGTGGGGGATATTTTCTTTGCACACACCGTCTTCCACAGGCTACTTCCAGCTGGATAACACGCCACAAAGCTCAAAACATCTCAGACTGGTTTCTTGAACATGGGTTCAGTGTACTCAGGTGGCCTCCACAGTCACCAGACGTCCCCCCCAAAAGACGCACTTGTGGGATGTGGTGGATTTCCATCAGGGATGCGCAGCCGAGGAATCTGCAGCAACTGTGCTATCGTGTCGTTGACCGCATAACTCTGAGGAATGTTCCAGCACCTTGTTGAATCAATGCCCAGAAGAATTAAAGGCCGTGTATGTAGGATACAGTGGCATCTAGTGGTGAGGTTGCAGACTGCAACCACCCCTCCTTCTAAATGTCTAGGAGAGGCTCATGAAAGACACAAAAGGTGCTTTCTGGAGCCAGTATTGATTTGTCCATTCTGGGGAAACATAGCAGTGCAACATGGTGGCCTCCACAGAAGATGACCCACTCTTTCTCATTTTAAGGCAACGGAAACACGATTCTGAAGGCAAACAAGGGTCCAGTGGGCATATTTCACTATTTATGAGACACAGACTAAATGATTAATTGCAGATAAATCAGGGTTGTAGCATCCCAATACATTTGTAGATGAACATGTTAAGTTAAAATAGCGTTTTAAAATCATGTACGTACACAGTCTTTGAGCAGACAAATGTTTATTTTAACGAAACCACAAAAATACTCCAAATTTAGTCTTCGGCTGTGTTGGCTGAACACGCTATGCATTTAACTCATACAGCCATTTTCAGGATGGACCACAGTAAGTAACAGTGTTGCAATAGTTTCATAATTTTGTGTTTTATTTCATACGTACTTTCAGCCAAAACGCTGAAGAAGCAGCACCTCAAAACAAATTTTTAAAATATCTGTGGTATGTACGAACCTTCAGTTTACTATCACTTCAAATTAGACATGAAAGGGTTTTATCTCACTTTTTACAGCTTCGAGCAGTCTGTGATCACAGACATGATTTGTAGTTGGCAGTCATGAGCCTTCTTTCCTGCTGATTACCATCCTGCATGAGATTTGAGACGCTTGTCTCGCACATTTCTTTTTCATTAGACATTTCTGAGAAGACTTTCACTAACCACAGACGGCTGAACACTCATCACCAAAGCTGGAAGCTGTTGAGCTCTCAGCCCCGCAGCCTTTTCTCTTCATGGCATGCTGCCCTGAGGATATTTTAGTGCAGGGATAGGCAGCCGTGTGCCAGAGTGTACCGAGAAAAGGCCGGTTTTTATTTCAGCTGCATGCTAAAGCAGCTGATGGTCCACCCTCCGTGTCTGAAGGTGGTCTGCTCAGTGTTCTGCAGTGTTCCTGTAGATGAGGTAGAAATTGGCAGGCGTGTTTTTAAACCCGGCTGGAGTGTTTGTGGAGCAGCCACAAGGTGACACTGTAGTACACAGTTCAGGCAGCGCAGGGCTTCAATCACAGTTGATCCCATAGTGGTGTAATAAGTAACAACCTCTTTCTCATTGAATATTTACACTCCAATAAGAGATGAATGATTTCCAAGCGAGGATTTTCTCTCCTTTTTTTTATCCTCTTTCAAGGAAATTGCTAGATTTCAGCAGGAAGTTTTTTAATGCAGCAAAGGTTGCCTCTAAATGAGGCGAAGGTACCATGAGTGGATCTGATGGACTTCCAAATGAGGGGTGAAACTGGACCAGACTTACTCCAGACAATCTGCTTTGATCTCCCAATCTCCCCTGTGATACCGAGCGCTGGGAAAGCCTCCTCTACACCTTGTAGCCCTAAAGCAGAAGAGGCAGGAGGGCTTCACTAGCCCCCTCCTCCTCTTCTCGCTGCCCATCTTTCTCTCTTTCTTTGCACACACACACACATATTCACCACCCATACCCGCACCGGACTCTCTTTTGAAAGTCTAGGGCTTGATTTAAAATTCCTCTTCAGAGCGTGTCATGCATTTTATATGCATGGCGAGTGGGAGAGAAGAGGAGGGATTGCGTGGGGCTCCAGCCCAAATGAACTTCCCTCCGCTGTTGGTCTCCTCAGGGATGTATCCATACACACACACACACACACACCACTTTCTTTCACTCCCCTCATTTTCTCGCACCCACTCAACTCTTTCAACATTAGTTTTACTGCATCATGCTTTTCACAAATTCCACCGAGCAGCAAGAGTGCCGTAGCCTTTGAAGACAAGTGTGATCAGAACAGAGGCAGGGGGTGTAAAAAAAAAAAAAAAAACCTGGCCGCAGGGCATTTGGGTTTTTGCACTCATGTTTAGCAGCGTATGGAGCAGAGGAGGGAGGCTGACAAGTGCAGCGTTTGGGGACAGCTTTGATGTCTGATGGGGTGCGGCTGCTGCTCATGCACAGCCCCTTCACAAGGAGACTTGTCACGGTGACACAGGCAGGCTTATATTTACAGTTCACAGCCCTGGATGGATAACAGATAATCAAAAGAGTGCTGCTGATGCACCACTCTCCACCTAAACATCTCTTATTCTCTTTCTGTCTTGCTGACAAGCTCAGAGATGAGAATCGATAAATAAAATCAGACGTGAACTTGGACTGCAGCTGCTTGAGAAATCTGGTTTATTAGGAACAATATGATCCCGCTAGCTTATTGTGGATATAGCAGTAAACAACAGAAACACAATTCACTTTTTTTTTTTAAGTGCTACAGGTTTGTGATTATAGACATAAAACAGTACAGCAACCATAGTGCCTACATTCATATATATATGCACAGAGAATATAAAAAGTTACAGTATATTGCTGTTGAACTGTTCCTGCTCATAAATCACCCTCTGTTTGTCTCTTACATACACATCACTAGGAATGTCACACACTGTGAGCTGTTGTAGTGAGAATGGGGTGGCTTATAGTGATAACTGAGACAAGGTTTAACTCCGGCAGGCCAACATTTTTACAGATATACAGATAAGCACTGAGTTATTGTAGGAGCACAAAGTTGACAAAAGTTAAGCTGATATAGTACAGTAACACTAGACAAACCCTCCACAGAGAGATCAGAAAACCTCACTGAAGACTCAGAGACGTGAGGCGACATGTATTCTTGTTAAGCTACTCTTTTTCTTCTTTTTTTTTTTTTTAAATTAAAGATTAATACAAGTTAACTTTGGTTTCCAGCTCTCTAGAACTATACTGTAAATCTGTGGCAGTTTAAGCTGTAAGTAAAAGTTAAATCGACAGTATAGCAGCCTTAAGCCAATATTAATACGACACAGAAATTCACTTTTTTAAACATTTTTCTTGTTATAATAGCAGCCAGGAAAAAAAACGTAGTTACAGTGTGATTCCATAGATCAGAAAAAAGGTGAAAAAAAAAAAAAAAAAAATCAAAGTACTGTTAAAAAATCTGTGATCTGGTACCTCTCAATAAATAGAAAATGCAACTCCTTTGTTGTTATTTGTTATCTTCTACCCTATTCTGTTATAAATATGCTTACACACTGTGAATGCTTGCTGTGTGAAGATCTTTCATCCATGCAACAAAGAAGTTGAAAATTTTTAATGACACAGGAAAGAAAAAAAAAAATCACTTTTCCATAACTGACTTGCTAAGTACGGTGTACAACAAAATATTCTGGAGCCTGTGAGCGTTTACAAACTTTTCTATCAGACTGTAACACAAGACAGACGTCAATAAAACAGGCTGAAAGGAACAAATCAATGACTGAATGCATCTGCAGAGCAGAGAGAAGGGACATCTCAGGTTCCAGCACCCGGGACACACTGGCTTTAGTCCTAAACTGAAACCCTGCTGCCGTGGTATTCCACTCAGTCATCTGCGGCCGGGCGAGGTTTTCTCAGTCCACGTCAACAAGCGTCTTTGTCAGAGTGGATTCTAGCATTACAGAGACGCCGTGGGGCCTCGGCAGCGCATGCTGACAGGGTCAGCTGTGAAACCTGGGTGAGCCCATGCAATCTGACCACAAATGGACTGAGCTAAGAGTAGGAAAGCTGCAACAGAGGTAGAAAATAGAAAAGCAGTGATAGCTGTTAGAATCGTTTGGTGCTAATCTGAGGATGCTTTTAAAGGGGGAGGAATTTTTAGCAGAGGAGCGGTCTTGTTAATGTCGCTTTGCTTGAGGAATGCACGCTTGAACATCTCATCCATCCCTTCTTAAGATGCAAAATGCAATGTTTGTTGTATTTCTACCCCATCTTTTGTGCTGTGCTCGACATTTTTCTCCATATATTCACCTGCTTGTGACATTTCACGCTACTTTGTCATGTTTTTAACTCCATGGAAAATCCTGTTGTCTTTTTCTGTGGTAAAACTGCACAATTTGGAGTTCGGAGTGCTGTGGAAATGAAAACCCGCGAACAAATTGCAATCGAGGAGCTTTCGAAACCTCTGCAAAAGAAAGATCAGCAGAGATCAGTCTCCCACTGGCCCTTCCTCCACTTGTTAAAGGCCAGGGAGTGTATAATGGTGCAGTGTTCAGAGTTCACTGGAGCTGTCTGAGGAGTGAAAGCAGTACACACACAACTCGCTGGTTGTAGCAAGCTGTTTCCATTATACATTCTGAGCAGCTGTTCTGTGGAGGAAGTCCTTTGAAGGAGGGCTGCAGGGGGGGTAACTGGAGTACACAGTTCAAACGGGGTTCTTCACCCTAACAAGCAGGGGCGGGGCTGTGGCCACTTCCTCTCCGGCGTGGGGCATCATTGTCCCTGCACCCCCATCATCAAGGCCTCCAAATAGAGGTCCCGCATGAGCTCTGACACATGCAACGTCTACACTAACACTCAACATTCATGCTATAACTAGTACAGAAGCAGGCAGAACAACAAAACTCCTTTCTCCTCAGTTGTGCTCAGCTTAGTGCGATTACATCTAAGCTGCCTCTTCTCAAGGCGTCCTTTGCTGTGTATGGGCTCTTCATCTGGTTGCTTCAGTTTTGTTTTGATTTGTGTCTGTTTTGACATGGAGGGGCGAGGAAGAGGGAATTTTCTTGAGAGAGGGCTTTGAAGAGAGCCAGCTTCAGAGGAGTCTGAAGGTTGTCTCTGAGGGGTCAGGGGCGTATTTAAAAGGAAAAAGAAGAGGCACAAGGAGAGGGAGAAGACGGAGGATGAGAAAGTCACGCTGGTAGAAAAAGGGCTTGTTCACTTCTGTGTAAGGTATGCTCCGATGGTGAGGCTCGCTGCCCCAAGCGCAGCCATACCGAAGACCGTCTTAATGGAGGGCCAGGAGCAACTGAAGACTGAGTCCCTCTGTCTGTCATACAGCTCCACAAAGGCATCCTGGGAAAAAGACAGGAAGAGACAGACAGACAGACAGTTAATTGGGCTGTCAAAGGATATGTGTTTACCTATGTGTGTGTTCTTGCGTCAGTCAGTTATCTGATAGGTGGAGTCCAAAGAAAACACCACACTGGATCAGGCTGACATTTGATTTGCTCCAACTGAAGATGTAAATCTTTAAAAACAGGTCACGAATATATAACTTTATTTATAAAAAAAAAAAGAAAGAAAAAAAGCCTAAAACAGCTGGGCACTGCAGTATTTGACAAACATTACTCAAGCAGAAGAAAACAGTGCGTTTGTTGGAGACTATTTTCAGTTGTGGATTAAGACACATTTGGTGCTCTAATGAGAGTATTTACAGCAGCAGGACTCAAAATAAAGTGCAGTGCCTACGCTTATTGTATTGAAGGAACAACAATGGGGCTCTATGGTGCAGAGGTTATTTGTGGTAATCACATCATTGAAAAAATTTGTTAAAAACTTGGTTTAAATTGCTTCTGAATTTATCAAATTTAATCTTAAAAGGCTGTGAGCATTACAAAAAAAACTCCATCACCAACAAATCTCAGAAGCAAGTAATTCCAGTGAACTGACCATTTAAGATGTAAATCCCTTGGCCAACGCCACTAAATATAGGTGGAAATAGAGTGTTATTACACCCATTCTGCAAGCAGATCCATTAATGTTGATAGACTCGCACACCCTCCCACACACAACCTCAGACGCCCTTCATGCAGAGAAACAAAACACACCCAGAAACACACTGAACAAACATGGGAATCACCAAAAAAAGAGCCCATTTGCAACTGCATGTCAACAGATTTTTGTGGTGTTTTGTTTTTTTTGCGCATGTGGACAAGCGCTGCAGCACTCCAGCATAAATATATGAATGCTGCTCAGAGGAGGCTCTGCTCTCTGCTGCTGATAGGAGATTTTGAAGCAGCCGTTACAAACTGAGAATGTGTGAGTGTATGTAAGATCTGTGGAGAAAATACCACGGCTGTGTATCTTTATACAAGGAAATACAGACATCTGCTCATAGGCAGTGACAGCAGGAACAGCTGGACAGGAAGTCATGGTGCTAAGCTCCTCGCTCTCCCACTCACACACACACACACACGCACACACACACACACACACACACACACACACACACACACACACACACACACAAGTAGATTATGTTGAACCCAACTAGAACAGAGTGTAGAGAGGATACGTGTATCAACAGTTTCCTATTGAATATCAACTCTTTTGTTGTGAAGTAACCATGTTATTAGCAGTGTTTTGAAGCTGTACATTTGAGCTCCTTTGATGCCTTTGTTTTTCGATGTAACTTGACCTATCTGTGAACAATGGTGAATTGTTAAGTTTAATTCACCACAACATTACTGTGTCAGTTCCCATGGGAATCTATTATCATTCTATTTCAATCTGTCTTGATTCAACTCAATTTAACCACAGTAATTGTGTTTTGTGTGATTTCTAACTGGAATACACGTGTTTTATTCGACCTTGATCTAGTGGAAGCAAAACTGGGTCATTATGCTCTTTTTCACAAGTGTCACATTTTAATATACAGTTTCCTTTCATCAAACAAAAGCCCACACAGGACTAAAAAAAGGAGACATTCATTCTGAAGTTGCTGTGGGGAGACAAAAGTATTTCCTGTTTCCCTCTCCTCCCTTTCCGTCCTCTCACATTCCTGAGGCTGGGGGCCTGTCGGTGTCACAGAGGAGGAAGGATCAGCAGTTTCTTCCCACTTTAGGCCCTCTGGTGTCAAAACACACTGCGCTCTTAAATCAGCTGGCAATATCTTTAACCACATGGCATTTCCTTTGTTGCAGCTGAGCGTTTTTAATTATCCAGGGCTAAAACAAGATGAGGAGTCTACGGTCATGCTAGCAGCTCTGTGAGACTGAACTCATCACACACAGCTGTGCTTGGAGCTAAATGCTAATGTCAGCATGCTAACATGCTCACGGTGGCAATGTTAACATCTAGGCAGGTTTAGTGTTTACCATTTTTACCACAGTAGTTTAGCATTTTAGCATGCTAATAAGCGCAGATTAGCACTGAACACAAGGTACAGCTGAGGCTGATGGGAATGCCATTAGTTTTGCAGGATCGCCAATGTCTGAATTAAATTTCATGGTAGTTCCTCTAATTGTTCCTGAGATGCTTTTACTCAAAAGCACAAACCATCATGGTGGCAATAGACGAAAAGTCAGGGAGTCATCACTTTTGTTGTGTACGCTCATTGCTGCATGTGCCAGAAAAAAATCTAGTTTGTCCCAAAACATAGTATGTCAAATGCAGTATGCCAAAAATGCCAGGATGTCCTACTGCATCCGGTCACATTTTGCAGCATGCAAGCTAGCTTTTAGCTATTCTGACCCACGGTCTGACCCAATCAATTCTCCGATCAGTGCTATTGACCAAGGCACTGACTCAGAGCTGGAGATGGTTTTTGAGACATTTCAATCTGGACCAAAGTGGCGGGCTGATTGGCATTGCCATCCTTAGACCCATGCTGCTAGCATGGCTAAAAATGGAGAGCAGAATGTCACAAAGCTTTACTACAGAGGAGACCGAACAAGCCCTGTCTTTCAGCGAGGATACACCCCCCTCCTCCTCTCCAGGATTCAGGTATTAATTAGAGACCAAGCTCCTCAGACAAACCTCCAGCTGAGAGGAATGTATTAGTTGGCAAAAACAATGCCTCCATCTTTTTTTTTCCACCTACTCCTGGAAAATAACAGTTTGCTGAGGCAACAAGACAAACCAGCCACTGGGTCCAGTAGCAGGCGCATGTGACTGACAGCTCGCAAGGCTTGACAAAATGGCAAACTCATGATGCGCGTCCTCAATATGTCCCAGACAGTCGGCATAGATTATCATCTATTTAAGTCTGAAACAAAAGCGGGCCAATTACTGTAAGAGGTTTGTAAGAGCGCTGATGGATGTTTAAAAGAATCCCACAAGGGCATGGACGGTAATAACTCCAGAGTGACCCAGGGGAGAGCTGGGAAGCAGAGATAGACGGGGGGGGTGTCAGGTGGATATCATGAGACTGAGGCATGCTCCACTTCAGCTCCGGGAACTTTTCACCCACACGTTAGCGAGCAGCGCTGCCGCAACCATGTGAGCGGTGTGAAAAACAAACCTTAGTACTTTCTATTTTCCCCTTTGTCTCCCTCTTCACTTCTGCTGTATTGACTGTCATTATGAGGACCTGAGCCTTTGAAGAAAATAATAATAAGCAGCTGGTAAAGGAGGACACAGAAGGTTGACAGGGACAGGAAAGGACAAAACATCTGCATTCATCACATCAACAAAAGACTCTATAATCCTCAAAAACTCATCTCACTGCCCTGCAGCAAACCATCTGCCATCCACAGCAGGTGTGCATCTGGGAAATAAAGTCCAGGCTGCAGTTCTCTACAGTATTAATTTTTTGGATCAATGGCTTTTTAAAGGTCACAGCCGTCCTACAGAAAGCAAGAATCCAATGGGAAAACGCCAAGCCAGGTTTACACACTCCCTTTGCCTCATTTTCGGTTGCACACAGTGGATCCCTCAGAGACAAAGTAAAGGTGTCTGACTGAACAGCGAGGACTTGAGAGGATCCCATACTCAGCCGTGGGGTGGCAACTTGCTGCCCTGAGTGTCATGGTTACCCAGACTGGAAGCTTCACACATGATTTGCTTTTCCCACCAGCGGGAGAGAGACTGTCCTCGACCTCTGATTTGTTTTTCACATGATTTAGACCTCTGGGTTTTGCTCAGTCTTTCTCATGGACATAAAGAGATGTTACACTGTTGTCTTCCTCGGACGGCCATACGCTGCATTCAGGGAAACAGGAAATACCAAGCATTTGCTGTTCCTTTGGGTATCCCCCTGCTATTGGGAATGATCCCTCGACTTGTGTGGAAGATAATGAGTCATCTTGTGCGCTTGGCTGGCTCAGCTAAAACCCCAAGCAGCACTTTGCCAAAACAGAAAAATGATTAGGCAGTCATCTCTGTTTTGGGACGTTTCTGTGGGTAATTGCGGGCAGACTGAGGCTGAGAGAAAGGGATGTGGGTTAAAGTTCAACTTGTAATTAAAGTGCCTGTTGTGGCTTCGCTGCTATATTCACCTCTGAACCGAGCCTCCCCCCACGCTCTGTTTATTTCCTAAGCATTCACATGGTACCATACTTATAATATTGCATACGCTGCTGCTGCCCCTTTTGATTTTCTAATGAGTTTCTTGCAGATTTCTCTGCAGCTAATTAAAGTCAAACAAAACTCTCATTTCAGGAACTGAGAGGGGGGTAATGGGGGATAAAAAAAAATGCAAGGATGGCATTAACATCCTTTGCAATTGATCTGTTTCGAGCGCATACACAGACGTAAAAAAAAAAAAAAAAAACCAAAAAAAAAAAAAACCAAACCACCCCTCTCCAGACACAGTAAGTGACAGGACAGCAAGCTCTCATTTGGCAGGAAGGTCACGTTCGATCAGGTCTCTGGAGTGTCATCCATCGACTTGCCTGGCAAAAATGAGATGACGGAGGAGTTTGTTGCAATACTCATTACCCAGTGAATCCCCCTGTGTCAGCAGTGCCAAACAGCTTGGAGGGCACTGAGCCCTTCACCACACTGTGACAATACTGCAATACTTAGAAACAACAGCCTCACAGCCAAGTGAAGACAAACTGGGTGGAAAGCTGCACAAATCTGGCAAATACACCCAAATCTTAGTGGCTCAGACAAACAAAACAGTAATGCCTGTTTAAATGTCTGAGTGGCATCCTTGGTTTAAAACATATACCCAGAGCTCAAACAATTAGTCTATTAGATTAGCTGATCAACAGAAACAAACAGTTTTGCAACAGGAATGGTTCGACATTTTGGGACATTTGCTCATTCGCTTTCTGGCAGAGAGTTAAATGTAAAGATTGATATCACTCAGGTCAGTACGCTAAATACAAAGCTACTACCAACAGGCGGTTAGCTTAGCTTAGCTTAGCACAAAAAGCTAGAATCCTGTCCAAAGGTAGCACAATCTTAGATCTGACTAATTAATATCTTATAACTTGTTTGTTTGTCAGGCTAACAAACAAGCTCCAGGTCATAGTACAGAAATTATCCAGCACAACACTAATTGTGTTTTTCCACCTTGTTTTTTTGTGCAGATTCAACAAAATAGATATAATACAAAGCATTTAAGGGTATTTCCAAAAAAAAAAAAAACAATTTATTCCACTGAAATATTCTCTTCTTCCAGCTTCTTAAATGTGGGGATCTCTTTATTTTCTCTCTTTTACATCTCTTTTGATGGAATATCCTTGAGTTTGGACCTTTGGTTGGATAAAACAAGTAATTTTAGGATGTCAACTTGGGCTCTGGGACCTTGAAATGAACACGTTTTAATATTGTCGGACATTACACAGACCAAACTGTAAATCAAGAAAATAACCAATAGATTAATCAATAACGAAAATAATAATTAAATGCAGTCTGTAACGGGCTAGTGGAGGACCCAGTTGCAGTGCCGGCCGATTTACGGGGAATACGGGGAAACGGACAACTGGAGTGACACTGTGCCGTACTGAGCAAAGAGCCAGCTCAGAAGGAGTTACTGTGGAGAGAGCGGAACTAACGCGGAAATCTGTCAGTGATGGTCAAAATCACTCTCGGAGGAGGAATACGCTCTTTGAAACCACCTCGGTGGTAAGATCTGCACACCCGCAGACACTGGGCTAAGACGGAAGGAGTAGTCAAGAACAGGCGAGGTCGGATACCGGAGATCAGTCTGGGGAAAAATGCTGGAGAGTCTGGCATGACGCATAGACAATCTGGCAACTGGGAAGAATGACAGCGTGGCTTATATACCCTCCAGATGGACCTAATAGGCTAGGTGTGCAGATGGGCAGGTATGGGGCGTGGCTGAAGAGCTGCAGCACAGGTAAGTGCAATGCAGGACTGTGACACAGTCCTTATTCAATGCATAATAATGAAGTATTTTTAAGTTGGAGCACAGAGGGTGATGAAACTGCTTTGGAGACATTAAACAGCCTCTGAAAACCCCACAGGAGAGATGAACAATTGTTCAAACATGAACTCCATCTTTACTGGTAAAACCAAGAAGAGCAATTTCAAACTGAAACACATCAGCTCCTTTTAAATAATCCTTTACATTCACCCAGGGAATTAGCAGCCTTTTAAATGGCCAGACAAGATGGTAGCTATGGAGTAACGTCAGTCTGTCTGATTAGAAGGGAACAGACGTCTGGACGTGAATCAAAAGAAATGGGAAACCTTTTTAATTTGCTTTCGCTTTGGGTGTCATTGAGGGCTCAGGTTTCTGACTTGGCAGTGTACTTTCATTGGACTCCACTGTACAGGCAGAAACAGACTTGACGTTGGATGCTACCCTAAAGGCTCATAAATATTCAAATTTGCGTCAGCAGCGGCAGCAGCAGCATTTGTGTGTTTACAAAACAGCACGCTCTCCCGTGGGAGTGAGCCCGCTCTACTGGAACATGAAACGTGATCGCCAGTAAATCACCCACACTCCTCATGACACTCTGCGTTTTCTTTTTTTTTTTCTTTTTTTTTTTATTGTCTCCATTTTTCACAGTCTGAACTGCCAGATAAATGAGGACTGTTACTTTACACATGAGACTGTGGTTTCTTTGGAGATGAATAGCGTTTCACTTGGAGGCAGGCGGAGGAGGAGAACCACTGGAGTTAAACCATCCAATTTGTGCAGTAGCATTGAGATTTTTTTTTTTTTTTTGGAGAGCACAAACAGATTTTGATTAGACAAACATTTATGATCCATTTACTTCACCTTGACGGAGTAGCTATATGATTCTCGCAGGCCGTTTGTTCTTGTTGAGCTCATTGATTTGTATTGAAGAGCTTTGATCCCACATGAAATGAAGCACTGTGTGACCTTGCAGGCTCACAGAGGTGAGGGCGAGAGGATGGATGCAGGCCGTGTTTGCTCTCTTTTCACTTGCTCTCCACCTGCACTCCTGGTTTATCGGCTTACTGAAGCTCAGAGTGTATCATTTACAATCAGTCACTTCTGCATGCAGAGGAGACATCAAAGCGAAGGGAGAGCCGCGGAGAGAGAATCCTTTTCTCTCACAGTGAATCAAACAGCTCAGTCAATATGTTTCTTTCTCTCTTTAAAAGAAGGCTGGCCTGTGATTTTGACCTTGAAACCTTTTTCAACCTCAACAATTGATCTAGAACCCTTCGTGGCAGCCAAAACTTGGCACAATGGTTTCCTAAAATAGATACAATGCAACTGAAAGGGGATGTCTGCCTCATCTGCGGATATCTGCACTGAGCCTATGAGGCCCTCAGCAGAGGAGGAAGTGACAATACTCGAACCGGACAGAGGCAGCAAGACCGTTGTGCTGCTATAAATATAAAGAGGCTTCAAGCGAGCTCCTTGTTCAGAGCTGCCCAGTCCAATAAAACAACTCTCATCACCGCTGCACAGCCCATTTAAAAGGCCACCGATGACGCGCAAGAGCAGGAGGACAGAATGGAAAAGGGCCGCTGAGTCATCATCCACACTTGTGGAGGCTGGTGTGTTTGGAGTGCATTAAAGCTGGCTTGAGTGGCTTTCCAGTGAAGACAGGATGTCTACCACTTGGCTGTCTAATAGCTCCGAGCTCTCTCCATGGAAGCCTTGCATAGTACGTCCACTGTTCCAGCGACGTGCTTGCGGTTTCCTAAAAACATGCATGGCAAAGCCAAAAAATATGCTTTTTTTTGAGATAATCGTGTGACACTCTTGGGTTGTTTTGTTCACATTTTGCACTCAGGAATGCAGGGACACTTGTATAAAGAACCACTCGGTCACTTGAAGCAGTGACTGTGGCATTTAAAGCACGCGCAAGCTGAAAAGGCGATGCCATGTTTCTCATTCACTCTGCAGTTTGGGTTAATGGTTAAACACCGAGGTAAAACGTTCACATTTCAGGCTGCTCTATCGGCTTTAAATCAGCTTTGAATTTCTTTGTGCAGGAACCAGAGCACCTCTTACTTTGGCAAAACAAGGGAGCGTGGGAGCCCCCCCCTTAGGCGAGCCGCTTCGCCTGATTGGCTCAGATAGAAACCTCTGATAGAGACCGTGGGAACCAGCAGATCCCCAGGTGGCCTGTTGCTTCTCCTGTGACAAACAGAGCCCATGGGAGAGGCTTGTTTCCTGTCACAGGGGCGGCACACTGCCTCAAGCCTGAAAAGTCATATCCACTGACCCCTTAAGACCTCAAGACCACACAACCACCATCTCGAATGCAGTGGAGCAGAAAATAGAAAGACTGATCTGAGCCAAAATCGACTACTGTATACGGCGTAATGAATGGGATGTGTGGGAACGCCATCTGTAGCATTCTCAACGTGCAGAGCATGTAGTGGCTCATTGTTCTGAAGCTGCACTTTTTTTTTGTGCTTGCGACAAGGTGTTTTTGTCTCAAGCCATGATATAACAGGATGACACAGCCTGATGTTCAAAGGAGGGCTTTTCACAGAAGCAGTGATTGGGGAAGTCTTTGTAAAAGATCTTGACAGTTCACTTAGTGTTAAGTCACTTCCTGTGCCAGATGCTGCGGGGATGACATCACTGTCTGGTTTGAGACTATGGCTTCTCTGTGGTAGAGCCAAGTATGGTTAAATCACAGACTGTGCGGGTAACTAGGGAAAGACTAGAGGCAAGCCAAACATGTAGTCATACTAATACTGTGGAGAAAGGGAGGGGGAGAAGCAGCGGAGAGCTATAGTTGGTTAGACACTGTAACTAAGAGATTTGTATTTGTTTTGAACCATTAACTGACTCCTAAATCCTTGCTCCAAGTCTAAGAAAAAGCAAACTGGAACAAGATGGCAGGTTTTATGATCACAAAAAAGCAGCAATGTTGTGATTTTCCCTTTGATGAAATCCCAAGTTTCCCGTTATTTAAGACGCAGTGCCAAACAAATCGAGTGTAATCTCTTCTAATAGAGAATTAAACATGTCAGCGAAGGAGAAAGTATTAGAACATCAAAGCCAGACGTGAGGTGCCTCTCTCAGTCTCCTCTTTCATATGAGCCGTGTCTTCTAAAGTCGGCCGCTAAATGAAAGCTTGTCAGTTTTGGCAACAAGATATTGGAGCGGTTTACGTGATTGGAGCACATGCAGGCCAGGTTTCAGGTTCAGCAGTGTTCCCCGTGTGCCCATGTAAATGACAGAGGCCACAGTCTGGGACAGGGCACGCTGTGAGCAGAGCAGAGCAGATCCAGGATCTCAGATGTCCGATAATGTCAGAGAAAACAATAATCTAGTTGAGGTGCAGCTCCCTCAGGAGCATCTTTGAAGTGGGGAGAAGAGGAGCCGAGCCACAATGAAAATTTTCCACACAGTCAAAGTGAAGACATCTACTGCCAGTGGTGGAAAGTAACTATACACATCTATTCAAGTACGATACTTAAGTACAGTTTAAAGGAACTTGTACTTTGTGTATTTCTATTCTATACTTCCAATTCAGTTTTAAGGGAAATACTTTTTACTCCTCTAAATTAATCTGTTATGTGTTTCTTTTCAGTTGATATTTTATGTAAAAATCATATGATAAGCTTCTAAAATTTGATTTTCACAGATTAACTTTAGTGGCTTGTGATCCCTTAAATAAAAGCAGTGTCTAACAGTGATGTCCTCGGGGCCTTGTAATGCAGTATTCTTACAGCGTTGTGCTGGTACTGTTAACTTCCGTAAAACAAAGTACTTCTTCTACCTCTGTCTACTGTCTACCCTGTTTGCATCAGGGAATTGAAAAAAGAAGGCTGGAAGACGAAGCTGAATACGGGAAGGAAAGCAGCTTTCTCACAGGCTGAGCGCTGACATTGTGAAATGCATGACAAAACTTCTCTATCCTGCATGGAGCATGAGGTCATTTTCAAACAGTGGGGGGAAGGGGAAGCAATAATTATTCTCACACAGTTTAACTTCCTGCTGAGAAATCGAAGCATACAGTATATCCGCAGCCTATAACATGCCGACTTGTCAGCTGTGTTTAAAGCAATCCCAGAATGAACTCCAGGCTGAGAAAACTTTTTTCCCCCCTCCCTTCTCTCTCTTCACAGGCTGAGAGAGTACTGGGGAAAAGTTCAATAACCTCTCTCAGGCAACCAGCTGATTTTCATCCAGGGGGAGAGGAATGAGAGGAATGCATTGATGTGTGGAAACAAACAACTGCACTGTGTGTGCCCGAGAGGCCTGATATGAGAAGGAATGAACCTTAAGATAACCAAGCAAGGAACACAGGTCCACCACACACTTGCATTATGTAACATAATAACCACATTTAAATCCTTTTCAGATGGAGATTAATGTGATTAAAGCTTAATCAAGCAGCTAAAATCCGGGGTGGACACCACGTCTGTTCCCGGTGCTTCATCCTTTCTTTGGTCTGAACTCCATGAGACTCACAGAGACCTTGGAGAGAGCTTCATGCTTTAAAAACAGCCAATTGTTTGAACTATCTGGAGCAGGTTGACTCACTCGGAGCTCTGTGACCTTCCCTGTCTGTGGGCAGAGACCAAAGGGAAACAAGCACAGCCTACCTGATGAATGATAATAAGTTGCCTATTGTGACACTGAAGGTCTGGCCTGAAAATGTGCGGAAAGCTAATAAGGCACATGTCAGTTTCATAATGGAGGAGGTTTTTTTTGTCTTTTGGCATTTTCTCTCTGGGGTAATCCATAGAAAATGTCATTAGTGGCATTCAGTGACTGCCTGCTGTGAGTCGCGTAGCCTCGATGCTGCTGTGAATATCAGAATACGCTGCTTCAAACTTTAAATCATCCAGAAAAAGCATGCATGCGTACTGTATATTGAGTTGTGACTGTGACTGTTTTTCATTTTCATGTTGTCCTTTGTAATGCCCGTGTGGACGTTTCACGAGTGCATTCCTCTGCTTTCAAAGTCAGCAGTTGGATCAGCTGAGAATCAGATGATTGTTGAGTCAGATGACTTTAACAGGCAACTTTATCCGAGTTTGCTCTATAAATTTCTATGGAGTGAGCTAATCTACTCCTGCTGCTCCAACTCTCTACCGACAGCATGAACTCCAATCAAGGCCATTTGCTTTGGTCTTTAAACCCCGATGGCCTGATCATGCTTTGCCAACCACCCATAAGCCTTTTTTCCAGCAATTACCCCAGCAGTCTCGACCTGGTTGCAGCCCATGTGGCAGTGAGGGGGACTGGACTGCCTGTTTCTGGCTTTATAAGCCTCCTCTGCTTGCTTGCCCTTCCATCTCTCCTCCTTCTAAACCCTGTTAGCCTCACCTCCTGATCAAAGACACCTTGTGAAGTCCAGTCATTTCATCCAGGAATATTTTTTAACCCCCTGTCCTCCTGGAGCGCAGGACTCACATTAATTCAACTCTGGACACATTGAAGGTCGAGAGGTCTGTCTGTCGTGATAGACTGGGCGGTATCAGAAAATGAGTTCGCAAAGCAAGCTGATAATTCAGCGTGTTCACTATCAAAGATCTTTTTTTTTTTTTTTCCACAATGGTACAGTGAAATTCTGTTGATTAAAACAGAGAAAATACATACACTCTTTCTCTTTCTTCTTGCTCTTTTTTTACAGCCTTTTCTCCATAAAATGGGAAAGATAAATGAAGCCTTTTATAGGTCAATTTGCAGAGTTAATTAAACTTCTGGTGGTTAAATTTGCCAACATGAGAGTCGTCTAGACATGTCACAGTTAACACTCCTCTATAAAGTAAAATGGCGCCTGACATAACTGAATCCAGGCATCATAAAAAATTTGCTCTGACATAAGTCACAATCTGATTGCACCCTGAGAACATACACTGGGAAAACAGGCATAACTGTATTGTCAAAAAATACCAAAAATGCTAAACAAAATGAGAATCGCTGTCAGTTCTCCTGTTTTCAACTCTCCCCGTTTCTTTGAAGTATCTGTCATTATTTGAAGTTGTAACGACAGCCAAACAACCAATTAAAGGCAGCATACCTTCAGAGTCGACCCAGTGAAATTGATGTAATATAACACCGTAGCAGCGCCGGGTACGCCCCTGCCGGCGAGATATTCCTGTCAGAAGCAGCATGCAGTGGAAGTCCTCTGAAAACAGCAGGGGTTATCTGTGATAGCGACAAAATGTCTGCGCACTGCAGCATGCTGACAGAATTTGGTTGGAGGTTTCAGAGGACAGGATGGTGAGGAGTTACATGAACGCTGCCCTGAGACAATATGTAGCAGCAGCAACCTTCCCTCTGCAAAGCTTTTATCTTCCAAACATTGAGGGTGTGTCGTTTTCTTTGCACTTCAAACCTAATCAGTCGCCATCAAAGGTGACTGCCAACAGGGTGGTGCTGTCTTACCAGGAGCCAGAGCACACACACACAAACCCACACCAGTTAAAAGCCGTCAGCATTGAAGCGCTAAAACATCTTGCCATAGTCTTTCCACGGAGACACTCTTTCCTGCAGCATGAATTTCGATAAGCAGCCTTCATATACGACCTGACATTTACCGCCACGGGTTGGCTGCGTTAATTGAGTCTTTGCTCAGAGATACCGACACAAACCATCGGAAATGCTCAATCAATACAACATAGTCAAAGTGATATCCAAGCAATGGCTGACCTCACTCAGCGTCCACCGAACAGATCAGATTTCCTGAGGGCTATTTGCTCTGCTGGCAAAAATCACATTGGGGAGGTGGGGGTCAGAGAATTATTTACCCCAGACCTCCATGGACGAGGCAGAGAAATCTATTTACCATTATCTGGCTGTTGTCATTTTTTGGGAGGGCATGTACTCAGCATTTCACAGAAGGGCCAATAATGGCATGCTGTTTGTTAATGGCCAGCACTGTGGCTAGTTGCACCGGGAAATCCCAGTGGAGATGGTAGCTGTGTGTGTGTGTGTGTGTGTGTGTGTGTGTGTGTGTGTGTGTGTGTGTGTGTGGGTGTGTGTGGGTGCGTGTGTTTGTGTGTGTGTTTGTGTGAGGCTGAATGGCACGGCTAACAGGAAGCTAGGCACCCCGGGGCCATCTGCTCCCTGCCATGGCTCACATGTCACCCTGTGACAACACAGCATTATTGATTCACACTACCACATCCGCTTCTGTGTGTACACGCTGATGTGCCACAGTATATGTGTGTATGCAGATGCGTGTGAGTGTGTACACAGCCATTTTGTGGAAAGCAAATAACTGATTTGCACCAGTACATCCGCTTCTGTGTTTGCCTGCTTGTGTATGTATATGAACTCTGTTAACCTTAAAGGGTCAGTTCATCCAAATTACAAAAACATATTTTCTCCTGGTGGTATCTCGTCATGCAGATTGTTTTATGTTTGCAAGGTTTTAAAGCTGCAGCAGTCCACATTCTAATATTAGCAAATGATCAAATGACAACTTAAACTGTGTCACTGGTGAGTATTGAACAGAGAATGATTGCCTGACCCTGCCGTTCTCTCAACTCTAAGAGGCATTTTAGCATCCTTTAGCTCATTGTTTTGGTTTTACAACCTGCTATTTTATTGTTTTGGTGTCTTTTTCTGGCCAGCGGACAAAGTTAGTGACTAGCTGGTGATCACAGTGGAGCATTTAGCAGCTAAAGAGACAGATATTTCCCTCAGGTGTTGGTGGAGACCAAAACCAGAGTAAATATTGAACTTAAACTGATCAAGTTTAAGTTGAGTTAAAATGACTGCAAATGGCGCTCCTCGTCTGCTAAATGTATAAATAGGTGATAATATGTCAATGCTGTTACATAGTAAGGTGACAAGGTAAGCACTGTTTTACAGTCTTCTTCCACAACCCCAACACAATGGAGGTGAATGAAGATGTATTCATCAGCAGCATCAAAAGAAAACTCTACACCAATGTTTCTTCCCATAGAGAATGTTACAGGGACTCTGGAGGTTTATATTGTAACTATTTATTTGGCAGGAAACAGTTCCCAGAAAAAACCATCAACCATGAGGGGTAAGCAGAAAATCTTGTTTATGTGATTTGGGTTGTCCTATGCATGCAACAGGCTCCCTCTTTGTGAACAAGAAAATCATTTAGGAGACACTCCCAGCTGCATTCCAGACAGCAGTCGCTGTTGCTCTCGAAATTAATTGAGAATATTAAATCTCTTTTAAAACCCTTTTGGGGGTTTGTCCCAAAAATATCTACAGTAGCGAGACAATGGGAGGAACCGTTTAACCTTGCCCTATATTGATATGCTGCGCAGCTCACAAGGGTGTGCCCAGTGGCAAAGTCAACTAGTGTCTCAGTGGGCTTCTCATTATCCAGCTCCCACCATGACAGGAAAGGTGGAAAACTCCTTTCATCTGCCGTCTCAAATGGTTCATTAGGACATTTTTTCATGCAGATTGGCAGCGGGTTTGTGATGTGAAAGCGATGATAGCACGGAAGCAAACAGGGCAGGGATTCATGTGTAACATGACAATTAAAGGACCACACGGGAGCAGCGATGGCAACACTTCTATATTTAGAGGCCTCTCACGTGTCCCTGCATTTTTCAGGAATCTGGAACGTTACCTGACACTAAAAGCCAGGTCTCAGGGTATTAGTGTGTTGTTAGTGGGTAGGATTGGACAAGTGGATGTGTGTAAATGAGTGTATGTTGATGGTACCGGGTAAGAAACAGACCGAGGGAGAAAGGATGAGAAAAAAAAGACGGGAAAGAGAGGAGGTAATCTCTCGACTGGAGCGCAGACAGCCTTTGGGGTTCTACTTGAGGGATATCCATTTAGTGTCCGAGTTTATCTGCTCCATATATTATTCATCAGTGTGTGTTCTGACTGGGATGGTAGTGCTTTTAAACAGCTCAGGCACGTGTCCCTCAGGAAGCAGGGAAACAGCAGGCTGAGGTGATTACTGATTTGAACGAAATAATAAAAAGGAAACACAATCATATGGCTGAATTCACAAACACCAATCTGTAGGCTCACATGGCTCCAGAGGCCCACATGTGAGCGACAAAATAAACAAACAAAAACCACAAGCACGTCAGCAACCGAACAGCCTACAGTGGTTCCTGAATGCAGCATGCTCAGCTGACATGACCGTCCAGTGCCAAAATTGCCCACACCCCTCACCGTCCACTCAGGAAAGAAACACCCAGGTTGTCTCCATTATTTATTTACAGTCGCTGTTCCCCAGCAGACGTTCCTCCGGCTCTCCTGAGGAAGCCCAGAAATAAGCACACAGGACAGGGTGGAGGGTCTTTGGGGAGAGGTGAGGTTGTGGAAATAGACACAGCACTCACAAAGACCAGAATCATGTTCTCGACACAGTAACAGAACTGAGTTTCTGTGCAAATCGTGTGATTTCCACACATAACCGGTGTGTTCCTGAAATGCTTGGCATGTGGAACGGTAAAGAAACACGTGTGATGCCAAGCTGGAAAGAGATCAAACTGAATGTCTGACCTTACGTTCTAATCAGCCGTGCAATAAAAACCCTTTGTGTGGGTGAATTTCGCTTTAGAGAGACAGTGCTACTCCGCGTTCATGATGCCAGCCTTTTCTATAATTAGGATTGACAGTGTGTCTACAGCTTGAGGATCGACTTGATTTTATTGTCAGAAAATAAAAGAACTGCACTTCAAATTTGGAATAAATAGCTAAATTATTCATTGCAGCTGCAGCAAAACCTTATGTGTGTTGTTCTATGCCATAATGCAAAGCAGCACTTGCTCTTGCTGTAAGAAAATGTAGTTGATTATAGTGAAAATGGCCACAAAAAGGTCTAAAATCCACTATTTTTCTTTTAAGAACACTGTCATGGAAACACAGAACAATTAACCACTATTTTCACTTAGCCAGTGATTCAGATACAAGTGAACGCAGCCTAAAAACTGACCAAACTAGTCTCTTTATTGTCACTCACACTGCACCAACTAACCTTTAAGGTGTTACTGGATCTGCTTTCCAAAGTATTTCCACACACAGGACTGAATATTTGGAACAAAGGTCTTTGTGCTTTGAGCATATCAGAGACCCAGATAGCAGAGAGACTAGAGATCTCTCCAGGCCTGTTCCTGAAAGAAAGTATTCATGTCAGACTGATTCAGAGAGTTACAGCCCAGAGCTGCCTGCGTCTGTAGGAAATGTTTCTGAGATTACAGTTGCTGGGCTGATGGGTGTAAACACAGTGGCAGATGGCGAGCGACCGCGGCCTGCGTAGCAAATGGGGTACAGTACAGGGGAAAATCTTGGCTGCTCCTCACCATACTGAGCTCTTTTGTGGTGTGCAGTCTCCATTACAGAGCCGAGCGTCCACATCAAGAGATAACACTGTTGTCAAAATCTCCAAAACTCAGCCTTGAGTGCAGACATTTTCACTTCTCCAGCAGTGAAATTATGTCGTTACTTCTCTGTTTTGGAATGAGGAACGGGAGGGAAAACCCCTAAATGCTATTTGCATGAGTAATCGTTTAGTCCTCTGATTGCTGGAAACAAGAAAGCAGAGTTGGTCTTGCACACTAATTTCGTGGGGCCTGGCTGATAAACAGCTACAAATTAGCAGATGAAAAGAGAGGCATGCAGAGTGAAAAGAGAATCCATCCGTTCTAGCTCAAGAACAGATGGATCAATCGGGACTTGTGGCGCTCATTACACTGTGAAAGCATGTGTCCTCAAACGGAGCTTTCCTTTCACGGTCAATACAGACTTCTTTTTGTTGGGAGGACAGTTCAAAGTAATTGGAAAGCCATGAACACTTCCTGAACGTCGCCACAAATAGTATTGTGTTGTGTAAAACAGATTGAATTTGCATCTAGGAGACACAAATTGGATGTAAGTGAGATCTCATTTGGATTTTTTGTTCTTGCTTTCTTGCGAGGGGCTGTTTGTGCCCCCTTTGTGAGTGAGTTTGTTTGGTTTTTTCCCCCCTACACTCTGCAGATGTGTCACCTATATGGAGATTAATGACTTCCTCGTTGTCCCAGATCCACTCAGTCTCGACAAGAGAGGAGAGGGGCGCAGCCAGATGCCTGCAATACTGTAGCAGCACGCAGGTCCCACCCGTCGACGAGCAGACGGTGCTCAGGGAATCCCCCCACAGGATGGACCCAACCCAAGCCAACTTACATTGTTTTCTCCTTGCACACACACACACACACACACACACACACACACACACACACACACACACACACACACACACACACACACACACACCTGTAACACACACAGAAATAGGCCACCTGGCTAGCAGCATTCTTCAGACACCTGATCCTGCTGTTTGAGACCTCAAAAATGGTTTTCATGAGTTTCAACTCCTTTCTCTGATCTACATGAAAAGACGACACATCTACAGTCATGCCAGTGACTCCGTAAAGGCGCTTTCAGACACAACGACAGCACCACAGCACTCTGAAACCCACTGTTTCCTGATGCTCCATGCCATGCAGGCTTTCCCCTGCATCGAGCAAAGTTCAACCTAGTTCAAGTTTAGGAGGAAGCTTGCAGATGGGCAGCTGTACAAAGATAAATGCTAATGTCAGCATGCTAACATGCTCACAATGATAACGCTCATATGCTGCTGTTCAGCAGGCATGCGTATTATGTTTGGAATCTTAGTGTAAAGTCTTTGCATGCTAATGTGGCTCATTAGCAGTAAACACAAGGTAAGCTGAGGCTGATTGGAATAACATGGACAGATTTTGAGCTGATGATGGTGCAAGATGAAAGTCTTGAGATCACCACACCAACCTCCTGGTGGCACTACAGGTAAAGAAAGGAGATTACCTAAATATGATTAATCCTCTGCATGGTCCATCAATGCCTGTGCAACATGTCATGGCAATTCATCCAATAGTTGCTGAGATACTTCAGTCTGGACCAAAGAAATTAATTTGTCAGCATCATTTCTGAAGCCGTTTCACAGTTGGCCTTCCAAAGTTGTGAAAGCACTGTTTTTCTCTTGCAGCACATTTTGGCATTTCGCTTGGTGCCGCCCCCTCAGCCAGTCAAATGTCTGAGGTCAAGCATGTAATTTCAGATGTCGAGGACGCCGTCTGCCACTTTGTTCAATCACTTGGTATTTACTGCGAGGGTGTGTAAATAAACACAGGTGCACCATGTGAGGGTGAGGCTGCAGCCTAAATGCAATCGTCCCCTGATGAGTGCAATTTCTGCCACCACAAAGGATGAATTCATACAGGTGGAGAAAACAGAGTGTTGAGGACAATGAAAGGACAGTGTTTTACATCCCGGGGTGTGGGAAGCAATCAGTGCAGAACGGGAGCCATTTTAACCTCAGCTGGGTTTTGCAAATACAGTAACTGCTTTGTTATTTCTAAAGAGCAGGTAGTTTTGTTTAACTAAAAGTATGTTTGAGTCACTGGTGAGGCCTAGACTCAACAAAGATTAGTGGGCACTCCTATTTTGGGCTCAAATTGTCTCAAAAACAACAGGAAACAGAGGGTGGCTGATGGAAAGCTGTTTCCACACCACTCTCACATGTCAAAACGTCAGTAATTGGTTGATTAGCCTCCACCTTTGTTTTAGCGGTGGTGGAAAACACAAGACTCACCTCTTGCACACAATAACACAATGGACAGTGTAAGTGACTGGAAAGACAACCTGTCTAAACACACGTAACTATGTTTATTTCATGTCTTCACCGCTATCATCCATTCTTCACACAGCCAAAAGCTCATCAGACAGCTGCAGTGATTGAAAAATAAAACGTGGCTGATGGTGAATGAACTAAAAGAAGAATGACGTTGAAAACATGTGACCCCCCCAATATGGATGGAAACCCTCAGCAAAGTCCAAGATGAGCAGATAAAACATAAAATGTAGCACATTTGTGTCATCACAATCCACTCAAAGCTTTCACACTGAAACAGATCGCTTGCAAGATCATACCCAAACAGTGGCAGCCATTGTCAGGACCATAGCTACCATTGAGGACACTGAGGTCATGTCCTCGGATTTTCTGGAAATTTGTTCAGCTGGGTGGGTTAACATTCTGCAATCAAAAAAAAGTACACATGATGGGTATTTAAAGGGCTGATCCCAGTATTTTTACGCTTGAGTATGTTTCAACTTTACTACTCTGAAGCCAATTAAAAAAAATGAATGAACAACAACAGAATGTATTCACCATTTCCGGAGCAGAACTCGATTCCCGGAGTGGGTGCACCGGAGGGGGGTCTCTTGATCTCAGTATCTCTAAGATCTTGGCTGAGACCACTCAAGGGGAAGTGTCTGATAAGAAATCTTAGCAACAGGGTGTGGATGCATAATTCAGGAAGAAATATGAACAAAATAAACTAACTTTTACTTCCTATACACCTAAGAAACATACCAAATTCTTCAGTATATAAGTGGCCCTTCAGGTCTAAGAGCAGCTACACGCAGCACGGGAAAACAAGCTTTTCGGCACATGGTGA
This sequence comes from Chaetodon trifasciatus, assembly GCA_037975065.1. Classification (NCBI taxonomy): domain Eukaryota; kingdom Metazoa; phylum Chordata; class Actinopteri; order Chaetodontiformes; family Chaetodontidae; genus Chaetodon; species Chaetodon trifasciatus. The sequence continues at coordinate 7,458,027 of JBBMOE010000012.1, forward strand.
ATGGGACAATGAATTTTCTGTGTTTCAAGAGCTTGCCAACAACAAAAGGAGAAGTTCAATCTCACAAATGTCTAGAGCACAGACAATGTTCTGTGTCTGCAGTGTCAGTTATTAAATGTCATAACTGTAATAAGTGAAACACAAAAACACACACACACCTGGAAATTCCCCACCTGAAGGGCATTCAAATAATCATATAAATCAACACCAGTGTTCAGTCTATGCTGAGGCTCAAACCATTCAAGGTATAAACTTCCATGAGCCAGTGTTTACATATTCTGCATTAAGTTCTTCAAGAGCCTAGTTTGAGCCAAAATCATTCAGCTAGGGCTTCTTCAGTGCTGGGAGCGGAAATCCTCCAAAATGACCCAAAGTGGAAACATACGCTTTCAGATAATCCTGAATAATCCTTTGGATTAAAAGATTCTCTCTCTTTAAAGTGGACGCAGAGCAGCAGAGACGCAGCCATCTCCACCCAGCTGGAAAACACAGACTATGATGACCTACATTATTGTACAGTGGGCACAGGCTCCAGAGACCTCGAATGGCCCAGTCTGCGCCAGCTTCAAGGCACAGGTCTAAAAAAGCAGACAAAAGAGTTCCAACCTAGATGCACAGAGGACTGTATGTTAAACACAGTGGCTGTGGATTAGCGTTCTGTGTTCCTAGAGGGCCCTCCCTCTGTTGCCAGCCTTTGATATGTGGCACAACCTGCCACCTCCAGGGGCAAGGCAGACACAAGGGGAATGTTAAACGGTCCTTCCCTTTGAGATGAAATGTTCGATATGAATCATTGATGACCCCCCCCCCCCCCCAATTCTGATACCTTCCAGCAAAGATAAGCCAGCAACACAAATGTTATGCTCTCATTAAGAGCACCTCTGCTAATTAGAGGCTAATTCATGGCAGATTGGTTTAATAGCTGTTGGGGAGCTCAGGAGAGAAGGCTGCTGGGCTCTTAAGTGGCTGCAGAAATGCGAAAATGGACATGATATTGCACTTTTTCCTCCAGATTCAACTCTCTTTTCATGGCTCTGTGAGTGTAGGCAGGTAAAGGCAGAGTGTAGATGCCTCTCCCCATTAGCACCTGAGGTTTATGTGTCACATAGATGTGCAGAGAACAGCCCTGATAGCTGTGCCCTGTCCAGCCATGCCCACAGGCCTAAACACATTATTTCAATAGTTTTCTGTTAGCTGACATGTGTCTGGCATCTTCTCTTCTTGCTACAACCTCAACCTAATGCATCACATCACACCATTGCAGCACTTTGTAGCATAAAGCTTTACATACAAGTAAATTATGAAATGTTATTTAGTTCTCTCTAGTGTGATGCATTAAATACTGTTCTTGTAAATTTAATTCCCACTGGAATATACCGGACTGCCCCCTCCCCTCCATGACAGCAGCATGACCACCACTGGCTCTGCAGTTGACAGGGCGGCCTTTATTTAGAGCGTCGGGAGGTGTGACAGAGCACGCTGTCTGATTGGTCAAGTAAGTTTAACAGCCACCGTGAACATCCAATCAGAGCAGTTCATATGTTAGGCCGTCCATCTCGAGCGTTGGTGCTGTCGTGCGTAATGGGCGCATCTTAACATTTTTTTTCTATTAATGATGAACTACAGCTGTGGTCGCGATAGTATGTTGTATCCAGTCATATCTGAACGCACGTTTTGATCTTGATTGATCATACAACCATTAACTGAGTGTACTGATTAAAACCTCTTCAACCAGAGCAAAGGAGGACTTTTGCGCCCCCGTGGCACACAACTGCAAAGCGCTCGACTACACGGAATCAGACCTACCCATCCCCCGTTATCTTGTATCCAGCTGTTCAGAGGTCCGTTTAAATACTCCGTCATCCACTCCGCGATGTTGTCCACCTGCGGTTTCATCTCCTCCTTCGCCACGCACTCCACGCACACCGTGCCCCCGAACTCGAAGAAAGCGATAATCCGCCCCCAGTTCACTCCGTCCCGGAACAGTTCGTCTATCACCTCGGCGAATCTCCTCTGAGCCGTGGTGGAGGTCAGATACAGCTGCCGCGACATCTCCGTGAAGTCCGGCTGGTATAGTCTTTCAAGTTCATCTCCAGCCTCGCGCAGGACTCTGTGGATGGCGGCGTGCGGGTCCGACTGCGGGAGCCGTTTGCAGAGGTGCGGGATGCTGTCGCTGTCAGGCCCGGTGCTGGCCTCACGGCACCGGCGGACCAAAGTCAGTGGAGGGGCAACTATTGACCCATTATTAGCAGCATCTTCATCCCGGACATCGTCAAATCCCCATACGTAGCCCTGTTTGGAGAGTTTATGGCAGATATACTTTTCCACAATGTTGCGATTACACTCGTTCGCCATTCCGTTTTAATTTGGCACTTTGTATAGACAGAGCTTGCCCTAAATAAAATGCATTATGGTCGAATTGTGCACTGTACGATGCACAGCACAGGGTTATCCAAAAGTCGATTAGATTTCAATATAAGCAATGCAGCGAGTAATCCCACACACGGAGCGAATGCTTCGTGAGTTAAAGAAAACCTCTTGATCGAAACTGCGTAAAACACCGTTTCAAAAGTCCAAAATAACTGAGTCCGTGTCAGCAGCAGTCTTCATTTCCCGAATCCTTGGAGGGACATTGGCGACCTTCTCTTTGCATAGAAATCCAATATGCGGAAGAGGTTGGAGTAGTGTCGGTCTATTCCTGTACACATCACCCAGACGTGGATGTGTTGCGAATAAAAACATGAATGAGGGCCAAAGTTATACGCGCCCGAAGAGGCTTTAAACGCCGCCAACTATTTTAGCAGCGTTTACGCACAGCCAGGCGCGGGACTGTGAGCCAGACAAGGTCGGACTGAGTCCTCTTCCACGATTGCTCCTCACATCCTCTTCAGCAGCTCCCTGCTCACCGCCAGTTGGTCGCACTCTGCTGGTGAGGTATTTTCCTGACGTCAGCTACGCAAAGTAATTCCTTTGGCTGCGCTCGGAGACTCCAAGTGCACACGAAGAACTGCACTAAAATTTGCTAATAACCCCTATTCTCGTGATTGCTTGTTTAGACAACCAGTTTTGGGAGTGAAATCCAGACAAATGTAGCAGTGCTAGCCTTGAGATGCGCAAGGAGAGCTCTCAGAGGATCCTGGTTAATTCATGAGGAGCGCAGGAGCATCCCACTCTGCTGAGGGCTGCTTTGATGCGGTCCAGCCACCCCCTTGTGGATGGAGATCCAATCTTGCAGAACAAAACTGATGTACATAATTTCCTTGTGTTCTTTGATTTTCTATCTAGTCTTTATATATCCTGCGTTTCTTGTTTTTACCTGATGGGACAAAAATGGTGTATTCTGCGAATCTGAGAGAGATGCTACTCTGGAAAGTTCCCTCACGGAACATCAAAATCTCTTCACCTCAAACAGAACGCTTGGATTCCCACAGCCCTCCTGCAGGTATAGAAAGAAGCACATTACAGGAAGAAAATAGCTGTCACAAAGCATGCACGACATGTGAAATCACAATCATCCATCAACCCTGAAAAGTAAAGGACAGTGGGAATCAGATTTTGTTGTTCTTCACAGGTATTTATTTAGTTTATCATGTAAGAAAATAAGACAAAGAAACACTCCACTTCTCACATTTTCTTTCAATGGCACACAAGGTGAAGGTGTTAAGTTTTTTGGCAGAAAAAAATAAAAAATAAAAAAGCAGGAAAGAATGAAAGAATAGTGCATTATGACTTTCATGTTCAATCCTTAAAAACTCATTAAGTATCCGATGATGACACCATTAAATAGGGGAAACTAGCGTGACTGTTACAGAACTAATCTTGACTGTATGTTCACACATACCGTAAGCATAGGCTTCATTTGCATAGCTTAAAGGTTAAAACAAAAATAGAGAACAAAACTGCTTTTATATGGGCTACGTGTTCTATCAACTATGTGTTGCTACCTCAAGGTAAAAGAGAACTTTAGATGGTGATAAATGTACAATAATGAAAAGCTCTGAAGTGCAGGACAGTAAGCCTTTAACCAATATCAAATGAGAACATCATCCAACATGAGTCATCCATTCTCACTTTCATATCTCGGATTTCAGTAAGGCGTCTTTTTGTCATACAAAGACTGGAAATTGACAATATGCACAAAAAACAGCTGGCATTTCACGCTGAAAAGTATCTAAGTATTAAATGAACTGGTAAACAACATGTGGGTTAGGCCACATTGTTCTGTGGACAGGTCCATTCTTATAGCATTAGCTTCATCAGTAGTCACGTCTTAAGGCTTAGAATGGGTCCTCACACTGCTCCACAGCTTTAATGAACTAACTCTAAGACCAACAGAGCAGCATCATCGAAATGAATCTCAAATAAATGCATTGCATCTACAGAAATTGTCTTAACACATTTTGGCATTCAAATATTGGTGTATTTAAAAATAAGATTCCTATGTTCTGATTTGTATGCGTTATATTAAAGTACATTCTCCCTGTTAGTGATGGACCAAAGGAAGACTTGCAAGAGTCAACGCTGTAACTTTCTCCCTCTATATGCAAAGCATATAGAAAAACATGGCAAATACAAGATTTTTCAAGGCTTGACAGAAATCAGGAGGGAATCAACATTAGGGGAGCTACAAAGTCCCAACTGTGCATGACAGCGTGACAGCAGAGGGGCAAGGATCTCACTTCTGTGCTAGTCCCTCTGCTATTTTGGCCTTTATGTAAAACAAATCTCTAGCGCCCTCACTAGACCGACAGGGACATGACTCGAACCAGCAAGTCTTGCCCTGCCCTGCCTTGCACCACCCCAACAGATTACAGATCCCACTGGGGTCTCGACTGGGATGGCTGAGTATGTGCGCTGACACACAGAACTGCATGTAAAAATGATACGCTACCTTTCACACATTTCCTGGAAAAAAAAGTGTATTGGCCAAGCTCACAGGTGAGAAGTGGAATTACGTGTGCTGGTCAGTCCCCGCCCCCGCAATGTTTTGACTCATGGCTTCGACCCACAGTACCTGCTTTCCCTTCTCAGCGAAATACGATGGGATTATGAGAAAATAATTTGGTGTGGTTTTGTTTCCCGAGACAATATAATCTAATGGCTTATCTCTCCCCAGGGGTTGGCTCAGTCACAGCAAAAACAGAACACTGCACACATTCATTGCACACAGTACACCCAAAAATCTTTGCCCCAACACTGCGTCTGACATTTGGAATATTATTATTATCATAAGGAAATGTTTTTGCATTAGTAAAATTCACCAAACAATCAAAAACATCACACATTCTCTCTCTCTCTCGCTCTCTAATATGTAGTGCTGTATCACATCTTGGCTTGGTTCACACACAGAGCACAAAAACAGAACATCCCACAGCATAAACAAAACGCTGAGGGTCACAGCTGGCTTCACACACAGAGGTTATTCAGTCAAACAGGAAGATGCTTTGCCTGCAAAGACTTCGAGACGTAGAGAGGGAGGGCCTTATTTAGTGAAAACTGTAAAATGACGAGAGCCTAGTTTGATATACATGGAACAATATGACAAAAGATGAAAGTTACCATTCTGGTTTTCACTGTAGCCCCTGGTAGGAAGGAACTTCAAGCCATATTTGGCACAACCAGTCAGACAGGCTATCTCTTGCTTTTCTTCTCTGTGAGAAAAAAAAATACAGCACTGTGCAAGAGGAGGCAGGGAGGCCTGAAATCCGTGATGTCAGTGGTTTACACAGGGTACCTACTTTAAAAGCAGGCTGTGGGATGTTTAGTCTGCCCTCATTCTCTTAAAGTAAGGCTGCTCCCGCAAAAAGAAGCAGGTGGACACATTAAACTGAAAAGTCACTGGAATGCTTTGAGAGGAAAACTCGAAATAACTAAAGTCTGTGGAGGTGTTACATCACTGGACAAGCAAAGAGTAAACATCTGCCACTTTCTTTCATCCCCATCTGTTAACTTGATACCAGAAATTCACTCAAGGCTTGGCCTTTTCCCCCCACCTACGGTTGTGCACTAATACAGGCTGGAGGAAGGGAATGGAATGGGGGGGTGTGGAGGAGGAGAGGGATGGGATGGCAGGTGTGGAGGAGGAGGGGCACTGGGCTGTGAAGAAGGTAAGGCTGCTGTTACTCCCTCTTGTCGGCTGCTTTCGACTGCTCCCTCTGAATCATGCAGCGGCGGACAATGCTGTCAAAACTCCCCAGGTAGAAGAGGGCGATGGTCCGAAATAATCCCATGGTAACAATCTGTGCAGAAGTGAAATACAGTTTGGGATAATGCCACTACTTTGGTCAATGTTACAATATGGTGTCATGTACGTGGCTTTACCTGCTGGAGACCCTCCGTGATGGAGGTGACAGGTGACATGCCACAGGTGAGGGCTGATAGCATGTAACCATCAGGCCCCACGGAGCTGTTGAAGTTTCCCTGCTGCAAGAGCAAAGGAAATAAAGGGAAGGTAAATGTACGACTGATTATCCACCGTCCTCCAACATCATTTACTTCACGTTTTAAACTGGAGCATGATGCACTCAGCGGCAGTTCAACTGGACTTCTTACCACTGCATCCCGAACAATGACTTTGGCCACTTGCTCTGGTTGGCAAACTCCAGAGGTTTCAGAGATTAATTTGGTCTCTAGAGGCTGGTAGAGGAAAGAACAAAGCAGGAAAACCCTTTATATAGCAGGGAAATGAACATGAACCCATGTTGCTATGTGCTGTGCTGAAGAGATGTTTACCTTTGTCTTATTTTCCTCAGCCAACCCTGGAGTGTCTGTGTCAGGAGGGTAGGCCACAGTCACGTAAATGTTGTATGGCTTTATCTGAAGTAGAACAGGAACACTCACTTTAGTTGTACTGCCCAACCATTTGATCTTGATAATAAGACGTTATACAAAAAGGATTTAAGGCAATAATCTTATCGCCTTCTGATAGATTGGGAATCCATATTACAATATCCACACCAGTATGGCAATATGGCAAAAATATAACAGATATTGTATGAGCTATTTTATTTAAACTAGATGCATTGTCAGGTTGACTCGATGCAGCGTGCTTGCTTGGTCTGCAGAGGCCAAAAACTCACCTCCATCTGCAGCGACTCCGCTAAGCCACGCAGGGCAAACTTGGATGGGGAATAGGCAGTGTATCCAAACAGGCCGATCTGGCCTGCTTGGGAGGACACAAACATGATGCGGCCCATTCTTCGCTCCTTCATGGTGGTTATGACGGCCCGTGTCGGGTAAACGCTGCCCAGGTAGTTCACTTCCATTAGTTTCTGTTGGAAGTGAGGCCGACATTTCCACATATTATAATACAGTTGTTCACAGTGTATCGCTGCAAAAATGCAGCTGCACATTTCAACCTGAATACTGTAATAGTCTGGAATTCAACTGCTTCTTAATCTTTTCTGATGGTAAAAAAAAATAGCAATCAAACCTTTCAGGTAAAGAGAATTTCTAAAACACGTGTACACCAAGTACTTACTTTAAATCGGTCCACTTCCACATCCTCAAACTTCCCAGAAAAGGATGTTCCAGCACAGTTCACCAACATATCGACGGGGCCCAGCTTCTCTTGAGCCTGCATGGCAGGAAAAAGCCATTTCAATGCTTCAGCACTGAATTATTTAAGTAGTCTGAGATGTTCCACTGTTGCCAAGAGTGTACCATTACCTGTTTAATCACACTCTCCACCTGGCCATAATCACTGGAAACATCCACTGATATGCAAAGCACCACCTACGGGGGGGGATTGTACATGACCTTATGTAATATAATGCAAAATGGTATCAGCTGTTACATGAACATGTGCACAGTGAATAAGAGGTGCTTTAAAACAATATCTGAAAATAACGTAAAACCACACCTGCTTGTCATTGATGGCAAATTTCTCAACCTCTTTCTTTGCTTGAAGCAGTTTAGCCTGAGAAAGTGCAGAAAGTAAATTTCACGTGATAGAGCACATCCTTCATATGACATTAAGAAAATTCATGTTTAGAGTATGTTTCACTGTGTTTGACATGGAAAAAGTTGACTACTACAACAAACAGGTTGCACCTAGGCTAAACACAAAGGAATGATCGGTTGAATATGATGTGTGCTGACCTCATCCCGTGCCACCAAAGTGATGAATGCTCCTTGCCTGTAGCACTCGATTGCGATGCATTTCCCAATCCCACTTGAGCCTCCTGTCACCTGATAATTCAAGGGTTAGAAGATCATTAAGCAAAGGTCCAATGTCAGGCAACTGATCTGCAACTCAAGACAAGATTTTTAGAGACATGCAAGTAATTTCTGCCATGGTGTGAGCATATTGGCATAATGAGCCAAACTACACAGTTGACAGTTTATTAGGTACATCTAGCTAAATTAAGGCAGTCTATAACGACAGGCCTGAGGGCTTAGCCCTTTGGCAGAATCATAAAGTAACTAAGTTTAATTAGACCCTCTCTACAACCGTTTCAACAACTGATTACAATCTTCACAACGGCAGCATACATAACACCTAGTGTTACACCAAATTCTGTGATCCACCAGATTCTATGATACAAATACTGTCCGACCCTCATATCTGCTAACCCTGAAAATTCTATTCAGGTCACTAAATCTGGGTCACGGAATACAGTGTATCACCGGGAATGACCACATCAGTTTTATTTAAGGTTAAGTGCATTATTTGTCGCCTCGGTGTACCTTATAAAAATGGTGACTAGCTTTGGGTAAGTTCTGAGGTTAGCGTTGGCTCGTTAACGTTAACTTATGTGGGCGTGTCACTCCTCATGACTGAGAGGTGACTGTCATAAATTCGACACACAAAACATTATATTTTCCTGTCGAAAAGTTGCAAGTAGTTACTAAATGTGACGTTCATGTTAATAGGTATCACGTTACATACTTAGCGTCTAACGTTACGTAGCTCAGTTTGAACCTAGAGCTAGCTACATAGCTATAGTCACGAGTTGACGTTAGCTACCGTTACAAGCTTTAATAGCGAAGTCGTTAGTTAGCACTCTGGTGCACTTACCACGACATGGGCCCCGTTCAGTTTCAAAGGTTTGGGACTAATAAGAGGCGATATCATGTATAACAGCAACACAAAAGCAACAATAAAGGCTGCAACTACAAGAAGCATTATGAATGGCAGAAGAAGCCACCACGAATTAATAAAAAGCCAATCCGTGACCGTTGAGCTCAACCCTTCTTCAGAGGACATGGGTGAAATCAGGCGATCGTTAGCTTGTTTGCTAACTAGCGGGCCAGCTTCTGGGGTCCGATAACAGAGCTACGAGACAGGAGGCGGCCCTGAAAGGGGGTGGCGAAACACGGATCACGGAGGAGGAGTTGTTCCAGGGTTCGTCGGGGAGTCAAAGATATGTTACGGTTAGGTTAAAGTTCGGCGGTGGACTTTAGCTCCCCGTGACAAAGCGCAGTCTGCATAAACCAAAACAAATCGAACTGTGCACTGTAAACGTACGCCTAACGCTTGCGCTTGGTACTTGTAGTTCTCAAACTGAAACCGTTTCGCTGGATCCCAAAGCTTCATGTGCATGCAGTAACGACAACTCCCATAATGCAATGCTCCACTTCCTCGTTCGACGTATCCGTTTCAGTTAGCTAGACACAAGCTAAGCTTCACACCCACCCACCAGGTATGTTGATTGTTAAAAGACAGTAAACGCTAGCTATTTTAATTTGTGTAATCTTTATTTTTTTAGCCTACATTTCTATTGTAAATCTTTAGAACAACTCGTTAATTTCCTTCACAAAAGTACACAACTTTTCTTGACGTAGCTATAACTTTTATTTACATTATGGAAATGAAAAACAGAAAATCTTATGCATGAGTGACCTCTTCACGTAGAAAAGGCGCAAGAGTTGGCTATATGTATAGACATTTACAGAAAAATAAGAGATATTCCCCATCATAACTCAAAAGAGACAGTTTTCACACCTTAGGAGCAAAAGAATACAGTTGTACACAATCTCTAAAAGAGCTTACATGAAATGTGCAAGTATTATACACTTCTTAGTTGTAGTGACAAAGCTCTGGGTATAGGCAGTATGACCAATTTAAAAATAAACCAATAACCAAAGAATCTTGCTGCTTTTCTAGAAGGCACATGGTGCACGCTGCCACTTATGGCTGCACAAAGTTCATGCTTGGAGATGCATTCCTATGTAGTAAAGTATACAAGAATGTGATCTCTCCATTAGAGCCATCAGTATTCGAACTTCAACACCTCAGTCTTGTTTTATCAAAACTCACAATGAATCCTAGAATAAGGCTTAGTTTTTTGCCATATGCATTACGGATAATCAGCAAAGCCTGTGGATAGTAATGGGAAATATGTACAGTAGATTGCAAAAAACAAACTATGTTTTTTTTTTTTTGCAAGCTGAGTGACAAAGCAATTCAAAGCTATTGAGTCCTTGAAAAATTGTAAAAGAACGCTGGTCTGGCACCACTGGTGATCCATCCTAATGGTCGCATTTAATTCAAAAGACAAATGAGCAAACTCATACAATTTGTCATTCGTTAGGTAACTGGATAAACAATCCAAATGTCCACAGGGCCTAATACAGCTCTCATCCTGAGTATCTCTGTCTCAAAACTCTAAACATCCACCACCTTGAGACAACTGACATATTTCACCGCAATATATCCCAGTTCACTCATTTAGCCCAATTTTAGACACTCCAAGTTCAGTATACACTATAAAATGCTTGTTTTTCCCTAATAAAAATAGATATGGGGGTATTTAGTAGTCTAGTGAGGTGTATTCTGGCTGGAAATTAAGGACACATTAGCTAGTTCTGCCTTAAAATAAATTATCTTAACTTCAATAGCCTCATTTGCAATAACTGCAGTCTCTGTCTGCCATTAGTTTCCTTAAGTCAGGTGGGTATTCCGCTCATTAATACCTTTAATCTTTAGTGCATAAATCAAACAACCCTCGAAATTCCCTATGTCATATTATTCCATGTCAGCTGAGCTGCAGTTGGGCAGTCTGTAATCTTCTTTGGACAATGGCGAATATCAAACAAAACTAAGTCTTCCACCCTTTGTGTGGTTGTCAGATTGGCAAAACGGAGCAGTAACCTTACCCATTTATGACAAACCATGAGGCCTGATGAATGATTAAGATGAGACAGAGAGAGAGGAAGTCGTGACAAGGACAGTAAAGAGAGACAATCGTGATTCCTTTGCTTTGGTTTGGCTTGGCTCAATCATCCCACCTAGCCTTCCTGTCCAAAGTCCTCTGTGAATTTTTTCAGTTTGTCCAGATCTTGTTCATTGACTGTTGGCTTTGTGTGGGCCAGAGACCTCACCATGTCAGACTGAAAAGACAAAACAAACAAACAAAAACAGTGTTATAGTAGCATAACGTTAAAGTATAGGGGATTTCTAATGCCATCTAATATTTTACTTCCTTACCATGCATACTATAGGCTCCAGTAGCTTCTCCCCAGGAACCTCCATCCATGTCATTTCAATTGCATTGGGATCGCCAGGTGAGCAAGGAGTCAAGAGGTCATCTACAAGACTGTTGGGGTCAGTTCTTGATGGACCTCGTACCTTATTTGAATAAAAATATAAGAAAGGATACAAATTAGTCAACTACTTCATGTGACACTAATGCATCAAACACAAATGGATATTTTAAAAGACGTACCCGTTTGAAGTGGGTTGCTGACTGGACCTTTCGAACAGGCTGCATCAGAGCGTCTCTGACAATGATACTTATATCTGCTCCTGAGTATCCATCTGTCTTCTTGCCCAGAGTGACAAAGTCAGACTCAGAAAGACTGTTGGGGGTTGAGCCCAGATGGAGCTTGAACATGAAGGAGCGAGCGTGCTCCTCAGGCAGTGGGATGTAGATCCTCTTCTCAAATCTTAGTAAGTATCATGGGTGAACAGTGAGCACAGGTGAACAACAACACAATTACTAACAACTTTCACCAAGAAATAACAATTACCGTCTCCTGATGGCTGAGTCTAGGGTCCATGGGATGTTTGTTGCCCCGAGTACCAGCACTCCCTCGTTGTCATTCCCCACACCTGCAAACCAAAGAGTCAGGGTAATTATGCACACCTAAATACTCAATATCTAAATAATGATACTCTGGTGCTTTCACTGACATGTGATCATCCCTCCAGCTTTCTTTAGATCTGGGACCATACGTTACATTACAGGACAGCAGCCTTGATCCTAACACAAGATGTGATGTCGTACCAACCCTCTTAGTGCCAACTGAGCATGCATATAGAAGGACTAAAGCTGCTGAACACATAACACAAATAGCAATAACAACTGAGAAAAAAGAAAACAATATTGATCATAGAAAAGCAACCTTCACTAACATATAATGTATTGCACGGCTACTGGATGCTCTACTAATGGATAATAGACTACATTATATTTTACAATGTTTCATGACTTTGAGTCCATATCATATGAATTCCATTATGGCTGGATAACATATGAGGTGTAACTTTATTATACACATTATTCACTTGATGCAGATTAATGATTAATTTTAGCTAGAATAGTTGAAGAGAGTGGCTATAATTTCCTTTCAAGGTCACTGCTGTTGGTGGGTTTTCACCTAATAATCATGTTGCACCTCCAGCCACACCTCAATCAGTGATGTCACAACAGGTACTTTAGCCTCACCCATTAAAGAGCATATCTGCTATGACATCTGTTTATGGGTGTGACCACAATCAGCATGCTGTAAAGCTGGATTCTGTTTAGAGCGCTGCATACACAATAGATTAATCTGAAAGCCACTGAACCAAACAGCGCAAATATTTTAGCATTGCCCAGAAGTACCTTCTAGTCACCCCGCCACCGCAGCTATAATTGTCTCCTGTGCACAGCTGCCGTTTATATGGCGATACGTTTGTCGTGCTATGCAACTATAATGAGTCAAGTGAAAATTAAGGAAAGCAGAAAGAGGCTGAATCTGAAAGAGCTGCTTCACTTAGTGCATAAATAGCCATTTTCTACTTGAGCTGCAGTTTTAGATCCCATGGGCTGTTAACTTGTTCAGAATATTGAATATTACTGAAAAACAAAAATCACTGATATCTAAGATTTTTTAACAGTTGATATGGGGACCATTTAACATGCAATACTGGGAGAATACATTTAATTTAGTTTATCTCAACATTCAGTAATTACAAACAATTGTTTTAGCTCATCAGACTTACCCTGCATCTGAACCAGGAACTCTGTCTTAATACGGCGAGCAGCCTCACTCTCGTTCTCACTTCTTGAGCCACACAGGGAGTCGATCTCATCAATGAAGATGATAGAAGGCTTGTGCTCCCTTGCAAGGCTAAAAAGATTCTTCACCAACCTGGGAAGCAAAAGGTGGGGTTATAAGAAATGAAATGGGAACATGCTGCTGGCCGCAGTATATTTTTAATGCTTAACCCAGGCTTTTGTGGGTTGCTGTTAAAATGACTTACTTTTCACTCTCTCCCAGCCATTTGGAGACAAGGTCAGATGAAGAGATGGAGAAGAAGGTTGAGTTGTTTGCCTCTGTGGCAACAGCTTTGGCCAGATAGGACTTTCCTGTACCTGGCGGTCCAAAGAGCAAGATCCCTCTCCATGGAGTTCTCTTACCTGTCGGTCAAGCAAAATGGTGCTTTTGTCTATATTAATGTCACCAAGAACCATCAACTTCACTCTTACATAACCGTTGCATTCAACATAGATATTTTCTTCTACCATTTACAAGCAAGGTAATGAGATAGCCTTCATATTATATTAAATACCTGTGAAAAGGTGAGGGAATTTGATTGGAAGAATAACAGCTTCTTTCAGTGCCTCCTTGGCTCCTTCTAAACCAGCCACATCGTTCCATTTGATGTTTGGTTTCTCCATAACAATTGCACCTGGAAAAAATAACACCACATTACTGAGGAGTCTAAATAATACCTTAATTATGACAGACTGTATGTAAGAAACTCACAAGAAATCAACAATTAGTATAACAACTCATTACAGATTAAGTAAATACATGTGAATAGTTAATAGTGACCCAAAGGTTACAAACCTGAGAGTTGATTCTGGAACTTCTTTTTCTCTGGATCATCACCTTCATCACTCTCATTCCTGGAAACATAATTACATAATTATAAAAAAATACACATTTATAATTTTGTCTATCAAAAAGAACACTGATTTCCCATTTAGGTCTGAATGGCAACACGAGCAAATTTACTAACTGCCTCATCCATGAACATACCCTTTGTCATCAGACTGTGACTCTTTGACGGGCTTCGCAGGAGGAGCTTTCTCTTTTTTCTTTAGGTACTCCTTCAACTTTTCTGCTCTGTCCAAGTATTCGGCACATTTTGCCCGGATGCTCTGTCTGGCTTTGTCACCCTGGGCTTCATCTGTCAGGAAAAAGTATAGAAAAGGGGCACAGAAAATGATTTCAGGCTTGAGTATTTGTTCCCAAAAGAGACAACACCCTCCTTCCTCTTAACAATTCAGCAGTGTGCTCTAATATACTCAGTTACAGAAAGAATACACACACACGCACGCATGCACACACGCACGCACGCACGCACACACACACACACACAAATTCACATCTGCCTATTGTCATTTCAGTGTTCTCACCCTCACCAGTGCTATGACAGTGTGCGAAATATCTTACATGTCATTGTGAGAGATATGAAGCTGTAACAATCTACAGCTATATCAAGAGGGATTTTTATCAGATTGTGGTCCTGTTGTGACAATGTGACAAACAGCTATGATTATCACACTGTGAACACTGCACACTTAATGGTAATATGCTGTTTTATGCCTTACATTTCACCACATGGAGGAAGTACTGAACAGCAGATTGGTACAGACGCAGAGCCTCCTCATAGTTCTGAGCTTTATCTTCCTGAGCCGCCTTGCTGGCAAGATCAATGGCTTTCTAGAATGACAGAGACACAGGACAATGTTGGTTATGCTGACGCTTGTTGGTACTAGAATGAAGACAATGTGTGAGATTAATAACATCTTCGACTTATTAAAGTGCCGACACATATCTGCCAATCGTTACAAACAACCAAACAAATGTAACCACAGAAGGCTATGAATTAAATAAAAAGTGACAAATACTTAAGTGAACATGTGAGTCGCAGGCAACCTTCCTATAAATACTTACCGTAATCTACTAAATGTAAAGATCAGATTGGATACTACACCTGTCGTATGTGGTGACAGGACACATACCGAGGCAGGATTGCCTGAACCTGAATTTGAACACAATTTAACTTCCTTCTGGCTACCGAAGCTACAAATAGTAACTAAAACACAATTAGCACTTTTAACACATTCTGTAGAGGATGTAACGATGCCAGCTTTGTTATCTATTTGAAGCGGAAGTCTTTTCAAAGGCCAAATAAAACTAGTTAGCTAGCTACGTTAATCTCATTAGCTGACTTATTCGTCAATAATACAAGATCACGATGAAATTTCACCGCAATTGCCACATCTGCATGTACTGTAACAACGGATAACACCTGCCTTTATGTTACATATAGGCCACAAAGGCACCTTTAGTGGTCTTTTGTTGTTCACAAGTTGACTGCCGAACTCTTGCCTGGGTTAGCTTAGCATGCTAATTAGCAGCTAATGTCAAAACACGTAACTGCATTTTACACCGTTGGAAGCGTTTATACCGAACAACACCCAACACAACAAGGGCAAACGTTTCGATTATCAACAATTACTCTACTTCTTCAGCTTAGTCCGTAACGTAATCAACTTTTTAGGCTTGTTTAGTTATCCGTTTTAGCCAGCTCTGGGTTGGTCCTCAACTTACCTGTAAATTATTGTTGGTAGCCATAAGGGCTGATCACTGGTCCACTAATCGAAACGAATGTAACACCGCCTTGAGTAAACAACTTTTAAACACACCGCTTTGCAATTTAACCCTACAAGTCGACTTTTAACTCGAAAATCCAGTTTTTTAGGAGGCTTGTTTTCGTTTCTTCTATCACTCCCGAAGACCGAAGAGGGAACTTCCGCATTAAAAGTCGATACTCGCGTGCACGGAATGTAATGACGTCAAGACGTAGCCTCTGTAGAGTTCAGAGGATCTTCCTGTGTTTTTACAATTACAATGATTGGTTCTATTTTAAAACGGAGCGGATTAGCGATCGTTTGCCTCCTGTTTGTGTCAAATTTATTCCCCATGTCTTATTCTGGGTTTAAAAAATAAAATATTACCAGACTATGAATGAACTAACCCCCTTGTTCTCACATCGAACATTTTTACATGAATTATCTTTCAGTCACTTTAACTGATTCTTAAATGAAGTCTAAATAAAGTCCACTCCTGCTGCAGCATATCCACACCGCTGTGAACTGTTGACATTACTATGATAGAAAAGTAATATCCATATTTTTTAAAACTAATATGTATTTAATTTCTGTAGCAACCTCTTTATTCACTAGGAACTCCTGCAGTTCTTCCACTCTGTCCAGATACAGTTTACATTTATCTCTGATCTTCTGGTTGCCATCTTTACCCTGGGGTTCACCTGATGGGAAGGAAAACATTGATTTAAAACCATTCTGTAATACTGAGTTTTGTTATGGATATTTTATAAACTATCTATCGTAAGAAATGATAAGGATGGCATGACTGAAAATTGGTACATACACACATACAAACAGAAAAAGTAAGTAATTTCACTTGTAGATGCTAATTGGTCCATCAGGCAATGACAGTGATGGACACCTATGTACAGACTGTTAGGATGATGTGAAATGTCTCAGTTATTGTAGGTGTGGTGTTTTAGCCTGGCATTCGATGCACTTTGTTTCCAGCCATGGTGACGCACGTTTTAAAATGTGCAAAAAATACTTGACAGCATGTTGGTATGAGCGGATGGCCTCCTCATAGTTTCCCTCCTGGTCCTCCTGTGAGGCCTTCTGTGCCACAGCAATAGCTTTCTGAAAGAGTGAGAAATTAATTAATATTTCAGACACTGTAATACCTTATGGTTCTCCTAAAATCACCACAGTGTTGTTATTAAAGTAATGGCGGTTATAAATGAATCATAATAATGTCTGAAAATGCACTGGAGCCAGTGCTGACATGAGAAATTGCCCCATTGAGTAGTTGATCACCAGAAAATTTATTAAGTAATCCAATCATTTTAGTAATTTATTGTGTAATAATAGACCATGTTCACAGCAGGTGTTTTGTCTTGTTATTGCAGGAAAAGTACATGTGTAATTAATGACATTAATTATGGCACAGTGTACCAGTAATTCATGCCAGGAGCCACATGGACACCATCAGGGGCCCAGAACAGCTTTACAAAAATGTAATGAAGTTGTTTTTAGTGTTATTAATTACACCGGTGCTTTTTATGCAATGATATGTAAGAGGGAGGGTCGATGTGAATTCCACCTGACCAATGATCACCTTTAGGGTATGTGCAATTGCTATCTTGGATACGAAAATATGATCTAAAGCGGTCAGATCACACATAGAATATACCACTGGTCACATTTTTTTAATTAACAGTGAATGAATCGTGTCACACTCTCTCAATGAATGTGTGGATTCATGTGAATCACTATGTCTGGTCAGTGATGGAGTTCAGTCAGCTCTTGATGCTGACACAAAAGGTCCTGCATTCGAAGTACAAAGTAACACTGGAAACATTTTTAATGAAGCACACAGCACCTTTAGAAAGCGTTAGTCTGAAATGAAACCAGTCAGACTGTACACAGGCACTCACTCATGTGAGTTGCCATACTTGTTTCACTCCACAGACAAACGAGAGGCTTGCAGACTTACAGATTATTATTCATCCTACCTGTAGATTCGTCGGCTCCATGCGGAGTCCTGTGAGAATAAACAAGCCAACAATCGACCGGCGATCCCTGCCAGCTTTGTTTCGTTTGCACGACAAGTTCCTGTTTGCTTATCGCTCTCCTAGCGCTGACACGCCGCGCGGAAAGCAGCCTGCCCAGTCAAGGAATGACAGCGATGCTTGTACACAAACCCTCCTGCCAGTGAGTCACGACGCGTAATTGTTGTCGTGCAAGTTTAAAGAACAGATTGCTGAACCATTATTTTAATGCCCCAGATAGAATAAGTATGAGCGCTCATTGTGGATCCTTTCTGAGGCGGTAGGCAGCAACGGCAAGATACATGAAATAAGACTGAAAAGAGTCGCTTTACTTGTTACTCAGTCTGGTGGCTCTTATTACAGGAGTCCAAGTGACACGGAAAAACATGGGACTTTAGTTATGTGCGCGTGCGCGACAGTGAACTCCACCACACTGACGACTCGTGTGATGAGCGCGCACTCCACTAGAGGTCGCCCCAAGATCACTGTAAGATCACCCGTAAAGTCAGGAAGCTGGAAACCCACTGATGGAGCACTCTGCAGGTGTGGGGGCTCCAAGACCCCGTGATTAGAGGGAACACTATACTTTCATACCAAAGTTAAAAAAACAAAACAAAACAAAACAAAAAAACTAAAATATTAGGTCCAATATATTTACAATACTACTACTACTACTACTACTACTACTAATACTAATAAGATATTACGTAGCAATGAAAATACTGATGATATAGTATATACATAGAAGTTTTTTTTTAACCAGCTTCCATATTCACCATGTTGTTACACTGATTTATTCCAATTCATAATCATAATCAAAACCACCTAACATGGCTATTTAGACCTATTTTGTGATTTGTTTTGCATTTCACTCATGCGTAAGAGACAGGCAGTACATATTGCCTGAGAAATTCTCATCTCACTGTATAACAGTGTCCGTTTTAAATGACAACCAACAACATTCTCCTCCCTGGTTCCTTGTTGATGAATTTAAGATTTCTGCAAATAATAAGTATGCGCATACAATACGTTTTTAGACATATAGTCTACAGTTTCTAGGTTATTTTAAACTTGCATGTAAGAGGTTTTTTTTTAGAGTAAAAAGAAAATGCGGACACCAGACGTGCTGCTGGGAAACCCAGTGTAATGTGACAGGAGACCTTTGGCCCCACTCTGCGGATTAGCGTCGAGCTCAGACCGTCGACAGTCTGACAGCTCCAGGGTGGCGCACAGTTTGCTGAGGACACACACCACAGAGAGCTGGCGTTGTTGGTGTGGAAACATGTGGCGGAAAGAGGAGCAGCTTAAAGCTTTGTTGCTGTCAGTCGCGGACGTGTGCTGAAGGAGCCCCGCGCGTAACTCGCGCAGCCCATTAGGCGCATTTTATGGAGATCTATAGATGACAAGACCTGCACGCTGCGGGTTGCTCTCAGCATCTACTGGGATCTCTCATGTGGAACATGGCGAGTGGGATGAGAGGAGCTCATCTCCTCGCTGCTTTTTTTACGTTTTCGATTGCAATGTTCAGGCACGCAGACGGGCAAGACACTTTTAACGACTTAACAGGTTTTAGTTTGAGTCCTCCGTATTTCAACCTCGCTGAGGGGTCTAGAATCTCTGCCACAGCAACCTGCGGTCAGGATGAGGCTGGGGCACCGAAATATGAGTTGTACTGTAAACTTGTCGGAGGACCGACCGGAGTTCTTACTCAAAACATACAGGTAAGAAAAGCTGGATGGGATCTTACTTTAACTTTCGGTCCGTGCGTAAAACGTCAATAGCAACAATACGCAGGCACTGAAATATAAATTTACACTGCAGTCCGATACGTAGCGCACAGTAAGTTATATTGCTGTTGTCAGAAAGTTTATTTCTGTTTTTTCTTCTTCTTGAATATAAATGTGTCTTAGTAAAAGCTCTGACAGCTCTGCCCGCCCAGACCAAGCTGTACAACTGCCTGAAATACTTTAACACCATTGTAGTTGAGTTTTCTGAAGGAAATGCCCTTTCAACCCCCCCCCAGGAGTTCTTCTGAAAGGTTCTGTAAGAACAGCACTTTGACGTGCACATGCAAATACCTTTTCTCTAAACTTAAGAGTCGCTTGTGGTTGCATATTAAAATATTTGCATTTGGTTAGGCATTTGCCAGTGCTTGCCTCTATTATAAAACCCACATGTCGTTAAGTGCAATTATTTGGGTGTGCATGTGTCTGAATGCCAACAATCTGACTCCGTTTAGGGTCAGTTCTGTGACTACTGCAACTCCATTGACCCAAACAAAGCCCACCCGGTGTCCAACGCCATCGACGGGACAGAGCGGTGGTGGCAGAGTCCTCCTCTCTCCAGAGGACTGGGCTACAACGAGGTGAATGTTACCCTGGACCTTGGGCAGGTGAGATTATCATACCTTATTCTGCTGTCAACAGCTGTTTACCTGCTGCTACCTGCAGTTTGATGAATGATTACATTGTGGTGACAGTGAAATGTAGCACCTGGATGCTGCAGAGGGAAGAGAAGGAAAGTGTTTCATGTCTTGGCGGTTGCTCTGCTGCCGTGAGATGAGTTCTGTCATTTGTGTGAGGTGGCAGAGCAGCTTCTCTGGTGTGAAACTGGGAATATTTTTGGTCCATATTCTTTTTCAGAGCGGTGTTTTGCTGGTCCTCAATTGCTTTGCACATGCTAAGAAGAAAAGTGTTTGACTCTTTGTGTTTCATTCACAAATACTTCCAAAGGTGTTGTATGATGATATTTTCATTTTGAGCTTCATCACCTCAGGCAGCAGTGATCATGTGAATAATGTGCTGCAGTTGGATGCCTGCCAGGAATCAGATTCACGCCCCCCTTGGCCGGTGAATATGCTTCCATCATGACCCGTGTCTCTGGCAGGAGTTTGGCTCGCGGCCCATAAAACTGCACCTCATGCTCACTTATCCACTGTGAGGAAAGAGAGGAATTCTGTTTTGGGATTAGGGATCAGAAGGATCTGAAAATCAGATTGGAGTGCAGGTGGACCTCTTTTGTGGGGAGGGTTTTGACCAGTTTTGGAGTAGTCTTCAAAAAGAGAGCAACAAAAGAGCTCCTCTTCACACGTGTTGCATATTTGGCCCCGGCTGGGCACTGTGTCAAACAATGGGTGTTGGCTTTTCTATCTCTGTTTTTAGACGGACTGAGCTGAGCAAAGATCCCGCATGGCTAAATATAGTCCACTCTTACAAGAGGATGGACACATGCAGGCCCCTTAGGGATGTCTGGCTGTAATACGTGGTGATGCTCAGTTTATTTGGGAACGGGGAAAGTAGCATTATTGTATTATGGTGTGCTAAAAAGAGCATGGTTAGATCTGTGATGGTGACTACCAACAACACAACCCTTGCCCCCCCTCACCACAACACTGCCACCTCAACCAGGCGCACACCTGTCACACACATTTTTCTTTTTGTGGCATCTGAAGCAAACACTAAGAGTGTAAACAATGCTCACCTGCCACCATTGCATATCAAGACCAGCAGTTGCTGCAGCACTTAAATCTTCTAATATTCTATAGAGTCTGCATAAACAGCAGAAAAACTGACTCTGTGTGACCAAGCCTGGCATGTGGGGAGCAGATTTGTTATTCACTAATGAGCACTTTATCAGCAGGCTAACCTCTGGTGCATCAAATCAACAAACTCAGCGTTCTTGTTTACTGACAAAAGACAATAGAATAGAAAGCACTCCTCTATAAATGGAAGAAAAAAGCCTAAATTGAGAGAAAGACCCACAGAATATGAATGCAATATCTTATATATAGATTATGATTTGGGCTTGGAAGGAGGTTTACTTTCTGCGTCTTCTTGAGTTTAAATAAGTGGTTTACTTACCTACCAGAGTGCTTTATAGCTATTCTCCACCCTACAAATAACTCTCATGCATGATCGAAGACAGGACTAGAGCTGTCTAGTTGTTTGACTGTTCCATGTGAAGCTTTGATCGCTTTGTAGATTATTATTATTTTAAATCCAAAGGATAAATAATGTGTTCAATGAAATATGTGGGCTGGACCCAACTGAATTAGTTTTGTGGTTTTCTTTCAAGACCAACCCAGGTGGCTGTTCTGCTGTTATCTGTATGGCTCTCAGTAGATATTTTAGATAATGGCACAGTGGATGTTTATGTTAAAACGGCGAGGTTCAAAGAGAGAGGCCTTTTTGACAGAGCAGTTTTCCGGTCTTTCTGTGAAGTATTATTGTTTGAAGTGGGGTCTGCTAAGTTTTTACCGTGCTAGCAGTGTGGCTCCAGAGATGGCAATGTCAGCCTGACATTCATACCCCCCTCAGGATAATCTGCAATGACTTAAGTGATCTCCTGACAAAAGTTTTATTGTGTAATCCTTAAGTTTATGACTGAAAACTAACGCCATTCCCATCAACCACTACTCCGTGTTTTGTGAACATGGTCAACAGTATCCCTGTTAAAAACCAGCATGTATGTGTAGTCATTCAGAGCATGTTAGCATGCTGATGTTCTCTCTTAGCACTTCTGTGCAGCCTCACAGAGCTGCCAGCAGGGCTGTAGACTCAGCCTTGTTTTCTATCTATCTTCAAATCTCAGTGCTACATTCATTAACTAGCCCAAAGGCTGACAGCTTCTAGGGACATGAGTGCTCCCTAAATGACCCCCGGCTCAGAAATCTCCTCTGGATGAGCCCTGTGTCTCATACAGGCCAATGCGAGCAGGTTAGCTGCTCTGTGTTTTTGTGGCTTCTTGGCTTGTGACCATTGACCCATGACAAATCCTACCTTGAATCAGGAAATGACCTCAGTGATCTTCAGTTGGCTTCTGTGTAGATCAAGATTGTGTTTGGCATAAATGGCCTTCAGAATAATTGATGAAAAATGAATGAATTTGCCATTTTGTGAGAATCATAGGATCATATCTTAATTGGTTTTCGCTAATACAACTTTTAACTTGTTTATGTTATCTTTTGACCATTTTGATCAGCCAAATACATTCATATGTCAAGTACAAGTAAAGTATTCCTTGTCCATAATAATGTATTCTACATTTGTTCCCACCAATATACTGGCTACTTTTCCAGGGACTTTTGCCCTTGTTAAACTATTTACAGGACACAGTAGGCAAGCCATTGTTCTGGTAAACATTTACACCACGTATCAGACTGCCAGTCACTCCTTTTTTCTGGGGAATGTATTTTAGGAGCCCTGACCACATGTGCTTATCTGCCTGAGTGAGCCCAGAGGAGACCATGTGAGGCAAGCATACCAGGGCTTACTGCTGTCCGTCTCCCAACTGATGAGCTGCTTTGGATTGGTTGGTGTCCGGCAATGAATGAACATGGGACATTCATGGTTTAAATTAAGATTTGATTAGTTTCTGGATTGATGTTCAAGGAACTTGACTGGTATTTTTATGTTAATGTTAAGGCAGTGGGTTATTTCTGTGGGCGACAGGTGTATATTGTGTTGATGATGAGGCTTTGTGTGATGGTTTTGTGGCTTTAAATTACAGATCTGTCTTTTTTTAAATCTGTGATTTAAAGGTTATTTGCTCAGCAGGCTATGACATTAGGTATATATGCTTTTCACTCTGTAAGCAGGGATATGAAAAAGGTAAAGTTGTGAGATCTGGTTCAGGTTAGTGCAGTGGCTTTGGCACTGCTCACAGCTCTGTAATCGTCAAGAGACAAAGCTTCCAAGAACTCAATTTTAGAGACATTCCCCTGGAACCTAATCCACTCTCTCAGGGGTCCACCTCCCACTGAAGTTGGTTTGAATGTTTTATTTGCAGCCGTCGCCCCCTTTTGTGTTAGAATCCTTCTAGGCGGTATTGTGTGACATCCTTTCTGCGCTCTCAGACGCTCACAAAGGTTTGGTTCTTTCTAAGCCGCCCTGAAAGTGGCCTGGTCCTCTCTTTTCACTTGATAAATGGATAGAAATGGAGAGGTGGTGTAATTTGGTGGTGAGAAAGTACTTGAACAGAAAACACTCACACAAACACACAAGTCTCAGACTGAAAACATTCCATTTTCCCTTGACATGTGCCCTCTTACGGAGTAGACATTCAGATACAAGCATGGCGCTTGCATGCATGTGTGATACACAGATTAACTGTGCATGGCTGCATCTCTCCAAATCATGCGACAGGTGTGTAGCAAATAGAGGCCATAATCTCAGGTGTCATGTAATTTGAATCTTCTTCTTCTTCTGATACAAAGAATAGATTCAACTTGCAAATCTATTTTATCTTGTTGTATATTCTTGGCGATAAAAATTTGTTCACACAATGCAGCTGGCTCAGTCCGACCCTAGTGACAAGTTTGGCAGTTATACGTGCCCCTAATGCTGTGGTGACGATGGAGGTGATGTAAGTGCCCGTCTTTAGCCATGCTGCCTGAGGCGCCCGGCCAACCCAGCTGATATTCACTACCCCACTAACAGCCGCCTCATGCTAGTTAGCGGTATAGCAGTCTGGCTTATCGAATGCATCACGGGTGACTGTTGGACTGCGGTTCCTCCTAAATCTGGAGCGCTTGATGTGGAAAAGCTTATGGGGGTTAATGTGGGATCTTTTCACCCTTTCAAGGCCTTTGTCGTAAATTCATACATGGAAATGCTAATCGGCGGTCACAGGTTTGCTGACGCAGGCATTGATGCAATGGGATGTGTTAGAGAACAGGAGTGGAGACCCACAGAACAGTAGTCTACCCACATGCATGCTTTCAATTAAGGTCATTGACAGAGGTGGAAGGGAATACTGCATCAGTATAATACTGCAATATCACAATAGTATTCTACACATACTGTATTAAGTTTACAGTCTTGAATCATTATACACTATCCTGAAATATCAAGATGTTTGAGTTAAGAAGTGTATTTTTTCTGGTGTAATATAATAGTTTTCATAATGTCATCACATAAATAGGCAAACATAAAGTGTTCAATGCAGAAAAGCGAACAGACAGTTCTTGAGCAGCTGCATCTCAGGCTTTTACAACATGAAGATCACTAACAAGTAGAAACTTGATTATACTGTATGTTTTCTGTTACACCTACAGTGCTCTTGTGACTTCTGGCCAGCCTTTCTTTGTTACCATATAACTAATTCTGTCATGGAGACAGAGAAAAATACACTGGACTAGCCCTCTCCCCTTCCCCCTCCCACCTGTTGCACCCAGACAAACAGTTGTACACTGTATTGTTACAAAGTGGAGGACAACTGCTCCAGTGCGCTCTGTCTGGCAGGGCTGATCCACTCCAACAGAAGGCGATGCCTCCTCTCCCCTCTGAATTGCATTCCTCTGATCTCACATCAACCTCTCAGAGCTCGCTCAGATGGCTTCTACCTGTCAGGATTCTGATCTCACTGCAGATTTAGTTGTCTTGGCTATACGGTGCCCTTTAGTTGGAATTTGGGATTAGGATATTTAATATCTGCCTCTTGACTGCACCTTCTAAAAATGTACTTATTGATGTTTGATTGCTAGCCTACACCTCCTTCATGTTTGACATTAGATAAAATTAGATGTATTATTTAGCCATGAATGAAAGGAGTACAAGAATATTATAGTCAAGTAAAAGGGCTGTAACTTTAAAGGCATTTTACTCATTTCTGTAGACTGGACTTTGCAGCCTCCACATCCACATAGAATCAACAGTATAATAAAAACATGCACATGCAGCAATCAAGGACTTGTAGTTGTTCTCACCGGTCACAAACGTTATAAAACAACCTCCAGTTCCAGTGAGAAGAGTGAATGTAATTTGTGAGTTAAACCCTTGGATTTAGATTAGCTATGTGCTGAGTTTGCACATCTCATCTTCTCATCATAGCATGCATTACCTGCTATATAGGCAACGCAATAACGTTAGAATATCAAATGCGTGGGTTATGAAATAACAGAGCAGTTATTGCAGACACTTCCTTATTGAGAAGACTGTGAGAAATTCCTATCCAGTCCGTTTTACAGTACACTTTGTTTGATCAACACAAAGAGATTAGAATTGAAGAGATCCACGTGGCGGGCTCAGCAACGAGAATAACTGGCAACGGGTCACGCAATCGGGCCGCTTTTTGAGATCTTTGTTTCCTCTGCGGCTCTATAACCTGAAGCACAGGCATGTATGAAGTTAGAGGGCAGGGTTTGTGTGTAGAGGCCACCGTGCTGCTGCTGTTCACACTTCAGGGTGCACATTTATCACTCTTGAGCTGTCACACACACAAACTTGGCATGAACTGTCAGGGGTCAATAGTCCAGAAATAATAACACACACAAACACACAGTGGGCATGAAATGTCAGGGGTCAACAGATTTGAGAATGTGACCATGCATGTTTTGTCAATATGCTTGTACATGTTGCTACAAGTGCATTGAAAGGAAAAATGTTAATATGCTGTTGTTAAAATGGTGTTTGGTCATGAGGGACTTGGTTGGCTGTGCTGTGTCAAGTATTAGGTTAGAGCAGATCTGGATACTTTATACCTTGTATATGCGACAGTATTATAGGGGGTCAAGGTCAGGAATTTGAGATGTGGTAAGAAGACAGTGAGGGTGTAGGTGTCAAACAGCCCATTCCTGCCACAACTCAACCCCTGACCTTTTTGACAGCCATCCACAGCCTCCTACACTAAACCTCCTGGCAAGACACTCTAAAGCTTGAGGCTGCAGATGCAGGGAGGGGCAGAAGATGGTTCTACACAAGTGTTATCCCAAGTGTTTTTGCCACAAGCTTGTCAATCTGTTTCATGTCTTTGTAGGGCGCTAGAATCCTGTGCTGATGTAGTTAGCATGCCATGACGATATTTCACACTCTCTGCAAACAATACGTAGGTGCTGGACATATTTCAAGAGTGTGTGTTTAGACTGGCAGGACACAGTTGGAGAGACAGGCCTGAAATTAAGGAAAGCCGTGCCAGGACAGGCCTTGTTTTCCAAGATCACGCTGTCTGTTTCTGACTGGGTTTGTTTCCGGAGGAGTCTTGTCACCATCACTCAGTTATTGGCATCAAGTCAGACACAACAGTGAATGGCATCAGCACATTCAGGCTTGAGGAGGGCTGTCGCTGCATGAAGTTTACATTACTCTCTAGATCACAGAATTTACACCGTTTCCATAGGGGTGAGAGTAAAGAAGAAGTGGTTGGATTGCCGTGTGTTTTTCAGATTTTTGGATTTGGCTTTTGTTCCATTTTCTTGTGTTATTAATGCTGTGATTTGGGGTTGTTGTCTTTTTTTGTTGTTCTTTTTGGTTTTTGTGGACTCCAGAAAGACAATCAACCACTTTATAGAAGCTAATGGGCAGTCATAGCCAGTATGTTGGCAGCAGTATTTCTAATGATGCTGAGCTCTTTTCAACAGTCCACTTGTACACAAAAAGTTGTACACAGTTGCCCATTCTGAATTAAAGCTATGCTAAAACTCCTCAGTTCATTAGTGTAGCAGCACATTTGACAACACACAGAACAACAGCTAATCTGCTGCTAGCAATAGCAAATGTGCCACTCGCCAACCCCACAAATCCTCAAAGAACACATATTTTGGTGTTAGACTGTAACAGAATGGATACAGAATATTTTTATGGGTGATGAAGGACATTGTTACTTTTGTGAAAAGGGAGAATTTCTTCTTATCTGCACGGTTCCTGAAAGCACCAGTGGGCTCTGCTTTGGGGGCATTAGGAGGGATGGGGAATGTGGCGCTATGTTTGGAATCTGAGATGGGTCCACATGGCAGCCAGCACGTCTCTAGCCACCCATACCCTCTTTACCCTCCCCCACCCGGCCCTTCCCCCGGCCCTCCCTCACCGTCATCGCAGCCCGTGTGAACTAAACTTCCTCCTGGTCCTCAGCAGAACCAACATATTGATAGAGGCAGCTCCTCTGGAAAAGCCTTGCTTCTGTTTTTAGCTGGATGACAGCCCATGTCTTGTTTGTGTGCGCTGTTCATCTTTTTTTGCACATCCTGTTGCGTGTGGGTGGAAGTGGTCTCTGATTAATTTCAAGTCACACCCCACTCAAAGTTGAGGTCAGAAAGAGGTGTTCTAAGCTGTTTTATTTGCTTACAGATTGACTGTTGTGGTCAGTGCAAAACGCCGGTTCTAGGCTATTTGCAGCCTAATGATTTTGTTTATGGAGGATTTTTGACAGTTTTCACAGAACAAGGCTTAACAGTTCCCCTCCTGACCTCTGACCTGTCTCACAATCCATCAACCTAAGAACTACTTGAACTTGAGGCCATTACTTTTTAGGGTTTGGGGAGAAATCCATCAAGATAATTGTGGATCCTTTTTGACTCCACAGCTGAGCCTTTTCTGTGTTTTACTTTGCTTTGATATGAGTGCCTCATGCAAGGAGAGATAGCAACCTGACTGTTTCAAATGCCCGTGGGGGTTTTCATCAAGGCTCTGAGGGACGCTAGACGAGTGTGGACCTGTCTTCACCCTCCTGAAAAAGAAGACCGTCTATAGAAATGTCTTTTATTTAAATAGCACACAATATTTCAGGTACAGTTTTCATTCATCACTTCAATCCTGAGGGCAGGTATCACACGTTCAGCAAATATGCCTATAACACCCTATTTTTGAAACATGTCAAAGTTTGCTTAAGGATCCCCGCCAGCACTCAAATTGAACAGAGGTAAACTGTGTTTCACAAAAGCAAGACGGGTGTGGTGGTCAGGTGTAGGTGAGGCTTTTTGTTGACACTGCAGGTGTCACGTGCAGGATGGTGTCACAGGGTTTAAATTCCAAGCAACACCAAGTCCATGCCAGACCATAACAAAGAGAGCTTTGATTGTTACCAATTACCTTTCCATTGTGCAATGTTCAATCAAGCTGAAGTCACCCGCTTTTAGGCCTTGATGAGGATGTTGATGAACTGCAAAGGAAACATGCTACTCAGAGCGTCATGAGCCCGACAGAAAGCTCAGTGTTGGCAGAAACAATCATTGGCATCATTTTCTGCCCTTGTAAGGACTGCATATTCTGATGGAAGGTGGAGATAGAGAGTTCAGAGAACAGACGTGGATCATGTGGGCTTAGCTCATGTCTTTTCACTAACCTGGCTGCACCTGCACCACTTTTATTGACTCCATGCTGACAAATGTTGGCGAATTGTTTGTGCTTTGCTGTATGGCCACACAGAAGTCAAGCTGCACCAGCCCGGTATCAGGCCAGTTCGTGACATAGTCATAAAAGTGAATTTATTAATTTGTGCTCATGGACACAAACATCTCTCTTTTTGTTATGACATTCAGCACAACTTTAAAACAATTAAGGACGAATGTGCTTTAAAGAGCAAGAGGTCCATGGCCAGGGTGGATGGATGGGGTAAACACAGGAGGTCGATGTTTGATTCCCGTGTGAAACCAGCTGTCGACATGAAAAGTTTTATTTTGAAAGTCTAACTGGACTTTGCATATTTATTATTGCTTATTTGGCCATGAAATGAGAAGGATGGTGGACATGGTGCAGGCATGAAAGATACTTCTGATTGAAATACATTAAATTGAAAGTCATGGAAAAATGGAAAGGTCATGTTTAATGTGCACGAGTTCTGATTACATTTCGTGACTATTTCATGAATTGCCATGAGACTGGGTTGGCTGCAACAACCATACTCATGTTGTGCCCTGGCTTTCACAGCAAAGGAAATAAGAGTATTGTCAGAGCTGCCGGCCAAGAAGGCTTTCTCCAAAGACCAAGTGGAGCAGGAAACTACAACATTATGCCAAAGTCCGTTCAGAGCAGTGACTTTTTTTTGCTTGCTCTTTGTGTTCTGGTTTTTAGCTCTTCCATGTGGCGTATGTGCTCATCAAGTTTGCTAATTCACCTCGTCCTGACCTCTGGGTGCTGGAGCGCTCTGTAGACAACGGGAGAACCTTCACCCCCTGGCAGTACTTTGCACGTAAGTTCTCATGTGATTGTATTTTGCAGCATTTTAGTTTTTATTGTATTCTCAACAAAATAACACTTCCCGCACGCTGCCTCAGTACTTGTGCTATGATTCAAATGTTGAAACAGTATGATTGAATTCCCCTCTGGAGTTGTTCAGATTATGGGCTAGAAAATCAAAGCTAAAGCTGCGTACACATATAGTATAACCTACCAGTCCCCCAGCTGTCAGTGATTTGTAAGTAAATCTGGTAAATCTGGAATGCGTGTTTGGATTTTTTAAAGTAAATCGTTTTCTTGTAAATAAATGTCTGCTATGCTCCACTGTCGTCTGTGCAACACAGTAGTGATTTAGCTCATCCCCGCTTGGCAGAAGCTTTTACGCCCGATCTTCATTGCACCTGATGCTGGTTTTCCCTTCAGATGCAACAATAGTGTGTTTGGAATAAACATAAAGAGATTGCAAAGTGATTTGTGGGGCAAAATCAGAACAGACGCAGCCATGTATTAGCAAAATCCTGTAAAATCACCTAAACACAGATGTGGAGGATTATTATGTCTTTGTAATAAACAGCTACTCAATTATAATTGGCAGATTTTGTTTGAAAAGGCATTTTTCCTGGCAGACACATTATATAAGGACATACACAGGTGCAGCTATTAACATTAACAATGGCCCGCTAAGCCATGCCAGAGATCCAGCATGTAGGATACCAAAACCCTGGAACCAGCACTGTAGCCATTAATACACCTGTGTCTTTCCTGCTAAGACAAGTCAAAATGTCGGCTCTGAAAAAGAGCCATTGTGAAGATTGTGGATTTAAATTTGTTCACCGGCAGACATGTAATCCTGGTTCACTGATCAGCCTGCTTAAGAGGACAGGAAGTGTGTTTGTTTATGGAGTTTTAAAAGGAAATCAAAACTAACAACCTAAGACTGAAACCTTGAATGAATTCCAGGAGAAATGTCAGGCGTAAAACTTTGATGTGTAGAAAGTGGCAAGCGGTGACATGCAGTGAATTTCAAACTTAATTGCTCGGTTCTATAATGTCATACCATTTATAAATTACCTGAACTACATACCTGAATAACCACTCTCGATTCGCTGAGTTGGCATATCTGAGTTATGATGACTAATATCCGGGAGGCAGCAGTGCATGTATACACTGCCAGGAGACACAGCTGTGACTCATCAGATTTACAATCTCAGAGTTTCTCTTTGCCCTCATATTCGCTTGATCCAAGTTCATGTTCATTCAGGATCTTAAAAGAGTTCAGCACAGACTCTACTTCTTAACACTCGTGATTCATTCCCCTAACTTTAATGCTTTGAAGGCTTTGCTTCCTTTGTCACAAATACTGTAATTAGATATTACTTTTCCTAGAATTTACATCACTTATACAATAAACAATATTCCAAAATACACAGGTATTAATGCAAGACATTCACATAATACATATTTAGAATCCAGGTGAATCCATTTAACGTGCCACTTATTTGCTGTTTGCCCTCTGGGTTTGATTCTCCAACAACATGATTTGTAAATATAAGGTGAGATGAGAGCACCTGAACACAATTGTCAATGTTTCTTTAACTAGATAATGATATGTTATATTAATTGGAGATAGAGGGTAGTTTTACAGAAGTCATCCATGTAATAATATTATTGTTATTACTTTAAAATGAGAAATGCTTGTAAAATGGAGTGACAGATTAAAAGACTTATTCTTTATTTATTGTTTTTTTGGCAGATTCAAAGCGCGAGTGCCTTGAAAAGTTTGGAAAGCAGCCCAATGCTCGTATATTTAATGACAACGACCAGCTCTGCACCACAGAATACTCACGGATCGTCCCTTTGGAGAATGGAGAGGTAACATATCAAGCGGCTATATTTTGTAAGATATCAAGAACAGTCTTTGAGAAATGACTATGTGGTGTCCAGATTGTGGTGTCTCTGGTCAACGGTCGGCCGGGGTCCAAAAACTTTACCTACTCTCCGGTTCTGCGAGACTTCACAAAGGCCACCAACATCCGCCTGCGCTTCCTCCGCACCAGCACCCTGCTGGGCCACCTGATCTCCAAGGCCCAGAGAGATCCCACCGTCACTCGCAGGGTGAGGCACATACCGCACAGCCTCACACAGAGGTGTCATGCTGGCACACTCTTGTTTCCCATTTGGGCAAGCCAGATTTACAACTCTGCACCAGCTACCCTCCAGCGTCCTTTTTGCTGACACAAAGACACTAACCTGCTCCCTCCTGCTCACACATTCATCCTTGTCAAGACCTAACGCCAGATCTGTCTGTCCAGTCATCATTGTAATACCTTTGGTAGAGACAGCTAGGACTGGCTGTGGACAGCTCCAACAGGCTGCAGGTGCATAATGTGGCACATACAGCAGGATGATATATATTGAAAATAACTGTCAGTAATGAGGCTAAAGCCTGTGTTTCTTATTTGATGTTTGATTAGATATCCTGTGACATAGTTTTACTGAAACTATAAAAATTGTAAATCTCTTGTAAGCGTAATTCCAGAATTCATGTCCACAACAGCTCATTCATTCTTTATTTGACAGTCTCAGAATGAATCAGCGATGCCAGCTGTTCTTATCTTATTTTTTTTGTATATATAATGCACCGATTCACCCCATAAAACGAGCCTTAGTTCATGGATGGTGGTTTAGGTTTTTACTCGTCAGCATTTGTGACTCACTGTTGCTGCCAGACGAAGGCAGATATTTGCTATGGTGTGGGTGATGTTGCAGAGTTGCTGATAAGGCCGCTTTTACTTTGAAGTAGCGGTGATGATAACATTTTCCTTATTTGCTGACAGTATTACTATAGTATCAAAGACATCAGCATCGGTGGACGCTGCGTTTGTCATGGGCATGCACGGGTGTGTGGTGGGGGGCGTAACCAGGACAGCCCAAACAGGTTAGTAGCACTTTTTTATCTTAAACAATGTTATATATACACACAAACACAACATGAAAGTGTTCCTTATAAGCATTTCAAAAGTTAACTTTGAAGTATGTCTTTATTCATTAACATGCAGTAGCTGAATAGTCTTTTTGTACAATGGCCTCCAGTGCACTGAGATGACTAAATTTTAAACAAATGTTCCCATTGGCTTAAAGCTCCACTCTGAGGAGTTGGTGGAGACCAAGACAGAGCTAAAAGTAGAGTGAATGTTGGACTTATATCAATCAAGAAATTAATGCTAGTGTTGCTCAGTGTCTGCTGTATAAATAGGCAGCTGTTTGCTATAACAACTTAATGACGTAATCATAATTTGTCAATACTGTGTTTACAGCTTGTTCTGCCATCCCCAAGTGGTTAAAAAATTAATTAAGGGAGGCTGAAAGAACGTTCTGGGATTTTGCGTTGCAAATGAGAGTCTGAGCATCACTAAATCCAACTGTCTCATCCTCTGTCTCTAGACTCCAGTGTGAGTGCCAACACAACACGTGTGGTGAGTCATGTGACCGCTGCTGCCCAGGCTTTAACCAGAAGCCATGGCGTGCTGCAACTGTTGACAGCCCCAATGAGTGTCAACGTAAGTGTACATGTACAACAGTTAATTTAGTGTGTAAACAAAACCACACTCTGCTACTCCCCATGCTGCTGGCTCCTTGAATTACGACCCCCAGAGTGGACTGAAGTGTCCTCTGATATTTAAGCCCTGTTATGGATGCCCTGATATGGTATTGTAGAGAGCCTCAGTGAAGAGTTGAGAGGACATTCCTCATATGGTATGTGTGATGAACAGCACAGTACACAACTAGCTCCAGGATAACTGTTTTTTGTCATCTTAGCCAGCTTGTGAGCCAGTTAGCCAGGCCTGCACCAGCCTACCGGATAGTCCCCCATCTAGGCTTATCGGCGAGCCATGCAGTCAGCCAGCAGGGCCTGTGTTAGCTGGAATCTAATTGCTTTGGACTGCTGACAAATTTTCTGCTCATGAAACATGACCTTGTAGCAGCCACAAAAGGAGAGAGAGAAAGATGAAGAAGACTCGTAATCCAAACAGTGCAGTGGAAATGCACCCTAACCATTCATAAACATTAATGAGAGACAGGGGTGGTATACAGGAAGAGGATGTGCCTTCTTGTTTAGTTTGGATTTTATAGTTTCTCTTAATACTTAACAACCAGACTTACAACTCCTTTTTCGAGAATGAGTAGCTTAGGGTGCTTAAATACAGACGGGGAGTCAAAGGTAATTTGCTGAGACATATAGAATAATTCTGTGTGTGTGTGTGTGCGTCTGTCTCGGGGCTTTCCTCCTCAGCCTGCCAGTGTTTCTCCCATGCCTCTGACTGTTATTACGACCCAGAGGTGGAAAGGAGGGGAGCAAGTTTAGACACCTTCGGCAGGTACAACGGTGGAGGCGTGTGCACCAACTGCCAGGTATGAAATGCATTTCAAGTCTAAACTGATTCCCCTGTGTGAGTGTGTGTGGTTGTAGGGGAGGAGGAGGGTATAAGAAAATGAAGAAAAATTCCATGTTGTCTGTGCATATCTTCATGGAGTCCTCTGTGGAGCATTTGATACTGCACCAATTGCTCTGCAACTTGTGCAAACGAGTTTGTGAGGCCCAAACAAAGCTGTTCCATTTACACACTTCCCTCTGGCCCCCCCAAGAAATGAATTCTGTGTCATTTTCATTTGCTGAGATAAAGTTGTATTGAGTGTTTTGTTGATATGATATCACTCAGGAATATGATACTGATGCAGAGAGCGTAAGCGTTGTATCACATCATACGCATCAATGCGCATTTGAAACGAGAGATTCTTTACGGAGTGAAGAGGACTCGTGTTCATCTAAGGTTGTCCTCTGTTCTGTTCTCCCAGTTCATTTATGTAGGAGTTATGGCTCACACATTATTTCCATGTCCTTCTTTAGCACAACACTGCTGGAGTGAACTGCGAGCGATGCCTTGAAGGTTTCTACAGACCTTTCGGAGTTCCTCCAGAGTCTCCCACTGGATGCATACGTGAGTTTCATTTTCATATTTTATTCCCTCACTTTTTGATCGTTTTTGCTTCTGGTTTTGCCCTTTTTTAAAAGAACTTTGCTTCATATGGATCTGTGTGTTGCTGGACTGTTCAGGAACCACTGGGGTGTAATGTTGCCTGGATGTATCTGGGCCTATTTGTGTCTCAAACTTTAGAGCTGTGACTGCCTTGTGTATGTTTTGGTAGTTTTCTTTGTTCTGTTTTATTTTGGGGTTGACATGGGTTGAAATGGACGTTGTGATTTGTGTGCAAGTGCTGCAGTCTGTTTTCATTTTGCTTCTCTAAACATATGGAGGAGGAAATAAGTATATAAAAAAAATGAGAGCTGAAATGCCCATGGCCACTGGGTTGAACTTTGTCATCAGTCACATTTCCAATGCAGCACTGCATACGTTTTGGAACTAAAAAATGTCTTCCTGTGCACTTATTTGACCTACAGTATACATGACAGGCGAAGCCAAACCAGGCTTATATTCAAAGAGAGGCATCAGCGTCTCGCTTGAGACAGACACAAATGGCACCACTGCACAAGCACCACTGGCACCACCGCTTGTATTATTGCTAAACTGGGCTCTGCTTGTGTTGACATTACTTTAATGGTCCATGGCTGCTCCTCACAGTATAAATAGCTGCCAGTTGTGTTTGGACATTAGAAAGTAGTGGAATTAAACCAGTTGCCCTCAGCGCTTTTAAACATTAACCATAAAATCCAGAAAACTCAATTAAGTCGGCTGAACAGAGGAAGGTGTTCGTTTGGCAAAAACAAACTAAGTAAAGGTTCAGTAATCATTATTTGCTTCTGAGATCTCTCATTTGGAGGTGATGGATGGATGAAAGCTTTCTGTACTTGTTACTGATATGTACAGTAAATTTCTTATGACCTATGCTGTGTTCATATGTCTGCATATCCATGTTAGTCTACATTGATGCATCTGTTGACATGTGTGCACATTTGTCCCCACCAGCCTGCAGGTGTGATGAAAGGAGTACAGCCGGATGTGAAATGGGATCTGGAAGGTGTCTATGCAAGCCACAATTTACCGGAGAAAACTGTGATCGCTGTGCTGAGGGATACTATTACTACCCTCAGTGCATTCGTAAGTTTTTTTTTATCACTGGATACCAAGCATACCTTACGGATGGGTGGATGAATAAATGAGCAGTTGGGAAACATAGGGGTGGATGTGCTGGAGCTGTCATTCTGGTGTGCAAGCCGTGCTCTAT
The DNA here is from genome assembly GCA_037975065.1 of Chaetodon trifasciatus. Classification (NCBI taxonomy): domain Eukaryota; kingdom Metazoa; phylum Chordata; class Actinopteri; order Chaetodontiformes; family Chaetodontidae; genus Chaetodon; species Chaetodon trifasciatus. Next base: position 7,494,042 of record JBBMOE010000012.1, read on the forward strand.
TGCTTGAACAACATCTTTGATAACTGCGAGTAAAGGCAGTGTGAAAGTCTGTTTGAATCATAGATATCAGAGAAAACTTTAATGATCAAACTGTATTTGATGAAACAATGCGTTTGGGAGCTCGGTGTGTCAGGGTACACACAGTCGGGTGAAACTGTACCCACCCTTTGGTGGCAGGAGTCAGTTTCACGTTCACCCTTTGTGTTCCAGTCTGTCAGTTTTTGCCTTCAGGGAAGAATAAAAGCTTTTTTGACCAGACATATGGTTATTATACACTCAAAGAATTCTGCCTTTAATGCTACAGGGCTGCATGCACATGATGCAGTATTGACTAACTCACATTCCACATGCCATTCCTCCATCTCAACAAACAGATGCAGATAGTAGACACATGCATCTTATCTCATTCTGATCTGGCCACAGACTCAGAGGCTGCCAGGGTGTGAAGATAAGCCACCCAGTCTTTCATCAGATAATTTATCTTTTTAATTTTTAATTTTTTTCTTCCAGTGTTTTTTCTCACATAAGTCTTTTTCAATGTCTCTGCATGAACTTGCTGTCGCATTCAGCTTCTGTGTTCCAAATAATGAGTCACAGAGAGGCATCTTACCCATGTAAAGATTTCTTTTTCCCTAATGCTAATAATACTCTTCAATGTGAACCACTTTGATTGACCTGTGGCATCATCTTAAACAAACATGCTATTTTTATACATGAAAAGCATCAAATCGGCCTCAGGTGCATCGTTTTTAATTTCGCAGAAACACAAAATAAATTGCAGACTGAGAAATTCAGACTTGGCATTTCGTGAGGAGCAGAATGATTTATCACTAGAAGTTATTATTAAAACACAGTTCAGTCATCTCCAGGCTGTTAGCAGCGACAAACTAGTCTAAACACGCTGACACAGTCATCAGGAGGCCGTCGGGCTTTCTGGAGATTCTTCTCTGCTGTTTTGTGTCACTGTATGAAATTTATGTTTGTGATACAGCACATCAAAGTTGATGTAGTTTATTTCTGTTGGAAGGCTGTGGTTATTTACATATGGAGGGCCAGGATGTTAAATGAATTGTTATGGGAAATACACTTTTTTGCTTTTTTTTCAAGGTTTAAATGTAATGATTGATATTAGTCTTGTGTCTGTAATGCAGTGTTATTGCTAGCTGCAGCCAGTTCCCTTAGCCTATTTGGTACAGGGGAAACAGCGATGGCTCTGTCCAAGAGTGCCAAAATCCACCTACCAGCACCTCCAAAGCTCACAAATTAACCTGTTATATCTTGTTTGTTTGTTCATTACAAAAATGAAAGCATTAAAATGAAAAGTTGTGGTTTTAGGGATTTACTGCTGTCTCCAGCTACATATTTACTGTGCGGCTGTTCTCATCAAACTCTCAATAACAAATTAAATGATCATGTTTACCAAACTGTTGAACTTTTCTTTTAATAATGTTTGCCTCAAGCTACCTTGTAATCTGGTTTGTGAATTTTTAATCTTACAGCAAAAGCAATTCCGCACCGCAATAAATAACGGTGACATTTGAGGTTTTATTTGATCACATTTCCCCATCTGTGGAGGTCTTAATTTCGTGCCTTTCCTTTGCAATCAGGCTATCCCGTGTACCAGACGACCACCAAATCTCCTGCAGGACCTATTGTGGGTAAGTTCATTAAAGAAGATTTTGCAGTGTCTCCTACCACTCGCAGAGTTTTTTAACAGCCATTTAAAATGCGGTCGCTCCTTCTTTTTTCTTTCCGTCTTCATGTTTTTCTCTGTCTCTCTGTATAGGGCCCACCGCCTGCCCTCCAGGTTATTTTGGCTCACCAAGCTGTCAGCGTGAGTGTGATTAGAGCTGATTTGTTGTGCTTCTATAGAGTCATCTAGACAGCTATGCTATGCTGCTTTTAGAGCTTCTTATTTTCATTTACTGTGTCTAAAAAAGAAAATCCCTGCTGGTTTTGTATCCTCTTGAAGAGCTTTTTTACAGGACAAGCCTTGACTTTTTTTACTTAGAGGCAGCCCAGGTTGTAAAAAAGAGCTTTAGAGTACCATTGCAAGGCACCAGTGAGTCTGACTTGGTGTTCTGCAGAACTAAATGTTAAGAACACGTGCCACAGGTCAGTCAAGAAGAGGCTTAATGTATGCAGGCACGGCTAAAGGTCAGATCATGTTTGCAACCCTTATGAAATCAGAACGTCCAGTCAATTATGGCTGGGTTTAATGCAGTGGTTGAAATAGTAGATCTGCTACTCAGTGACAGAAGATCTCTTGCAATTGTTGAGCACTGATGCTCTTAGATTGTCATGTGCGTCAGTGGGGATTTAAGTTCAAGTGGGCTCTGTCCTCTCCTGATTGCAGTAGTCAGTTGGGACTGTTCAGTGAGAAATAACCCGTCTATTATTAGTTGTGGGCCCTGTTCTAAATTCCCTTTTCTGGTTTCCTCCAAGCTGGGAAACCCATTATTAGTATTATGGCATTTCTATTCAAACAAAGACCTTTAGCCCTTAGCCTTTTCTGTTTTATCATTTGTTAAAGAATGTAGGCAAACAATAACTTTCCTTAAACTTATCTCAAGAACATGTCTTTCGTCCTGTGAGCTGACTGAGAAGGAATTTCATTAGCAGCCTTTGAAAAGCTGATTTTAATGTTTTTGAGCTGCTTTGGGGCAAAGAAAACGGTGGCAGTCTCTCTGGTGGCTGCTCTGTCTTGCCAAGTCTATTCACATACCAATACCAGGCGAGGCTTGGCAAGACCTGGGCACCAGTGTGGCCGGACCACTGTGTGCCACAATACTATATAGTTCAACTGACGGAAGTATTTGTCATTCTGTGTTGTTCAGCTGGACCAAAGAAAGAGCTCAGGCTCATTTATAAGCAGTTTTCAGGGTTCAGCAGGGTTACTAATTTGAATTTCTATTAGTTAGGATTTAATTTGTTTGCTTTTATTGTTAGAATAAACATTTCTAATGTGTTTGTGCACAGAGTGTGTATGCGACTACAGAGGGACAGCATACGGGGTGTGTGATGCTTCAGGACGCTGCCTGTGTCGTCGGGGTGTGGAGGGGGAGCGATGTGACCGCTGTCAACCAGGATACCACTCCTTCCCGAACTGCCAGGGTGAGAAAACAAATCATCATGCCAATGAGCACGCAACCCCCACAGACTGTAAAAACACAACCTCATCAATGTAACTTCAGTGAATGATGAAGAAAAATGACCTTTATTTTGAAAGAGATGGCTGTGAGGATGTTACAAAGTAAATGTAAACTAAGGCAGCATACCAGAAAAGGAAATGGTGATATGTTTCCATATGGTTGAGTAGCCTTCAGTGATGTTTTGAACTAATTGCTGGCAGTTACACAGTAAGAACTTTATTGTACACAATATTGTTCCTTTGCCTGCATGAATGTGCTTGCACTAGTTTTTTTTTCCATCATTTTAAAGTCTAAACTTTTGACATTTGAACCCTGAGGCTCCAAAACAGTGAAGAGGAACCTCTTTCCTATCAAGGGCCATACTAAATTATTGAAGAGATATATCACGCTAACCTCTAATGTGATGGCTGGAAGTGCTTTGCTTTGGTGTGGCGTCTGATGTCAGATGGTAGTTATGATGATGATACTCACAGCTGTTTTTCCAGGTTTGGGCCTGTCAGTCAGTGTGAGCCTGTCCGTGAACAGAGGTGCTGTAGTAGGTTGTCCCAATCAGAGATGAAAACTTCAGTTCTTGTCTCTAGCCTTGAGCTTGCCTTTTACTTCAACAAAAAAAAAAATAAAATTGTCCATTTCTCTTGGAAAGTGGGACACTCCGGATCTGTTGTACTTTGCATGTCATCAATGACATGTCACATAACAGCTATGTAAATGTTGCGTTCAGGGACCAGCTGGCAGGATGTGTTCGTCTATTGTATAATGTGTAGTCTGTCATCCTATTCTTTGTAAGTTAATTATTAGTTGTTTATGTTGCAGGTCCTTGCTTTTCCAATGCACACTTTATATAAATGAATATGTTTATGTATTTTCAGTTTTTTATGATTGAGTACATTTTAAGATGCAGATAAAATGAATGATTGACTTTATTCTATATAAGGAATATGAAGTATCTAACTTTGCTAATTTCCTCCAGCGTGTCTCTGTGATGGCGCTGGTGTGGCTGACAGCGTGTGCAGTCCAAGTGGCCAATGTGTTTGCTTTCCCAACTATGGGGGGCAGGAGTGTGACAAATGTACACCCGGCTACTATGGATACCCAGACTGTGCTGGTGAGTGGGCTTCATCCCTCTATGTCCACCAGTGTAACTATGACAGATAAACCAATTGGGTGCATGTGATTTCTGTGCGGATGGAAAAAAATGTTGCTGCTGGTTTCACTGGGCATACTGTGGCCTCTTCTCATGACTCTTTGGAGGGAACATCCTCATTCTCCCACAGTATCCCGTAAAACCCTTTGTCGTCATCCACATAGATTTATCTCCAACATTTTACAGCAAGCTGGAACATGAGATATATATGGACATCTTCCTTCTAGGGTTAGGATTATGATTATTCCCGAGAATAGACAACTGGGAATCATCACTGATGGAAATGGGGTTATTTTAAACCCTTTTCTTTCAGATTCACTTAACCCTAATGATGATAACAGTACAGGCTTACATTATAAGTTCTTGTTTCCTGTCCCCAGTCTGCCAGTGTTCACAGGAAGGCTCGTATGGCAACATATGCAACCCACAGTCGGGTCAGTGCCTGTGTCTCCCAGGCGTGGTGGGCCAGCGGTGTGACCGCTGTGCCTCTGGACTCAGGTTCCCCCAGTGCTCAGGTAACTACATCAGGAACATCATAGTCATGAATGAAGTCATTTTGGGACTGAACAGGAGCAGCAGTAAGTCCAGTGATCTTTAGTGTGGAAGTGTTACTTGTAATAATGACTTATTATTTGTTTGATGTGTTAATACTCCCTTCTTCAGCCTACCTTAAAGCAACATTATGTAGCTATTTTCACCTTTAAAAATAGCTTTAAAATCATTGTTGATTGATGTTGAAGCTATTATTTTAAGGTAAAATAGTAAAATAATGTTGCTTTAAAATAAAGGATTTGACTACCTTTCAGCCATGTTTGATAGTCTACTTCAGAGACTAACTGTACAGTTTATTGATTTCCATGTTTTCACTTTGTTGTGCTTCCAGCCCCCATCAGTGTGTGTAACCGAGCAGGAACTGAGGTTGCTGATCCTCAAACGGTATGTCACTCTCAATAAACTTTAGTTTTCTGTCTACCAAAGCAGAATCTTGATTTTGTTTTTATTATCCGTGACAGATAATAAAACACACAGTCTAAATTCAGCACTGCCCTTTGCTTTCCCTCAAACTCCTATAACTGATAACACAGCTGTGCTGCTCTTCCAGCAGATTTTCAAAGGAAGTGTTTTTCTCTGAAATGTAAATGCAATTAAAACAAAGGAAAAGAGACTTCCTTCCATTTTGAAGAGGAAGAAAAACAACAACGAATTTCTGGAAGGTCATTTTCACCTCTGTTTTGGAACACAGGCTACATTTGAAAGAAAGAAAAACCACAAATTTCCAGTCATTCAGAAAACTGGCACTGTAGTACAATATGCAACAGCTTGCTTCTGATTTCCATCAATCTGATTGTATAACCTGCCTTTCAACAGTAGCCACCAGTCTCAACAATCCTTAGATTCCTTATCTGTTGTTTCAGGGCTCCTGCCGCTGCCTACCACGTGTAGAAGGAACTCTGTGTGACAGGTGTAAACCCCTCTACTGGAATCTGGCTACAGACAACCCTCGTGGGTGTATAGGTAAGAGAACGGGGAACTATTGTTGACTTTTGTAAAAGATGTAAGAAAAGAGAAAAATACTTAGCTGACCTCCTGTCAGAGTATTAGTTCTGATCACCGACCTCGTTTTGTTCCACTGCATTAAATCACCAGTAGCAATCTGACATGGTACTGATATGGGTCTTGGCCTCTCTTACCCAGAGGATATGTCAACATACTCCTGTCAACAAGGCCGGATCTGCCTTCCTGTCTCTCAGAGGGGAGCTGAGGAATAACACGTAAATACAGGCAAATTCCTGCTAACAGCTCTCTGTGTGGAGCTGCAAGTTGAAGCTGCAAGATTTCATGCTGTGACTGTGCAGTAATGAGTACCCAGCGGCACATTAAAAACAATACCTCTGGACTTCTGCTTTGCCCCTTCTCCAACCCCACAAGAAATAGCTCCGTCCTAATCCACTGAAAATACTTAATATGAGAATAAATTGGCTCCCATTATCCAGCCGGTGAGAGAACAGCTCCAGGCTTTGTCCAGATACCTGTCTAATGTTACAGTTCTGCACTGTAGAAAGAATGTTGTCACTATCACGCTGCCTGAAGACACAAAAAGGAGGGGGAAAAGAGCTTTTAATATCCAAAGAATGCCTCTGGTTAACTGTGGCCGGACATTAAGGCAAAGTTTTTCTTGAAAGCAAGCCATGATAGTAAATCTCCTCTGGACCTTTGATGCGGAGATCTCTGAAGATTGTGGGGTTTTTGTGCTGTTGCGTTTCACCCGTGAAAGTGACAAAATCCTGTAATCAGAGTCTATTCACTGCAGATCCCCTTTATATTTTCCACAACCTTTCCCCTCTCTCTCTGTCTCTGTCATACCAGAGTGTCAGTGCGATGTGAAAGGGACCCTGAGTGGTGTTGGAGAGTGTGAACAGGTGAGTATTTCAAGACCTCCAGTCACCTATTAATCAAACTGTGATTCAGATTAGACTGTTATCGTACTGAGCCACAGTTTTGTCACAATTTGTGGTTTGTCTTATATTCTCTTCATCATCTGTATGTCTAGAAAAGTGGACAGTGTCACTGTAAACCTAATGCATGTGGAGACGCATGTGACACCTGTAAGGAGGGATACTTCCTGCTGCAGAAAAAAATGTATTTTGGTTGTCAAGGTAAGATAATCCTCCTTATCCAAACGTCTAACGTCACATCATACTTACAAACACTGCGTACTGTGTTACCATAGCTTACGAGGAAACTCTAATTTAATCCACACATAACGAGCAGGCTTTGCAGGCTGCTACCTTCAAGACTCTACAGAAGATTTAATCAGGTTTACCTAAAAACCTTGTTTTTGCTGACATCCAGTGGTCTAACCTCTCATCTCAGTATAAGGGTGTGGTCAGTACAACATTACATCACCGCTGGGTGTGGTTACAGATGCACCTCCCATCAGTGATGCTGGGAGTTGCAGCCAACTTCAAAGTATTAACCATAGAGTGCAGGGAAACACTGCTCATCAGTTCTGTATGTTATGATTGTTATGATTAATCAAAAATAATGACTTTTACTCTCTCTGACACTGACAGGTTGTCAGTGTGATGTGGGTGGCGCCGTTGGCATGGCTTGCGATGAGATTTCCGGACAGTGTCGGTGTCGGAAGAATATAGTCGGCCGTAAATGCACAGAGTAAGATGTGGCCATCTTAGATGTCGTCATGCATTGGGATTCAGAGAAAATTTGACTTGAAATATTTTTCTCTTTTTCAAGGCCTCTCCAAATTGATTACTAACCTACTTTTATTTTAACTTTCATCCACCTTGTTAGGCCAGCACCAAACTACTATTTTCCAACTTTGCACCAACTGAAGTTTGAGATTGAAGATGGCACCACACCAAATGCCAGACCAGTGCGCTTTGGTTATAGCCCCCAAGAGTTCCCAGATTTCAGCTGGAGAGGTTATGCCATAATGTCTATGGCACAGGTTAGCACATATTCACATCACTACCTTAATATGTTGAATACATTGATGTGATTATTCCAATAAATCACAGTATGGCTATTTTTTATGACTTTCTGCTACTTCAGTAACCTTTTAGCTTCCTTTTCAGTCTATGCTGACACCACTATGATTGTTTTGCTTTTACCTCTGCACTGAAGTCTCTGCTTAAAGCACTCAGCCACAACAAGCTGATGTGGGAATGTGGACGCCAGCTCCTCTTAGAATTAACACTATCTCTCTTCAGCCAGAGGTGATCCTAACACTTACCCTTGGCTTTCCTGGCACTTTCCATATTGTAATGCGCTACTCCACCCCCCAACTAAAGGGGACAGCACAAGTGAGAGCAAGGATCTTGGTGGTGGACGAAGCTGGCTTTCAGTCTTGCTGTGACTGTAAGTGAAGGGCCTGCCTTCCATTGGCTGTGTGTTCCACTGTTCGCCTTTGCTCGCTGTCTGTTGATTAACCCGCTCCATTTGCCTCCCTTCTGCCCACCTGACATGATCTTTAACCTCCCTTTTAACATTATACCCTCATCGGCTACTCAAACCTGTGCCATTCTAGTCAGTTGTGTGTCACTCTCGTCCCTGCAGAGTGAGGTCAAAGTAACTGTGCATGTTGACCCAAAAGACGGGAGGCAGCACTTATTCCGTGTGGTTCTGCGGTTCATTAACCCGAGTAGCACCAGTGTGACAGGTAGCATCAAGGCTACCAATAACAGAGGCACTGCAGGTGAGGCTGCCTTCAGTCATCTCTTACACTTCATATGCATTTCATATCATATCATCAAACTCAATCCATCATTGAAGAAATACAGTAAATAACCTATTTCCTTTATGACCTTTATACAGGGTGTCATGTGTGTTACTCTACGCTGATGATGTCCTACTTGTTTGTTTTCTGTGCTCTCAGCTGTGAGTGTGTAACATTGCAGACATTTCTGCTGTGCTGTTCTGCAGGGTCAGACCAGAGTAAGGAAGTAATATTCCCTCAGAGTCCCTCCCCGTCCTTCCTCACTGTCCCGGGAGAGGGCTTCGCTGAGCCCTTTGCATTGACCCCTGGGAAATGGATCATTCACATAAAGGCAGAGGGAGTTCTGCTGGTGAGTTTAAAAGGAAGAAAAATACGTCGAAATGATCATGAAAACAAAGTTGAAAGAACAAGAATTTGAGTCTTCCTGTGTAATATTGTACTCTGAAATAGTAAATGTGTAATAGGCTGTAAACTACAGTACACACTGTCACTCTCACTCTCCAGGACTATTTAGTGCTGCTGCCCCGGGATTACTATGAGGCACTTTTGCTGCAGGAAAAGATCACCCAGCCCTGCACATACTTACCCACTGCAAACAGGGAGGAAAAGTAAATCTTTAAGATTTCTATTAAGTATCTTTGAGGTCTGTTCCTATTTCATGCTCACCAGTACACATGCATGACATAAGTAGGTTTTGTCTTCAAAGCCAGAACTTAACTTTCACATCAACTAAAATAGCGTGATCATGTAATTATCTCTCATCATTCTTGCTGATTCTGCCTCTGCTTCTGTGTCTCTCTCCCAGCTGTCTGTTGTATAAGCATGTGGCCATGGATGGCTTCAGCTCCGCACTGGGCTCACAGGGAAAACTCTCCAGCCGCACTGGGCGCAGGAGGAGGCAGGCTCGTGTACAGCGTCCCACGCCAGATCACCCTGAGATGGTCGTTATCAATGACAGACAGGTACAGTAAAGGGCCCGGATTTACTTACGTGCCTACATACAATTAGATCTGATTCAGACAGACAGGCTCTTATCAGCTGTTTCAAAGTCCAGAATAAAAGGACACGAATGGGCTTTTAGCGTCACAACTGTGGAACTACTGACCAATTAACTAAGGCTCAACCTTTTAAGTCAGCACTTGAACATACTTTTCTAATCTTTTGCTGATTGAGTTTTTCCTTCCTTATTTGTTTGTCCTTTCATTGGAGTTCATTAAAATGAAAACAACTTTGCATGATCTGTCCCGCAGTCGCAGCTCCAGCTCAGTCTACGTGTGCCTCGTCCAGGCCCATATGTACTTGTCCTGGAGTACACCAGCGAGGTGGACGCTGTCCAGAATGTCAACGTACTCATCAGTGGCCAGCCAGGTGGCCACATCCTGGCCAGGGCCAACATATACAGTTGTGCCTACAGGTGAGTCCCCTTTTTGTTGCTTCAGCATTTAAAACTCTAATCTCTTGTTCTAGTTCTTAGTTGATTTATGTATTTGCAATTAGAAAGTTGCAGAATATATATGTTTCTCAGCTGTTGCCTGTCTTAACCCTTGCAGCTTTTTGTGCCGGAGTGTAGCAGTGGACAGTAATAATCGCATGACAGTGTTGCAGTTTTCTCATAAGGCGGAAGTCCTTCTGCAAACTTCCACTACGTCATTCCTACTGGTGAGGGAAAAGATTTAGAATAACTCAATATGTAGACAGCAGCATGAAATTTGAAGTAAACGTGTTTCTCTCTGTAGTATAAAGTGTATGCAGTCCCTGCAGAGGAGTTCTCCATCGAGTATGTCAAACCCAAGGTGTTCTGTGTCTCCACTCATGGCCGCTTCACTGAAGACAGGTACGTCACCTTGTATAAACATCACTGCATGCTTTTAATAACATATGGAGATTTTTTTTCAACACCCATGAACGTAAGCTGCAATTTACGAGATGATAATGCAAGACTAGATCTCTATGTTGTGTTGGCGTATCAAGACACACATCTGTTTTCCAGGTGTGCTTGCATGCATTCCTCCAGCTGGGAAAGGTCATGCACCTGAGGCTGAATTTTAGGCCAAACTTTCTCTTTCTCTGTATGTCACACAAAATGTACTTTCACTTTGCACCTAACAACCAGGTTGGATGGTGCACTTACACGTGTCTATAGCTGTTGGTGTGCAGTCCTGCCATTTACTGTGTAATGAGTCACCCTGAGTTAGTGTGCAATAAAAGGCCTGATTGAAAGGGCTGATTGATCTGTGGATTATTTTCTTGATGAATCAATTAGTTGTTAAGTTTATAAGATGTCAGAAAATGATCAAAAATGTTGATCAGTGTTTCCCAAAGGCCAAGATGACATCCTCAAATATCTTGTCCAAAACCCAAACATATTCAATTTCTCATCTCTCACCTCACCTCACATTGTTCTGCTTGGCCAGCACCTCAGCCACTATCAGAAGGCTTTAGGTGACAGCATCTTGTTGCTGTTTTATGTTTCCAGTCGGCACTGCCTTCAGAGGCAGTTCGACAAGCCAACCTCAGCCTGGATCTTGTATGCTGGCCGTGATGGACAGCTGTCTTCGGCATCAGCTCTTCCTCCCCAACGAGGAGAGAATGAGGATTGGAGAAAGAGACGACAGACTGGGGTGTTCCCTGTCCATGAACCTCAGAGTGACGGGATACTGCTTAAATACCCTCAGGTAAAAACTCCCGGCCCTTCCTTACCTGTTAAATAATCTGATCTTTCCTGGACTTAATCCCTGCTGCTGTTGGGGATGAGAAATTCGTAATGTTATTCAAAGTAATCGCTTGTCAATGGTGTTAAATCCCCTTTACCCCTCTAGTTGCCAAAACTTGTGAGGAAACATGATAAACGCCAGATGATGCGTCAGAGAGTGAGGAAGAAAGTTGGCAAACTAGCGAGCTAGCCACTCTGTTTAATATTGTTTGTTGTGCTCACTTGTGATTATTAATTTTCATTGGCAGTGATGACAACAACTCCCATGATCCCATGCTTCTTCACTACATCATCAAACTCTGTATTTTGTTATTATTTTGATTTAGAGACCCATAGTGTCAGAAATTAAAGACTGTGCATTAAAGCTTTTTCCCTCATTCTTTTTTCCAGACGGAGATCAGTTTCACTCCCAAGGTGCCCCTCTCGGGCAGGTATGTGGTTGTGGTCCATTATCGCCAGCCTGAACATACCTCCTTCCCCGTGGAGGTCCGAGTGGATGCAGGGCGTGAGTGGAAGGGTGAGTGTTGGAGGAAGTGTTAGGTTTACTCCTGTCAAGTGAAATAGAATTAAACATTTTTTACTGGCTCACATTGGCTATAAGCATTATTAGTCGGGCAGTGACTGGGAAAGCTCTCTCAGTGAGCGGTTGATTCCTCCTTTAAGAGCAGATTAAGTCCCCAGCTCATGACAAGATGATCAAAGGCCTCGGACACACTTCCCTATATGGCTTTAAAGGAGGGACGGATTATTGTGCAGCATGCTTGCGTTTCTTCCTCCTTCTCCACTCAACTTTAATTCCTTCAATGTCTCTTACAGGTTCAATGAATGCGTCCTTCTGCCCTGCAGTCTCAGGCTGCAGGGAGGTTGTGATCATTGATGGACGCATTGCCCTTGACTTTGACGGGAATTCCCGGCAGTCACCCACCATCTCTGTGATCGTGCCACCTAGGAAGACACTTATTATGGTCAGTCAAACACTCACACAAATCATGTTTACCCACCAAATTTAAGAGAAATATGGAAACAAATTGTATAAATGAGTAAGACATACTTCTGTGTAAAGTCTGCAGCTTTTAGGAATCTGTGTTTTGTACTAGAGTTGTTCAGGTTCAGTACTTGGCATGCTGAGGTCCTCTCTCCTCAGTGTTGTGCCATATCCCCAACAACAACAATGAAGGGACTGTGCTCTACCTGGCAGCCCCGCACAGCTTTGTAAAAGCTAAGCTTCCAGCCTCTGTGAGGCAGGGGCAGGCTGGGCTTTGCATACCTGCTTTACTTTTCCTCCTTCAGATAAAATTGAGCAGAAATATATCACTTAAACACTTCAAATCCTCACTTTATCCATTTATCACTCTCTCCATCATACTGATAAAATGCGTTTTAAGCACAAAACAACCTGGAAGTCTCAGGTATGAGTGTGTGATTTTATCATTTACTATGATTTTGTGTCTTTTGTGTAGGATTATATCTTGCTGGTTCCCGATAGCAGTTACACCCCAGATCTCCTGAAAGAGAATCCGCTGGTTAAATCTGCAGATTTCATACAGCAATGTAGAGGAGAAGGTTTCTATATTGAGTAGGTATCCACTGTGAATCCATGTGAAAGATGTGATCTGTTATTTCTTGGTTTTGTTTTAAGCTCTTCTCTCTTCTAATCTGTGATATATTGATACTTTGATTTATTCACCAGTGCAGCAGTTTGACAGTAATAAACATCACAGTGGAAGTTTTTGGAAATGGTGCCCTCTAGCTGTGATAATGCTGTGAAAACCACATCTGTATTTGAAAGAATGCCTGTTATTTGTCCACCTCCTCAGCCCCAGAACTTCTTCCCAGTTCTGCAGAGACTCTGCCCGCTCTCTTGCAGCAGCCTACAACGAGGGAGCTCTGCCTTGCAACTGTGACAAGTCCGGCTCCACGGGGACCACTTGTGATCCAAATGGAGGACAGTGTCCCTGCAGGCAGCATGTCATCGGTCGACAGTGCACAAAGTGTGCGACGGGATACTATGGCTTCCCCTACTGCAGACGTGAGTGAATGGTTACTTCTGACTTATTCTGTTTATAATGTGAGTTTCCTGGTCTCTAAGCTTGAGCTTGAAAATCCCCTCTTCCTCCCTCCCGCAGCATGTGAGTGTGGCCGCCGACTGTGCGACGAGGTGACAGGACGCTGTATCTGCCCTCCTCAGACGGTCAAACCAGCCTGTGATGTGTGTCAGATTCAGACTTTCAGCTATCACCCTTTGCTGGGCTGCGAGGGCTGTGAATGCTCTCCGAATGGCGTCAAAGCCAATGCAGGGGCTGACTGTGACCGCATCACCGGACAGTGCATGTGAGTGGAAACCTACTGATGCTGTGCACTTATTCAGGTGGAGGTTAGAGTTTGTCAGTGACATTTTTTTTAACACTTAGATTTGATTAGATCTTTTTTGACTAAAACAGCGCAGTATGACAACATGTTGCCAGACATTTTGACATCCACAACTCCCAGATAACAAACATTGATGCTTTATTGGCAGGGCATACAGCAGGAGGAAGATTAATGACATTTTAAGCAGTGAGGATGAGGGGAGAGAGCACATTCCTTCATTCCAGCAAATATATTATCCATTTTCATCCATGCAATGTAGAAGTCATTTCTCAGTCTCAGTGAGAAACTCTGTCTTTCCATCTCATAAATCTCTTTCATGATTTCAATTATCTACTGCAGGTGCGTCGGCCTGTAACCATTTGCAAGTGATTGCTTTTTTCCTGCTGCAGTCGGTATTTTCAGGAGGTATCTGTTACTTCCTGTTCTTCCCTCTGGCAGATTGCCCAAATAAAGTGGCTCGCATGTCAATGGAATCTGTCGCCCCAAGAATATACTGCATGATTCTCCAAATACTTTCCCAAAATGGTAGTTGCAGCTGCAGCTTTTAGGTCACACCTGGGAAGAGAAAATACTGGTTCTTTAACCATATGACTCCAAACCTCAATAATAATAATAATAATAACATGCAATGGTTCTGTTTTATATTTATGTTTCTTTGCTGTTAGCTATAGATTTACTGTTATCCTCTGTACAGTTGAGTTGTCACCGTATAATAGAAGTTGCTCAAATACATAATTGAATATAATTTTGAAACTCCTCTTAATTCTCTTTAATTTAATGATTGTCACTTGTTTTTGTGTGATGAAAGAGGCTGGAATGTGATGCCTGAAGCCTCTTCACTGTGAAAGTGAAGCATGACACCAAACTATTTCAAGTAATTAACGAGGGGATAAGTTCACAGTCCAGTCATGTTGATTCATAGATTGTCTTTTCTGTCACATATGTTTTCAATCCACGAAACAACCAACCGCATGATGAATGCATAAAGCAAGTAATGCACAAAATCTTTCGGTTGTATGTGTAAATGTAGACTTTTCCTAATATAAATGTGTGAACCACGTGGTTTGTGCAATTTTGAAAATCACATCCATGATTTTACTAAAGATAATGTGTCTGTGTGTTTCTAGTTGCAAGCCTAGGGTTGGGGGCCGGCAGTGTGACCGCTGTGCTGCAGGTTATTATCGCTTCCCTGACTGTTTGCCTTGCAAGTGTAAGCAAGGTGGTGTTACAGCTGAGGTGTGCCACCCAGACACAGGGAAGTGTCTCTGCAAGGTAAGTCTGTTCCATCAAAAACTCCCCCTGACTCGTTTCTCTTGGTTTGGTCTTTCCTCCGCTCTGACTCTCTGTTGCTGCTGCCATGTTTGTAGAGAAATGTTGCTGGAGTCAAGTGTGATACCTGTCGGGAAGGTTCCTTCTATTTTGACCCCTCCAACCCTCAAGGCTGCACCAGCTGTTTCTGTTTCGGAGCGACTGACCGGTGTCAGAGCTCCAGCAAGCGCAGGGGGAAGGTGTGTACGCTTTTTCGTGCCCCTGCATGTCTGTGAATGCTTTGGGAAATTTTATGCCTGCAAAGCTGTCTGGCTGATAGCTCTTATGTGGTGAACAACGTCATTTGTTTAATGAAAGCTGAACATGGTGTTCAGGAAAACGTCTGGCTCTGGGAACATTCTTTAATACACCATCATGTCTGTTTTCAATTACAATGAATGTGCTTCTACTGGTATGTTTGTGTATTATAAGCCCATGGAGTCAGTTGCCACTTGTGAACTGTGAGTACAGTGCAGTTTTAAGATGGATTTCTCATTTTAACCCCCAAATACTCCCCGTTATTAGTTTGTTGACATGCAGGCCTGGCGTTTGGAAAGCCCTGACCAGGAGGAGGTTTCCTCTGTGCTGAACACAGCCAGCAACACAGTGGTAGCAGACATCCAGGAGCTGCCTCGTACAGTCCAAACTCTACACTGGGTGGCACCATCGTCCTACCTGGGAGACAGAGTGAGTCAAAGGAGGGAGAGAACATCATGACACCAAGAATTCTGCTGCCAAAATAAAATTCAGCATTTTTTTTGGGTCTTATTTTCATAGCTTTCTCTATATTTTACTCACTACAGCTCACTCACTACTCACTAAACATATCATGTCATGACTCCAGTGGAAGTGAAAATGAATAGTTAAGTTCAAATTTTAGCTACTACATCACTTTCCATTATTACACATTAAATCATTTTTCCAGTGCAGTAGAGGATTGTAATGGACGTTTCAGTTCACCTTCCCGTCACACCTTTACAATATGTTTCACTTAATCTCGTCTATGGATTCTGTTTTACAAATGTTGCTATGGGAGGTAAATCTTTGGAACTGAGAGGTAAAATGCTACCATGACTCATCAAAATGATGGCTTTAACTGTTACTTCCTTGGTGTGAAATCGGACCCAGGTTGCAGAGATACAGAACTTTCCTTTAAGCTCTGTGTCCCAGTGGTCTCTGCAGTCCTTTCAGACAAAGCTGACAGACATTTCTGCTTCGGCCCTTTGTCTTAGGTTTCATCTTATGGTGGTTACCTCACCTACCAGTCCAAATCGTTTGGGATTCCCAGTGAGGGGATGACTCTCATGGACAGAAGACCTGATGTTGTGCTGACTGTGCGTAGGGCTGCTAGTTTCTTCACTCTTAAACCTCTTTTTTCAGCAATGGACACACAGTTTATCTAACTCATTATTTCCCCCAAGGGCCGGGATATGACCCTGATCCACATGGCTCCACAAGTCCCACTTCCAGACAGGCTGTATCAGGGCAGAGTCCAGTTCCTGGAGGTAAAGTACATACCAGCTCCTCTATTTGACTTAGAGTCTAAATCACCACAGGGCTGCGATTTCAGATCGACCACATGATATCAAAGCGGATGAACTGCACACTGAGCCGCAGTTATGATTCCTTGGCAATCTGACTGTTGGATTGTAAGATATGTGTGTGTGAAGTAGATTTTGAAGAGAAAGTGGGGCTACTAGAAAATTCTTTGAATGTCCAAAGGGTTTATTTCTGGGGAGTGTAGCTGTGTTTAGTAAAAGTTCACAGGAATCTGCCCTTAGGTTTTGTCACTTTTGGGCATAAGTGAAGTGTTATGTTGATAATGGTTCTGAGGGAAAGGCCAGGGAGCCACCAAAGCATTTAAGATTCATCCTCAGAGGACTTTACATATTCATACTATTTTCTCTATCATCTTAAATCTAATGAAATATGATTTTGGAGTATGGTCTCCCCCTACAGATTTTTCAGCATTTGTCAGAAAATAACAGATCTGTTATCTGCAGGGAAACTGGCGCCATGCTATCACCAACAAGCCCGTCTCCAGAGAGGAACTGATGATGGTCTTAGCCGGACTGGTTGGGCTGAGGATCCGAGCTTTGTACTTTACTCAGAGCCAGCGACTCAGCTTAGGTGAGGTGGGCCTGGAGGGGGCGACTAGCACAGGGACTGGTGGGCCTGGAAACACTGTGGAAGATTGTTCCTGCCCCCCTGAGTACACCGGAGACTCCTGTGAGGTGAGGAATTAAAGGCAATCAGATTTCCCTCAATACTGCTGGTCTTTATTTCTTTATTTTATAAAAAGAGGGTGTGAAGACTCTGTGTCTTTTTAGGAAAACAAAAAATATTATTTTTCTGTGTTGACCCTGATGCAAATGCAACAGATAGAGAAAAAAGACACTCAAGCAAGTGTAGCAGCAATAAAAGTTTGGCGTGTTAGTGACTCCTGGCTTTAAACTCCTGGTGTTAAAACTTGAAAGGAATCCAACTTCATTGACATACTGAAAAAAAAAATTCCATTCCCAAAAAAAGTCTTTTCTCCACCTGAAGTGTACATATAGGTGTGCCGATGAATGAGAAAAACATGGTGACGGGGTGGGGATCATTTTGTCAGGTCTGAGAAACACTGGATATAACAAGCAGGGTGGGGCAATGCATTTTGTCATCTTTGAGGAGCTGGACCTCCTCCTCATATTTTTAGGGTGTCCTGACACGCCTGAACCAAGTACCACACCCTTTACCAAGAGGAAAAATTCATCATCTGAGGAGGCTTGGGTGGAATGTACTGGAAAATACCGGCCAGAGGGCTGCGTGGCCAAATAGTGTAGCCCCAGGCTGGGATATGATGCACAATCACGCAGACATAATATTAGTGATTGTACAGCTATAATCACTGGCATGGCTACGGCTCACAGAAACATAGTGCAAACAGCCGTGATGTTGTTGCTAAGGAAAAGCTTTACTTGAATTCTTTTTATCCTGGGAAAAGTGCTGACGAGACTGAGAGTGTGTGCTTTTCCTGTCTGATTTGTATACACGTGATGGCAGCAGTGTTGCCAACAGAAGCTAATTAAAAAGGAGAGAAAAAGAGCGTCTGCTAATTAAAAGTGTTTTTCATGTAACACAGATCACTTATTAGTGAAGAGAAAGAGGAACATTAAGAAAGCTTTAAAATGTTGTTCTAGAGTGGGTGCTGTTGCCATAGATGTGGTTACCCACACGTGTATACGTGAGCCATCGTCTGACGGGGAGTGCTTTAAAGGAAGTTTGATTTTATGTGCCCAGAGGCGGTATGACAAGGGGCCTTGCCTTGACACACGGGTGTGGCAGCTGGCAACACATTGTTACTCATAAAGCTGAGTGTGCTCGCCTGCGCGCACCTACAGCGTGTGTGCGTGTCTGCAAGTACAGCTGACACACCTAGTTGTGTCTGCTGTGTGTTTGAGGAGTGTGATTCAGGTGTGAGTCTGTTGTCTGACTTTCTTCTCAGTCATATACTGTATACTTCCACAAACACGATTATAAACCAGACACACACACACAGAATATTAATGCACAGTTGAAAGCTTTTCTTGCTTTTTCAAGACAAGACTTTATCACCAGACCCTGCAGCATTAAGTAAACACAGTATGTTGATTTTCCTTTTCTCCTTTTCCTGTGTGTACATCCACATTTGACTGAAGTGTCTCAAGCTATTTTGTGTGTGTGTGCGCGCGCATGTGTGTGTGCCAGAGAGAGAGAGACGGCGTGTACACACTTGCATGTGTGTGCTTGTGCGCCTGCATACACTCATACTGATCTGCAAGACTGACTCAGGTAGGACATGGGGCGTGTCCTCTTCATGTGCGTGTGTGTGAGCGTGGGTATGTGTGTTTAAGAGGCCGCGGCAGGGGAGAGTGGAGCGTTATTTCACACAGGCTAAACGTAAGGAATGTTAGATACGTGTATGGATAGACGGTGGCGCACCCGGGTTTTGTTGCAGACCCTGCTATGTTGGACTTTGATTGGACTCTGCTGTGCTGGCCACAGGCCCTTCAACAGAGGGGAGCGACCCCGCTACACCAGGCATCATGACAGATGGGCTCAGAGGATACACTACCCTTCAATTCATGACCAGGGAACTCAGCGGATAGAGTATCCGTCAGTGAATGACGAGGGCACCCAGAGGGTGCACTACCCCTCGGTACATGACAGAGAACAGAGAGTTCACTTTCCCTCTGTCAATGACAGTGGTGCCAGTTCTCAGATTCAGGTAAAATCTGTGAAGATCTTGCTGTTGAAGGGATGTTGTTTTACCATAGAGTCTCAGGTGTGTCTTGTTACTGTCTCTGAGGCTGTTATCTCTCAAAGCAAAGGTTACACTTTGACCCTACAGTCTTGATTGTTTATAACACTCAGCTCAGATGAAATTCATTGCTGTGTGCTCTCACATTTCATAACACACCAAACGGAGGTGCTGTTTGGGAGAGTAGCTTTTAATCGTGTGAATGGTGGCACAATCTCTGGAAACACTGCCACTGTTTAGGAAAAATAAAGTAGATTCTGTGTTCACGGTTTAACGGTTTAGTCTCTCTAAACTGCAGCGATAATTGGTGTTTTGTTATACACCATGATATCATTCAAGGTTGGGTAATGTGATAATACATAACTTAATTGGATAGATGTCAAAGATTTATGAGAGATTTATTTACCCGTATACTGTTAATAATTGGAGTTTCAGGAGAATCAACTTACCAATTTACAGGATTTTTATATTATTGTGATGAACAGCCTTAATTTTTTTAAGTATTAAATTCACTGGATTAGCCAAAAACAAACGCTCCTCTCTGGTCATTTAGCCTATTAAATGTCTCTCAGTTATAATTTCCAGAAAACATCTATCTCTATCATAATATATATCTATCATGATATATATCAATATCAGTATCAAGTATATTGCCAACCCCAAGTATCATAATTGCTTGAATAAAATAATGTTGTATTTGAATCCAGATATGCAGTGGTACATCTAGATGTATGAGTTATACTCTTAAGCAGTAATTTCCAGTAGGGTAATCATGTTGTTATGTTTTTCTTTTCCAGAAATGTTCTCCCGGTTACTACAGAGATGGCAGTGGGCCTTTCCTGGGCCGCTGTGTGCCCTGTGAGTGCAACGGTCTGGCTGATGAGTGTGAAGACAAGACCGGGAGGTGCCTGGTAAGAAACACACTCAACTTAACCCTTACTAATGGCGTCATGACCACAGGTACACAGTGCCGACACCAACACAACTAAAACCAAGAGTGATTACCTCCAGCGGACTACGGTGTGCCTGTGAACCAAAGTTTAGTCAGAGTCTAGACTTCGCAGCCTCAAGGCACATCTTTGTGTTTTTTATGTCAACACATCAGAAACATTATTTGATTTGGCACCCTAATATCCCGTGAC
The DNA here is from genome assembly GCA_037975065.1 of Chaetodon trifasciatus. Classification (NCBI taxonomy): domain Eukaryota; kingdom Metazoa; phylum Chordata; class Actinopteri; order Chaetodontiformes; family Chaetodontidae; genus Chaetodon; species Chaetodon trifasciatus. The sequence continues at coordinate 7,514,390 of JBBMOE010000012.1, forward strand.
GGGGCCCCTCTCTCTTTTCATCCTCCTTGGTGGGAGGAGGAACCTTTTCATGCATTTCATTATCTCAGCCGTCTCCGCTCTGTTATTGTTATGCAAGACACTCAGGACCGGGCCTGTGTGTGCAATGGTTGCATGGATCCACACCCTAGCTGCTCAAATGGACAGAGGCAGGCTCGCTGCAGTGCACTCACTGTACTTGAGTTTTGTTTTTTATACCTTCTCTCTCTGGTATTTTCTTTCTTTACTCGCTTCATTCTTCATATATGATTTCAAAGTGGTTTAATGAACTCATTATGTCGCTTTCAGAACTGTCAGTACAACACAGCTGGGGACCGATGTGAGCGCTGCAAAGAAGGCTACTATGGAAGCGCGGCTCAGAGGACATGCAGAGTTTGCCCATGCCCGTTCAGCATACCTGCAAACAGGTGGGTGAAAAGAATGAAACACCTCCAAACAGGAATGAAATGATATTTCAAGGATGAACTCATGATTGTCTCTCTCGATGTGCAGCTTTGCCCTAGGTTGCAGAGAGGTCTTTGGAGACTTCCAGTGTGTATGCAGAACAGGCTACACCGGAGACAAGTGTGAGAGGTGAGATCTGTTAACAGGCCAAGTACTGTGCAGATACCGTGTGTTTTGGAAGACTCTTAACTTAGTTCTATTTTGCCATTCACTTCTTTTTCCCATAGCTGTGCCCCTGGTTACTATGGTGATCCACTGACACCAGGAGGAAGTTGCCGGCCCTGTAATTGCAATGGCAATAGCAACAACTGTGATCCCAAGACTGGAGGTCAGATTCTGGACTCGGCAATGCATGAATCCACTATTAATTAGTTCAGTTAATTCATTTAAATTCCTGTGCATCATCATACATTTCATTTAAATGAACTGTTTTCCCAGTTTGCAAGAACACACTGGAGCCTGGAGACACAGACACCGATGAGAACTGCCAAGGTGAGCTAATAAAAAGAGCTGAGGTCTGACGCTGTGACATGCAGTTCACAGTGACCTGAGGCCAAACTTTTGTTAATCCAATCCCCTTTTGCTTTCTAGAGTGTGACAATTGTGCTCAGACTTTACTAAATGGTATGGAGAAGCTGGATGATGAGCTGGGAAGGATCAAGTCTCAGCTGGACAACGCCACTGCCAGCGCCTCCTCTCAGGACAGGCTGAAGAAGCTGGAAAAGGCCGTGTCAGACACCAAGGTAACCCTGCACTGTTTCCTGCATGTACAATACACTCTCACACAAACACACACAGGCACAAAAAACAGTTTGGTACAGGATGGGTGTGCTTGTTCAAACATTCGAGATTCCTGCTGATAAGCCATCTCAGTGAATTTTGTCCCACAGCCTGTGGGTTGACACGAGTTAGAGACCACACCACTGGATTCCAGTGTTTGTCACACTGACCCGTCGTTTCTCTTTCCCTCATAATCTCAGTTGTTACATCCACTTCATTTGAGTGTGCGTCCTTTATGCATTCATGATACACCACTGGATAATTCCCACAGCTGCACCATTTGAAAACAGCCCCTATCAGCCTCAAGCTCCAGCACACCACCTGCAATGTCTGAATGTGACTTTGTGCAACTTTATTTACATTTCTGCCACCGTGCTTTTTCCAGACTCTTGTCAACAAATTCAGCTCTGCCATCAACACCCAAAAGTCCAAAGCCAGCCAGCTGGAGAAGGAGACGCTCAATCTCTCAGATGACATCAACTCCCTCAAAGACAAGGTAGAGTGCTGGAGACAAGGCCGAGCATTTTATTGCAGTATCAGCACACACCAGTATGTGTGTAAATGTGCATTGTTGGTATGTATTTTTTTTTATGTAGGCAGATAAAAAGGCTGTTGATGCTGACAAGGCTATAGCAGATGTTGGAAAAACCCACAAGAGGGCCAAAGATCTGGAGTCAGACATTCGAACCACTCTCAAAAAAATCCAAGGTAAAGGCAAATTTCAGCTCAGCACCACAATTCTGTCTATTTTGTCTTTTAGTGTCTTAATGTCTTTATGTTTTGTCCTCCAGCATTCATAGTTTATCTTAATAGATAGTTTAATAATAGTGTCCAATAATACTGGATGTCGCTGACTATCAGAGCATAAGTATTAACTTGACTGACTGTGTGTTTTTGTGTGTGTGAAGCTCTGCTGGATCAACTGAAGGAGGCAGGCACTCGTGGTGACATGCCCAATAAAAACATGACTAAAATGCTAGAAGATGCTCAGCGCATGGTGAAGGAGATGAAGAACAGAAACTTCTCCAATCCGAAGACAGCTGCTGAGAAAGAAAGAGACGAGGCCAAGAAATGTAAGATACTTAGTCAATACTTAGTAGAAACTTCAGTTTTGTGGAGAGCTGTTTGACAACTGTAGAAAAAGTCACTGCAGACTGGTCACATTTCCTTTCACTGACTCTCTATTCCAGTGCTAGACCACATCAAGGCTAATGTAAGTAAGCAGTGTGACCAGAACAAGGATGCAGCAGACAAGATTAAGGGCCTTTTGAAGGGGTATGAGGACAAACTGAAGGACCTGGACAAGGCTCTGAAGGAGGCCATGGACTTGGTGAAAAAAGCCAACACCCAGAATGGACTGAATGCTCAGGCACTAGGAGATCTGCAGGTAATAACTGACAAGTAGTTTTGAGAAACTTGTGGACTTGCTGGTTAATGATTCGTAAGGAAAGCAATGGTGAATAGTATTATGTAAAACTAAGTAAAGAATGCGCAAATTGATAGAATTGCTTTTCATTGTCATTACACAGTGTGTGTAAATACTCTTGTTCTCCCGACAGAAACGTATCGAAGACTTGAAAAAGGAGCGGAAGATTGTTGAGGACCAAGTGCGCATGGCAAAAGATGAGCTGAAGAAAACAGAGGATTTGGCCAAAATGCTGTCTGACAGCAAAAAGGTACGTTTGAAAAACTGTAGCCTACGTGCTCTTTACCTAAAATTATTATCTGTGCACTTACATGTGCTGTGTTGCTTCTCATGAGCCAAAACATTGTGACACACTGTAGCTGTGTTATAATGAACGGCCTCATCTCTCATCCCACACTTGAGAGCCGTCAGGTCCTAACATGCTGTCTACTCAGATAATGATCTTTTTTTTTTTTTTTTTTTTTTTTTTGCTCCTTGTGCCCTGAGGTGAGGTAAGTGACATATTCTGTTCTTATGAATACCTTGCACTCATTCCCCTGCCCTTCTCCTCTGTAGGAATACGAACAGCTGGCAGCACAGCTGGATGGTGCCAAGACTGACTTGACCAAGAAGGTGAATAATATTTCCAAGGCGGCAGCCAAGGCGGGCATTGTGGAGGCTGCAGAGCAACACGCTAAGAACCTTAACAAGCTGGCAAAGGAACTTGAGGAGTAGGTCTTCTGTTCATACAATAAAGACACGCAACCTCATTATAACCTGAGCTCTAATGAGTGGATTTCAGCAAAACCTTGTCTGTTGTTTATTCTAGAGATTTTCATGTTCAGTGCATCCATTCTCCGTGTGTCTTGGGTTTATTTTCTTCCCGTGTTATTGTGTATTACAGTGCTGTGAAGAATGCAAGTGGACGCACTGAAGTGCGTAATGCCAAAGATGCTATTGATGCCTACAAGAACATCACGGATGCAATCAATGCTGCTGAGACTGCAGCTAAAGAGGCCAAAAGTGCAGCAGACAATGCCTTGAATGTAAGCCACAGACCTGATACCTTCATCATTAAATCACCGTACACGCTTCTTGGAATGATATTATGAAATAACGTTTTAAAATGTTGGTTCACTTTAATATTTTTCTTCCTTTAGAATGTAAAAAACCAGAAGCTGACAGAAAGAGCAAAAGACCTGAAAAAGACTGGCAATGATCTACTGCAGAATGCAAAGGAGGCTGATAAAGACCTTAAAGGTAAGTCAGCCCTACTATTAGATAGTTGTTAAAATAACCCTAAAGCTCAGTCATGAATTCTTCTTTTACTTTGACAGGCGCTGCAGGCAACCTCACTGACCTGACGAATCGCCTGAAGAATGCTGACAAGAAGAAGAAAGATCTTCAGAAAGACCTGCTGGATGCACAGAACCAATTAAAAGACATCAAGAGAGGTAGAACTAGAAGTCAAGACAGTATAGCATGAATATTTCTTTAACAAGTCTGTCCCCAGAGTTCATGTTTTTCCTAATTTTTCTTTGAATCAGATGACATCGGTGGTATGATCGACGAAGCCAAGAAGAAGGCAGCTTCAGCCAATAGCACGGCCAAAGAAACTATGGACAAACTGAATACCATCAGAAAGGAAGTTGACAAGATCGGTGCCACTCCTGTGGACCCCAACCTGAATAATGTGTTGAATGATGTGGACCAGACGGGTGAGATTTTGAACAGATGTCTTGAGACCCATTATCCAGTAATATAGAAGACCACTTTTTATACAACCCTGATTCCAAAAAAAGTCCAACTCTGTGTAATACATAAATAAAAACAGAAAATCAGCTTTTGGAGCGTTCCACAACTTCAGAATAAGCAGATATTTACAGAAATCAATGAAGTTGATGAGGTCAAACATTCAATATATAGCACACCGTCCCAGCTTTTTTGGAATCTGGGTTGTATAAATGTTTATGAAACATGTAAAGATGTTGCATTTTTTTACACGTTACAATTTGTTTTCTTGCCCTCTCTTCTACTTGCAGTGAATAACTTGCTGAAAACCATCCCATCTCTGAGTAAAAAGATCTCAGAGGTGGAGAACCTGACCTCAAAGTTCTCCCCCAAAAACAACATAACTGATAACATCAAGAAGATCAAAGAGCTCATTGAACAAGCCCGGGATGCAGCCAACAGGGTGAGGTCCCACTCTGAATACATCCATCGAGTAACCAGCGCAAATCAGACCAACTTGTTCCCTATTTTTCCTCGATGGGTCTAATTTCTCTGTTTTTTATGTCTTCTCCAGATTGTGATCCCAATGAAGTTCACAGGCAATGGCCACGTGCAGCTGCGCCCACCTAAGAATCTGGAGGATCTGAAGGCCTACACAGCCCTGTCTTTGTCACTGCAGAGACCTGAAGGCAGGGGAGACGGAAGCCGCCGACGCAGACAGGCCAGAGACAAAGGAGACATGTTTGTGTTGTACCTCGGCAACAAAGATGTAAGCAACTCTAAATTCATGTGAATGTTTTGATGTAAGATTTAGTTTCTAACTTACACATGGCGTTAACAAACTGTGTCTTGTAGTCCTCTAAGAACTACCTAGGCATGGTCCTGAAGGACAACGTGCTGTACGGCGTGTACAAGCTCAACGGAGTCGAGTACCAGATGAAAACGGGATTCATCACCAAGTCTGTGTCTGAGCCAGCCAAGTTCGACAAAGTGGACCTACGCAGGTAAACGGAAAGCTTCATTCAGTTGTTATTCACCTGTTCTCAGTAATGCATCTGTATATATTTTTACTTGGATCCACTGTGATTTAACACTGTGAAGAATGGATTGTTAACATGATGAATATGTGGATATTCTATCCCCTCTCGCAATTTAGAATTTATCAAGACGCAGAGATAGTCCTCACCAAAGATATCACCTCAAACACACCTGGTCCACCAATTCAGGGCCATGCGCAAGGAGACGACGGCAAGAGCCTCCTGGACATCAGTCCCAGTGATATTGTGTTCTATGTTGGAGGCTACCCTGCAGACTTCACTGTAAGCAGCAAGGAAATAAGAACAGCAAGACATTTTTTTTTAACTAACATGGGTTTGATTAATACCTTTCTCTGTTTTGCTTCTCCTCAGCCCCCACTTCCTCTCAGGTACCCCATGTACAAGGGCTGCATTGAGTTCTCATCTGTTAACGACAAAGTCGTCAGTCTCTATAATTTCCAAAAGGCAGATAAGATCAATGTGGAGACTCCTTGCAAGAGGTAAGACTGAATATGATGCGCTTCTATGCCTTTTCTGCACGAACATATTGTGACATTATTTCAACATGCAGCAAATGACTTATCTTTGTATTACCATCTAGTGTTTGACATTTTCAGTCTCACCCCACCCGTTTTTGATGTCATACTTGTGGCTCATGCTCTCGCCCCTCTCATCTGCCTGAACAGTGCTTTTAAACTTGGCACTGGCCCTTTCAATACAGCACTTATTTGATCTTCCTGTGTTGTTTTTTGTGGATTTTCTGTAGTGATATGGGTGTTTCCTCACAAAGGCAAGTAGGTGAGGCTGGTTGTAGCCTTTTACCGGTGTTTAGCAGTGTGCTAGCCCTACCTTAGACTGGTGAGCTCTTGCCCAGTGAATGCTTGAGTGGGCTCCATATGTGGGTCTAGAAAAAGGGGAGATGGAAAACACTTTGTGACTTTTTCTCCCCTCTGTCCAGATATGTACCTCCAATGGATTCTGACTACTATGAAGGCACTGGCTATGGCAAAGTGGTTATAGATAAACCATATACTGTCCTCCTCGTCGGTATGTCCATCTATACTCGTGCAGAAAATGGCCTGCTCTTCTACATCGGAAGTGAGGTAAGTTCTTCATATGGTTACGTTATAAATCTCACATTTTGATGCATTTTTAGTAGTATTATCTGTACTATTTGCAAGAATATAATTTCTCTATTTTCTCTTAAACACAGGACAATTACTTTACTGTGACGCTTGAGAAGGGCATCATTGTCCTACGTGGTAATTTGCTCAACGCACCAGTTAAACAACAGCAGGACAAGAAAATATTTCCGGTAAGACGCTTTTTTGTTTTCTGCATTTCTTCCTCAACAACCAGATTTGTAAATAATACATAATTCAATCAATCGTGTCTTGCTCCTCTATCCTTTCTACAGATTAGGGAATGGGCAGAGATCTTGATCATTAGTGCAACCCAGGGAAAACTGACAGTCCGGGTGAGCAGTAATGGGAAAAATGATGAGATTAAAGCTCAAGCCAGCTACAAAAACGACAACTTTAAAGAATACTATATTGGTGGTGCCCCACAAGCCCTGAGGGAGAAGTACGTGCTTTACATTTTTCCCCTCCATCACTGTGTATTGTGAGTTAGATTACTGATCCTACCCCCATTCGTGGAGAATAACTTGAGTTTCTGTTCTTTCTCACAGGAATAAAATCACCATGCAGCCATTCAAAGGATGCATGAAGAATCTGAAGCTGAATCAAAACTTTAAACCTCTTGCTGAGCACGTGGGCATCAGCAAAGGTTGCCCCAAGGATTCCCTGGTAGGACATTAACCTCCGCATCTCAAGCCAGTTAACAATTTACATCACCGCCCAAACCACACTTATTGTATTGTGTTGTGACTAATTAACTGATGTATAATGTCTATGTTGTTGTGTAGGTTACTCGTAAAGCAGAGTTCAGCTTGGGGAGCTCCCTGTCGGCTGACCTTGCAGGCTTTAGTCTGGCTAATGACGTCACTGTCTCTGTCGGATTCAAGAGCACAGAGAAACAGGGTCTCATCCTGCAGGACAAACAGCTGGTCAGTCCTCACTTTTATTTTGAAATCTGATGTTTCAATTCTGACTTTTGAGATCAGATTCAAGTAGCACAACAGGCCAGATTTAAAAAGAAGTTTTCTTTTCCCTGTTTTCCAGGCTAATGGGATGAATCTCGTGTTGGAAAATGGTCATGTGATTCTCAATTTCGACAACAAGATCTGGAAATCAAGCAAACAATATCACGATGACAAGTGGCATTATTTGACTGTGACCAGAAGAAGTGGAAAGTAAGAGAGAGGCAATGGTTTTATATTCAAACATGTAATAAATAACATCCATACACATTTAACTTTGTTTTGTTAACTAGTCTGTGATTTGGTGTTTTTTTAGGTGTATTTTTCAAATACTATGATACGGAAAAATTAACAAATTCTGACTAATAGTCAACAACTGCTTGAGTCTGCTTACAAAAAAATGCCATGATGATTTGTCCAAACAGGACTGAGCTGTTTATTGATGATGAAGACAAGGGTCAGGAGCAGAGTGGCAGCACTTCCATACCTGACACAAGTGGCAAGTTGTTCCTGGGTCAAGACAAGTTCAAAGGCTGCATTTCCAACCTCTACACAAGACGGTAAGGTTCCCTCACTTCGCATTGCAATCGCACCATAATTTCACAGTAATTGTATCTACAGTGGCATGTAAAGGTGCCGCTGTATGTGCTTCTATGCATCGTGTTTACACCTGTCATTTGTTCCGTTTGCAGGCCAGCCAACCTGTACAAGGTTGAGGACTTCAGCACCTTCACGGCGTCTGGAGATGTCTTTGTGGATGTGTGTACTGCTGACAGTCCCGCTCAGCTGATGCTGGACCGCATCTCTAAGAAGGTGAGTGTTTGTCTTTCATGCCCTCACATACTGTAATCCATATTAGTGAGTTAAAATCCTAACATTTGGATGAAATAATTAAAACTTGCTTCTGTTTTCTTCGAATCAAGTGACATTATTGTGTGTCAAGGTACATTTTTATGTAAATGTAAATGGTGAGCATGGTGAGTTGATGATTGAGTCCACTCACTAGCAGTAAGTCACCTTTATCTTTCTCTTTGTAATGTTCATAGAGTGAAACTCCTGTGTAAAACTATTTTTCAAAGGTGAAATAACAATCAAAGTGTGTGTCCTATGTTGGCATTGTTTACATTACATCTTGCTGCCTTATTTCCAGAGATGAAGAAGAAGGAGCCCTAAGACCTGCTGACGCTGACAAGAGTCTAATATTGACACGAAAAACTGGCAGCTTGCAGCGCGATGTTCTGTTGGTTATGCACAAGCTCATTTGTCTGCTGTGTACTTGAATAAAAAAGTTGCATGAACGTTCCCAATAATCATAAGAATGATTAAATGTATTGTATCTTTGTCTGTTCTATTTAAAAATCCAGTAATAACAAACACTTACAATAACAAGCTTGAAATCAGCTCATGTCTCTTTCCTTCTTGTGACTCAGCAATGAACCACTTTCTAACAGTCATTCACAAGCACGTGTCTACTAACTCACTGCTGTCAGGCCTAAACACTGACGCACCAATTATGTAACGATATAGATGTTACCTTTACTATCTAATGAGATAAACAGTTAATATCCAGTAAACACACCAGGATCTGCACCTGAGTTTCTCAACCTGTTTTACATGATAAGATTCAGGTGAAGTTGCTTATGGCATACTTTTATATTCTACTATATTCTACTACTTGAAGTATATAGTGGGATGCAAATAATATATTTCAAACTTGTTAAATTATTTCAAGTTAAAGCACTTATCAAATGGAAACCCTTGCAGTTGTGGGCCAGTAAAGCCCTGTGAGATTTTGTATGTAATACCAATAGCTATGCAAATAAACTTGACTAAACAACCAAATCTAAATTTATCAGTCTTCCATCTCTTGAAACTCTCAAAGGGTTCCCAGCATTTAAGGTTGAGGAACACTGAAATGTTGGTATTTCACAGCTAAGAGTAGAGCTTGCCTGTTTATGTTCATTCTATGTTCTCAAAAGCATGATTACACAATTTCCTCATATCAGTGTGGATCTTGCATGCCCATCATAATTACAGCTTTGTGTATTTGATTTAGAGTGTCTGACTAAAGGAGGCCGTATCACCACAATCTAGTCTCCAGCAACCCCTGACACATAATAGATTCCCTGAATAATAAACTCTTATGTGCTGTACGAGTTCATGCAAGTGCAATAATCAGTTGTTGACAGTGCGGTGAAACTCAATCATGGTTTCTTATTGCATTCTGTAATATCTGTATGTAATATGATTTTTTTGGTCTGAGCTGACCGTCATCCATTATTTTTGTTTTCTATAGTATCAGGACCAAACATGCCATTTCAAAAAGGTGCTCGAGTCTGTTTACAGTTTTATAATCTCTGCACTTCCATTATAAGGTCACCCCTGTTGTCCTTTAGGTCCTTGAGTGTATGAGTGATTTCCCTGACTGGAATCGCTCATATTGCATAAGCACCTACTTTCCTGGACGCTGTGCCAAACAGTATAACAAGTACAGCTCAAAACTCCTAATTATGTTGAAACCAAACACACCTCTGAATAAACAGATGATTTGTGGGTGTTGTGCTGCTACAGGAAACTCAATGTAACTGACATTAAGCATCTGATATATTATTTTGTAGCTGTAATTGCATGATCCATACTGAACGACCAGTTATCATCAGTGCTAACTATATGACTGATGAAATCATAACTGCCAGGTTATACTTGGCTATTTATCAAAGTGATGATATGCAGGTAGTTGAGCCTCTTTGGCAGACATCTACTGTGTTTCTGGTCTATTAACAGCATTAGCAATAGACAGTTTGTCTGCAACAATTATCATTTTTGTCATTTTTTAAAGCAAAAAATAAAAAAAAATGCTCTGGTTCAAGGTTTGTATTTGAGAATGTTTACTGTTTTTTCAGTCTTCTGTGAGAGCAAACTGAATATATTTGGGTTTTGGACTGTCAGATGAACAAAATGAGAAATTTAATGAAGTCAGCTTGGGCTTTGGGAAAATAGGATGGACATTTTTCACTGTTTCTGACATTTTACGGAACAAACAATAGATTAATATACAAAGTAATCGGCAGATGAATCAATGATAAAAAAAAATTGTTAGTTGAGGTGCTGCATTTATTTCGTCCAAATCCTCTCACAAAAATGTATTACTATACCCTCCAAATCTTTATTTATAAATATTTATGGGAACAGTGTCCAGACTCTATTTGTCACATGTACTTCTGTCCAGCACCTAGTATTGATCGTGTCTGGTGAGCTTTTTTGTTTCACTTTTTGTGGGACCCCATTTTAACACAGTATATGTAGTGTTTTATATGTTATGTCATTTGCACCACTGTACATTGTTGTACCCTCCCATCTTTATTTTTTGACAGAGTGGAACCCCTTTGGAGACTTGCCAAAGATGTGTGAACAAACAAAGATTTTAGGGCCAACTTTGAGCCTTGTGCTGAGTGTCTCTTTATGTTTGTGCTGTTTTAGGATGGTGTGACGCATGCGATAAACGAGAGTCTATCAGCGTGTGCATTACCAGCTCAGGTTCAACATGCTTATCGTATGGGTGGTCCTGTTAGCAGCCTGAGCTACAGCCTTCCACTCCAGGTCCTGCAGCCCAGGCAAGTAACCTGTCCTACCTCACACATTTCACAATGTAGCATGCAGACACATGAAACTGTCACTGGAGGATATCTAATTAAAAAGTTTGCTTGGCTGAGTCCATCATCTCAGTAACAATGCAACGGTTATGTCAGAGCCAACACACACAAAGGCTAAAGATAATGTCTTTTTTTTTTTATCCTCCCCAGGCCCCACTTTTCTCTGGATGTTAGGACCCGAGCTCCAGAGGGCCTGCTGTTCTTTGCTGCTACCAGAGGAGGGCGCGCTCATCTCGCTTTATACATATCCAAAGGCAGGATCAGACTGTCTGTAGGCAGACAGAAGGAGATCTTCAACCGGGAGAAGTACAATGATGGAAAGTGGCACTCGGTCAGTGGACTCATATCATACTGATCTCATGTTACCATGGAATCAATCAGTCCACATTATAGAACAAAATCAAATACTTTCTTATTCTTTATTTGCACAGTGACTGATGTATGTTGCTTGTAGGTCATATTCAGTCTGGAGAAGAAGAAGTTTCGATTGGTTGTGGATGGGATCAGAGCTCAGGATGGTCAGCTGACAAATGCTGAGCTGATGTCCATGCAGCACTTTGTGTCACCTGTGTACCTGGGCAGTGCTCCGGTGTCCCTTCACAAGGAGTTGAAGGTAAAAAAGAAAAAAGAAAAGTACTCACCAGCCAATTCATTATACATATGTATATTTTTATATATGTATACATATATTTTTACCTTTAGTCGAAGGCCCTTCCAAAGCAGAGTGTGCCGGGCTGTATCCGCAATTTTAAAATGAACGGAGCACCGATGTCAAGTCCAACCACAAACCATGGTGCTGGCCCCTGCTTTGAGGGACAGACACAAAGAGGGGCATATTTCTCAGGGAATGGAGCACATGTCATCATCAGTGAGTATACTACCCCTGTCAGCTTCTGTCAGCCATCAGTAGGAACTGCAACCACAGCACACAACGTGTCCCCCCTGAACAAGCCGATGACACAAAATGCTTACAAAGAAAAAGATTTGGGGTATAGAACTTCTTAATTTCCTAGGAAGTATCCTGAAAAGAGCTACATCATATAAATTTATTCAAGTGATTGAGTGGAAAAAAAAGAGGAAATTACAGTTATGTTGATGAAAAAAAAGATCTTAAGCAGTTGTGAATATCCCTGCAAATTTCCTTGAAAAAAGCTAAAAAGTAAATAATAATTTTGAAATGTTTATTTCACATATTAACATATATTTCTTACATTTTCAGAATGCTAGTAATGTGCAGCCACACAGGAAGACAAATTTTTATGTTTCTGCATCTTCAGCTTACCTACTGTCCAGTGAGGAAAAGTTGCACATTAGATAATAATGAGGACTGATAATTAAGAAACACTGTCTCTATTTTCTCTATAATTAGCACCAAGTTAGAAAGTTCATTTAAGGACATTTCCAGGAAAGTAACTAAATGTCAGTTCCTTCTAAGAAACAATGAGAAAGAGTCCTTGATATGTTCATGTCGTGGCTGTCTCCTCATTGTTGTGATACATGAATTATGATGTCTAGAACAATGCCAGCGATGACAACATGATGTTATCTGTTTTCTGTATATCAGACGACTCTTTTGTGGTTGGCCCCAGCTTTGAGCTGCTGTTTAATATTCGTCCACGGAGTCCAACAGGACTCCTGCTGCACATTGGTGATTTCAGCAAGGCCCAGTTTGGACCTGAGATGGGCCACTATCTCACTGTCTACATGCTGAGAGGAGAGGTAAGGCCTGACTCTGCGTCAGTTTAATGAGGCCATCTGTTGTTGTTTTTTCCAGCCAGACACTCTGAACCTGAAATTTTAGTTTCTGGACAATAAAGACTCAGTTAAGTCGAGTCCGGATTGGAGAGACACATCTCTTAGTGTCTTGTTGCTCGTGTATGTGATTAAAAAGCGTTGTGTTTGGCTCCCATTTACAGGTAGTGGCACAAGTGAACAACGGAAAAGGGGAATTCATGGTGTCGGTGAAGCCAAAAGCTTCTTTATGTGATGGAATGTTTCATAAAATTTCAGGTAAAATGCGCGCAGTCACTCCATGAAAGAACAAGACGGATCAAAACCAGTCCTTTGCATTAAATCACTGTCTGTGTGTCTTCCAGTCATCAAGAGGAAAAATGTTGTGCAACTGCATGTGGACACAATAGACAATTACAAGATTGGACCACCATCATCCACTACAACTTTGACCAAAGACTCCTTGTATGTGGGTGGCATTCCTGGTGAGTATTAAAATAAGCTTTTAATCTGAGAGTTAATCGACTTAGTTCAATTTAAGTTATTCGGAAGAATAAAAAACCCCCCATTTACCCTCCTCCTGCAGAGATGTCACTGCCACAGACGCTCCCTGTCACATCGTCCTTTGTGGGATGCATCCAGGACATGAGGATCAACAGCGACTCGGTCTCTTTCGACAGACTGTCGGGTGTGTTCGGTTCGGTCAACCTCAAAGAGTGTCCAGGCTGAACGAAACACATCTCACCGCATCATCATTTAACAATCCTTGGGACCATGTCCACCGCCAACCATGTGCAATCTGTTACCAAGACAGAGAATGTGTTTATGTGTAAGACTGTGTATATTATGAGGCGTGTGTTTCAGTGTGAGTGTGTGTGAGTCTGTGTAAAATAGAGGTATGAGCAGCAGCTTACAGGCTCATGATATTGGCTGCTCAGTTCTACATTTCTGTATTTATTTTGTGATAAAATCATGTGTCACGGCACCGGTTCACAAATGTATATTCTAACAGATGTTTTAGACTCGAATGTGTTGGTCCATGCATTTTCTGTCAACATTCAAATGCTACTGAATAAGCTTGTGATTGGTCAGGCTGCAGTATGAGCAACCCAGCACTTTAAGAAAACAAATGATGCCTTTTGTGATGGTGCTTTAATGGAGATCAACATTATTAGTTGACTTTTTTATTTGTTTGTTTGTAGGACTCAAAAGTTTATGCTAGAATAATTATGTTTACGCCCACGGTGCTCAGTTGAGTGACACTTCAGGGGTTTCCTGGCTATTTTATATTCATATCCGCATGCCAGCATGTAGAATTCTGGATTTTAACTGGTTTAATTGAGATGGAGTCTTCACACATGCTATGAAATCACATGGTTTTTCCCATTTCATATTACCTTTGTTTCAATCCATTTTCCATGTTGCATTCCTTTCTCATGCATGAGGATGTTCTGCGTGGCTGATAATGCCAGTTACACCAGAAAACAGCATGCACTGAACTTTGTGGAGCATTGTCTAGGAGCTGAAAAACCAGTATAGATTCCAATAGCATAAGACTCACCAGTCTGGTCACTCATGTTCGGGACCATTTAGCCCACATTACTATAAAGCTGAAAGTAACATGATAAGAATAGAAAATGTATTTGATGTATTTAAATTCCCCAGCAAGTGTTTACTTACATGCTTTGTACATTGTAGAAACATATGTGATTTGAGAAAAATATGCATGATGATTGAACATATTTTTACATGCATTCCTGTCTTGTGACCACTGATTTGTAAACCATTTTGTAATCGTTTCAATTAATGTTCTTTATAAATACTTCTCAGTGCCATAAGTAGGTCTTGTGATCATGGTGACAACTCTCATTATTATATGTACCAAGACATGCGATTTTTTGGACATTGGGGATTAACTGTTGAATTATACTCAGCAAAATGTGTATACTGTTGATTGTAAGATCAGACAAATATACATTTTTTGTGATAAATTATCTACTGTGTTGGAATACAGTGCATAATGTTGATTTGTCTCCATCTTCCCAAATTTTTGGGAGCAGGGTGATTCAGAATTAGACTAAGATGAGATAATATGGTGTTCAGTAGTTGCACTTCTAAACAGGATATTCCTCTTTGGTGACACACTCTTTGTGGCCCTTTGGAAAATAATAATATTCTTAGAATTGACTGAGAGAGAGGCAGTTATCAATAAGGACACTGAAGTCATATACTCAGCATTGTCTGTGCAAATATTGGGATTTTTAATGGCCTGAGAAGACTTTTACATAGTATAATTACACATCATGTTTTTTTCAGACCTGTTTGTATTTTCTTGAACCAGTATCTTTAAATCTGACCATCTAAAATTAAAAACAATAATTAGTAAGTAACATGTACCTCTGGAGGTAAAATAACTCCTCCAGATTTATACTCTTGAGTGAGAAGGCTTTAACAAAGTGTTTAGACCATCTTGCAGGGATTTACCAAAAAGTATAATTTAACTATTTTAGTATTTTTTGTGCTTATTGTGCTACTATTTAAGAACTGTTTTAATGTAGTCAAAAATCTCCCTGACAAGAAGAAACCTTATAAACTTCCTGGATCCTTTGGACTCCACAGTCAGCTATCTCTTGGCTGGAATCTCCTGCAGGAACAACCACGCCCACTCTGATGCTGCCTTCACGGACTTTGAGAAGTCGTGAGAGGAAGTGGCAAAGTCGTCCAGATGCGCTGCACCAAATTCTGTGACCCATCAGATTCTGTGACCCAGTTCGGTAATTTAGGTGTGTTACCACAGCAAATATTTTATCCAGCTGTTGCCAAAAATGTTGCCTTCATAGCATTTGGATAGGGTCAGGAATTCCATTAGCTGTAAAGAAAAATAACTGATCCTAACTGTCACATATTTTGATAGCTGTTGAGCAATGCATTCATAATAACTATAAAAATAAAGAATGTGACAAAGTATATCCTGTACGCCTCTTAATTTACTATGAAATATCATACAATTTGTAATTACTCAGAAGGATATGATATGACAGAGACATAACAATTTAAAATACTTAGTCAGAATATGAAACAGGAGCATATAACATCCTGACGTTGGTTAGTTTACACTTTCCCCCCATTAAAAAACTGTTTTTTGCTTTGACGTTTATGTATAATCTGATCGGAAAGGAATAATTCCGACAGCACGGAAAAGCACCACATTTCCTGTCTGCGCAGGAACGCACGAGCCACCGGCCAGGCGGCAGAATACGGAACAGCGACACAACCGCTGGACTCGCAGCTAGCAAACACACGCATGTAGTTAGCTGTTAGTGACTTTAACCTGTCAGCTCATCGGTCTCCTCATGTAAGACTATGACCGTGATTGCGTTTGCTCCAAAAACACTGCGCCACTGTCCGAGACTACTCCGCCTGTAAGTAAACTAACGAGACATACCGCACACCCCCTCCCTCCTTCACTTCCTCGCTTCCGGTGTCGGGTATCTCAATGGCGGACCCGACAGAACCATCCCCGGCAAGCGTGGAGGATGAGCAGACCGACCGTGTCAACGACGCAGAGCTGGCACTGAAAGGAATCAACATGCTCCTCAACAATGGCTTCAAGGAAAGCGACGAGCTCTTCAGGGCATACAGGTGTGTGGCTGTCTGTTTCAGACACAATAACCCATGCAGTCTCTCTGCTCCCGTGTGTCTTGTTTTGACGTCTGGGAAGCATTTTAATGATGGATACTTAAGTTCTCTCTACAGGGGGTTGTTAAATGTTATGGCACGCGTAGCTAATGTTCCCAAACTGCTGTGGTCAGCCGTCATGTGAAGAAGTCGTGAAGGCATCAGTTCCCCTCAGCGCTGCCTTGTGCTTAGTTGCCAAACAAAACCTCAACATCCCTGTCACGCTTGTGCAGTGTAGCACCATATGATCAGGTCACAAGCAGGATGGATGTTGTTTGAATACCCTGGGCAAACATCCGCACCAGGAAGTGTGACTTCTGATCAAACAGCCCATTGACTGTGTTTCTGTAATAGTATTGCTCTTTATGTGCGTTGACATGCTGCTGGAAGCGTTGTGACCACCATCAGTGTGAATGTGCAAGTGTTTTCAAACAAGATAGCCTTGAACAGGTTTGCATTCAGCAGTCATGCCACTTATTTTGAGCAGGTTCATGTCAAATTTGTCATCTTGGCCCTGCTAGTTCCCTCAAATCACAACCACATGTCAGGTATGGGATGGTTGCACCTTGCACCTTTTCTGGAAAGTCCAAGTCCAATTTGTTGGACGCAATTTAATGTCCAAATGTAAAAATTAATCTTGCAAATGATCCTCTAACCCATCTGATGGTATCGGGACCCCCCAGTCTGAGGGCCTGCGAGACAATTAATGTGATAGGAAAGCCGAAATATACACTTGTGCTATGCTAAATAATATTTATTGGTTCCCACATAATTATCATTTCCTTCTTATTTTGTGTGTGTGACTGTGTCCTCATTATAAGCAAACTGTGATCGGTCACAAGTAGACATAACGTCTTTTAAAGGGGTCACAAACGAAAAAGGTTGGGAACCCCCGCTCTGATCCACAGGCTCCGGCCACAGTCCACTTGCTGGTTGCAGGATTTCGTACACATCCTTCAGTCATGCTGTGATGTTATTAAAAGGGCTGATTATCTCTAGGAAGGGTTTACTTTCAGCTTGAACGTTGATGCCACAGAAGGGCAACCCCCATGTGTCCTGACTCCCGGTAAGGCTAAAATGTCACCTCTTCCACTAATTGCGTCTAGCGCTAGGTGTCATCCTGCTTTCATTTCCTGCTGAAAAGATGGAGGAAAGTGAAAGACATGTACGGGGCATCTGAGGATGAGCTTGAGACTTAACTTCATTGATGCTTTAAATCACCACCAAGGCTACGAAGGGACGTCTGCACCCACTGAAATGACCACATTCCTGTTGAATCAGGTCACTTTTGTTTGGCTGTCACCTCCTGCCTCACCTCGCTCTCGTGTCTGCGCGGTGAATCAACTGAACGCTTGATGCATAAAACAGGCTTTTCATATTTTTATCACTCCACCCATGAGCTGCCCTCTAGACGTGTCGCCTGTTTGCACAGCAGGTAGCTCACTCACGTGTCACCTGTTCTGTATCTTCTGTTTCAGGAACCACAGTCCTTTGATGAGTTTCGGGGCAAGTTTTGTTAGTTTTCTGGTGAGTCAAGAGGCAGCGTCCTTCTGCGGCACTGTTTTACTTTGTGGTCCATATGCTGACAAAAATTTTTGTAAGTTGTTCTGCAAAATGCACCTGTCTCATAATGAGGATCAAAGAATTTCCCTGCCTGACACAAAGCTAGATTTCTTATTTTTTTCAGCACAAAAACAGAGATGTGACCGTCAAACTTGATGCCCTCATGAATTAGGACTTGCACTTGCACTGTTATGACGTTGCATTACATCCCTTTGACCAAAGCCACTTCCAGTAAGTGCATTCAAACTCAATAGGAACCAAGAGCTAGATGTCATAACTGAGGGTCCACTTACTCTCTGAGCTTTTTACCTTATCACAAGGTTGTTGTCAGCACCATATTTTTGATCTCCTGTTGCCAACATGTGGTGCGAGATGATGTCACCATCTGTCGTACTCTACACTGTAATCGAACAGTCATTTAACCACTTTTTTTTTTTTTTTTACCTTAAATTATTTATGGTTCATGTCAAACCCTGGATGGTGTTGTGACCTTTAATCTTTTTCCCATTTAAATTTACTGGAAAAACAGCGTAAAACACTGTAAAAAACATTGCACTCTGTATTGCACTACAGTTTGTACTTTGCTTTGTGTGTTATTTCGTACCTGGTTTTGTATCTTGTTGTTTGCACCTTATGTGTTGCACCACTGAGTGTTGTATCATTCCTTCTTTCTTTTTTTTTTTTACTGTACTGCGCTTTGTACAGATTGACGCCAGTGCAGTCTCTCTTTTCTTTTTATCTTATCTCTTAAAACAAGCGACAAGACAAAGCACATAACCTGTTCGAGTTGGCTAAGGCTAACAGATACCTCAGTCCTCAGCTCATGCAAGTAGAAACTCTCAAGAAAACCCTAATAATTAAGAAATAAAACTAATGTTAGTGCAGGCAAAGTAATGGGGATCCTTCACCTCGACGAGTAATTAGTGCAGCAGTACTTGGAGCCTGGAGTGTGCCAGTGGATTAAATATAGACTTTTACAGTGTTTAATTATAGTCAATGCAGAGCTGTTATAACTTGAAACTCAAAGAAGATTAATTAAAAATTTAATAAAATTTGCCAATTAGCAATTCTGCTTCCTTATTCTGTCTTTAAGTAATGAACAAATGATTGAATTTTAAAGTTTAACCACAAAATCTATTCAAACTTTTTATGTCCATTACTAATGTGTCAGACCATCTTTAACGTTTGCTTACAGTTTCCATTTCGTGATCACTTCAGTTTAAAATTTGTATTTTTATGGTCAAGTTGACCTGATTTTGGTTTTGTGCTGTTGGTTTCATGACACACTGACCTCAAATATAGAGCAGGACGCCTGCATGTTGCGTGCATGAAATTTTAAAAGTAAGGAGACCGATGAGCTCAGTTTTGTTTTATTTTCCTGCTTTATGGGCTCCACGTTTCAGTCCAGGATTAGACTTTCTGCTTCACTGTTAAGACCTTTGGATCTTCAACATTTATTCATTTTCTGTGGAGTAGTTGTGTGTTAATGAAAGGGGTATTTCTCTGCCTCCCCTTTTTATAGAACGCCATGATGACATTTGAGGAGGAAAAAATGCAGATGGCCTTTGAGGACCTGAAAGCTACAGAGAGACTGTGCGAGAGTGAAAACACTGGTGTCATTGAAGCCATTAAAAACAAGATCAAAAGGAGTGTGAGTAACATCTTCAACACTTAATTTGATTGAATGGAACTGAATGATGTACGTGGATAATATATAGAACAAATACAATTTGCCTGAAAAGGGACATTTTAGCATGACGTCCAGGTTTGTTAGCCTGCAGACATGTCTGTTTGTCACATCAGTCTGAGTGTGAGGTGTTTGTGTGGGCAGATGGACTCTCAGAGGTCGGGGGTGGCAGCAGTGGACCGACTCCAGAGGCAGATCATCATTGCAGACTGCCAGGTTTACCTCGCAGTGCTGTCTTTCATCAAACAGGAGCTGTCATGTAAGCAAGCCGTTAGCACTTGTCAGTTGTCAGTTCACGATAAGACTGCACATTTATCAGTGTGAAATGAAAAATAATGATCTCCAATCAGAGGTTTAATATTGCCAGATGCCTTTTCTGACAGCGGCATGTTTCACTAACCTCAACTTCAATCTCCTGACAGCATACATCAAAGGAGGCTGGATCCTCCGTAAAGCCTGGAAGATGTACAACAAATGTTACAGCGACATCACACACCTGCAGGAGGGCAGCAGAAGACGAGCGTCTGAACAGCAAGCAATGCCGCCTCCATCTCTGTCCTCCTCCTCCGACGACACGTCCCACCACAGCCGCTCCTCCTCGCCCGGGCCGAGCCCGTCCCAGAGACCGGACGGCGTCAGCCCAGAGGCTCTGGATCGGCTCAAAGGCTCGGTCAGCTTCGGTTACGGCCTCTTCCACCTCTGCATCTCGATGGTGCCGCCGCACCTACTGAAGATCGTCAACCTGCTGGGTTTTCCTGGAGACCGCCTCCAAGGCCTGTCAGCGCTCACGTACGCCAGTGAAAGTAAGGACATGAAGGCCCCCTTAGCTACGTGAGTACGTGAATGAGTACGTTTGTGTATCGGTATTCCGACTAAACTGAAACATGAGCTGATTCAGACTAAACAATGTGACAAAGTTATGGAAGCATTATTTGTAGAGCAAAGAAACGACATGTCGTCTTTAGGAGATGAAGAACTGTCGTTTCGATGGCTATCATGAATCACGCCATAAGTGAGAGTTTCTGTTCTAAAATTACCAGGATATTCATCACTAACTCATTATATACTGATTAATCAGTTTTTCAACCATGTAGAACTGGACAAACATTAGACAAATAAAAAATCAGTGAAATGCAGAACATGACAGCTAGTAATCATTACAAATTGCTCTAATTTTGAACCAGATGGTGTCATATTTATTGCTGGAAAATTATTTATTTTTTTGCTGCTCTGCGTAATCCCTCTTAGTACCATCTCTGTGCTTCCCTTACAGTCTGGCCCTCTTGTGGTACCACACAGTAGTGCAGCCCTTCTTTGCTCTGGATGGCACAGACACACAGGCTGGCCTGATGGAAGCCAAATCCATTCTCCAACAAAGGGAGGCTATCTATCCAAACTCCTCCCTGTTCATGTTTTTCAAAGGCAGAGTTCAACGCCTTGAGGTAAGTGCATGTTTAGAATAGACTTTATTATCTGTGTGGCCTATTCTCCTGACTTGGGAAGCCAATATTGTCTCAGCCTGTAACTCACACCACAAAGTTCCCCTTTCTAGTGCCAGATCAGTAGTGCCTTGACGTCCTTCCGTGATGCCTTAGATCTGGCCTCTGACCAGAGGGAGATTCAGCACGTGTGTTTATATGAAATAGGTACTATTTTCCCTCTCAGATTTCAAACCACCTTGCTCAGCGCTAGTCTGCATCATAATTTCTGATTGTTGAACATTTTAGGTTGGTGCAGCATGATTGAACTGAACTACAGAGAAGCGTACAGAGCCTTTGAGCGACTGAAGACCGAGTCTCGCTGGTCCCAGTGCTACTACGCCTATTTAACTGGAGGTGGTAACAGCGCAAATGGATAAGGCTTTAAAGGTATTTTTTGTGAGTTTGAGATTGGCTCCTAATCTAGATTATATGTTGTTGTGTTGTAGTATGCCAGGGAGCCACTGGTGACCTGGAGGGAGCTGTCTCTGTGTTCAAGGACGTTCAAAGACTTTTCAAACGCAAGAATAATCAGATCGAGTTGTTCTCCATGAAGAGGGTGAGTATGTATCCAGCGGATTTTCAATTGCAAAATTTGGGTATGAAGTACAATACAAATCAGCATGTATGCGCACATTTAATCAGGCGGAGAAGCTAAGGAGCACCAGTCTATCCAAAGAACTCTGCATCCTGTCTGTGATCGAGATTCTTTACCTGTGGAAAGCTCTGCCCAACTGCTCGGCTGCCAAGCTGCAGACAATGACACAAGGTACTCTGATTTAAACCTTCAAATCAAGCCAGCTACACTTTCTGTGTGTCGTTTTGCAGCCTTGTTTGTTATTGTGTCACTGAGCGTAGCTTAACATTTTCTTTGTTTCAGTCCTGCAAGGGATTGACGATGCCTCGTGCGCAGGCCTGAAAAACCTGCTTCTCGGTGCCATTAGCAAATGTCTTCAAAATACCAAAGATGCCATTCAGGTACTCCCATGTCTAATTAATACATTGTATAGGGCTTGGAAATATGAGGCACTGCAGGATCCACTGAACTCAACCGTAGCTGTAGAACTGATAAACAGTCTACTTCTCACATAAAAGTGAATACTGTGCTGATAAGACATAAACTGATTTTTCTCCATTTTTTATGTTGCAGTATTTCCACCTGGCTGCGAGGGATGAGGTGGGTCGCCTGAGCAACTCTTACGTGCAGCCCTACTCCTGCTATGAACTGGGCTGTGTGCTGCTGAATGCCCCAGAGGCAAGTTTTTTGTTTGCTTGTGTGTGTGTGTGTGATAGAGAGACTCAGTTGTCTGAGATGGTGGAGAAGTCACATAGTATAAATATTTTATTCTGTCTTTTTTCCAGTCTGTAGGGAAGGGCAGAATGCTAATGCTTCAGGCCAAGGTACAGTAGCTTTCTTTATTGCATGGCTTCTTTGCTCAATGTCAATTGGTAGCAAGTTCTATAACTCATTCTCCTCCAACACTTTCATTATTGGTTTAACCCTGAAAAAAGCTGGCAAAGGTCTGAAAAAAATTCCCTTTTTATATTTATTTACAGTCATTAGTAGCATTTGGGTTTGGCCTTATTTCTGCATTAAAAGTTTTTGGAGTTCTTGGGATGTGCACGTCCGCCAGATCAATGCACTCACTGCCTGGTCAGGTAACAGCATACCCAATAAGGGAGCAGCAAGCCCGCTGCTTGGTTCCCCTTGAGGTCAGTGAGCTGAGTAGAGTGGGGCAGCTCGGCACTGAACTAGAGAGGGGTTTGATGGCGTCACACCAGCTGGAATGGCAACCATCAAAGTGTGCAGGCTATAGATGGAGGCTGAAACTGCCTCCATGCTCAAAGAGAAGCTTGTTTTCCCTGCTCAGCCACCAGGCCATGAGGCACTAACCAGGTTCCTGTCTCTGTGTCTTCACGGAGTGGTCAGTGATTGAGGGAACCAGAGCTGTTCTGCTTCCTACTGCTCCCTTTTGGGGAGCAAAGCAGGCCGCACGTCATCTACACTGAGCTGACCGAGCCGAGTGCTCTGCTCCAGAATATCCGAGAGGTGCCTGAACACTGGACAGGGGAACAGGGGGTCGATGGGGGGAAGAAGATGAAGAAGGACGGATGAACGGTATGGTGACAAGGCAACAAGGAAAAGTAGTTACACCCTGGCCCAAGTGCAGTAAATGGTACCTGCATTGCTGAGGTGCAGCCTCACCCACCTGACATCTGGTGCAGCAGCACTGACTTTGTTAGCGGATGGACCCCTGACATTGACGGAGCACAGATCTCACACTCTCTGCTGGTGTTGTAGTGGCCCGTTCTGCATGCCAGAGCAGATGCAGCATTGTCTGACAGCCAGGCAGCAGCCTCTATGCCTCTGTAATGGGTACGCTGCTACGTGATTGGGCGGCGAGTGCATCGATAGATCTGAGAGCGCTGAGGCAAGGCTTGTTAGAGGGTAGAGAGCAAGCAAAGTAAAACTATTTTATTCACTATTTTGTCTTTTTCATGGATTATGCAGGAGGACTATGCCGGCTATGACTTTGAGAACAGGCTCCATGTTCGTATTCACTCAGCTCTGGCCTCTATGAGGGCTGAAGCCCAGCCTTGACATTTTATCTGCACCTCAGAAACAACTGGAAGAGCGACAACCATTCTGGCTACTAATGTTAGGTTTGTTTTTAATTTATTTTTATTTTCATATTCTGAGCCAATGTATCATTTTGAAATGTGTGCTACATATATTGTAAATGATTTAAGGGAGGACAGTAACGAGGAGTTTAACTTATCTGTATTTCAAAATAAACCTGGGTTTTATCGTTTACATGGTTAATTTCAAATCTAGATGCATCAATCATATTGCTTCCACAGAGGGACAGTTTTCCTCTGATATGGACACAAGCCAAGTCAAGTAGGGTAATGGCACGTCTGAAGCGTTAATTGACAAAGACATTAAAATGACCTCCTCAGCCTATGACGTCTCTGCGTTGGTTGTTGACTTTTGACATTCGTGCTGTAAAGGCTTCGCTCATCCATAGGCATGAGTGCTAAACTGTTTTTTTTTTTTTTTTTTCAAGCATAGCCTCTTTTTTAAGCAGAATTGTTTTTAACTGTGTAAATATGTCTTGCACACAAGTTTTAATGAATGTGCCAACACCATTGTTGGGCTGCTATTGAGTGGCCTATGCGCACAATAATACTATTGGCTGTAAACTGGTTCTCCTTTATATTTGTTTTAAGATAATAAAATAATGTAAAATGGAATATTGTTTTCTCCGCTACGCTTGATTAGCTGTCATATTGGACATAAAGGTGTACATGAGAAATACATACACTGCATCATGCAACAACAAATGAGCTTTTAATAACACATGAGCAGCAAGCAATATCGACTGCATGAGTCTACCCTCAATCAATCCAATGGCATGGACAAAATATTAGAAACGCCTCACTCTCACTGCAATACAGTTCAACTGCAGCACAAACTTAAGCCTCCAAAAGGAACATAATGCTCAACTCACCTCTACAAGGGTTTAAACAAAAACTGATCTTCATGAAGGCAGGACTTAATGCAGGACCGGTGCATTAGACTGCATCAGTTTCAGCCAGGTGCACCTGATAAACTGGCAAATTAGTGCATTTTACAATGGCAAAACATAAAAGAAATAATTGTGTTATGGGAAAATTCTAACCAAAAATGTTCAATCTGGGTTTTTCTGATCCCCAAGGGATCCATGGATGAATCATGAAAAAGAACATATGCATAATTTGGTGGTAAATTACTAAAACAGGAAGGAAAAGACACATTTTATGTTTGGCTGCTGGGGGCATAAGTAGGACATGGCCCATGGTAGACAGGATATAGTAACATATTAAAAATTTTAAAGCCACTCATGACAATATAATTCAACAGACCACCCACCTGGTGCACACAGGCTTTCTTAAAATGAATGCAAATCAGACAGACACAAATGAGTTCAATTAACATTAAGCTTTTATTTAGCAACAATAGAAATTCTGTTTTGATACCCAAAAGAGTGATAACAGAAAAAAGCTAAAACTTGTAACAGCTATCCACAACATGAGAAAAGGAATATTCAGTGAAGTGCTCGACTGTGAAGGAGGTAAGGCTTGCATAGTTATAGTGATGGTTAGATTTCAATTAGATCAACAGCAATAGGAATATAGCTAATTATCCTTTAACTATGGCAAGACCTTTACACACACACACACACACACACACACACACACACGCACACACACACACATCAGTAAGTGCAGAGCCAGTGTCCCTGCTTCAGTACAGTTAGAAGAAAGTGCTACTGTATCCACAGAGTCAGGTAGGCTTATGTGCAATGCTGTTAGTCTCTATTAACACCTATACAGTACATAGTTCAGGACTTAATGATGTTTTTAACATGTATTTTATTGTGAAAAGTCTTATTGCTGGAGTACGAGCCACGATTCAGATGTGGTAACATTTCACTTGCCATCATCATCTTTGCAGAGAAACAGCGTGACGCAGATTTACAATCAATTGTAAACGAGCAGATATTGAACGCATCCAGTTAAACACTAATTATTATCTGCAACATTCATTGTACTAGAAAGTCAAAACAAGGCAAATGTTCCCAAAAGCTCCATTTTAATACTTTGCACTGCATTATAGTATGTATGCACAAGTAGAATAAGAGTTAATTAGGATGCATCTCGCACTCCACTGTGGCTGTTTGAAGCTTCGTGTGTCTCTGCATCGAAGATGATGAATAAAATGTTTTCACGACCAGCAGGAATTATGGACAGACCACCACCAACAAAACCAAGGTTGCTGTTCAAACACTCCATCTATCTAACATATATATAAATATCTCTAAAATACATTCTAGTTTTTCCAATACATGCCTATACCATACTCAAGTGGTCCAGGACCACAATAAATAAGCAAATTAGAGTTTTTGTGCTTTATTGTTCACACACACACACACACACATCTATTGAAGAATATACACCTCTGGGTTCATTCAGTGCTTTACTGCCTTTGACTGCTTTAAGACAGTGATTGTTGTACAGCAGATTAAGTCCAAAGGTGGTAAAAGTAGATATCCATGTGTATGGTATTTGTGTGTATTTCTACTTATTAGTAGATGTCAGGCAGGTGGGTGTAGTTCCTGTCCCAGTAGCCTTTCAAGCAGAGCCAGTCCTGAGCTTTGTTGTGAGGGTTGGGTCCTTGTTGAAACCACCTGCAGAGTTTTAACAATGAGAGGATTTATTTAATAAGACTACAGCTCTTAACAGTGGTGACAGAGAGAGACAAAAAAGAAAAACACAGACAAAACAAAACACAAGCAAACAGCATGGCACTAGTCTTCCTGGTTCAAACCAATTATCCAGTATCAAACATCTTTGAGTGACAGCGTCTTGACACATGCACTGAAGAACACACACTTTGCAGTTGTGCATTTTGTCCTGAGGAGGGCGGTGTATTGCAACTTCACACCAGAGAAAACCACGGCAACAAGCAAAGCTTTGAATCAAACCTTGGGCCAAGTGCAGCATTCCTTCTCAAGAATAATAAAGAGGACGGCATCGTTGGTAACACAAGACAACAGGGAGGCAATTAGTAAAACAAATTAGCCATGGGGCAAAGGCTTTACATCATATTACTTAGAGACTAACCTTGTTTTCCATTCCTCTGTTGATTTGCTGCGGTTTTTCCGAGCCATTCTCTGCTTTTCCTCAAGTCTCTTCTTCTCTGCGCTTGCCAGATCTACAAAGAAGTGCATGGATGTAGAAATCTGTACACCACCAGAGACGGTATTTAAGCTAATGTGGTATAATAGGAAGTAAAATCAAGGTCATACAAAGCACCTATATCTCCATTCTCCATGGCGCGGATGTCAGGTCTGAGGCGACTGTCCGTTGGGGGAATGACTCCCTCCATGCTCTTCTCCAGCTCATTTAGGTGCATGGCGAATGTGGAGAATGCATAGAACTGCCAGAGAGACAATGAAATTAGAACAAAATCTAAAAAATATTCTACCTGAGTTTCTCCATGTTCTCCCTCCACCCCCTCCTGTCCTCTCACACCTTGGCGGAGTTCTCGGGTCGAGGCGTTATCTTCCAGAGGAGCTCGCTGCCTGGGATGACTTGGACCGTCTCAGCATCAGGTGGAGGCATCTCCTCTGGCTCCTCATCCACACTGCTCTGGGGCCACAGAGATACACACACTTCCATTTAACTTGGATCAAATGGAGATGGAACAAAGTTGACTTTGAAAGCAGTCTAACTGGATACCTGTTTGCTGCCTTTTTTTTCATCTGAATTCTTTTTGTCGGTCTTTTTGTGGGCATCAAAGGAAGCCGAGTCCACTGTGTATAAGCATTCGGTCCATTTGCCATATATTGCACAGAGCTTCTTTTTGCTGAAACCACAGAAACAAATGTAAGTTAGCACAGGTTTAGATACATCATCAGTAGCTGCATTTCCATCCAAATCTATCGCGAATTTTGACGAGAAATTTGGCAAAAAAAAAAAAAAAAAAGCAAATGAATGTGTGATGAGGAGTTTTTTTATCAAAACAAGCAGTGGGTGGCGCCATTTCCCCTGTTAGAAAACCATTATGCCATTGCAGAAGAAATAACAAAGATACAACAAGATTACGTAATTAGAGCAGAAGTCGAACCTCAAATGGTTAAAAAAAGTATTAATGTGAGGAAGGTTACATCAGATCTGTGTGGAACAGCTGCTGCCTCCTCTCACAGAGCAGAAACAGCTGAGCATGTGAGATAAACGTTCACCACCACAAGCAAGTGTAAACACGTTTTTGTGAAATTGAGGAAGTTTTTTTGAATTTCGCTGTTTCTATCAACTTCTTCTGATGCGATACTTCAAAATGGCCATAAAAAAAATAAAAACGTTGATGGAAACACAGCTACTGAGCGTTACTGTTCAGACAACACTGACGAGTAAAACTGATGATACGATGAGTAAATCTTATGTAACATATGAGCAAAGATAATTAGCAAATTTCTATTACTTTAAGGCGATAATAAAACATCAGATGAATAATGAAATTGTTGCCAATTAAAGGAAGAAGATACCTTTTATCTAGAATGTATCCCTCCACTTTATGGAGCTCTTTTCCAAAGAGGCCACAGGGCTTGAACATCATGCTGCATCTCTCTCCGGTCCTACCACAGAGTGACAGACTGTTTACTAATTCTCTTTCACTGTTCTCCTTCTGCTAGCTGAGGCTTTCAAACATTAATTATCCTGCTCTTCTATTCTAACAGCAACTGTCCCAGTTCTGCTCCCATGATCAATAAGCTGAATCTCAAAGTGGATCAACACTTGGCTACGGAGAGCAGAAAGAAAGACATTCATGCAAGTCTCTGTGCGCGCAGATGCACCAGGCGAGCATGCGTTTGCAGACAGCACAAAGAGAAAGGGATTTCTGTTACTTGTGATTGATTACTTCCACGCTGCCGTACTGCTCAATCCAAAGCTGACCAACAATGATATTGTGGACACAACAGGTGGGGTTTGTCCAGGTGTAGGCTTCATTATATCTGCAGAGACAAAGAAGCAAAAGGTAAAGACCGAAGAAACAGAAGCTGACGTAAACCTCAAATCTGACTCACAAAGCAGTCTTGCGCTCACTTGGGCAGCTCCAGTGTGATGACTCCCTTGGGCTCAGCTTCTATGCTCTTTCCCCAGAACTTGAGCTTGGGGTAGATGGAGCCATGGAAGATGAAATCGTCCTTGAGGCCCTCAGCTTGAAAGGCACTGACTGGAGGGTGATGGCTTACTTGCTCTGACACCCACCTAAAGCCCAAATCGTCTCTGATGAAGAAAAGGGAACACGTTTGATGACGTGGGAAAGTACTAAAAAATACATCTTCACTAAATGCGAAATGTTTTGCACATAGGTGTGCTCACGGAACACACGTGTGCATTTAATGGAGCGATGTCTTACCTGATGAGCTCATAGGTCTCACCCAGCAGTGGGTTGAAGGGTTTTCCAGTCCTCTCCCACTGCGATGCTACAGCTGACACAGCAAACGCTGCAACACACTACAGAGCATTGACTTATGATGACCAAATTACATGTAAGTAACTCAATGTTTCACACTGATAGAAAACAATTATTGAGTTTTTTGTTGAAGTAAACAAGTACATTTGTGGTACCTTCATCCTCTCGACAGAGTCTGTGGTGGCATTGGCCTGGTGGATGAGGTAGGTGTGCTCCATGTATTCTGTTAACCGTTGGAGGAAACTCAGAGGCTCATTGAATATCACAGGCATGGCGATCTTTGACAACTCCTGAAAAAGATGTTGAGAAAAGAAACTGAGGACACAGACTGTTGCATAGACAGACGATTGTGTGCATTTCTACTCTGAACTATCATGTTATCAGGTAACATCTAATTCATATAAATCTGTTTACTGACACATGTTTAACACAGTTAAAGACAATAAGATCAGGACTGTCGAATTCAAGGTTTTCTTGGATACTTGAGGTGTGGATTTATGTCTACTGTACTTTAGGTGTAGTCAGAATGTTTACAATATAAGAAAAAGATGTCTGCACTCTACAAAACCCCTCATGCATAACCCATGTGTGTCTGTATATCTATCTGTCTGCTCATTCTATTGTGTATGTAAGAATCATTAGCTACACTTAATTGGGGGATAAAACATTAATAGACATTATGGAATGTAATTAAATCCAGGCAGAGGTTGAGTGATGACTGACATCCCTTAGGACTCCAGTACACTGATACTAATGACTGTACTCTGACAGCCACTGAAGTTAAGGAGAATGTACAAAAACTAATTTCTCACCATTAGTTTTAGCTTTTAATTCAACAAACCTGCTTAAAAATAATATCTTGGTTCATTAAGTGGTTCGGAGCACAGCAAATAAAGGAGGAGGACTGTCTGTTCTCACCATGCCGATGCATTTTTTCAGGATACTCCAGATGCTGACGTCATTCCTAGAGAACATGGGAGCCGGAAGACACGTTCTGCAGGACAGCAGAGTAAAGAGAGGGAGAAACTCTGTCACCTACCACTGTCACTTCAGTATTTAACGAGCTATGACTTTCCTGATACGGGCCTGAAACTGTTGTTTGCGCTTTGCCTCATATTTATGCACTGCTGCACTTAAAATGCTGTAAATTACTTGATTTTATACATTCTAGATGCATGTTCTGTTGTATTTTACATTAATTTTCGATCCCTATTTTTATGTTCCCCCTGCAGTTTTTATGGGACGGACTTGCATAAAATTTCTTTATTGGAAAGTACTTTGAGTTGCAATTCTTGTACGAAGAGTTCTACACAAATAAAGTTTAGTATTATTACTATTCTATTGACTATGAGAATTACATCAATGAGGAGGTTTTCCCATCAGTGCCCATATTATGTGCCATAATATCCATCTATTCTATTGAAGGGAGATCATTGGATGGTTTATTTTGTGTCAGGATTGTGCTATTTATAGCAGGCCAACGCTGTCACCTGAGGGCGTGTGATCTCATCTCCTCCACACTCAAAATGATGTACTGCTCTAATATGGCACTGAGCGCAAATCCAATACCTTATCCAAGTATTGGGTAAAACACATTAAAACCATTATTTTGTCTAGTGCGTGCCTAGAGCTTGTACTACTTAAAAGCTGCAGAGCAGACAACATAGCTTGAACCACCATTTGGGAACAAAGTCATCCGACACCTGTAAGCTAATGAGACTGGTCAAGCCTCATGCAATACTCATGAATGGATGTACAACTGCATCTGTGTGTGCTGGTTTTCAAGAGTCCTTAAATTCTTATTTTTGCATATGAAGTTTGGGCACAAAACACTTTCACACGATAATTACATTTGCACACCCTTTAGATGAATCATGACCAAACTTTCTCAGCCTTTGTGGCTAAATCTGGTCTGTGTTGTGAGTGAGTTATCTTCCAGCCTTGCTAACAACTGTAGTGTGGACTGTTTTACAGGTATGCTGGCTGGAGGCAGATGGTGTCCTTGTTAAAATTGAGTGCTGAGGCAACTATACAAATAAAAGCCATTACTTCAGCTAAATAAACAGAGAGGTAGGGGGTGGGAGTTTACTCCGTTTGTAGGATGATCGGTGCAGTGATGCATTGCAGACTATACTTCTGGCCCAGTTTGTGTTCCATCAGCCTTGGCCCAAAAATGTATGTTTACATAGAGGATTTATTTGCTTGGATTATTCCAGAAACTGTAACGAGACAATGGGGTTTTTCTATTTTCTATAGCTCAATATTACTGCAGTTGTACATGTCTGAAGATTCATGGGACTTGTAATTTTTGGTTGTGTTCAGCAGAGGCTCCTGAAACACAAGCCAACCTGGAAGTGAGGCAGGATTTTCCATACATGTGAACATGCCACATCAATACTTCTCATAGCCAATGCTGTCTACGGTTGAGCTGTATCACTCTTCAAATCATTATTATTACATGCATGAAAATACATAGCTACACTACTGTATACGTGTGCCCTTAAGCCAAGGACAAATTATTTTGATGTTTTTTGAAGAATTTATTGAATGGTGTCATCATAGAAAGGTAAAGATTGAGAGAAATGTTTGATCTACAGTAGGCAACCAGGGACAAATGTATGTCTGAATGACAGGACTAATTCCAAATAAACAGACCACCTCATAAATCTTTAATGTATAACACACACACACACACACACACACACACACACACACACACACACACACACACACACACACACACACACACACACACACACACAAAGCTAGCCAGCCAGCCAGTCCCCTTTCCTCCAACTTCAACTCTGAGCCAGCGCATGCTAAATTATTCATGGGTCACTTGTTGGATTAAGGAAGAGAGGCCAAGCCAGAATCAGCATCCACAAAAAATGAAAGAGACTGTCAAATCTTCACGAAACCGCTACCCCAACCGCTGCCACCAGACACCAAGCGCTACATTGGTTGTTCGCTTGGAGAGTTGGATTTGTCACAAACAAAACAGGCTATTCTCTGTGGATTGGGCGCTGAAACAAAAAACACCTGATGACATAAAAAGGAGTGGAAAGGTGGTATCCCATTACAGCAGCTCTGCCACTTACTGGCCTATCCTTTTGCTGATTGAGGTCTGCAACCCGCCCTCATCAGACATACATACTAAAAAGTCACATTCACAATATGTATTGAAGTTCAGCAATTTCCAGTCATATTCTACTGATTCCTGTGAGCAGCTGTGATAAGCATCTTAAACAAAGCACATGCTAAATGAATAGGTTGTCTGGGGAGCACTCGGCATGGCCAACATCCCATTTCTACTCGTCTCTTTCCCATCATTTAAGCCAGTAAACAAGCATGACATCATAACTGGAGCGTGTCCCACCTGTGCTTCTTGACTCCATTGTACTGCGCTGGTTGGTTGCCATGGTCACCCTCTCCTGACATTCCGGTAGGCCCCCTGAGCGTGCTGGGATGGCTGTGAAGGAGGGTGTCTCTCCCCTCGTCCTCTTCACAGGAGTAACTGGCCACAGACAGGAAGCCGCTCACAGAGAGCTCCGACTCCGACTCTGTGGGATGATGAGAGGGGGCAGATGCCAGGTCATGCCAAGTGTGCCGGCTCAACACTCACTCATACGTACAGGCTCGGAAAAGCCGCAGCCTGAACAAGTGCACTGTCTGCAAATAAGCACTTGTGTGCTCGAGTTCCTCTCCAACCTCCCCCTCCCTGCTGCCAGCCAAACCCCACCTGAGGATTGTGTTCCAATGAGAGGCCACACAGAGGCTTCATTTCCTCCGACATTGTTTGCTCTGCGCTTGCTGGATGCTACTCCTCCCACTATCCAGCACTGTCAGTGTAGTACAGGTACTGTCTCACACACACACACACACACACACACACAAAGGGAGGGAGTGCAGTATTTGTATATGCTAGTCTGAGTGCTTATTGTGAGTCCACGTAGTTGTACACTGAATAATGTGTTGGAGAAATTTAAGTTTCAGCTGTACCAAACGTACTGTGTTTAAGGAGCAGCACATACAAAACAGCTTCATAAAGATAAAAACAAAAACATGTGACTGGGTTTTACACACTCAGCCCGGCATGTGATTCTCATATGTATGCTGAGCACAGCTGAGAATCTACGGGCAGAGTGTCTCTGGCTAGTAGATAACTCAGGGCTATCTATGAATAATGCAGTGATTCCTAAGAAACATTGGTCCACAGTGCACAAACACTTTGTAGAATGAAGTCTACTGTACATAATCACCACGGCAAGGCTTTTGGGGTATACGATGGAGCAAACTTGCTACGATCCATTTCACCAGAGACAACACTGTGCACGGTAAACGTACAGCGCAGTAAACACTGTCAGTTAATCCCCTTTAACTGCTGATGAATAGCCCTTGAAAAACTGAAGCTGAAAGAGTGTCAGGCTAATCACTATCTCATTTCCCATGAGTGCCACTGGGTATACACACACACACACACACACACACACACACACACACACACACACACACACACACACANACACACACACACACACACACACACACACACACACACACACACACACACACACACACACACACACACACACACACACACACACACACACACTCTTACTATTCTGTAAGTAACGTTTGAACTCCATGCAAATACAATTGTTAAAGTTGCCTTGTGGAGTTTTAGTGTAAACAAAGAAACATTTACATTCAGTGTTCACTTAAAATGTATTGTCTTTATGCTGGAGGCCTGACAAACTTGTTAAATATCCTCCTCATGAAACATTTTTAAAGTTTAAAAATTCCACATTGTTTACATCCATGTTTGCGAGCTTGCCCTCCTCTCAGCAGCAGGACTGTGTGTCGGTATCGCCTGCAGGCTGGTGCATATGCATGATACAAACACAACGGGGACCCACTTGTAAAAGCATTGCTCTATAGGGCTACTAGAGATTTAAAAAAACCCCACGAGACACCTTTAAGAAAAGCTATAAGAGATGCTTCAGAAAATGCTTTATAATTTATGACCTGGCCAAGACACTGCATGAAGAACAAGATGTACTATAATGGTGTACTGATCTCAAGTAACCCCAGTAAGATATTAACGCTTTGATTATTTCACTAACTGTCCGCCTAGGGGCTGCTGACCTGACACAGCATCATAGAAGTCATCTTCAGTGAGGGTAGTGAAGGTGGATGATCTCCTGCTCTTACACAGGGTCTGCTTGAGTTCGTGGTGCTCGGTTGCTAATGTCTGCAGAGCTTCTGTCAGAGCTTTGTTCTTCTCCACCTCCTGCTCTAACTTCAGACTCCACACCTGCAAATACAGGAGCAGACAATGCACAGACACCAGAGAAATGAATACAGTACGCTCATTTCTATTCTGAGCCAACATGCGTACAGTACAGACAGTACTGCTGGCAAATTTGTGATTGACTGATGGTTTGATTGATGTGAAGGTACTGATCTGGTTTTGTTGCTGTCACAATGTGCGCGTCTTTGTGGTTCTGATGGCAGGTCATTGTTCTAACCCTGCCCACAGATCTGGTTTCCTCCAGTCGGAACCAAACACCCCAGTCTCAGAGAGCTCTGTAGACCAGGATTGAGTGTCCCTCCAGAGCAACCTGAGCCAGGCCACAGTGGGACAGAGCAGATCAGTGTTTCCGATTGTCTAACGCTGCTGTTTCTGCGTCCTATACTAACAAAACACAAGACAGACGACTGAACAAAAAATCCACGTGCACCCAAAAAATATACAGAGAAAAAACATATTTTTCCTAAAAAATATCAAACCTTAAATAAAATTATGAACAAGCATGTTTAAGTATTATAAACAGACCAAAAAAAGCAAAGAGCACACATGTCACACTCATTCCACAAAGGGCCGAGTGGCTGAAGGTTTTCTTTCCAACCAAGCAGCAGCACACCAGACTTGACTCATTTTATTAGCTGATCTCAGTCTTCAGACAGCTGATTGGTCAGACTGTGTGCTCTTGATTGGTTGGAGGAAAAACCTCCAGCCACACGTCCCTTTGTGGAATGAGTTTGACATGTGTGATTTAGAAGAACACTCAGAGTCACCTTGAGGAAGGCAGCGGAGTCTGAGAGACAGCGGAGCTTTAAATCACACTGTAAATCTGAGACTGCAAAGCAGACCAATGTCCTCTATTAAAGATGAAAAGTTCATCCTCATCTCTTACACTGCCTGAAGAATGATCAACTGTGTGCACACAAAGAAACACCTGTCATCGCATCTGCTGATGTGCTCAAGGTGGGCTATAATTCACGCCTATAACCAAGTAAGTTTTAGGACATTTTATGTGATTGAGGTCAAAAATTGTTCGGATGGGATTCTACCCCAAGATGTTCACGACCGTTAATGTGAAATACACTCTTGTGCCTGTCATTTTGATTAAACAGTGCTCGTTTTGACAAGGCTTTCATAAGACAATAAACTGTACAGTATATAGGTAGTGGCCCTGAAGTCAGTGAATCCAACTTCACTCCAGGAACATAAACTGCTTCAGATTCTTGTGTGGTGCAGCCACATGATGGATGAGGCAGTGAAAACACTGAGTGACATATTAACCTAATGGCTGATTTGTTTTTTCTGATCAGCAAACTTCAAGGCTGTCGATCCAGCCATTTTTAATGAATACTGATTGATTGTAATCCATAAACGCTTGATTGGGGCAACCCTAATACCAGCTAAGGGTTTATTCTCTTAATAAAATGGCAGAAAATCCTTGGGGGGGGGGGATTCGTGATTGTGTTTCCGCCCAAGGCTTGACTCAGCAAACCTTCATTACACATACAGTACAGAAAGGTGAGAATGACTTACATGAAACAATATGCAGATGCTAACTCTGCAGAGAGCATTAACACTTCAAGCTGCATTAAGTTTATCTGAAATGAAGCATTTATGACCTTGCCACATACCACTTTCTACAAACACACACATCTGATGTAACCAAAACACCCACAAACACAGTTTGTTCGCAATCAAACGTTATTCGTGGTCACTTTAAAAATATTGAAAACAGTGTCATTCGCATACAGTTCAACAGTCTGACACCCAGAATCAACGACAAACTTCACACTTTTGCTCTTGCTGTCATCACACTTGTTGTATTTTGTGTTCAGCCCCTTCAGGTCATGTTCTTTGTAGAAACCGAAATGCAGTACCATTGTAGATGTGCAGACTCTGTTCCTTCCAGAAGAAGAAAAAGTCACATTTCTGAGCAAGTTTGACCTTGAACATGCTTCCAATTAACAACAGCAAGAACACACTGGGGCACCGGCCATGAAGACCCCATTTGACATATGATATGTCCAGAAGATTGTCCTTGCAAGACTCTTTTTGAATGTATGGTGTAAAGTAAATGAGCGTGCTGTGTAGGAGCCTGTGTTAACACTCCCTGTCCCAGGCACTTGGCTTAAGAGCCCATCCAGGGACAGAACACTTTGTTGTGTAACTATCCCAGCCAGCTCTTTCGCTCTCACTGCACCCTCTCGCCTGAGCACAAACAGCGCTATTTTAAGCCCTGCTGAGGCTGTGTGCAGTAGCTGTTGCTGAAACCTGGGAGGGAAGCTTCTCCTTGGCCAACACCCCAAAGGGTAGAGCTTTTACTTTGTTCTAAAATCTGTTTCCTCTGCTGAAGGGGAAGCAAATCTCAGAGGCACATTTATTATAGCTCTATACAGTACTCTGTGTCTACGCCAAACTGCACATGATTGCGATGGCTGGGGGCTAAGCGACTAAAAAATGATGTCATTTGAGGGTAATGCAGGTACAGGTGCAGAAAAGCCATGCAGTAACCAAATACACAGAAATACTACTTGGCTAAAAGGTCAGAATCCAGATGATAAGGTTGAGTATACACCAGCTCCTCTCATACAGATCTTGTATGACCCAACAAACAAGGAGGTCAGTGCAGGACCTAAAAGAACATTCAGCTGAGTCCAGTGAAGTCTCTCCAGGGTGTGAGAGGACAGTCAGTAGGTCAGTTCACCACGTGACTATGGTTGAAGCAACGGCCAAACGCTACTTCGTATTCAGTCCAATCTTCAAGGCTTTGAAGGACAATCTGCTGTCTTACAGTCTGTTGAAGGAAAAAGTAAAGAAAAAAAGGTGCTGTCCTGCCATTCTCCTTCCTTCAGAGCAATACAGACTGACAGATCTGCTTAACTGCATGTCACCACTAAGTGGTTTCATGCTGTAATCCTCCATTTGTTTTCTTGACAGGTGTGGAAGCCCGCTGCCCCGGTGGGCTTATACAAATCTGTGTGTGTTACTGCCACAAGCTCCACCAGAGTTTCTGTCCAGGACTGTCATTCTGCAGCTCTTTATGGTGATGTTTTTTGGGAAGAAGCAAAGTTAGCAGCACAAATCTCTCCGCTTTCAATGCCATATAGTCACCAACCAGTCGTACTGTGCCCTGCGTGTGCTGTATAAATGTGGCACTTACACTGGCACACTTTAGTTCTGCAGCAGCTGCTGAAATGGGTCAGACCACATACTCTGCCGAAGGGTGACACTGTAATTGCTGCAAAACTATTACACATCTGCCCAAATGTCAAAGCACAATTACATCAACATGTGCCTACTGTATTTGTAGAAAATAAATGTGCAAATGGCAGCAAATAGAAGCATCTGGAGTGGGACAATGGGGATGCAGGATTAGAGTTAATACTGCCTAATACAGCCAATCTCAGCAGTGTAGTATAGAAATGTAATCCAGTTAGTACATGTAGTAGAACCATCTTAGTATGAGACCAGTGCATGTAGCTTGCTTGTTATGACATGTTCTTCTTATTATAGCATCTGGTCGTCAGAACTGAATTCAGTGTCTGTTGTTATGTCGCTTTCAATGCTTCTTAGGTGATGAGACTACAATGAATGTTCTCTGCCTCCCTGTGATAACAACGCTGGGTTATTCCTTGTGACAGGACAGCAGCTGTGGCCAGTTCATACGAAGTTAATGTGATTTGGCAATGCACATATCACTGAGTAAACATGCTGCATTTGGCATTGTTGTGCAGCATTATATCCAACTAACTTCCAAAGCAGAGTTTTACTGGATCTGATGAGGAATTAATTCAGTTATCTTCACCTCATTACACAAAACCACACACGTGGACAGGAATCATTATCTGCATCTCAAGTTAAATATAATCTTAATCCCTGCTTTGCAAAAGGTGTAACAAAAGAGAGCTGTAGTACATAACATTCATCAGCAGACATAGTCTCAGCATTTCAGTGTGTGATTTTGACAGAGTGCCAATTGAAAATTAATTGGTAATTGACACAAGGTCTTAATTTAAGTGGTTCACTGCAGTGAATCACAGCAGAACAACTGATGTGTGCAAATGGTTAAACCCACAATCTTTGTCTGAAAAGCTTGACTTTAGGTATTACCATACCAATAAGTCCTCAGTTTAATTTAATCTATCCCTTCCCATGCTCTTACTTTGACAGAATTCATTACAATATAAATTGATCTCATTAAAAAGATGCAATGAGCAGTGTAGCATCCAGTACCACTTCAAACATGCTCAATTGCACACTCTAAATCCAGATAATTAAATCCATGGGAATGACCTCCGCATATTGATGAATAGCTTTCGCCTATGCCAACGCTTCAGACCAGCCCTCACATCTACAACACACTAAAACCATCAGACTGAATCTCATCTCTGCCAAACTTCAAACACCTCACGATAAGTCATCAGGGAACAGCACACTGCAAATAGAGCCAGGCTATTTAGCTAATTATAAAAAAACGATGTGATAAAGACGATACAAGAACAAGTGTTTGGCTTGTACCTGTGCGGATACTGGACGAGAGTGCCTCCACTGTCTCTTCTTCTTCCTGTGCTCAGATGCTCTGGCATGTGGAAGTGTGCCTGCGAGCGTGTATTATCACTGTGTGAGGGTGAATGCATGTATCTCCAGCTGAGCCTGTGAATATGCACGCGCTTCAGTTCCCTCGCTCAATGCACAGCCTTTCCCTAGAGCGGGAGAGTGTGGGTCCAAGTCCAAGGGTGTCTCTGTGTGTGTGTGTGTGTGTGTATGTGTGTGTGTGTGTGTGTGTGTGTGTGTGTCTACACTGATCTGCAAGCTGAATGCAGACCTAAGCATAAAAGCGGATCTTGCCTGTGTCCTTCCTACAGACGTGCCAGTGATTACCACACAGTTCCACTGCTCCCCCAAGGGCACAGCATAGCCACTGGGACAGGTGAACAGGGACACACACACACACACACACACACACACACACACACACACACACACACACACACACACACACACACACACACACACACACCTCAAACCTGATTGGAATAAGGAGGCTAACGTAAAGGGGAGGGGCTTGAGGATTTCACAATCATTCAATATGATTTATTCAGCCAATAGGAGCACAGCACATGGGTGAGGGTATGAGAGTCAATGAGATGATGATTCACACATGCTCAGTGGGCAGCAGCTAACTAGCTTCCAAAACTATTACATCAAGTACAATTTGTTATGCATCACAAGGCCGAGACTGTTTCACAACTATAGCAAAGATTACACTAATACAGTCTATTTACTAGACAGACCATTGTAATGTTTTTATGACTCTGGCTGCATTTAATTATGTGTGAAGAATGGTATGATGTGGATAATGTAGCCCAAATCCCAAAGTCAGCTGTGTTTTATGGTGTTTGTTGGTTTACGTGCTCATAAGGGCTTGATTAAGACAGTGAAGATGCTTCCCTACCTCCTCTTGCTTTGACAGCAGTTCAAGGCACAGATGGAGAGCAGCACAGGTTTCACTGGAGAGCTCACTGGTCTCTTTGGCTTTCAGTAACAGAGGGGCAGCCAATGCTTCCGGAAGAAAAAAAAAAAATATATATATATATATATATATATGAATTTGGCTTCAACTAACAGCTATTTTTAATCATGATTTATCTGTTGATGATTGTTATGACTCATAAATTAATCATTTAGTCAATAAAATGTCAGAAAATAATGACAGGGTTCCCATCCTGAAGTGTCCCAGAACCCACGGCGAGGTTTTCAAATTGTCTGACTGACAATCCACACCTTAAAGATTTGCAATGTAGCTCATCAGATTATTTCAATGAAATACTTTTTAGAGGTCAAGAGATGTACTTTCCTGTACTTAATGATAAAAAGCAATGACTTAACAAAAGTCTGAAAAATTGTATGTAGCTGAGATGTTTTAGACTTCTCCCGTTCTTTATTTTTAATTCCATTCGACCCTTCAGATTTATCTTGAGGGGTCCTGACCCCCGGGTTGGGAAACACAGAGCTAGGATTATGTATGTCTATCAAAGATGCTTGCAATTAATTTTCTATCCATTGACTGAAAAATTAATTTACTGCTCTGGATTAACTACAAGCACACATGACCAATTCCAGGACTCTTACCACAGTTCTCCTCATTCTTCACCATCGATAGAAATATTGACACTTCACTGTCCAGTTTCTGCTGTAAAGCGTTGGCTGCCTGCAAGAGCACAGGACAAGAGAGACACTTAAAC
Organism: Chaetodon trifasciatus; assembly: GCA_037975065.1. NCBI lineage: Eukaryota > Metazoa > Chordata > Actinopteri > Chaetodontiformes > Chaetodontidae > Chaetodon > Chaetodon trifasciatus. The sequence goes on from JBBMOE010000012.1 coordinate 7,555,269, forward strand.
ACTGGACTCCTCCTCCCTCAATAGCACTTAGTCTCTACTATCAGCTATTAATACACATTATTAAAAGGGTCTGAACTTAATGTTACCTGAAGGGCTTGTGGCAGATTCCTCACTGCTGCGCCACTGTCACCGTCTGCATCGTCAATAATCTTTTCTTGGGTGCAGTGGCGAGTGCTATAAGAAGAATGTGCCTCAAAAGCATCCAACCATTTCTAAGTGGACAAATATCAGTGAGATTTATAACGTTGTCCAGCCCTGTAGGTACACTTAGACAAATCAGTCAGGAGGTGGGTGTATAGCAACAGCATAGAAGGTGAATCTCATCTCACTTTTCTTGTTGCCACTGAATGTGTCTTTGAGGGGACCTTAAAATAATGTACAGTGTCATCAAAGCACCTGAGCATGAAGAAGCAATGATCCCATGGTTTGACCTACGGTGACAAAATGAAATTACATAGTCACGCTTGCTGCACTAGATGTCAAACAGCATCGTGTACAAGTACAATGTGACCCAAACTGAAACATTTAGAGTGAGCATCCTTGTGTAATCATTAAGGTTGATCACAATGAGTGTATAAACTCTGTCACCTACCATGCAGTAGGCTTGTGTTAGAGACTTAGAGCCTTGTTTTCGGACACCAGCCAGTGCATCAGCCCTAGAAAGAGAAAGAGATGAGAGAGCACATAGACAAACACATTCTGACATGGCATCAGACTCTAGACACACTCTGTCAAAATAACAAAACAAAAAAACTTCACAGCAGTAAACTACCTACAGTAAAGATGTAGTCACTGTTCAAAGTTCCAGTCTTCACCGCAGGCTTGGTAACTACTGATGCCTCCATCTCTAATGAGGAATTATTTGGAGGAAACGCTTTCATTTCAGCCACTGCAGGTAACAAAGCATTGTCTGGCTTTTTACACAGTGAACCAAGGATGATGAGTAGCAAGAGAGAAACATCTACCATGGCAACAGCATACATACAGAATATAAAGATACACTAAACATGTACATCCTACACTTTTCCTAGCTGAAGAAAACTGCATACATATAAAGTTATCTCACTGTCTGTGGTACCAGGAGAGAGTTCCATCTTCAAGCACCACCCAGTGGGATCGCCATCCAAGAAAGCGTGAACTCTGCCAGTGACACATGAAGTCAAGGACAGATACACAATGCAGCAAAAGTAAATTATGTAAATGTATGAATATATCATATGTGGATGGAGAGAAAAAAAATACTATTACAGCCTGATGGGACTTTTTGATACTGTATGTTGAGTGACAGGGGAAAAAGTCAAGTCTATATCATCAAATGTGGAGGAGTCAAACCCATTGCCTGACATATTAAGTGCGGAAACGAATACACTTCAACATCTGGGTACCTTCCACAGAGGGCCTTCAATCTTCTGCACCCCACTGCTCACATCCTTTGTGGGAAAAAACAATAATTCTTTGACTTGTGTACAGACACAACCTGATCGACAGCTTTCAAGAGTTTTTGGTGAGATGAGAAACAATGAGCTTAGTTTGGTATTACAGTAAAAACCTGCACAGTTTCAGAGGTAAATGATATACATTTCTAATTTACTTAACAGCTTAGTGTTTAGCCTCTTTTTATTTCCAGCATGACTACGCAACACTGCACTGAAGCTGTGCCAGGCTCATCAGACTGCTGACTTGCAAGATTTTACTCCACAGTCACCAGACCTAAAGTGAAAATGCATAGAAATGTGTGATAAGGGAGCGTGCAGAAAGTACTGGGCACCCAGATTTAGGCCCAGTGCAGGACAGCAGAGTCCAACAACTCATCTGTGATTAAGGTGGTAGAATTAAGTTAAAAAAGGGATTTGCTAAGAGTGTGCCAGAAAGTATAATATCTTCTAGGAAATGTGAGACCAGAGGATCACTAAAATAATCAGAAATCATCCTCTGTGGAACATGACTCAAATACCAAATTGAACATGTGGTTAATGACTAGAGTGATTAAAAACTGCTTACCTTGTTTTGATACGCCGCTAGAATCAGTCTCAGTTCATCACTGCGGGCCAGATCTAATGCTGTCTGCTCTGCAACACAATTATCATGCAAAACTAGTTGAACATACTGCAGTATTTACAAAAATGAGTATTCTTTGAAAACAAATTGTGATGCACTCTAAAACAACCACTGAAAAATATTACTGCACTAATAATACAGTCAGAATAGTAAGAGGTGATGTTTAAAGTTAAGTGATATACCATTTCTGTTTTTAATACTGGGGCTGGCTCCAGACTTGAGCAGCTTTATAACGCACTGCTTCTGCCCTCTGTAGGCTGCACAGTGCAAGGGCGTGTTCCCCACTGGATCCCTGCAGTGAATATCTGGAGCTTCTTTTCCACTGAGCTGAAGATCAGAAGGCAGGGGGATGACAGAAAACTTTAAAAAAGCAGAAGACACTGACAGTTACCTTTTTCACACATCGAGCCACCTGAAGACAGTAACAGCACACAGAAACACTTTTCAAAGATCTGCTCTGGTCTGCTAAAACAGGGTCAGGTCACCAAGACACTAGGACATGTTATCTTCTTTGAGGCTGCCTGACTGTAATCCTGCAGTTTGTTCATTTTCACAATCTCAGAGATGGTGGAACCCATGAAAAGCACAGATGCTGTCAAAGTGTAATATAGTCTGCTAACGCTCTTAGAAAGGACAAAGGCTGACCATCTTGGACAGAGCGGAGATGTCCCCCTCTCTGGCTGCTTCCAGAAGCTTCTCCTCCCGCCGCCGTGTCTCTCTTCTCTCTGCAGCTGCACAAAGCAAACATTATTTGAGAACAAGGGCAACTGATCTACAATAATGAGAAGAAGAAAAAAATGTTAACATCATTTCATACCCTCCAGCATTGTAATAATTTCATCATCTTCTGTGACATCTTTAGGGATTTGAGCTGTTCCATTGATTATGTTGGAGTAGGCATCATACCGCAGCAGCAACAGAACAATCTCCTTAAGGTTCAAAAGCAAAGACAAAAATCTGACCATTGCTTGTCATCACTCAAAAGGTCCAAAGGGGGGAAGAGAAAAGTCTGTGATTCCACCTGAAATTAGGTTTACTAAGAAAAAGGTATATCAAAAGTTTCCATGCAACAGGCCCTTTTATAATGATATGTGAGCTGACAGGGGATTGTGCTTTTCATGTCTTACCTTTCTCCCAGTGTAGGCTGCTTTGTGTAGAGGTGTGTCACCCATGTTGTTCTGCAAATTTGCATCAGCACCAGCCTGCAAATGTGTTCCATTAGCTAAATTTCACAAATATGCCCTGGACATTACATGCAGAGCAGCATCAGCTCTTACCTTCAGTAACTGCTCCACAACATCCCTGTGTCCAAAATAAGAGGCCAGATGGAGGGGTGTCCATCCTGGACTGACTTCAGACCTGGCTACAGCGACAGACAGCGACATGAACACCACTCTCCTGCTGCTAGCTCCCTGAAGTCATGCTAGCCGCGTATTAGCATCTACTTTTCACTTACACCTGCAGTTGATGTTGAGAGAGTTGCTTTGGTCCATCCTCGACTGAAGCAGCCTCTGAACATGAGAACAGCTACCCGCTTTAGCATAAAGGAGAAGCTGGTCCTCAAGTGCGTCTGCCTCCATCTCCACTTCGCTTTCTTTGATAACTTTAAATCCCGGTCCAAGATATTAGTGTTAGACAGACGCAAATACAACCATTAAAAGCGCATGAGGAAAAGAAGTCTTTAGGAACTAATTTAAATGTTTCGTAACCTTAAGTCGTCTACATGGTATGTCAGTCAGTTTATTTAGCTAACTTGTTTAATTCCTTTTAGCTTGAGTGTGGAGTTGAAACTGCTTTTAAAGCGTAAAAACACAACGTTCAGATATGGGGCTAATTTACCTGAAACCTAGCTAGCTAACTAGGTTATCTTGTCAGCTACTGTTAGCTAGAATGAGATAACAGCTTCAGACTTACAGATAATAACTTTAAATCTCTTAATTCACCCAACTTTCGCAGACTTTGGTCAAGGTAAGATAGAGCTGAGAGACCAAACACACTTCGCAGACGCAGCCGAAATTTGAGCATGTAAATCAGCTGACGTCTGTTCGTCATGTGACCACGCCGCTGATGAACAGGTGTGCGCAGGGACGTCGCCAGCTGTGTGATCCCCGGCCACCCCTAAAATGATTCTGCCTCTCCCAACCCTCAAACAAACTCACAAGTACGTCCAAGCTCCAAGCTACTTCCTTGTATTTATTTACTTATGTTTTTTTTTTTTTTTCTTCTAACCCTCTTCAACTGGGGACTTTTAAGAGTCAACATCATCTTCCAGTGCCCTGGCCAAATCCCAGTTAGTTTGACCTAAATTTTCACATCTTTTTGTTTGTTTCTTTTTGCATCAATGATTTAATGATGAGTATGATTGAGTTTGACAGAACTTCAGTCGGATCTGTGATAAAAGACTTGTGAAAGCTTAATTTTTTCATTTTTGTAACCTTGGTTTTTATTGTACTGACAAAACAAACTGCAGGCGGTAGGACGAATTATTTTTCTTCTTGCTCGTACTTGGCTACAAAAGCTACATGACACAAACACAAACACAGAATATATACAAAAAAAAAAAAAACCTTTCTTAAATGAAATTTAATAATATTTGACCTACTGTTGTGCTGATTGAGCAGGTTCACTTCTGTCAGACCAATCCACCAACAACACCAAAAACTCTACACACCCACTCAGTAACAACAGCTCATTACACCAGATAGCAAAGTAAGGTGAAAGTTGGGTGGAGCTATGAACTACCTGACACACCTATACACACCCACCCAGTCCTGAGAAGAGCTCTGACCAGGCAAAAAGTGGGTGGATTATGGATATGTAAACATGTTTCTCATTGATGTTTGAGCACACAAGAACACTGATAACACAGGACGTCCAGGTGTCCAAGTCATAAGACACGTATCATGTAACTGCAACATCCCTGATTTGATTCCAGCAGGTGGGCTTTGTTGTATTTTGTTCCCTCATCTGTGCTACAATTAGAGACAATATCCTCTCATATAACATGTCATACATATAGCATAAGATATTTTGTTGGTCTTGGGTTTATGATGTTAATTGCTCACCAGAGCAATTCCTCTTTGGTACACTAGATGGAAGTATTTCCTGCACCAGGTGATGTCCACTCAGGTTAGAGCAATGTTTATTTTCCAAGATTCTGTCAGAGAGACAGGAACAAAGTTTGAGCAAGACACAGAAACCTGCACATCACTGCCACATTTTGACCTACCCTTAATTTACCTCACGTCTGTTTTAAAGGTCATTCATCCTCGACATTTTGGGCTGCACCATTCTATGTAGAAAACTGTATATTCAGACATTTTAGGTATTGAAGGTCAGTTCTCTGTGAGTAGCTTTGAAGGCCCTTCAAGCAATTAGGTCCCCTGAGGAATGTGCATATCTGGCAGACAGAGCAATGGGAGGATATTGCTGTAATGAATGTGTCAGGGAGTGCTTCACCTGTGAGGAGAGAGATGTCTTTTTGAGTGGATGTGTTGACCAGGACCCTCGATCACAGGCAGAGCTCGTACACAGTAGAGCTGCATTGGGTAGACAAAACAAGATAAACCCCCAGTGGAATAAGACCTGAATGTGGAAGTACAATGCATGAGTTTGAAAAGCAACAGCAGCATTTGTTAGCCGTAAAATAAAGGTAAATCACCGCTGTGTTATTTGAGTTTTCAAAGCGACACAACAATGGCTAACTCAACTGTGCCATTATTGTGGATGCATCTGTCACAATAACTGCAGAATTCACAGTCACAGGGTCTTGGAAATTATGACAATTATGCCAAACAAAGACAAGCTTCTCGAATAAAAATGTAGATTTGGTGGTTTTGCTGTAAGCAATCACTGATGAGAACAAGCAATGTGCGTTGTGTGTTTGTTGGCTCAAGCATCATTATCCTCTTACAGTGTTGTGACTGTTAAGCCAAAATGATGTTGCAGACTATTAGTGAGAGAATGTGCTCGATGCTGCTCCTCTCACCTGTTTACACAGACAAGTCCATGTGGACCACCCCATGCTGGAGGAAGAACAAGCCATTTCACAGCTTCCTTTTAATTTTCAGCCAGCGCACATATCTGCTTATTGAGAGTAATTATTTTCATGCTCTACGTACAGATTGAAGCCTGATGAAAGAAAGGAGTGACCACTTCCATCAAATGAGAAATGCATGATGGGTTAAAGGTGAATCTTTCAAGTCATTATAGTTGAGCTGACCATAATTTGCTTCACACTCCAGGGATGTTTGTATTGATCTTATTGCAATTACAATACTGCTCCTTACACTGGTCCAACGCCTAAATAAAACCCCCTCAGTGGCAGGATTGAATGCAGGTTTTCTCTTTGTCCTTCAAAAACGATCGTTTCTTCATTTTATTTGTTAACATATATTAGTCAGTCATTATCATCAGTGACATATTTAATTACAGTGGTTCGGAAGTTATGGAAACACAGACATTAATCAAAGCATATTCATCAAATCAGGTCTGGCGAGGGAAAGAAGCGCACTGGGCTAGTTCCTGCTAATTAGCATGGCAATTATTGTAAGCTGTCACAGTTCTTAAGCAACGGGGTGGACTGTGTGTGCTCCAGAGCGTAATCCCTCACAAATTACAAGATAATGGAGGCAAAGAGAGGCCACCGCTTCAAAAGGAACCAGGAGATAGAATCCCCAGCAGGGACATTTTAGGGACAGGCAGGGAGAGAGACAGTGAGTGAGGGAAAGGTAGGGGAAAGTAGTACAGCATGTATTCCCTTCACATACAGTAGAGCAGTCTGAGCAGAAAAGGCTTATTTGACTACTTAGTAAAGTGACTGCCTACAGAGGAAACAGGTAGCACATTATTCTTATGTACTCCACACGTAAAAAGCATTTTGATCAGCCGACAAAAAACTTTTGATTCTATATTTTTCTTGACGTACAGCATGAGCTCAGTGGAGGTTTCAGCTAACAACTGCAGATCAATTGTCCTTCTTTCTCCTTGAGTCCAACATGCGGCATGTGGGCCAAACAGCCTATTAAAAGCTTATTTCAACTAGGATTCACCAGAGATAATGCTTTTTTAGAGTCAGTTTTTGCAAGCTGAATTCTTGTCAAGAATCGAGAAAAGCTAACTGTCGAAAAGGTAGGCAGCACTTTGCCGGAAAATATTTCTAATATAAATGACCACACCACATCGGATGTGCCAACACTGCCTCCTAGAAATTCTGTTTATATATGACTCATTTGCAAACAGAATTACATTGTGCTGACAAACATAATCGCTGCCGTTATGTTCAGTGACACTGTTTCTTTGACTGAATGAAACTCTACATTTATGTACCGCACCGGAGTCACAGGGAGGTGTTTGGGGGAGGATGACAGGTGTATGAAGTGCATGAGTGTGACACTAGACTCAATGCAGAATCCAGGGTTCGCAGCCACACTGTCTGTCGGTCTGTAGGTTTAGGCAACAAACGCACTTGTCATGTATTTGTTGTTGCTAATTACGTGTATTCAAATGTAAATTGTAGATACAATCCATTCAGCATGACCACATTCTTCAGAGAAAAGTCACCTCACACTCACACTTTTTCCTGCTATCTTAACGCAAGCCTGTCAAAAACAGTTAGCACTTAGCTAGCAGTTCTTACCCCAGAAAAAGCGATTTAAAAATGAATGGTGCCTCTTTGTGGCATCACTTCCCTTGACCAGGGACAAGCCATGTTTGCTGACAAGTCTGCCATCCCCATCTAACCAATTTGCACATCGAGATTAAAACAAAATGTGGGCAGAATCGAGATAATGAAAACACTGAAGCAAGCTGAGAATGCAAAGGCCCATGGATCAGATCCCATTATCCATGTAATTTGTCTGGATACAGATCACATGTCAGTACCAGGTATAAAAAGGGGCCACTGTTCAACATTGATGGGTACTGTTGTGTCCTTAAAAGGCATGCACAGCCACACAGTTTGCGATTACTTTGGCTGATCAGACCTCAAGGCAGTTGGATGTTGGATGGAGTTACACTGGGTATTAAGTGATATCATCAAACTCTATGCACTAATAAGCCCACTCAGTTCTCAAGTGAAGTCCAGTCAGGCAAAATAAGTGAAAACAGCTGTGTGCAAGGACCAAGGCTGTATGGAGCCTTTAAAATTTACTTTATGGTACCGTGCTTTGCACCACTGATGGTGAAGGTCTTTAAGGAAATAAATGATGCAAGTAATTAGTCATTTCCTGTCTTCTCTTTTCAATGTTGTGGCCCTTTTATATGGAAATGAACCCAGATGCCACAGTTATCATAAAGTTTACGATTCTTAATGAAGTAACTTTCACTTCAGATGTGACTCATCTCCAGATATATGCATTGTTTGACTAAAATGCTCTCAAATGCATTGTCTCTTCTTTGAATGAACCCCGGTGGATCATCAGGTTTAGCTATTATTTTCACCGGGGTATTGTCAATAACACTGATAGTTGTTAAAATCCTAACACATTTATATTCATAGGAGGAATATTATTCTAAAATAATTGCTTTAATACGGCCTTGATGCTGCAGCATAGATGTGACACTATTTTGGGATAAATTACTTTTGGTTATTTGCCTGTTCACCTTTAGCAAGGAAATTGAAGTAAACAACTTCATTTTAAAGCATTCTTAATGCATATTTGCATAATAATAAGTAAGATTTATTAAAAAGCAAGTGGAAGCAGCAAGTCTTGCCAAAGCATCTCAGTAGAAATGAAAACAAACCACCAGTGCTGCATGCATCATGGTGGAAGCGAGCATTTAAAACATAATTTTTGCATAATATTTACATAGTATTTACATTTGATACATTATAATTGCTATTCTGTCCCTTTGCAAAAAGGACTGATTGCATAATACAATTGTCTTCATTTTTTGGATTATATAAATAGCTCAAAAATGTCCTCAACTGCATTTAATTCTCCTGTGAGCTGAAGCATGTTGTATTCTAGTTATTTAACATCTAGGGGTTTTCCTTTAATGCTTACATAAGTCTCACATGAATGATTATTGCACAGTGATGTTTACAATGATGCCTTGTTCAATGCATTTGGATATGAGTGCAGGGTACAGTGATTCAGTTTGGAGCTTTTGAAAATCAGATGAAAAATTTAACAAGTCAAAATACTGTCACGAAGAGGCACACCCACAGCATTTCAATGAGCTTCTGTGGATCTGGAGCACAAGGTAAATGCCAGCACCCTTCATCTCGCAGGCAGCTCTGCCAAACAGACTGTGAGGCTGTGAAGCCATCCAACTATGAGTTCAGTTCTCTCATTAATGATTAGCATTTATTATGTAAACTGTGACAGCTCTGATGTGATGTGGATACTGAGACTACCAGGGGATAGTTCTGTTGTGTTCAAATGGCAATTAGCCCAAACCCAGCACAGTGATGCAGCCGTGTATGTTCAACAGTTGGAGTGTGCTTTTCTCTGTAAAATGTCCTTGCTGTTTTAGTGTAAATCTCCAAATGCACTTTCATAGCAACTTAATGTATATACAACATGTACATTCAGAAGAATCACAAAATATTTTGTTGGGACAAGTCATACTCTTCACTTTCAGAATCACTACATTTTTTAACTGCTTGTTGTCTTTTTCTGACTTTGGCATCACAGTTGGTTTGTCAGTATTACTCAGAAGTGGATGGAGCCAAGTCGCAGCAAGTCTACACAACGAGATTAGGACTCATTGCTAAAGTAATCCAAAGTAATGTTTTTTGTTCATGCTTCTGTTTGCCGAACGTGAGAATATCACTTGTTCATTTTGGTGAACTGCAAAATTCCCAGAGATGGGAACGAGGAAAATGCGAAAATTCAAGACTTTGCCATTTTGGCATAGATACAGTTCCATCTGTGAGAGAGTTTTTGATCTTTCTGATAGATGTGCAGCATTACGTTCTGAGAATTTAAGAGGTTTGATGGCCCAAACACTACTACAAAATTTAATGAAATCAAAATTCAAAAGAGAGGGCAGCCTGGATTCACATGTCTTACAGTGGAAAGTCATTGGCCAAGTCAGGTCTCACTGCAGTTCGTGGTTACTGTGAGGCCGCTACTTGTTTTGTATGTTTTTATTTTATCTCACCTGACTTGAAGATCTGTCATTTTACTCTCTCTCTCTCTCTCTCTCTCTCTCTCTCTCTCTCTCTCTCTCTCTCTCGCTCTGACAAAGGTTTGTAGTTTTAGTGTGTTTTAATCCTCAACAATTTTATTTAAATGTCAGCACTGGGTGTTTGCAGTCGTGTGTTTAGCTTTAATATCGTTAAGTAAATTTGTCCATTTCTACACCCTAAAACCTGATCAATAATAGATTATTGACAAGTCTACAGACTGATGTTTATAATGTCAACGTCAGATATGATACAGAGAAAATTTGTACTCTTAATCTGTGCAGCATACTGTGCTATGAATATGGTTTTGAAAGGACTCCTGCAAAGCCTCCAGTGCAATTTCAAGGCAGAAATGGGACATGCACTGTACATGTTATCATTTAATTTTAGCTGTGTTACTATGGATAGGCACACTGGTACAGTATGATAGCATCAGGTCTCCAGCCCAGCATCCAAACACAAACACTTGAGTACTAGAGTAATGGAGAGCCACAGCAGGGCACTGTATAATCGGCAACACTAGAGCCTCTGTGTACCCTCCGTGGCACTGCTTTGTTTCTGAGTGCCCTCCATTTTCAGATGAGTCACTGCACTTGCATTTCCAAATCCAGCCACAATGCACCTGCCAAATTGATTGCTTCTCTGACACACTTTCATTTGTATGCAGTTGTTTAACATATACATATACAGCACGATTATATACATATAAATACACCTTAGGCTGTGGAGATGTTGTTCCTAATATTGTTCCATTCTGTATGCTATCCAGAACACCTTTAGCATGACCTTTGGAGAAATTATCTAATATTAATGTTGGGTAGAGACACCTGCATGATCTTTACATTATATATGATGCTTTTTTAATTCCTGGGAATGGAATTTTTACAGTTTGGTCGAGGCACCTCATGATGGCAGACAAGAAGACAACATTATCTGCGAACATGGTCTCTGGAGCACAGCAAAAGTGCAGCACTGATGTAAATCTTGTAAATCGTGCATTAGTTTCCATGACGGCATGGCGCCAGTTTCCATGACATCTCCATGCTTTTGTTGCACATTTGAATGACTGACATTGGTAAATGTGTATTTAACTATCAGTAGGCTTTTTATGGCAGCCAGAAACTAGGCTACCTGACTATTAAGTTTGGCCTTTAAGCGACAATTTATGGATATGAGCAGTTATGATTCAGCAGGGTTTGAGATTACTCAAATATCAAAAGTTATTTGTAAGGCATCCTTTTTTCTAGTAAAAGGAGAGCAGTTAATCATACTGTATGAATTTTAGTGCTGTCAGCTTATAGTATGTAAAATGAGACTGTATCCCTTAGGGTGCCGCTCAACATTCAATACCAAATGTAGAAGCATTCACATTTTTGCCTCTGAAAAACCCCCCACACATTTTCTACATGATTTCTATAAGCCACTATGATGTGAAAATCATGTACAAATTCCTGTATTTGATCACTATAACACATTTATTGTATGATAAAGCCCTCAATCATTGCTGTTTTGTCAAAACTGACACATTGGCTATGAAAAGTGCAGCACAGGATGACGGTTAAGAGAAGCTTTGAAAGCAGCTGTGGTCATTTCTTGAGAGTAGACATTGCTCATTGCGAATGACAGCGGTAAGGAGTCTGAGCGAAGCTGCATTTGAACTCCTGCTCTCGCCGTCGTGTCTTTCCCTGCACAGATTCCTGTCTTGCAACTGTGACGTGACTAACTCGGAGAGATACTGGTGGTTCCATTTGTGAGAAAATAACAGTAATTCAAGTTTGGCTCCTTCAGTCACCTCTTCTGTTTTGAGGTGTTTCCAATTTCTCTTGGACCCCAGCTTGGGGACTAACAAGATAGTATCAGAGTGAAAATAAGACCTACAGCTTCTTCCACTGTGTGCCAGCTGGAGGCTGTATACTCACACACCAGTAACAAAGCAGGTACTTGGAATACACTGATTATCACATGATGACTGGACTTTAAGGAGCCATGAGCAAAAATGCTGAATATTTGATTATGATTTATTAAACTCTCTCTTCAAGGTGTGTTGATGTGGGCTTCAATGAGAGACCTTTGGTATGTGTGCCTCCCACTCACTCCTGTTTTGTCCTTTGTGATGTTGCTGGCTTTTTCCATGTCAGTCAGACTGAAGACATTGGCTGCTGGCAGGGTGGAATGAAAAAGTCAAAAAATGGGATTTATTTTAGGGTGAAATATCTCTAAACCAATATAAATCATAAAAATGTTGCTGGGTGAAAAACTTGAATATCCAGAGTGTCAAATTTGATGAAACAAAATAGCTATAGCCCTGAAATGTAAAAAAGCAGAAAGTAATTTGCACTTGTAGTTATTTTGTTGTTTGTTTATGGCTGGAAGGCAATGCCCCTCATACTTTGTACAGTGTGGGATGTGGTAAGGGTCATCACAGTTTGATTGTGCCTTCACACCATGTCCACACGCCCACTGCATGCTCATTTGAGGTAACAACAGAAATTGGTAGGCTGCTTGTGTGGTGGTGTGCTCATGCATCAAAAATGAGCTTTCTGTGAATGGATTTCAGCAAGGGAAAATCTAAGATTGGAGACTGGAGTACACCCACAGCATAAAAATGAATAGAGAATGAAATAGAGTCTTACACATCAGCCAATTTATTTTAAAGTCCCAATGTCAGTTTATATGTCAGTATTAAGACACTAATCAGGTTTGTGGTGCTTCCAAAACCTCTTTGTGTTGAGTGTGGCCATTTAAGATGAAGGCAGATAATTCTTTCACACAAGTAATGAGAGCCAAACTTTTTTTTTTTTTTTTAATGGTGTTTCTACTCTGTAAAGCTTATTTTGCAGTAAAAAACACAATTAAATCATAATGTGACACTGCATACAATGTGTGACTACAAAAACTACTATTTGCGGCCAGAAGCAATCATATTAAGCTTTACCTCAACGCATTTGCGTGCAAAGGCGTGAATTCATCCGGTCCAGACTGCGTTTTGTAAAGGGCGTTGTGCGCTCCCCGGTGGATTTTCCTGGACACTGTGCTCAGTTTCAGCAGGAGAGCGACGCTTTCAGTGGACAGATGGGGGGTGTTGGATGCAGTATCTTGTCGCCCGGCACCTGTTGCTGCCTTATTATCCCCAGCGCTGGTGTATTGAGGATTTAACGACAGCATCAGGGCCATGTCGGAGGAAGAAAGTGATTCTAACTCCAGCCGGTATCATTTTGGCAATGCCTCAACTCGAGTCCAGAGCAGCTTCGTGTTTTCAGGACCCATATTTGTCGTTTTGATGGTGATGATGGTGACTTTGGTTGTTGTGATAGTTTTGGGTAACGCGCTGGTCATTTTGGCCTTTAAAGTGGACAAGAGTTTGAGAAGACAATGCAATTATTACTTCTTGAATTTGGCAATATCAGATTTTCTTGTAGGTAAGTCCATTCTGAGTCTTTTTTTTGTCATTTAAATACACACTTCAATAACAAGATAAAGTAAAGTTAAAAGATGAATGTGTTATTTCTGCCATAAAGGCAGTTTTCTGTGTTATGATACATGGATCCATGTTGATATATGATGAATTAAGTTTTGAAGTCTTCAAAATATCTTTAATGCTCCTTTGTGTTCCTGTCAGTCCCCCTGTACTGTAGATGTGTAACACTATGCAGGCTACAGTAGTTGTGGAGGTTTACATTCACAGATTAGTTACAAGTGAATTCAACTGATGGGACCAACAATAAATATTTGGAGTGCTTGACACATTTTTATTTCTTTTATTTATTTTCTTATTTGGTGTGGCATTGCTTATTTTTTACAAACACACAGTCTTTGTATGATCTGCTCTTACACACTCACTCATCACTGCTTATCATTTTCCTTCCTTTATAGTTCTGTAAGGTAAAAAAAAGAAAAAGAGACGATTTTATAATGTAATAAGAGACAGCTTAACTATACTATAACCTCTGTCACATGACATATTAGACAACTGTGTTTTACTATGTTGTCACTGATTTTCTGTTTATGCCAGCCTCTTAATAAATACTTATATTTGCATACATTATACCACATTATAGTGAATTTATTAAATGTTATTTGAGACTATAAATCATAAACAGGGTGCTGCTGTATTTGCTGTATATGTGTCTCTGTAGGGGCATTCTGCATCCCAGTCTACATCCCTTACATCCTCACAGGCAGGTGGATGCTGGGCCGAGGGCTGTGCAAGCTGTGGCTGGTCATGGACTACCTGCTTTGTTCTGCATCTGTCTTCAACATCGTCCTCATCAGCTACGACCGCTTCCTGTCAGTCACCAAAGCAGTGAGTGGAACATCTTGTGCCTCACATCTGTGATGCACATGGCCATCAAAGTGAATTTAGGATTGTGACACACAAAAGGCTAGCCTGCCATATGTGTGAAAGAATCTGAAAAACCAGAGTATGATTCGAATTACGTCTAAACTTCCCATTCGAGTGAAGCTCTTAAAGTGTGATGTTAAAAGTTGAAGAGCCCTTTCCCTCGTAGCCATACAAATGTGCACTGCTTGTGGTCTGTGGCTTAATTTCTGACTGGAGTCTCCCAGGTCATTGGTAGGGGCAATGCCACCTCATTCTCCCAAATGAGCCCATCTGCAGAGGTTAATCATTCCTGACCCATTCGGGCCCAGTGCCACCCCTAATTATAGCCCTTCCCCATGACGAACATAAAAAAAAAGTCACACTTCGACTTTGGGAGAGACTGGGCTTCAGAAAAATAAAACGCAGGACACAACATGTGACTGTGAAAAATCCATTATTAGATGACTAAACTTAAATACCTTTCATTTCATTTCCACTTCAACAGTTTAAAACAGTTTAATCTCCATGCAACTATGTCCCACTGCTTTAGATTTCTGAAATAGAATTGTGCAGCAACAGTAATGTCGATTTTCCATTTTCTGCCTGTCTCAGCACGTCTCGTAGTTAGCATACATTTCCAAACCTCTGCTGCTGTTTGGCCCATTCAACCTTTTGTTGGGGCTTGTCTGTGTGTTAGCTGCCTGACTGTATCCTATACACTTGTGTGTTAACTCAAAGGCGGGATGAGGCTTGGCATAGCAGACAAAGAGAGTGTTCTGTTTCCTTTCACAAGCAAACACTTAACATCAGAGCAATGAATACAAATAACACCAGAGAGAGAGAGCCTCTTCTTTAATTAGCTAGCTTTGATCATAGAGATCCTCCTCTGTGCTATGGTCCTTCCAACCTGGAGAGATCAATCATCTCAGAAACAGGCCACTGGCAGCCAAGCTGCCTTTTCCTGAAAGCAATTCTCTCTGAGCACTGGAAGACAAAGGATCGTCAACAGCCACAGGACAAAGTCTGTCTTTTAAAAGAAAAGATGGAGTCAGATTAGATGCACGTATTTGGCAGTTAGATGAAATGTCAGCGCATTAACGAAGCACTAACTGCACGGTGTTAGAGAGAGAAGATTTTGCTCAAGAGTGAGCTAAGGTGAACCCTAGAAGCTCTCAGGGGGAATCTAACAATTTAAGAACATAATGCAAAATTTCAGATTGGATTTATGAGCACACCTGATTCTTCTCCACTGAGTGCTGCATCACTACATGAAGAGGGGGCAAGAAGCACAGTACACCAATTAATTTATACAAACATAAGTGGAACCATTTTTCATCTCCTTTGAAGATGAACTGCGGCTAATTTTTTTCATTCAGAGCATGGGCGCACCTTCAGAGCAGCTGGAGAGGATGTAAAGTGTGCTGCCCGCTCAACGAGAATGTGGACAGGGGCGTAGGGCAGGACACTAATTGAGAGTGGTCCTGAGAGGTACCTCGTGGACTTAACACTCATTCATAAACTTGTGTGCAGCACACAATGTCAGCATGCTGGAAACAGCGGTCCACATGTTCTGTGTCTCCATCAAAATGTGATTTCACAAACATATAATTACTGTATGTATCAACCAATAGGTGCATATTATATGTTATTAGCTTAATGCTTGATTATATTATTACAACTCCCTGTTGTTTGCTTATCAGTGACATGGCGGTTTAAAGCTGTAGATTCTGCTTGAAAGCTGGCCTCCATATTCATTGCACCACTGTGCTGTGATTAGTTCAAGGAGATTAGAGTTGTGTTTAAAAGTGCAGGAATTATTAAACCTCCTCCATTACTGCAGTTAAATGGACATCGCCTGGCCTTTGATGGCTAAAGACAGTGTGCTTTAGGAGAATAAATTCTTAGTTTGCCCCCTATTTCTACAATAATGGTAGGATGAAGCAATTGCACATAAAATTGAGCAGCAGTATGACTGAAAATATATTTTCTGATTTATGCTTATATTTACTGCAGATAAGTTACCGTGCCAGACAGAGCATGACTCATCAAGCCATAATCAAGATGATTGCTGTCTGGGTGCTAGCCTTTGTCCTGTATGGCCCAGCTATCATATTCTGGGAGCTGGTAGTGGGCAGAAGCCGCGTGCCAAAGGATGAGTGCTTTGCGGAGTTCTATTACTCTTGGTACTTCCTGCTGAGTGCCTCCATGCTGGAGTTTTTCTCTCCTTTCATCTCAGTGGCTTTCTTCAACCTCAGCATTTACCTCAGCATTCGCAGGAGGAGGTTCCACAGCAGGGAGGCCCAGCTTCATCCTCAGCTGAACGAAGCTGCCTCTGCCCAGGGGGAAGGTATCCCCCTGTCCCACAACTGGGGGTTTGGGATGAAACTGGCTGTAAGAGGCTCTATCCACTCCCAGACCTCCTCTCCCAGTTTGGGTAAACTCGATCCCTCAACCAGCAGGGCTGCTCAGCCTAGCCGTCTGTCCAGGGATAAGAAAATTGCTAAGTCCCTGGCCATCATAGTGTGTGTGTTTGCCATCTGCTGGGCACCGTACACCCTACTGATGATCATCCGTGCTGCCTGCAGAGGGCGGTGCATCCAGCATCACTGGTACGAGGTCACCTTCTGGCTCCTGTGGCTCAACTCTGCTATTAATCCATTCTTGTACCCACTTTGCCACAGTAGTTTCCGCAGGGCCTTTAGCAAGATTCTCTGCCCAAGGCGGCATACTACTCCCCCATCATCTGTCCTTCGTGCTGGCCAGTGACAAGCAGATACCCATGGATGGATGGGGATGAACAATGTGCCAAAACTATGGATGGAAGTATTCATATCTCACCCATAAATTCCACAGTTTCAGCCGATGAAGCAAAACTGTGCACCGCAATTTGTCATATACACCATAATTAATTGTTTTCAAATGTGCTTTTCTGTGTTTTTGGATGTACAAGGATGGTACTGTACAGTATAATGTCATTTACTGTCAATCAGTTCTCTTTTATATCAAGTATGTATTGAACGTCAATCACAGGCAGTCTCCTAAAAAATCTCATTGTATCACCAGAAGGATCCTGATATTAATATAATGGAGGTTTTACCTGCTCTAAGAACTGGATGAGTTTGGCATTGTTGTGTCTGTTGTTGGTTAGGACAAAACAACAGAGTAAAGTGAAACACAACGCTGACTAAGTGCCACATTCTTCGCCACATCCATTGTTCACTTGCTGTATGTAGGTTATGTGATAGACATACTATAGAACATGAAACATAACTGCTGCAGATTTTATGTTTGTCTGTAGTGCCATACAGTCAAGAAGACAACTCATTGATTATGTTGTCTTGTTCTTTACATTACCCAGCTTGTATCTTGCATTTGAACACATCATATTGAGGATTTATGTTCATAGAAAGATGAGTGTTGCCTTCATCGTGACATCCTTGCTTCAGCTGAGGTAAAACAGATCACTATCACCCTCTGCTGTTGGAGAGCTTACTACTGTTAATGTTCAAGAAGCACAGTGATCACAACACAAAGTGCCATTATGTAGAAATGTATGTAAAATGAAATGTGTTACATTTTATTCTCTCTGTTTTTGGGGCACGAAACGTTCCAGTAGATTAGTAACGGATTACATTTCTCCACACAGGGGGTATATTTTCTGTGCAATCATCAGCCCATGTTAAAAAAGTAAATGTCTTCTTTATTGTACTGTAACAAACAAAAAGTAAACATTCATTTTAATTTTTGACTGTTATTACATTATTAGTGGTCCACTGGTCTTCTTCTTCATTATTGTTATTGTTATTATTGAATTTGTTTTGTATACAAGTACATACAAATATTTGGCTTCATGTAAGAGACAGAAGAGAAGAATGTGTTTACAAGCAGTGCAAAAAGTTCATTTTACTGTGCTCAGCAGGTGTATGTATACTTATGTGCCACTAGATGTCACCATTAACCTTTACAGCTTGCTGTGTGTGGAGCGTTTGAGCACTAAGCCTCCATTCATCATGGAGTTGAAGTCAGTCTTTGAGATGGGCCATGGTTTCCATTAACTGTCTTACTTTATTTTTTGAATTTGAAATGTAAGTTAAATACATGGTATATTTTTGCACTAGGGCCCTGACTGATTCAAACTGTAATGACTGTAACCTAATAATCAAAGGTCTGTAAAATTGATGGTGCTCTCACAGTGAGTCCTCTGACTGTCACATAGTGTCAATTGTGATTGCAAAACTTGAACAGTATGTCCTATGCTTTAGCAAATGTTTTAAATAGTCCTTAAGTGCTGTTATGCTACATAATTTTGGTACCTGTTTGTGTAGTTTAAACATTTGAGTCGCAGCCTAAATGTTGTCCTCTTGGCTCAAAAGAAAATGATGGTATCATAACTGAAAAATAGTCACTTTTTGTGCTTATTTTAATTGAATGAAATTTAGGATTTTTAATAATAAACATATGTCTGTTACTGGCTGGTGATCTTTATGCATAATATAAAATCATTTGATTAAGCCAGATGATGCAGCTTAACTGGGTCCTGTAGTGGCTGTCTACCTGATGACTAATTGGGTCAGTGCCTTGTACCGAGTAGCTTTTGTTTGATGTGCAGATGAAATGCTGAGAGTGCAATACCATTTTTGTATTGTTCCGCAGTCTAGGTAGGTTTGATTTGATAGATTAAAAGAGTTCTTTCCAGATGTAGACTTATTAGACATGTAATTACGCCATCATGTTAGATAGTGGGGTTACGTTTGCAGGTGCCTGAGTCCCACAGGGGACTTACATTGCTCAAATTGTTGCTGTTGCCCGTGTGCACATCTGGGCCCCTGGTCAGGTGCTGGGAATAAGGGCACAGCTGCAGAGAACAGGCCTGTGCTTCCCCCTCACTCCCTCTCTGCCCATGGCTTGGTTGGAGGCGGGGGACAGAAGCACACTTCTGACCAGAGGGATGCAGGCACATTTCCCTGGGGGTGACAGAACTGCATTTATCAGCAGAATGGCAAGCCTGGGTTTACTCCCTGTGTATCTAAATGTGACAGCAAGAGCCGTATCACTGTGAGGAGTGCTTGCACTGTGTGCAGTTATATTAGGGGGGCTACTGCTATTGATTTTGTTGATGGATTGAAATGTCATGGCATGTGTGCCAAACCGATTGGCTAACAGACTGGGGGCTATGTTGGGGATAATGCCAGGTTAAATTGGTCAAGGATGGGTTGCACCATGAAAAATACAGATGAGAAATTTTAATTATGTGCGCATGCAAAGGTGTGTGTATCCTTTTAATCATATTCAACTGTGTATATGTGTTAATGGGGGATTTGGATGTCTGTGACCCCAAGCAATGTATCTAAAAGCTGTGACCCCAAATGGAGTGCACCTGTGCCCCTGAAGTTTATAGAGCCCCATTAGTAGAGACTCAGACACTGATCACAGGGGGAAAGAGGCCCTATATAACTTCCCCATGAGAATCGCTGAATAGTTAAACTCTTAGAGGTTCCCCTTTAGCACTTTGTTAGAATGACTTAATGCTGAAGTCTTGTTTTCTAGCTGGATAGCACCTCTGCTGCGCACAATAGATAAATAAAAGAGGACAGATGTGGAATGCAGTGGCTGTAATGTTTGGCCTAATATCAGCATACCAGTATGCTTTACAGCAAGGTGATGAACAATATGCTGCACTATTATCTTAAAGTAAAGATGGGCTATAAAAGCGAACGGGCAGACAAGATTAAACCACTTTAGTCTGCAGATACAGGTCAAAACTTTGACCTCTCTGAAGTTGGAGTGTCACTTAGCGTATGTTCTGTTCCTCCAAGTCGGCCGTTCACTTTCTCAGCTAACCAAATGTAAACCACAATTAATATTTCACGAGGGATATACTCAAAAAGAAAAACAGACTGTTTCTGCTTGATTTTTTGCCTTTTCCGCTCTTCCGTTTTTCCCTCTGCCTATTCCTGCAGTGTACTTCCTGACTAGAGATTAAATAATTCCATTGGAATCCTCTTAGGATGGGTTCCCAGCACTTGGCAATTAAACAATTACATTTAATCAGCATGGGGCGACGCTTCAAGTCACCCTCATTTCAGACGTTGATTAAAAGCAATTCTGCAGTGGTTATTGCTGTCGACTTTCGAAACTGTGGTTCACATAGGTTTACTGCATCTGTGGGGTCAGGTTGGATAGCAATATGGCAGGTTCAGTGGTGGTCGAGAGCTGTATCTGCCTGTGGCGGGTAAAACAGTAATGACAGAACTCATAGCAGACCTTATATTGTCCCTTAAGTCAGAGCTAGTTAGATTACTTGGAGACATTTTGACCCTACAGCAAAGAAGACTCGAGGAACAATAGAAAGGAGTGGGACATTAAGTTATGCATGTGGGAGCCCAGATCCTGTGCAAGTGTGCGTACACGCATTATTTTACACTGCATATCTGTATCTGTGCTCATACACAGCTATTTCTTTTTGCAGCCACGTTGAAGTGCATTTGGATTGAATGAAATGCAGCTTGACATATACAATTTCATCATGCCATGCAATAACATCTCCCTCTGTGATGGCAAACAAGCTGGTAGAGGGCACACGGTAAAGGAGGGCTTTTGTGTGAGCCGTATTTGACATTACACTTGAATGAAAGAGTGCTATGAACGTACGTGGAGTGGACTTTAGTCTTCCCTGTGCAACACAGATGAGTTGCGATGGATACCCAACCCCCTACTGTGAAACCCAGGTGCCCCTGTTTCATAAGGCACCCCACTGGCTCCCCAGCCCTCTTAATTAGCGGCTTCCGTCAGCTGACACCCAGGCCTTCAAGCACAAGCGACTGGCCTCTGCTGCTGAAGGAATCCAGTTCGCTCCAGATCTTCAGCTTTTCTAACAGATGGATACATGGGCGGGCTGAGCAAGAGGCTTCAAGGTTTTTGCAAACCTGTAAATCATCTGTGAACTTCCTGATATCTAGATCAGATGCATGCTGGAAGGAGGAGACAATGCTGTTGAATACTTTCGGCAGTGTGTTTCTTGGTTTTAATAAAGACGGGCAACTGCCGAGAATGGGCCACGAGTTGTAGTCTCAGCTGCAGATACACTGTAACAAGACACTGATGATTTTTATATGAAGAAGTCAAATATAGATAAAAGGTTTCACCAGGACGGGAATGTTGCCTTTTTCCTGCTGCAGTATCATAGCAGAGCTGTAACAATAGTCTCTTCTAATGACATTCCCCTAGTAACTTCTTGCCTCTATGAATCTCAGGGGGGAAGCGCTACAAAAAGTGATAATTACATGAAATATACATAGAGAATAAAGGGAGCATGTTTACATAACCAGGCCCATAAATATCTGACGGAGAAGACATTGTTCTCCGACTCCTTTTAAGCTGATCTCCCAGGGATGCCATTTTAATGACATGATGGTTTAAAGAGATGCTGCTCCATCTCGTTCCATATTTAATTAACTTTTGCTTTTCTGACGCAGAGGAAAAACAGAATAAAGAACGCGTGATAGAGACAAACACACACGATAGCGAGGAGACAATAACAAATAGCTGGGAGAACAGAGAGGGAGGCAGGGGGAACATGAGCTGAGACCTTGTCATGCTTTTGTGAGCTGTTTACAATACAAGAGATGCAAAGGGAGAGGAGGGGTGGTGGAAGAGCGAGAGCTCTTAAAATTTAGAAAAAAAAAGAGATAGGGAGAGAATTAAGAAGAAGGAAAAGAGGAAGAGACGGAAGAGAAAGGGGAAACACTGGGAGAATGAGGACCTTGTTCTCCCACGGGGCTCCATTATGGAGCATTTTTTAGTTCATCACAAATAAGAGGAAAATAAATGTGAAGCTGACAGGATGTGTTTAACTGACATTCCAGAAAGTCATAAATAAAGTAATAAAATAATAAGTCCTTTTTGTATTCGACTTTGGCCTCCTTTTCTGCATTCCTTGCAACACATGTCAGTGTGATCTACCACATGATCATTAAATAAACACATGGCAGATGTCAGAGAGCAAATATTACTTCGCATCAGTGTTAATATGTACACATGCAGACATTCCTGCTCATTATAAGATGTGGCTAAAGACATGCACTGAATCCTACAGAAATCTGAGCCGACTTGTCTGCATGTTTGGTCACGAGCACCCACAGCACTGAAAGATTTGAGCTGGTTTCAGCAGCGACAAGGAATTCAAATCATTTAACCAATGAATTCATGTTCTGGCACATTGATAGAAGACACTCAGCCTAGAATTTGGTTTGCTCTGCTATCTCTCAGGCAGTGTGTTTTCCATTTTTACTGTCAGCTGTATACGGTGTACGCTGCATTATTGATACTTTCTTTCCCTCTTCTCT
This sequence comes from Chaetodon trifasciatus, assembly GCA_037975065.1. Classification (NCBI taxonomy): domain Eukaryota; kingdom Metazoa; phylum Chordata; class Actinopteri; order Chaetodontiformes; family Chaetodontidae; genus Chaetodon; species Chaetodon trifasciatus. Next base: position 7,578,127 of record JBBMOE010000012.1, read on the forward strand.
CCTCTTGTTAGACTCTTCCCTTGTCCTCATATCATCACACTGGCCACACTGGCTGTGGAGCCTGGAGAATTGCAGTGAATTTGACCCCACCTGGTCTATATTTTATTGCTTGGTGTTTAATACATTTTTGAAAATCCTCCCCCATCCCGTCCATGAAAAAAAAAAGAAAAAAAAATCTAGAGCCTTGTCTATTTCAAGTGTTTGTCTTGGTGAGGCAGAGGGAGATGACTGGAGGGGGATACTCACCTTCAGTTCTCCCAGTTCAGGAGACAGGGGGGATCATTAGGAGGGGCTACAGAGGAGGGAAGAGTGCGAATGTGTTTGTTTGTCTATATGTGTGCTGGCTTGGTGATAGACTGGCGACTCGTCCAGAGTGCGCCCTGCCCAATGTGTGCTGGGATAGGCTCAAGTCCCCTGTGACCCTGAACAGAGTAAGCGGTTTAGAAAATGGATAGAGGGATGAAGGATGCATCTTTCCTACATAAATCAACGATGAATGAAGGTTTTATTTTTTGCATTTTCCAGTTCTGTAGTTTGAAGTGTAGAATGAGGGTGAGCATCCTCTGATGCTCCAGGCCCCTTTTCTAATTATTACCTGAGAACTTACCATCCATACATTTGCACAGGAAACGTCTTTAAAGCAGGTCTTTGGGGAACACAATTTGAATTATAGCTTTCACAACTGTTTTTCAAAATGTTATTCTCATTCCTACAAAGTCATTCTAAAGACATAGACCCAGGGTGTATATAAAATCACACAGGACATACACAAAAGACAATAGCAAATGCCCTTGTGCTCCATCCATAAACACAGTGGCAGGGCTGCGTACTGAGGTTGAGGCCTCCATTTTGCTGACACAGTTCTGAAGTGAAAAGATGGCTCTCTGGATGTGGAGTGCCGGTGAGAGAGATTGGGTTACCCCAGACACTCCCTATGGATCTCTCGGCCAAATGGATCTGGATCTCACGCTTGGGCGCACATATTGAATGCCATAAGAGGTCTCTGAGGTCTCCTTCAGTGGGAGGAATGCACAGCCTAACAATGTGGAGTTTTCACCAAACTAAATTTTGCACCAAAGAAGAGTTAAAGCAAGGACAGTGGAGCACAAGGGACAAGCGCTGAATGCATACTTACATTTGTTCATATGGCATAAAGTGGCACATTTTCAGCTTCTTGGATGGCAACATACTGCACAGGTTCAGTAGGATCTCATAATTCTTTAATAAAGTCTTAACACAGGCTGTCTCTTTTCCTCTAGAGGACCATGGGTATTAGCCTGTCAAATGAAAAAACAAAATGCCATTTCGCACACATCCTGGACAAGAACAATGGCATTTCGGCTACTCCCAAACATCTGGCCCAACTGCCCAGCTCCACTAAAGACCGGCCAGGCTCTTAGCAGCGTTGAGTGCCACTTGCATCGAGGCTATGTTCAGGCGACGACACCGTAGAGGATCAGCCAGGCTAAGTTATCTCTGAGCAAGCCATCCATTCTGCTGCTTTCTGATGGAAGAATACTTGGGGGCTGTGTAATTATATTGCTTTAAATGAACCCCTGAGAACGCCCCTGCCAAAGCGCCCACAAAGTCTCACACTTGGGCGAGTGTCAGAAACACTGCGCTTGTGCATGCACTCATGTGTGTAGCTGTGTGTGTGTGTTTTGCTGCTTAGGCTGGCGTTAAAAGGGAGGCCGCAGTGCTTCTGATACGCCTCACAAGTGAATTTAATTAAATCATAAATATGAGCTGGAGGCCGCCACCCAATTTAATGTAATGGATGATGTGGGCCAGTCCATCTCTGGCAAAGCAAAGTTCTGGACCCGTTCAAATGCCCTTGAAGCTTATTAAAAGTGCTTGGCACAGGGAGGATGCTAGCAAAGTTGTTTAATGGATGCCCAGCTTGCATTCAGTATGACAGTTAATGTTGGGCCGTACCATCTCTGACGTGGATGAGGGGTTGTGTCTCCATTGTGCGAGTCTGTCACTGTCCATTCCTCATTTGATTCTCTTAATAGTAATATAATAAAACAACAGATGACAGACAACATGCACATTTGATTGAAATGAGGAAATACAATAAGACAAGCTTCAGAAACTCCAGACGTATTTTAAAATTCTGTATGTGGTCATTATCTGTGACAAGTGAGCTTGAACATAAGCAGCCAGAGAGATCCCATTTATGTTTTTCTATATGTTCTACAGACTGGATTAAAACTGCATACACAGAAATATTATTATGCTTCTCTTCGTAGTCTTATTTATGTTTGACACAATATGTGGCAAAGCATGCAGTATACAATGAAACACAGAATCTGCTTTGTATTTCAAGTGAAGCATCCGTTTACAGTCATTTGCTACTCACAGGATAACCCAGTTACAATGCCATGAGCTGCAGCGCTGAGCTTTTTCAAAACAAACCTGAAAGCTTCGACAAATGTTACGCCGCTCGTGTGTCACCATTGATGAATCATTTGCCGGGACAGACAGATGCTGTTGCAAGGGTTTTGTCCCATTCGGCAAAGGCAGAAGAATCTTTTCCTCGGTCTCCCGGAGCGCTGGAGGCTCCCTAAATAGACCTAGCGCAAGGGTGTGTAGAATGGGACCGCACAGGGTGATGGGTAATGGAGTCATTAATAACACAGACCTCCCTTAAGATGCTCAGATGTTTGTTAGCAAGAGCCACAAGGGAGGGAGGAAAATAGGATGCAGTTTGATACAAGGAAAGAAAGCAGTGTAAGCTTTTGATGATGATCGTGTTTATGCTGTCATAGGTCTTGTCTGATGGGTTAATTGTGTTCATAAACACACACACACACACACACACACACACACACACACACACACACACACACACACACTAGATAGATAATGAAGGGACAATAAAGCCATGTCCTCATACAGTTTTTTAATATTTCCATCACATGTGCAACACAAAAAAACGAGGTCTGCCAAATACAGAACTCCATATTTGTACAATACATTTTAATAACATCAGAGATAACTGTCCTTTTGCTGCAGGAGATGGTGATTTCCTGTAAACTGTGTACGAACAATTCTCGATCAAAATGTCAAAACATTAAAGTTTTATACAAAAGTGCATCTCAGGTTCAATGAATGCAAAACATTTACATAACAGAATGGTTTAAAGTTTTGTATGATGCCACAGTGGCTTCCAGCTTGAGCAGAGAGCAATGGGACACTGCGAAGCAACAAGAGGAGTACTTGGGCACTCTCCAGGAGAGCCAGGGACGGAGTTTAGCAACCCCGAGACAGACTGAAACTGTGTTCAGTCTTCATGACCCCAAATCCGAATGGATTAACTCCCCCACTGCGAAAAAATATGTAGAGATAACAAAACATAAAGGAAAACAAAAATATTCCAGTCATCTCCAGGCTTCAACGAGCAGTAAACATTAACAACAGAAATGTACAGGTTGAGTCAGTGGGCTGGAGATTTCCCCATGCTCTGAGAGCCACATGGGAGCTTCACGCCTCTGTTCACGAGCCAACCAGAGGAACTAGCCTTTTCCAAATCTGTGTCACTGCGTTTGCATATATCAGCATCCTGTCCTGTTTTTCTGTTCTCTGTGTTGTTTTTTCTTTTTTCTTTTTTTTTTTTCCCCCGCCTCTCGTCTGAACTCCAGCGCAGGCAGTGCAGATTAGTCGCACCGCCGTTCTCAGCTGGTCCTCTGGCAGCCATGTTACGATGGACACACAGACAAGATCTCAGCCTATGCTGGTGAATCAAGCTTTTCTACCCCATAATAATTGACCATGTCAGGATACAGAGTGACATACTGCACAGTAGGAGTGGCGCTGATGAAAACAGTCCTCCTGACAACACTTGCCGGTTCCTACAGCTTCCTACGCTCTCAGTGGCACCCTGTTTCTCCTTTACACAACTGGTTGAGTCCCATCCGGTCTGATTGACAAAGTCATTGATCTTTTTTCCCCCCCTTCTTCTTTTTTTGGACAAACATTTTGAACTGTACATTGGCAAATACTGTATAAGATTGCAATATAGCTGTAGTTAAGCAACACATGAAGAATTCTATGTACAAACAAGTTGGCTTTTTCTTTATTTTTGAAATAATGGTTAGTAAAGAACGGAGAGGGTTCTTTTATGTTCTTTCCCCCTCTTTCTTTTATTTTCTTTGCTTTGCTTTTCTTTTTTCTTGCTGCGGCATGGTTCCTTGTGGTGTAACTGAATTGAAAGTTCAGTGCAAGACAGTCAGTGGGAAACTGCACTGACGGTAATTGGCGGTCAGACATTATTCTCCGCGTCATGTGATCCTTGTTCTTGGCCACGGGCGCTGATCTTTGCCATGTTAGCTGCTGTGCTGAGTCAACGTGTGGTTCTGCAAGGACACAAAAAGAAACAGGGGGAAACATTATGATCACATACAACAAATGTATCTTTCATTTTCCTTTCATTAAAATGACATTGGAACCTTTTTCATCTTCCATACCAAGGACACTAATGTTCTACACCTTGAAATTTATTTTAAATGTTATGATTGGCAAGCTCCTTCTTTTGATTATGTTGGTATTATCAGGCTGTCATTACCCAGATTCAATTAACTTGCACAGGAGTCAAATCTGTGTGTGGATCAATAGCAGTTGGCTTTGGGATTAAGCATAGTTCAGTGTTGGTCTAACACAAAGGCACAGGACCACTGACAGATAACATCCCATTCCACAGAAATCCGGCCTCCCGATCAAAGGCTGTGTCCATGGAAACAAATCCATAACAAGGCACTGACACACCTGATGGAATATCATCCTCAGAGTCTTGCTTATCCAGTGCCTACATGTATTGAATGTGCTGCAAATGTACAGTGCAGGAAAAAACAAGTTGAGAAATACTTTAGGTTCAGGTGAGGCTGTTGCTGATTTGATCCACCGCACTGCTGTGATAATGGCGCACAATTTACTATGACAGGATAACAAGCTGACAATATCACTCTGTTTTGCTGTATCTTCCAAATTTATGCAGGCACACACACAGACCGTCGAGAGTGGTTGTAGTGGGGCAGCTGTGCCAGGTTCTTTAAAGGGAGTGTGGACCAGGGGGTGTGTAACTGGTGTCCCTGGTGGGCTGAATCCAGGTCATCTTTTGAAGTGACTGCTAATCCCTTTAATGCAAACTACATGCCCCACTTGCTGCGCTCTGTTTAAAACACGGCCTTGGACTCTCTAAACTGGCATGGACTAGACACACCTGTCACAGAGTCATCAGCACGCATGCATGCACAAATGCACACACACCCCGGTGCACACATACATTCTGTCAAGCACATAGGCGCAGAATTGTGCACGAGGAAGTGAAGTGACATTTTTACTGCTTTGCTAGTTTCAAAAAAGGGAAAGAGACTGAAATGATTACGGAAACCTCCGTGAGAAGGTTTACGAAAGCAGTCACCTTCAGTCCTGTTGGTACAGAATCCCCCGGGCAGTGCTAGGAGACGACTATTAGCCCCCCTTGCATTCATTCCTTCCCTCTTTACCCTTTCAGCTGCCTCCATATAAAGCATTTAAACACCTCGACAGCTTTCCTTTCAGCTAGGGCGATTACTTCCCGACAGGTGGGGTAATAAGCTGTTTGACGGGGAGCAGGAGTGTGACCCCTGTAAGGGTTAGCGTGGCTCGCCTGGGCCCTGCTCTCCCTTTTTTAAAGAGGCGGCCCCGGACAGCTCCTCTGCTTCCCTCTCTCCTCTCTTGCTGAAATAAAGCTCCTTTAAGTGAGTCTGGGAGGAGACTCCCCACGGGACGTTCCCTCTCTCTCTCTCTCTCTCTCTCTCTCTCACCCCACCTCACCTCCTCCCCCTCCTCACACTCCACCAACCCCCTACCCCCCCGGTGAAGACATCCTTGGCGTTGCTGAGGAGGGACAGGAGCACGGCAACCTTATTAATGAATGCGGCCCATTACCCGTCAGCCTGGCTCCTTGGCGACTCCCAGAAGCCCCTGCAGTACGTGACTTCAAATGGCAGGATATTGACACGAGGAGAGCAAAGCGGCTAGGACTGTGTGTGTGTGCGCCCGTGTGTGTGTATGTGTGTGTGTGTGTCTGGAGGAGAGAGAAACAGAGAGAGAAAATTTGTGCTCAACTGAGTGTGCATGCCTTTGTGTGAGTGTACCAGTGCGTCTAGGTGTGTGTGTGTGTGTCTGCGGACCCCAAAGGAACGTAGCTCCTTGGATATAATGTAGGGCTCGTAACAGCTATTAGAGGGGAAAATAACCCCTCTGGGGAATGGCTCCCCCCACTGCATGTCCCAGCTCTGTCTGACACACACTGCATTCTACCTTTTCCTTAAACATGCCAGGAGTTTTCTCACTGAGGGCTTTCTCAAGGACGGTGTTAAACGACTTCAGTGGCTGTGGCAGCCATGCAGACTAAAGGGAAATAGAGGAGGGGGGGGGGGACGTTAAAAGAAAATGAAACTGATACCTTTATCTCTGTGGATACTGAACTCCGCAGAGTAGCTATAAACTGTTCTGTGTATGAATGTGGAAGGTGGAAGGGAGGGAGGACGGAAATTCACTTTCCAATCTTCATCCTTGTCAAGTTCTTCAAGTATCTCTGCACCAACGCTCTGTAAGTTAAATACCTGCAGTGCCCAACCACAAATGTCAGATTGGATGTGAAACACATAATACACATCTTATACAAGAAAATGACCAAAATGTCCACTGCCCCGGCAAGGAGGATGTCACTAATGGTGTCACACCAGAATCAGTGCAATTTAGGATTAGATGCCCTCCATTAAGCCTTTTAGCTCTCATCCTGACTCTCTCCTTCAATGCCATCCTATTCCCCCTGAAACTCTGCCATTCCCCTTATCATCCATTTCCTTCCCTTCTATCCAACCCTTAATCTCCTCCTCGATCCTTTCAACCACCTGCTGGCCACACAGGCCTGCTGCAGGGCCCAGTTACCAGCAGTGTTCAGGTAAACCATAGCAGTCAATTCTCCACTAAATTAAATTTTGCTCTGATCAATAATGCGCACCCGCTTCTCCCTTATGAAGACTGGCTGCATTGGCTCGGAGCGAGCCTCTTCCTCCTCTCCTATTCTTTCACCGGCTCTGTGCCACCGTTAAACCACCACTTTCATCTGATTACATCACCCTACTGCAACGCCCTCAGGGGTAGTGGAGGAGGAGGGGAATATCCGGCAGGGGTCTTGTGTACCCATGCAAACAGGTGCAACATATCTTAGGAATTCAACGCTGCTGCAGAGAGGGAGAGGGTGAGGAAAAAAAGGGGGGACGATTGGGGAAGAGCAGAGAGCAGGAAAGTGGTGGGAGACTGGGGAGTTGATTTATTAACTAATCATTCTTTATGTCGTTCCCCATTGCTCTGGTCTCCATCGATAGCACCCGGTCTCCAGTGAGGCAACAGAGGTGCATCTCTTACATCAGCTCTGCAAAGGAAGGCCAGCGGACCAGCAGACACGTCCCCTCTTTCATCTGATCTCGTCGTATTAAAGACAATCTTCACATTGTCCAACATCACAGGGAGAAGATGTAAAGCTTAATCGCGACGCTAACAATGTTTGATGAGCATAATGTTAATACCTGCAGAGCACATGTTACAGCAAGCACACAGTGTCTGCTCCTCTACCTGGCCTTATCCAGCACAAACCCAGGCTTTATCGAGCGGTTACAGAGCTGAGTGAGCAATAACGGCTTTTTAAGGCAGAGTCTTTTCAAGGCTTCTCAAACTAACACAGCAGCATGCGCTTTACACAAGTGAACTGATGAGAATTTGTCGCATTATGCACTCCTGAAATTCAAAGTGCTGGGCCTTTCCTAACAATTTATTGATAATTATACATCATAGATTGCTTGAAATTGTTACCAAAATTCATATTGGTGCTTGAACTAACACTGAATAAAAGCTGAAATGTGTGCATTCATGTTTACTACGCTGTTAACGAATACAAAATGCTGTAATTACATTGTGTGTTGGCATGCCGGTCTAATGAAGAGTAATAAAAACAAACAAACAAACGCAAAATGTAATTGATCTACTTTTCTCAATGTGTAAATGGTATGAAAAGCTATAAAAAGCCCAAATAAGGCAGGAAGAACTGTAACTATAGAACAGATTATTACAGTTATTTATGGAAGATAATATGGCAATGATACTTTAAAGGTCCCAGTTAAGGACAGTTTAGGATATTCTCTGAGCATATTGTATTTTTCATGACAAAAATGAACACTTCTAATAAAATGCAAATTATTTTGCATTACTTAAAGATTATTTAAATAATGAAGACATTTATCTATGTCTGTTGATGCACAAGCCCAAAAGTAAAGCACAAATTTGCCATTGTGAGTCAAGTAAGTGTTACTTACAGTATTACCCATTAAAGAAGCTATTTAATTAGAAGAGTTAAGCACTTTCATTTTAAACCCTGCGGCTAAAGTGTCTTATTTAGTTTATCTATAATCAAAAATTTGAAGGAACAGTCAAAACTGTAAACATCCCCCTCTAAGCTCTGATTAAAAGTCTTATCAGCCTGTGCCGAGTTTCTCTCTTACCCTGCATAGCTGACATACAGAAAGTCTGCAAAGCTGCATCTGGAGCATGGGGAGCGCGCAGAAAACCACTGAGACCCGTGTGCACCCGTACTCATCACTCAGGAATTTAATTAACGCATAAGAGAACGTCATCAAACCATCCTAAAACAAAGAACCTGTGGTCTTTCTTCGAGGCTCCAAACTGCAGGGTGACTTAGGCCGATGAAACCACTTGGATATTTAAGCTAATTTGGGTTTGCGTAATGATTGAAAGACGAACAATGGACCTCGATCAATAAGCATCCCATTGTGTCTCGGGTGTGGAAATTTTGCCACTGTGTGTTTTCTCGTTGTTCTAAACTGCTGTGGAGAAAGACAAGAGTGCTGCATTCTGCCTTGATGTTTAATGGTGTGTTGAACTCGGTCCAGTATTGACTCAGTCCTCCCTTTGTGCATTCCCTACTGTTGACCAGTCCACTGAGGGAGTAATCCTTTCCTGCTTTGACCTCAGGCCAGGCTTACCGCTGGCTAGTTTAGCCAATGAAGAACACAATCAAATAAATAAATAATACAGCAGTTGGCATTCTCCACAGTCATCACTTATCAGGCCGTGGGGAGGGCTGACCCCAAACACTGTTGTGCCACAACCGGCCTGGTCTCCTTGGTAACAGACTGTCTTGTTTGAAGTGAGGTGCCCGGGGAGTCATGGTCATACAGTAACAGCCCTACGCTGGGGTGGAGTTGACAACAGCAATGGATTTCAATGTCTTCCATGTGTGTCATTCTGTGTCCGGTCATTTTTGCACTGAACACTTATAAAAATATATAATAAATCCATAGCATTTGAAATGCTTTTATTAGATGTCTAACTACCCCAACCAAATGCTTTTGAGGTGTAACCAGAGATGACGGACCACCCTTTTTGTGGGCTGGTGCTTTGTAGCTCCAAATGATACTCATTACCCTGTCTAAGTAGACAAGTGAATGGTACTAGAAACACACTATGCAGTGATCCTGCTGTTTGACTGAGGTAGCAAAACAACTGCACAACTGCTGTGTTATTATGGGGCCTCATTAAGTGAGGAGAGAGTGGGAGACGGGGAGAGGGAGAGAGGGAAAGCAATAGAGAGAGGGCCGGCGAGAGGGAGAGAAAAAGAGAGGAGGAAAAAAAAAACACAAGAGAGCGATACAAACTGTATTCTGAGGTGATAGCAACACACAGATGCCTTTCCAGCCAAAATGAAGACTATGACTAAAGAACCCAATTAAGGGCTTTCTTAGGGGAGCCATCTTGGGAGGGGGATGGGTCTTCCTGGGACATGAGCCCTGGGCTACATCCTCTAATTAGACAGAGCGAGGGGGGAGGATCTCTGCCTGTCACTGGGAGGGAGATGGGGTCCATGGGGTTCCACATGTCAGTCCCAGAAACAAAACACAATTACTCTCACATTTAACCACTTCAGTCAGGGACAGACTTTGACTAGGGATGCTACAGAGCGTCCCAACACCCCCACCTCCCCACTCTCCTGTGCTGCTAGATATGCCACTTCACAAATGCAGAGATTTTTGAGGACTAAATTTTCTCCTGCAATTCCAGACTTCCATGAGAAGGCGAGAGTCGATCTGCACTCTCATGTTTTCCCACCGAAATGGAGGAGCGGATCAGAAAATTAGCTTTTAATTGACCGGTGTCATTCAACATCCTAACTGAAGAGCTAAATGACTTTGCCGTTGCGATGTGTGAATATGAAACTGGAGAGGGAATAATTGTTTTAATGCTGTTTATTCTGGCTGCATTTTGTTGGTGTCAACAGCATAATAGACACTTGAAAATCAAATCACTACTGGCAGTCAATTAAACCTGCGGTGAATTTCCTGAGAAGCGCTTAAAATGGCATTTATCAAAGTTGCTGAAAAAGTCAACTAAGAAAAGTAAAGGAGACATGTTTGAGGGAGAGATCCGGTGATGGATTCTAGCACAGTACGGCAAGCATCTCCTCTTTGTTTGGATTTAACTTTCCCCAGTGGTGCAACACAGGAAAAAGAAAAAAAGAACAGCTCAAAGGCTTCTGGGAGTTTTTGTCATGTCTCCCTCCAGACAATGTGTTTGCATGCACATATCAGACCCTGGGAGAGACAGACACAAAGACAAATACATACAGCACGCACACAGATGTATACACACACACACACACACCGAGAAAGAGAATATCCTCCCAGGATCATTAGGTCTGTCATGCTGTCTAATTCTGATCCACCTACAAAACTAGAACACCACTATTGTGATACATCACTCGTCATCTAAGGGTGTTTATGTCCCCGTTTACAGTGTGTGTACAGTGTTGTACACAATTATAAATAAGCTTAAATATTAATGATGGCGCCTCACAAGCAGCTGTTTTTTTTTTCTAATTCATTGTTCTTTTATTTTGTAGTGCAACTTTTTGAAATGGTGACAGAATTCTCAGCACCTGGGGTGATGAAGAAGAAAACAAGTTGTCATATAAAAGGGAAAAAATATATATACAACTTTCAAAAGCGTGAAGAGCTGTCACACTTGGCAGATCAAGATATTCAGAGAATATGGGGTGTTTGAGAGCCGCTGAGGGACAAACACATGAAGCTTTGCTTTTGTGCGACACTTTTGGGACGCGGGGCAGTTAGGGCGGTTTTGGGGGCATATTTTAAAATTCATGGAAAAAAAAAGAGTGAAAAACTTCTGGGGAATTAGGTCTCGGTGCTTCTTGCTAAAGAGTGCCATTCTTAAGATTTCATGAAAAGGAAGAGGGGAAAAGAAAGGCCTGAAATATAGTTTCTAAGAGCCATCATTCACAGAATCAACTTTAACAATTCCATGCATTATAATATCATAAAACGCAGTATCTTTGGATGCATTTAACCCATTTCATGCTCTCTCTCTCTATCTCACTTTCCTATTCCCTTCTTTCTCTCCCACTGTCCATCTCTCACTTTCGCTCCCTATTTTCGGCCTTGGATGGATGTTATGACATGCATTGCTGTTTACACCTGCTGACCATGAAGCCTATAAATATGCTTAATTAAAACAGTGGAATTGGTCACAGCTTGGCAATAATGGCTATCACACGGGGAGAGGAGAATCTCATTTGTGTGGGGAAGTAGAACATGATGCAGATGTGCTCTTGTCACTTTCAGCACTCATTAAGGCCAGGGAGCTCTGGATTGTCTTTGAAGGAATCCTTTTAAAAGACACTCCAATTAAGGTATGTGTCCTGCGGGCGTCTGAGGAGAGGGAGAAGTCATACAGTACCCCAGTCCTTCCACTCCTCCGTCGACTTAACACACGACTTACAATCTCATGTCACTTCCAAGGAATGATAATGAAATTGGAGGATGGAGGGGGGAATAAAAAGACAGCACAGCTTAAAAGGAACAAGGGAATCTCACGCAGAAAATGTCATCTTCACTGTTGTGTAACTTCAATCTCATTGTCTCGTCTTTGGTGGAACTGGGATCGGAGAAGCCTCCGATTGCAGTCCTCCAGTACGCCGCATCGCTGGAGGAGCTGAACTTGGGTTTCTTCACAAATGAACTGCACTCAGAGAAATGTCAGATTTAAGCTGTGGCTAATACTGCGCATCCATCAGTTAATGAATCTGGCTAATTAATCCAGCCTAGCAGCATTGTCACTGGCTCAGTTCCTTTTGCAAATGTGAAAAGCTACTGTATCTGAAGCCAACGCAAAGGGAAAAGGAAGTTTATTATCAAGTTTCACATTGCAATGTGGCCTTCGGTAGAACCCAGAGAGATTTTTTTTCTCATACGGGGGCTGCTGCTATTAAAATGACAGGACAGTGATTCTTATTTGGGAGAGAGGATGCAGTAAAGCAATGTCTCCTTGTTGCTCAAGGGGTGGGCAGCAGTTGAGGGTCAGTGAGTGTGCTGCACAGCCAGCCAGCTTGCCCTCCCCATCAGCACCTCATGAAATATCTAGACTTTGCTCCATATTTTAATGGGGTGAGGGAGTGGGATGCGCAGGGTGGAGGCTGTGTGAGCGTGTGTGTGATGGTGGAGGGGAGTCCTCTGGAGAGCTTCGAAGGGAATGGTGGTCTATGCATCTCAGTGCTTATTTTTTGTCTGTGAAAGAAAGAGGAAAGGGAGAAACTGTGGGAGAGAGAGGGTGAGCAAGAGAGATTATTCTCCTTTGGAATCTGGATTCTGGGGCACACAGGCCCAGGAGTCAGTCAATCTGGCCAGTCTGAGGGGGGCGGCTGGGCGGGGGGTCCTAGGAGGGCTGATTAGACGGATGCTCTCCCATCATCCATCTCGACAGGCTGGCGAAAATTGGCTAGCCCCTCGCAGGGTAGAGTTCACGGGGGGAGGCGGTGGGGGAGGATGTGGAGCGGTGCACTGGATACCTGTCACAGCCTTTGGTCTGTTTCAGGATCTCAGCAGCAAATTAATAAAATATCGTTCCTGCTTCCCTTTACCTGCCGTGGCAACTCTCCCTCTCGCCGCTCCGTCTCCCAGCTTGCACTGGCCCTTTGACCCCTCCGACTACTGTGAGAGATGAGGAGCCCAGGCAGCCTGTGAGTGGGCCAGAGTGTCAGGGAGAAATAGGGAGAAACTCCAAACTCAAGACCTGGCAAAGAGAGAGAGCTTCCACTTCTCTCACTGCTGGAAGACAGCTCCACTTCAGACAGACTGACAAACGACTGCCCCGTGTCAGTGAGACATTTTGAAGTGTGATGCATGGGAAATGGCAACCGCAAACAAACAACAACTAAAAACAAGACTCCAACCTGTTTGTTGAAGACCCAGTGAAAAAGGAAAATCTTACACCCAACATTACTAAGTTCAGGAATTTCATCTTGAGATAAAGACGGATGTATGAAAAACACCCAAACTTAAGGAAAATTTGAGTTGGTCACAGTATAAATAAACCCTGACGCTGCGGATTTTTCTGCATGATCGTGATAAGAAACTAAGTGTGCACACATCTATATGAGCCGCATATGTGTTCGAAAGCGCGTAAGCATGCGCTCACATGGGACTGCCTTTAGAGCGTGGCACAGGTTGAGCATAATGATCGTCTTATCCCCCAAGCTCATTCCCACTCTCCTTTCACAAGCCCGTTTCACAACAAACTGCCATAGGTCTTTCATGTTCTACTCCTGTCTCTTCACACAGAGTGTAAAACAATATAATCATGCATGAAACAACACCTCTGGGAGGTGGAGATCACTTTATCCCAAAAAATGTCAAATGAAAAAGTAGGAAAACATCCCCAGGTTATTTGAGATTGTTTACAGGTATACCTGCAACAACCCTTGCTATATAGAGAACGCTTGTACCAATGAGAGATGAAAATGTGATAAATAGGAGGCCTTGGCATGAATGAAAAGACTCCAAGTTGGCAGTTTGGTGGAGCACGAGCCTTGCTAAATAACCTTCTCTGTGGTGGAGTTGCATGTTGGTGGATGGAGGATTGTTTTATTCATGGTTGCAGTGCTCAAATGACCAGCAGATAATGATCACATTCACCTTCCTCCTGGCAGACACACGCCTCTGTGTTTACAACCTGAATCTCAATATGAAAATCATTGCCGATCAATGGGCAGCCAAGCCCCGGATACATCCTCTGGCTACCCGTTAATACATAGTGCTGCTAATCCAACTTTCAGGTAGATGTACTTGAAGGATGTGATCAGGAGCTATCAGCTTCTTCTCTGTGCTTTAAGGCGAATTAAGAACAATTTCAGTGATTGGATTAAACAGGGTGCTTATAGACTACTCATATTTTAATGATTCCGTTTCAAAAGGTAATAGATAAAGATCTGGATATGAGAAGTGCGCCATGTGTATGGTAGAGAATCCCCCAAACAAAACAGAGCTGCTTGAAAACACCACCACAGTGAAATAATATAATAAGGTCTGTTTCATTTTTTCAGATTCTCCAAGGAGCAGAGAAAAAGATTGCTAGAAAATGGATTATCTCTGTAACATTGCGAGTTCATAAGTCCAACTACTAACTTTGTTGAAGGGCAGATACGGCCTCCCAGAGGACAAAGCTCATATTTAGCCATGAGGCCTCCTCTGTGATTAGGAGGGGAGATGCAGGCATATTGACTCAACTGTGTTTTTGCCTCCGCACTGTACGTAATTACCTCTTCAAAAACGAACATTCCACTAATCCTCTAATTCCAGATATTTTAGTGCTCCGCTGGTCTAATAAGCAAATCAAATCATATCTGCACATCACAAATGAGTTTTGGAAACGGACTGAAATAATTCCTTCTGAGTCTCTCATGCCAGCCGGGATGGAGGGGACAGCCGGAGTGTGGCGAGCAGTGTTTAGTGTTTGTTAAGCTGTCTTGTGTGATTAGCGGTCGCGGTTTTCTGCTGGTGGGCCTTTCGCTCCACCAGCCAGAGGCTCACCTGTAACTCTGTCTGGAAGAAGAACTTCTGTGGGCACTGCGAGCAGTCGTAGATCTTATCCTCCTGGCCGTGGGCAGAGAAGATGTGCTGCTGGAGCTTATTGGCATGGACGAACACTGTTCACACGCAGGGGAAGGGGACACGGGGATAGGGAGAAGACATTAATAAATGTTAGTGCAAAATTTAAAGACTTTCACTATCACCTTTAAATTGTCGCTGTAAGATGCCTCTACTCTTTGCTTCTTATTGTCGACTGTGCTAAATTAGAGTCAGGCCGTGTTGCCCGCATTAAGGGAACAAAAGCAACATCATAATTGCATTTGCCTGAATAAAATTCGAAGACAGACTATGTCAAATGGCAAGGAAAATGACTTAATTACAAACAAATGAATGCACTATCAACAACGGAAAAAAAACATTGTTATGAGATATATAATTGAAAAAAAACAGAGAACAATTTAGATGTTAACAGTGAAACTCGAGTGGTCATATTCATGGCACTAGAGCTAGTGAATGCATAATGTTTTGGGAATAATGATGCTCTTTATTTAGCGCTACTGTGGGGACAACAAGCCAGAAAATAAACAACCACAAAAAATTGGCATTGCTTCAAGTGCAAAACATGGCCTCCATTAGTCTACACAGCTAATTATATTGACAATATAAATATTCATGGTGTTGCACTACTTATTCATGCAGACTCAGACTACATTCACCATCATATAAACACACAACTCGCTGGCACTTAAAACATATACCATACATTTGTGCTTTAATTAAGCTATGGTCCACGCTGGAAAGCTAA
This sequence comes from Chaetodon trifasciatus, assembly GCA_037975065.1. Lineage (NCBI taxonomy): Eukaryota > Metazoa > Chordata > Actinopteri > Chaetodontiformes > Chaetodontidae > Chaetodon > Chaetodon trifasciatus. The sequence continues at coordinate 7,593,877 of JBBMOE010000012.1, forward strand.
GGGGGATGCAATTGTGTGCATCTTGGGTGTGTGTGCGTCTGTGTGTGTGTGTGTGTGTGTGTGTGTGTGTGTGTGTGTGTGCATTCTCCAAGGAGCACTTCAAACATGCCGTTTGTTATCCCAGACCCTTGTGCTTTAAGGATGGCTGTCTAATCTCAAAGGTCTGGATGCTCTGGAAAAGTTAGCATGTGGGGGCTTCATTTGAATTTCTTACAGCTCAAAATAACTTTTCCTCTAATGCATGCACCGTGGGGCCACATGGAGAGGGAGGAAAAAAGCACAGCCACAAAAGGTGAGGTGTCTGTCGGAGATGGCTTTGGGGTCGCCGCAGCCCCGTGGCGGGGCTCTGCAACATTAACGTGTCCCAATTTGAGCTCACCTGGGAGAGCGGTTATTAATTATTGAGCTGCATACACTTGAGACGCACTCGGCTTCATTGAATGTCACACTCCTGACCTGGGAAATAAAAGTTTAGATTCAAAGCAGACGCGCTGTGGTGATGCTTTCAGACTGCTAATGCCTGGGTGACAGCTGTCTCTGGAACATGGCAGCATGTTAACCAGAAATGAACAAACCTCCTTTAATGAACAAACAACAATTGCATGGTCCATTTCTGAAACTAATGACCACAACAATATGAAGGCAAACATAATTTCAGAGAGATGGCTGGTTTTACAGTCTGTTACAAAACATTGACGCTCAAGGTTAAGGCCTCTGCTATCATGCACATTTTGCCTCTGTTATGCTCCAGAAAAGATGACAATTTTCTTTGTGGGGAATACATGCTCTGAACAGAAAAAAAATGTGCTGATAAACAATAGCGTTTTTCTTTTGCTGTTTTGTCTGCATATACAGTACAGAAGCAGGTCACAGCAGCTGCAGGAAGCCTTCATTATGTCTTTGGCTAGAGGAGGAAAAAGTCAATACAGCAAAAATAAAAATGGATTTGAGACCTGGGGGGCCTTCAAATACTGTACAATAGGGCCAAACACAACTGAGATGTCAAGTTAGCTGTTTCTCGCTGTTTACATGCATATCTGGTCCAGTTCCAGGAAGACACACATTTAATCAGCGATGTGTTTATCAGCTTATAGCTCTGCATCCACTCATATGCAAGTGGGCAATAATTTAAAGTGCCAGAGCCTAAAATGCACTAATGGTACCAACAGGCCTCCTGTAAGAACAGTAAATACTAAATGGACTTGGAGTAAATGGAGGCTCAACAACTTTTTAGCTAATTTATAGACAACCCCGATTCCAAAAAAGTTGGGACGCTGTGTGTAACATAAATAAAAATGGAATGCAATCATTTACAAATGAACTGTGTTTATCGACAACAGTTTTATAAAGTGTTCCTGAGCCCATGCAGTCATATCCTTTATAAAATCATGTGTTCACAAAGTGGTGAACCTCACTTCAACCTTGCTTGTGAACGACTGAGCCTTTCCAGGATGCTCCTTTCATACCCAATCATGATACTATCACCTGTTACCAATGAACCTGTTTACCTGTGAAATGTTCAAACAGGTGTTTTTGGAGTCTTTTGTTGCTCCTGTTCAAACTTGTTTGAAATGTGTTGCTGCATCAAATTCAGAATAAGCAGATGTTTACAAAAATCAATGGAGGTGATGAGCTCAAATATTAAATATATTGTCTTAAAAGATTGACAAATGATCTCATTCTTTTTTACTCATCTTTTACACAACGTCCCAACTTTTTTGGAAGTGTGTAGTGGAATGTAGTGTAGTTCGACATTTTGAAAGGCTAGGGTTGCAATTATGATACTACAGATGATTGGAAAATTCAGTGTTTCCAAACCATTTCATTGGTGGAGTTAGAGTTTTTATCTTCATCTTTGTTCTTCACATTAACATGCAACATGTAACAAAAGGGACAACAGGCGATGAGGAGACACTGTATTGGTATTTGGCAGCATGAGTCACGTACGAAATATGCTACTGCAATCCCCATTTAGAGGAGGGACAGAGGCATGTCTTCCAAGAGGGTTAAAATGAGGACATAGAGAAACGGGGAAGAAATAATCCAAAACCACATCCAAACAGGATCAGTGGCTGGCCATTGTGCCTCTCCCTGCTGAGAATGAGAGAGAATAAGGGAGGGAGAGAGAGAACTTTGTGGAGTTTGTTGGCCGTGGAGCCAGAGCAGAGCAGAGCTGAACAGAGCACTGAGCCGGGTTGGGCGTCAGGGGTGTCAGGGCTGAGGGGGCTGAGGGGCCAAGGTCTCCTCGCTGTGGGGGATATTAAGCCCTCTGATTAGATCTCAGGGGCCGCCCATGGCAGACGTCTCCTTTACTACAGGCCCCAGCTCATCTTTATTTTGGCAGGGTGGTGCTCTCTGCAGGCTGCACTGCACCAATACTAAGCTGTTTGTGCAGGGAGGAAAAAAAAGTTTATCCTTTTTTTCCCCCTTTCTCCTTTTCATTTATTTATTCGTCTAGCCTACATGTGTTCCTCTCTGCTTAATCCAAGAGCTCACAATGCAGAGGCTGATCCAAGTGTTCTGAGGCAACACAAACAAGTCGGCTGCGTAAGTTGATTCGGAGCTATAAGCTGATAACTACTAATTTTGAGTTAAATTCAAGCCTATGTCGGTTGTATGGATGTAGGATGTCATAATTCCAGGATCACGCGCCCGCAGAACGTGGGCAGCAGCTAAACAAAAAGCCAATTAGACTACTGTATTTGTCAGACTCTTGCGGATTTGAAAGCAGAGCATCCTGTAGTTTTTCAAGTTTGTACTTCACGCTGTGACATAAGTAAAAGAAAAGTGTATACACACACACACACACACACACACACACACACACACACATACACACACACGTACGACTTTCATCAGGCACACTTTCTTCTGTTTTGTTTGTCTTAAGCACATATTCCCAATCACAATTTCCACACCAGCCCTCACTACTGCTCCTAAGGGTGCAGGCAGACACTTCTAGCTGCAGGCTCCCCCACTTCTGAAACCTGTCAAATCTGTCCTGGGAGAGTCAGCCTCTCTCTCATCATCCAGGGGCTTATGGACCTCTCTCCATTTACCCTCCCTCCCCTACACAGTTCTCTTTTCCTCCTTCTCTTCCCCCCTTTCATCTCACATCCAAACTTGCCAGTTGCAACCTTCTCGGCTTCCTCCAAGTTTTGTCTCCTTTTCTCCTCTATTTTGTCTTCCCTCATCTACCGTCTACAACTTACTTTTCCCCCATACTTTCCCCTGGACTGTTTTGTGGTATGATTTGCACTCTCTCCATTCCCTTCAATGTGGATTGTGGATAATCAGGTATGTCAAAGAATGACAATCACCGCCTGCCTCCCACTGTGTTTTGGGTCACGAGGGGGTAGATCAAACTAAAACACGGGCATCGAGTGGGCATGATCTTTTAAACAAAGAGTAACCTTGTTAATCAAGTGAACTCGGTGACCCAGTCGCTATTACTGCCACCACCTAGTTTGATCAAAGTTTTGCTTTTATGTTCAGACTCATTATGTCTGCAAGAGGGTTCCATTTAATCTGTAAATAAAGTTTTTGGAATAGAGTACACAGTGATTCATCAACAGGATCTGCACTGACTAAACAAAAGTGGCTGAAACAAAAAGTACACTTAGTATCTCACAGTGAATTATTAAAAGTAGGCTTTGGAAAAATACAATTTTGAAGTACTTGTACTTTACATTACACTATATTTCTACTCATTTCAGACAGAAATATTGTCATTTCTACCCCCAGGCTTGTGAATATTCAGATTGAACATATAAAATAGCATATGATGGAGTGCAATCATTAGCATACCCAATCATGATACTATCACCTGTTACCAATGAACCTGTTTACCTGTGGAATGTTCCAAACAGGTGTTTTTGGAGCTTTTCACAACTTTCCCAGTCATTTGTTGCTCCTGTCCCAACTTGTCTGAAATGTGTTGCTGCTGTCAAAATTTGGAATAAGCATATATTTACAAGAATTATTTAAGTTGATGAGGTCAAACGTTAAATATTTTGTTTTTTCATTTAAGTATGATGTCAAAAAGGATTAGGAAGTTATCAAAGTAAATAAAGTAGTTAAATCAGCTAAAATATCTGGAGTAGTAATTATGCATTATGAGTAGTTTTATTTGTATATTCTTACATTTAAATACATTTTGCAGACAAAACTTACAATACTACAACCCAGTCTCCAGGATATTTTGTTTATATACTACTAATTTGTTTTGCCAGTTACTTTCTAAGGGAAACCAGGGGTTCATAATCTGAGTCACATGTGTGGTTAGGCTTACACATCAGAAGCACTTTGGTTAAGGTTAAGGAAAAAAATGTGGTTTCTGTCTTGTGCTTCAAGTCACTGCTGACTCTTTCAATATTTAACCAAGACCAACTTCTTTCCCTTACTTTAATTAAGTGCCGTGAGTGTCTAAACATAACCATACAAACTTAGAACTGCTTTATTCAAGGATATTAAGTGAAACCAAATGACAAACATGTGACAGTGAACATTTTTGTGTTCAGTATCATTTATATTTATTTTAATTTTGTTTTTTTGTTACTTTTTCTTTAGCAAAAGATGTGAATACTTCTTCCACCACTGTCCCCTGCCATCCATCCCACTACTATCGTAAAGGTAACAATAAAATCTGGCAAACTAAGCCTGCTAACACTTCTAACATTTATCTAATAACATACTGTGAGTTAGTTTATGTTAGTGCGTAAAAGTAGTGTCTTTTCTCTACTTTATGTCAGGCTCAACTTGAAGAAATATATTCAAGGACAGCTGTCAGCCAAACCCTCAGTTCCTCCTTTCCCTCCGAGTGCTACAGTCTGCCTGTCCCCTCCATCCCCAACAGAGGGAGGCCTTTCAGTCCATCCGCACTCTCCACAGCCTGCTTTCCCCACCACCACAGCCCTTCGCCCATCTGTCTGTCTGCTCTGCGACCACTGTCCTGAGGGTGTGCTCTGTCTCTCCCTCCTCCCTTCTCCCTCCCAGCATCCTTCTCTCTCATGCACCGTGATCGATATGGACGCGGAGGGAGAGGGGGGACCTGTCTGTCAAAGCCGGCGGTGGAAAATGAAGGCTCAGATGAAGGAGGCATGCTCTGTATATTAAATGCCCAGACCCCTGTGAGGGGTGGAGGGGGATTCGGGGTGGGGATATATCAATAGGCTTCTGCTAAAAGAGAGATAAGGCCAAAACAGCAATGAGAGAAGTAGAGCGGAGTAGAGGGAGGGGAGTGGAGAGAAAGAGAGATGAGCAAAATGAATAAGGAGCTGAGCAATGATGTGGATGAAGAGGTAAAAAATGTGAAAAAAAGATCTTTGAGCAAAATGCAAAATGTAAGCTAATGATGTTAATTGATGTAATGACTGGAGGAGAGACAAAAGAGTATTTTTGGGCGACGGGTGGAAATAGGGGGGGTGCAGGAAGCGCAAAGCAGGGAAATGAGCTGAGGACCCGAAAAGTGCGAGGAAGAGTAAAGAGCTGAGAAGGGAGAAAGAGTGAAGAGCTGAAGTTAACGACTTTGCAGATTTCATTATAGAGATAGTTAACCCTGTTGACACTGAAGGAGGGCGCTATCCTCTCAGGAGGAGTCCGGTCCTTCCACCTCCACGCACAGAGACAGATGAGATCATTACAGCTATCAGCACCACTGCCATCCACAATTAGCACATCTCCCTTTCTTTCCCCACTCCTCCATCCCCCATCTCCCCTCAGCGCACACTGTCTTCCCCCCTGCTCTCTTTCTCTCCCCCCCCTCTCACCTCATGACACTTCTTTGGCCTTGATTTGGAGGCAATTTGACTAAATAAAAAGCCACATGCAGCAAACTGCTCTCAGCCTTAGCCGAGTTGCTCGCTTGACCTTTCCTTATTCATTTAGAACCCATTTGGCTTTTCACACACAAACACACACACAGAAGACAGCATGGAAATGTAAAGCTTTGCATATTGAGAACGGAAATGTCTTTGAAAAGTTAACATGTACATAAAAAAAACAACAACTCTAATCTCCCAATCAGATCCACTGGGTTGCAAATCCATGAGACACAAATGCTCTCATGCACACAAACACAGGCACTATACACACCTGTAAAGCAGACCGGACACTTGAAGGTTCCTCCCATGCCCTCAAAGCTGTGCTCAATCAGGTGGCATTGAAGCTTCGCTGGTGAGTCGAATGACTGACTACAGAGCTTGCATTCATGGTTCAATCCTTCCTCTGCAGAGAAGAAACAACAAAAACACAGAGAAAATCATAAGAAGGAAAATAAGCAGAGCATGAAAGTCACTCTGCCTCGTTACTTTTCTTTTTTTTTTTAAACTTTATTCATTCACATGAAATTTAAATTTATGAAATTTGTGGCAAAGACTCCTGCCTGGGATTTTCATGATTTAGGCAGGAAATAATATAACGTGTGATCTGCTCCCATCAGGCATAAATTAGTTGACCAGCTGGGGTCCTAATCGCTTGGATGTGGCCTTACACTTTGAAAATGACGAGCATCATCTTTTTTGATTAACTTACATACATTAAAAAAATCTTGATTTTTAAATTAAAACAATCTGAAGGAAAACCAAATGAAGGAAAGTCATTTGTGCTTTGCAGAAGGTGACTGAAAATAGATCAAGAATAGTCTCATGTATTACTGCAAGGACAAAAAATGTTTGAAAAACAGCTTCTGAAAGCCTCATTCTCCTTTACAACATGCTCTCATGTCAACATTTTTAATACAGAGCACGACAGATTCCCAGTTTATCTGCTCGGCATTAGAATTCCCTACACGTAAACATAAGACTACCTCAGAAGAGGCCACTGATAGCTTAAATAAATGTCGCTCTGACTGTGAACCTGCACACTCATTTGCAGCACAACGATCTGCTGACTCAGACTTTCAGAGAACTGCCCATCTCCAGTGCGTCAATAAAAGGCCTATACACTCTGCCTTGGGGCCGGACTAGTGCTCTATCAAACTCCTGCCAAACCTGACATTAGGCCAGCTACTGCAAAGGGGGCGGGGTGGATACACCAGGGACTCATCTAGGGTTTATCCCCAGGTCTCTACAGCCCAGTGCCCACCACATAGGCCCTGGGTACCAGAAACACGAATACACAATCCACCGAACCAGCTGTGCCCGGCTCGAGCCCTGGAGGATCCAAGTAGAGGGTTAATCGAAGGTGCTTTAGGCAAATCTGGCATGTTTGGCGTGTTTGCTGAAAAACAGTGCTGTACAATAACCTCAATGGACAGGGCACTTCCTGCTTTGTAAATGTAGCTTTTCTTTTCTTATTTTTGAGAGTTATGTGTCAATCCACCACTAATAAACTCATCTGAGACTCACCTCTTGTTTAGGATTAGGTTTGTGTGTACGATAACTGCTTTGCATCTTTTCCCAATTAGAATTTTTACCAGAAGCTCACCTGACTTAAAAAAATTAAATGCTGTGTATTACAAATAAATAAATAAATGTGAAAAAAAGCTTTGCTCAAATCAAGAATTTCAGTTTTTGAAACTGCTTGGTGCATGCATGATGGGCCTTGTCACTTCATTGCAAGTATATATAAAAAAGCTGTAGTTTCTGCACCCTTAGATTGATTCTGAATAAATCTGACAACTGCAACCCAATGACCCCTGATATTTCCAGGAAGAGAGGGGAATGGAAACATCTCCTGCTGTGCCAAAAGAAACAGTGGGGGTGTATACATATTGAACCTTTTACTCTAACATATTACCACATGTTCTTTTACCATCTTTTCTCAATAACATAAACATATGGCATGGTACATCACATGAGGTGGTGTCTACAGCGTGAAAACAAACCATAAATTGTGCATCAGCACAAGCTCACAGACTACGCACCTTCCTGACTGTGTGGTAAAAGGTACAAGCCGATCAAGGCAGCTCATAGTTGTTCGAAAGGGAACAAGTTAATTGAGTGTTCTGCAATCACGCATTTGACAGATGAGATATTCTTCAGCCTACATGTGCATCTAAGTGTAGCAGCAGGCATCAGCAAAACAGGGGGAGGAGTGTGGCACGAGTGCATCCTCGCAGCCGTGCAAGGGGATCACTGCCCTCTTTGATCACCATTCAGCTTGCTTGTCTGTGTGAGGGTGTACACTAAGGTCAAGCTTGCTGCAGGGTTCACAGATCTGTTCTTCTGCCATATGCGCAGCCCTCATTTGACCCCAGTGCACAACACTGTCCCTTTGGAGACCTGGCCTGCTTCATTATGCAGATAACTCTGCACCTGCCTGACTGACCTTGTGTGCGTGCATGTGTGTGTTTATGTCTGTGAGCAGGTGCACCAAGGGAAAATGGCAAAAGATTACAGTATGCTTCAAATTTGAAGAATAAAGCTGGTGTTATTCTGTGTTTGTTGTTGCTGACAAATATCATTACCAGTCTAAAACCAATGTGTTACTCTTTCTGTCAAGTCACAAATATATAGTTTAATTTTGAAAAGAGGATATGTAATCCCCTAAAACAGCTGTGGTATTGTAGCTTCATCAAACATTACTAAAATAGGGGTAAACTGTGCGTTTGGTGGGAGCGATTTTTGTGGATTAATACACATTTAGAGTGGAAGCAGGATGGTGTATTTGCAACAGAAAATACTACAGTGCCCATATTCTCATATGCTAATATTTAGGATTGATTCAGTGTTGCTTTTGGTCTTTTAATGGGACATATTGTATACTTTTAATGGGTATATATTGTATACTTTTATCTATGTGTGTATACACACACACACACACACACAAACACACACACACACACACACACACACACACACACACACACACACATATATATATATATATATATATATATACACACACACACAAGGAATTTGAATCTGGCTTTCCATGGTCCCAATGTACTTACACAGGAATAGACAAGGACAAATAAAAGTACAGAATGATAAGACTAAAGAATGGTCAGGACTGTAATGTACACAAGGATGTGAAAAAATATACATAAATGTAAAAATAACCAATGAACAACAACGGTAAGTGGTGACATGTTCAAAGTATATTCAGCACATAGTTCAACTTCATTTTTCATATGTTTACGTACAACCCTAAACTGAAAGATTGCTGGGTTATATTTCAACAGATATAGACAGATGGAAAGAAAAGCAGTGGAGAGAGCAGTAGAGGTTTGACTGAGAGTCTGTAATGAGTAAATTGTGCTCCGTTATCCCCTGTAATGCAGCCTGTGCAGGGCTGGGTTTGTATTCAGCAGTGTAACAGGGGTTGAATCAGGCTGGCAGCCCGTTTCTTAGTGAGAGCCAAGGGAGGAAGTCAGCTCGCTCGCCCCTATAGCTGCCTCATTGGGCTGAGGTCACTTCCTGTCGCTACCCCAGCCCTTCTCGAGGGCTGCCCAATCAGCATGGCCCTGCGTGAGCCCCCACCCCTCTCTGTGCGCCGAGCAGACTCTGGATATAGTTACAGGGCCACAGGGGACTGTCAGCTCTCTCTTTCCACCCTCATCCCTCTCTCTCTCCCTCCTCCAACTCTCTGTTTCCGAGTCTCCCGAGTGTTCTCTGCTGCCACCACCCTGTCCCTCTGCACTCCTAAGAAAATCCTTTAGATGAGAACTGCTCCTGTGCCTGCTCCCTCTAAGCATCCCTGACACCAGCAAAGTAAGCCCATCTGCATATCCACAGGGCCTTGCGTTCCTGTGGCTCATGGTTTATGTATTTCACAGCTCCTTAAAACACAAACGCCTAATATCTCTCCCATGTGGAGGACGGGAGAGGGAGAGAGGGGAAGAACAACTCTCAAAAAGAATGGTCTTTATTTCCCCGCGCTGTTTACGTTTTTATCCAGGCTGAAGTTCATGCGCTCTTGAAGGTTGTTTGGGACACTGGGACTTGCAGGTCTGGCGTGCGTTGTTTTGTGAACTCTTTATGTAACAGTGACACAGCGGCAGCATATTGGATTCTGTAAGTCGAGTGGTAAAGGTGTCTCTGAATTTGATAGGGACGTCTTCGTTTGCTTGGATTGTAAATGCGCAGCCATCAACTGACAGAGAGTGAAAGACTGAAACTAAAGTAACTAAAGACAAACTTTCTTAAAATAGTGTGTAGTTGCGTGTAGCATAGGGCATTTCTTAATTAAAAACTCTCCCTCAGTGTATTCCCTTACCACACCACCACTCCCCACCACCACCACCACCACCACTGCCCCTTCCTCTATTTAAACAATTCTGCTGAGGAGCAGTTTGCATTGGAGGGGAATTCAGGATCACTTTTAGGATTTGGCTTTGGAAGAGAAAAATCTGATACTTAGATTTACACTCCTCTCTGGGGCATAGTGAATGGTTCTCTGAAGCTCGCTCTTAGAGGGACCCATGCTGCTTGTGTCGCCAAAGCAGCACACTCTAACAAATGATATTAAGGGCATCAATCAAGGCACTTCTTCGCTGAAAGTAATGAGTAAACAAGTGGGAGAACAAATTGAGAATATTTAGTGGGCAGGAATGGGTTGTTTTGGAAAAGCCGTAGACAGAACGAACATAGTAATCAAAGGTGGTCCAGTCAAACTAACAGCTCAGTGCAATACCAAGTTTCTAAACTGCCGAACCTTGCCATAAAGGCAGAAATACCTGCTTGGAGCGATGCTGTTTATGAGGAATTTCACCTTTAGCAAGAGTTTGCTTTCCGTTCTACCATCTGTTTCATAATGTTCAGCCTGATATTGGAGTCGTATGTTAATAAACCAGGAAGATTTGGTTTTCAGCGGACTCACTGCTGTATATACAACCCACTGCGGGATTGTGGATGGTAGCAGAGTAGACAGCTTCAGGCCTGTAAACAGTAGGTGGGTTTACTTCTCTCTTCTCTCCGCGGGAACTATCCATTAACAGATAATGGGGGGAAAATCAGAGTGATTAAGGCCCAGGGAATTATGGGTGAATACAAATTGACTCCACCTCCGTGTGGTGCGCTCTCTTGAGGTAGAGGCACTGCTCATAAGGAACAAACTCATTTCAGAAGTACTACGAGGCCCATTAAGGCCTGGAGAATGCTGCAGATGGGGGTAGGGAAGGTGGTAGGTGGGAGCGCAAAGGGATGGACTCCCCCTGGACCAAAGCTGATTGGAGAACTGGCGCCTGGGGGGAACATTACTAATATCTATTTCCTGTCTCCACAGTTTGAGAAGGACAGAGTGAATCAAGTGCAAAATGTAAAAATTAAAGTACCAGATTTAATCATGGCACCTCGAAAACTCACCCAATTCTATCAAAGAGTTAATGTATTACATGAACAGTGATGGAAATGTGGTCGGGTGCTAGCTAATAAAATCAAAGAGATTGGAAAACTACCACAGCATGAAAGGAAAAGCTTTACTCCAGTTTGCCTATAGGGAAGTGGGCATGTAAAAGACATTTTTCTGTGTCTGCGAGAGAAAAGTGAAAAGAGAAAGATAAGCTAAGTGAGGTACCAAAGCCCTCATGTCAGGGTCCCAAGTTCAGTGCATGCCTGATGCTGTTTTCCAACCTCCAGAGGGAGAAGGAGGGCTGAGGCGAGATTGTTGGCTCTGACATGTCAGTAGTGGTGACGCCCGCGCACAGCAAGAGCAAAGGATTTTGGGGGAACATGTCTCTGGGAGAATGTCAGCTCTGATGCATGGCAGCTCGTTGGAGGTGCTAATCAGAGCAGGGCTAGGCTCATGCTAGGATCAGCCACTCAGCGCCTACATTAACCGCCTCACAGCTCCCCTGGCTACCGGGCCAGAGGTAGAAACACCAAACTGGCAGGTTTTTGTGTTGAGATAAACATGCGTAACGCTTGAATGGATGTTACAAAAGGTTTAGCCGACTAGAACACCTTTTTGAGTCCACAAAACATGGGGGACAAAAACATGAGGACACTTCTTCTCCCTAAAATAAATGCACTGAGCAGACATTTCCACTTGAGTTATTTGCCAAGAGCCCGTGCTCATGTGTTCAGTGACACTCAGATTTTTCACTGTGTAGCAGAAAATAAAGAAGCTAAAGTCAACAGTCATTGTTGAAGCATTAATATTAGAGATATAGGCAACAAAAGACACAGTTTTACACTGCATTATTATATGTTAAAGCATTTTACACCGGAAGATCTGAGGCTTGGTTTATAAATGATAGGTTTGCAGGAAATGAATGCATGTGTGACTTCCTAAGCCGAGACCAGTATTTACGAAAAACCTGCTGTGCTCTGAGCATACCTAACATTAGGCATTAACAAGCTTCTATGACTCAATTGTGTTATGGCAACGTGGCTAACAGCGTCACAATATCAAAGAGGAAATTACAGTGAAATTCCATTTGTAGATTTTGTCCAACCTATTACATCTAATTCAATAACACTCATAAATTGTATGGGGACATTTATCATTCTGCAAGCATATTTTTATATAGCTATACAGTGTTTCTTCTCGAAAAGTAAGTAAATGTAGACACAGAGTAACACACATTCCTGTAGAAAACCGGTAAGATCTCAAAATGTACTGCGTGAAATTTGGGAGGGCCAACAGAGTTTGTATATTTCATATTTTGGGCATGTATGTATTTTTAGATTTGAAAGTGCACTGAATTTCAAACATCACCCTGCAGCCTGCCAAAGAAAAGCTAGCTGGTAAAACCAGATGAAGCTGGTGTTTCAGCAGGATTTGGCACTACAGGCTTTGAAGGCTTAGCGTGCCATTTTTGCGTTTGGCCTGGACAACACTACCTGCTATTCTTACAGCTGAAACCCACAATGGCTAAAACTCGGTCAAATGAACAGTGTGTAGGTCACAGAAGCAGAGGAAAAAAGAAAAAAAAGAGAAGGGAGAAATCCACAACAACAAAGGCTAGAGCCGAATACTTGTTAACGAATGATGTGTAGGCGCTGCAGCTGCAGGCAGGTATGGAGGTCCATTGGGGACAAACAGTGCAGGCTGTTGAGATGGATTGCATGGGAGCGCTGGACCCCCTGCAGCCACACAAACACCATTCTGCGCTGAAATACTCTAATTTACTCTATACATGCCTATTCTAAACTGCTGGGCTTTTTCTCGTTAGAAGGAAATAAAGGTCAAGTGACTACGCCCTGACTTTCCAAGACTCTTGTGCTCAATGAAAGTTGCCATGCAAAAAAATTACAAACAAGCAAAGAAACAGAAAAATGGGCAAAAAAAACTTTCAGGAGAGCAGAGAGAGAAGAAATGAGGTGTGAATCTAACCGGAATCTCTTTCAGGTCTCAACAGAGTGAGTGGCCTGAATGTAAAAAGTTAATTACGGGCACATGCCTGGCTTTTTTCGCTAGCCTCACTGTGGCATTGTCAGGCTGAGGTATGTGGCTCTATGGGGTCTGTGGTCCACACAAAGGAGCAAGGAAAGAGAGCGTTGCGGAGAGGCCCCTTGGCTGAGCTCACGGCATGGAACACTGTACAATTAGCCAGCCCCTGCGTTCTGCCGGCTTATAATTATCAGCGCTTGCCTTAATTGACTCCCTTAGCCTGCTGCAGAGGGACCCCCCCCTCCCTTACCCCCTTCCCCCCTGCTCGACGCAGGCCGCCGAGTGCCATGCCGGGCTCTCCAAAGTCATTTAGAAAAGCGCTCATATTTTCGACACAAAAAAGGGGGAACATTTGGTGAGAGAGAATTCATCATCAGGTGTCTAGAGGTTTTCCTTAATAGAAAAGCTGAGTCCCACTGAGTGCGCTCCGTGTAGCGGCCAGCCACGCATGCTCAGGACCAGCAAGCCGCCATTCGCAGCGGGCCACAAGACATTAGCATAATTTTATATAACACAGGCACCCGTGCTGGAAATTTAATACATCTCAGCAAATACGAGACAGGCGTTTTGCATAATTTTTTTCTCATTCTCCACCTAGCGTCCTCTCTCCCTTCTATCTCTCTGTCCTCGCTCCATGTCTCTCTCCTGCCTCGTCTTTGGCTTTCCTCTCTCCCACTCTCTCTGGCTGCCACTCTCCTTTGCCCCAGCCCCCCCCCCCCAACACACAACCACCCCTCTCTCCTCGCCCCATGGTGCTGCTCTCACTAGGAGAGGGGAAGTTCATTACCTCAGCTAAATCAGAATTAGTCCCTTCATTTTGACGGGGCGAACTTCATTAGAAAGGCCCTTCCTTAATCCAGCAGGGAGAACTGATGAATCTACATGGGGGCAATAATTTGCTTCACACAGCACATTCAGCCACTTCCTCAACACTGTTTCCCCCTTCCTTTTCTCCGTCTATCTGGCTTTATGTACTTATGGTTACATTTTTATTAGATCTGCAGCAAAAAAAAAACAGAGAAAGGAAAACACCTGCATATAATTAACTAATGGCAGCAGAAAGGGTGTAAAGAATGAGTTATGCTGTATGGAATGTCCCGTCTCCCCAACAGGCTTCAGGGCCTCTGGAGCAGCCATAGCTGACTTGGCCGACACTCAAACACAGGCTGAGTGAGCACGGCCGACAGGAGACAGAGTCTGAGGCAACTATTCTAGATGATTTTACAATGATTATGTTCTTCTGTGTTTAAGATACCAAAATCTTTCCTGTGGATGTGGTCGCAGTAGCTAGACTGAAAAAAAAAAAAAAACCCAGACATAACGATGAATAATTTCCTATTATGAAGGAAGGAATCCTGCATTCTTTGGTTTTCTTTTTCTAAAACCTACACAACACACAGTTTTACAAGGATCTCTAAAGAGACAGAGCTTCAGCAGTTGTCCAGATCTTAGAACGAGCTAGAGAGAGAAGAGATGTGAATGAGGACAGACAGCCCCTGACTGCCATACCACAGCGCCTGGTGTCAAACAGATGTGCAGCTTGGCAGCTACGCTCCCCAGAAAACAGAGAGCCCACGGATTCCAGGGTGGCGCTGAGTCGTGCTGCCCTCCCCCCTCTCACCGCTTCCCCGTCCCCCAACAGTCCCAACTCCCCCACACTGTGCCCCTGCAGTCTCCCTCCCTCATCACCTCCACACAGGGGTCCCCTGACTGGTAATCTCGTCCCTCGAATGTGAAATCTCCGACAGCGATGCCCCGTGCTTTTACCCCCCACCTCCACGGCTGATGGGTAAATTGGAATGGCGCTCCCTGCTGGCGCCGAGAGCTCTGAACAGACAGCAGTACACACATGCTGAGGCACCCCTCACACGCTCTGTCTAATATAGTGGACATGCACACTCTCTCCAAGCTGCAATATCCATGCACAGACACACGTCCACGCACAGACGTACACATGGGAACAAACACAGTCACACATTCACAAAAGCTTCAGGTAAATCGCATACACTGCCTCAAAAACGTACACACATACAGATGCAAGGTAAGTGTTCCATGCATGATCTGTTCGCCCCTCATCTGCATAAAGATTGAATATATGATAAATAAACAGATGCCAGGAACTGAGTCAATATATGTTCAGATTTAAATGTGCATCATGTGGAATTGCTCAGCTTGGGTCCTTCTGCAAAAACTGCACCTCACTTCTGTTGCCATTGTTTCTATTATGTGTACAATATACAGAAAAAACTGTGTAAACCGCAAAGTGAAAGAGCACATAGCATGTACACTATAATAAGCACTACCACCTTGCTGTTTTTCACTAAGCATACTGTAAAACATGAATAAGAGGCTATCTGTATTTTTTTTTTATTGTGGCCAGGCATCAGGGTAGGATTTCCCAGAGGGCTGGTTTAGTTGTTCGAGGCTTCCATTCCATCTATCTGTCTATTTTTCTCCTCAGTCGATCGAGTCTGAAGCATGCGTGAACGGTTGAGTCCACCCTCAAATCGCAGGGACGTCCTGAAATAGTCAGTGGGACCTGAAGGGGCTAAAGATCACTGCAGAAGAAGCCACAGAGGCCTTCCTGTCAAAGGCAGTGCTTTCAGGGGGCCAGGGGTGAGGGGAAGCCAGAGGGAGAGAGCCAGAGACATGACATACATTTCATTACACTTAAACCAACTGTGGGTTCAACTCCGAGCCCTGGATTTTCCAATGGCGTCTCAAAGGATGGAGTAAGTGGAGGTATAAGAGAATGGTTTTTACAAAGAACACAATGGGTAGGTGGACAAAGGCAGGCAGCTGGACTAATTGCTTGGGGGCTTGTAGGAATATTTTTCTAAGTACTTCTGTTTAAAGCTCAATTTAGTGGTGTACGTCACTCTGGTGAACATTAAATGCCTAAAATGTTAATCTTCTCAATCCAGCTGCAATTAGAAAGGATATTAAGATTTATATTTCACAACTCTTACATATAATTATATAATTATATATATATATAATTTATCTTCTACATTTTCTTTTTATATAACTACAGATGATATCACACATTTCTTGGGCAATTTTCTGAATTCTCCAGCTTTTGTTATTTATCTTAAGGTGAGCACAGCATCAAAAGAGTCCCCTCTCTTCTGTGTAGGCGTGTGATGGCTGTGTTTAATTTCTGCCCAAAAACACAACCTTAGAGGGGCCTGAGACGAGAGAGGAGAAAACAGTTCTTATCCCAGACATACCCAGAGTGGTCTTTTCAGCGAGAGCTCTCCTGGCCTTGTAGAGAGCCTACTTGTCCATTAAGACTGTCAGAGGATGCTCTCAGAAAGAGAGGCCATATCTCTGGAGAGGTCTGCAGGGAGCGTGCACATACGCGGGCTGGGGTTAAAGGAGACTGAGCTGGATGGGTGTAGGGTAGTGGCCAATCTGCACAGGGTTAACGGAAGCTGCAGCGGGACTCGCCGCACAGTTTCCTGGCTTGGCTTGGTGTACGTTCTCTCTCAGCGACTTACTGCAAAGACACACTTCCCGTCATCACCGCTACATTATGGAAAATATAATTTGCAGCCTAACCTACTTTGCTTTACAAAGAAATGTCTATTTAAAATTCCTTGGAGTATTATTAAAAGGGCTATAGAATTACAAAACACTATTATTATTGCTCGCTTGGGGGGAGCCCTCGCTCATTAAGCTTCAAAGATGTCTTGGGTTTTGATTATTCTATCAGCTTCATTCTCTTATTATAGTGACAAACTCCTGCTATTTTGTTGCCAATCTCCTTCCAGCTGTCATATCATTTGAAAGATCACAAAAACCTTCAAACACACTTGTGATATGTCTTCAAATTCACCAGACATGGCTTGATTCCCCCATTGAATTTGTAGGATTAACTTGAGGAAGAAACGTCTCATATTTCTTAACTGGTTGCTACGTCTGACATCAGAGTGTATGAGATTCGAGCATACTGGTATTGTCCAGGGGAGGGAACCCTCACTCTAACCGTCAGCGCATCTCCAAGTGGGACAGAGATGATTAAAACACACCATGGCTGTGACTGACAGACTCCCCACCGCTTCCAGAAGATGACATGTCTCCAAGTCACACAGAAAAGCAACTCCTCTAATTTTAACTCTGACTACAACACCGACCCCCTCTGTCAAAACCCACAAAAAAAAAAAACAGCCACGCTGAGATTCTTAACTACAATAAAAGTGATAACAACTAAACAGAGAAATAAGTTTAAAAACAACAATAGGGAGGGTGGAGACAAAAGGGGTGAGAAGGCACCATTTCCCTCTGGTGCACACAAACAGCAGGAACCTGTGAGCTTGTGACAACACCTTCAAACATTTCTGTTACTTTCACAGAAATATCTGATGCTGATGCTCCAATGTGATGCTTCCGCAGCAGTCTTGTCCCAGCGCACGTTCGACTTGGCAAGCTCTTGGTTACCAAAAAGAAAAAACACCCTCCTAACGGACTCTGTTTGACATTTGTCATGACAGGAATACAGTGAGAGGAGAAAGAGAGAAGAGGAGTGAGAGGTGGGAGGGGAAGAGTAAAATAGAGGAGTGGCAGAGGGTGATAGATGTGTGAAATTGTACGTGTGAAAGAAATAATTCGGCATTCTTTGGGTTTGTTGCAATTCTCATTTTTTCACGATAAGGAGGACAGAGGGGGGTTTCCTGTTATTGTCACGTTGTGTAGAGAGCTCAGGGTCGCGTACTAAATGATTCACAGAAAACGGAATCTTTTACATTGGCGTCAGCAATTCAGCCAGGCGCCCTTGTGGGGGAATTCTTTTTGTGTGTTTTTATTGAAGTCTGCACTGAGCGCGCCCAAAAGCTCTGACAGGGGGCCCCCGAGGGCGCTTGTCTTCACCTCCAAATCATAAGATGGAGAGACGAAGCTCCCTCTGTGCTCTCAATTATACCCCTCAACACCCCCTCTCGCACACAGACTCGCAACCCTGCCCTCCCCACCCAAAAAATAAAACAGAGGCAGAGAAGAAAAGCCTTCAGTAATACAGTCCCAGTGGAGAGCTCCACGATCGCTCTGCGCTGCTGGAACAGCTGACAGGCTCAGCGCGGCGGGTCCATTCCCTGCGGTCTGTCAGAGTTGGTGCTACAGCATGACGGTTAGTACTTCTCTGGGGATGTGCCTCCTTTGCTTGCCCCTACGTGCCCCTCACATGACAGGCCCCTCCTCTGACCCATGGAAGCACCGTGGCTTTGCCACAATTACTGCTGCTGGTAGGTGGATCTCTGGGTTACGTGCCCCCTCATGTCTCTTTACCTCTCCCAATCTCCCCAGTGAGTGGGAGACCTATCTGAGGCTCCTGGCACATTCAGAGGAGGTTGTAGGGGTGGGGGTTCGGGTGGGGGGTCAGCATATGGGGTAGAAGGAGGTGTGGGTGCTGCAAGAGGGTTGGTGTAATTTGATCGGAGGGCACAGCTGCATAAACAGGGGTATCGAGGAATTTCTGTCTGCTTGATGGAATCGACTTTGCATGAATGGCCCCTCTTTTCCCCCCAAAATGGGCCATTTTCCACATGTCTCAATGAATATGACAACCTCTCCAGCAATATGAGTGTAGTACTGGAACTGCAACAACAGCTAGGGGTAGCTTGAGTCTTTTCTCGAGCTGTGAAATTCTCCCTCTCTGGCTGTCTTTGCTAAAGACCTCATCCAAGTCCTGCTGCCTGACCTGTCAAAAGCAGCCCCATCCTCTCTAAAATGCCCAAACAAAATAAACCAACAACCGCTGGCAGGGTCAGAGGGCAGCTGCTCTGGGTGCCTGGACTCTGTCGGGCCCTCTGATTGGTGGAAAGGGCAGTGAGTAAAAGGGAATCTTTTCAAAGTGAAATCTCCAGCTGATGGCTTAGAGCTCCACACCCCACAGTTTGTTTCTCTTGCTGCTGTCAGGAGTTTTGCCCGAGCCATTTGGAAGGATTAGAAAAAGTGGGGGAAGAAAAAATTCAACTGGGCAGATCGTGTGTACTGTAGGGTCTGAGTGATGGCTCCAGGACCCCTCAGAGAGTGATAAACCTTTGACCTTGACAGCCCCCTGCGGTGACCCCTGACCTCTGGCTTTGTGCCACAGACTCAGTGAGACAGGTGCAGGCGGGAGAGTGACCACACCCCCACTGTCCAGGCAAAATCTGCCTCATCTGACCTACCTGTCCTGATGGTCTGGACATTCAAACTGTACATGGCAAAAATGTATCAGCAACCAGAGGCACAGCAGCTGATGTTACTGAGTGAATTAGTATTTGCATGAAAAGCATGCAACTATTAAATTCTGACAAAAATGCTGTGTAGCAGAATACAGTCATAGTGCATTTACCAAACCAACACTGCGAAATCAATAGCAATAGATTATTATATGAAACAGCTTGAATGAAACAGCTAAAAGGGAAATGGGAGAGACAGGGAGAAACTCAGAGGCTCTAAATGGAAGCTGGGAAAGGCATTCACTTTACAAATGGATTAAGTTCTATTTTAAAAAAGCACTTAGCAAAATGATACATAATGTTATGTAAGAAATACTGTGTGGGTGCTATTAAAACGGACATGTGTGGCGAGTGGAGGCACAGTGACACGCTACGCGGCCTCGTTTTCTGCTCCGCAGCGGGCACTAGCTCCAAGGTCGCGCCAGTCCGCGCCAGTCTTTCTGCAGATCCATTTCCTCTCCCTAGGCACTTCCCTCATGTTGTTGGCCCAGTGATTCAGTGCCTTGCATTAAGAGCAATTCACCTGCCTCCGGCGTCCCAGCGGCACAGGTCCCCTGGGGAAACCAGGTGGAGCATAAAAAAGTTCCACATATGGTAAAGTCAAGCTGCTCGGAGGCTGCCGAGTGTCTGCTGTGGGGATAGAGGCTCCTAAAAGGCCCAGCTGGTACTTGGAAAAGGGCTTCTGCATTACTACACCTCAGTGTCTGTTTGGGCTCCCCTTTGGAAAGTGTTGGCCGGCGCACATGACCAGCCATTTTAGATTTCTCCCTCTACCCTGCCTCATCCCTCGCTCCCTCCCGCCTTCCAACTGGTTCTGTATCCAATTGAACATTTGGTCCTCCACTGCTGGTTAATCAAATTCCTCCATCTGGCCCCCCTCTCCCTGTGGAACACAAAAGGTGCAGCCTGAGCCCGGGTCCAAGTGCATATTGGGAGGGAGGAGGGGGATGGAGACAGGGACTGCCTACCTAACTTACACAGCCCAGTCAACTAGATCAGGTAGAGAGCACGAGGCCAGGCCTGATCGTTCTGGGCAAACAGGAACAGCTTGGGACTAAGTATCAGAGCCCTGCTGTTCATATAGAGCTCAGGGACGGCAGTGGGTTCATATGACAGTAGGAGGGTTTTATGAGCTAATACCTCCACATACACTGCAGAATACAGAATAGAGTGGAGCCTAAGTAGTACTGGCTACAACAGGAGTGCAGCACTGCCCTGAAACTGATGTTATTTAGTCTCCGTGGCAGTAGAGGGCGCTGGTCTTGGAAAACACTGCCCAAGAACAAAGGAAAAAATGAGGAAAAAGGGAATAAAGACGTTTATGTTAAAACTGCAAATTTGCTTGTTGTCTCCTTGCGCTGCTTCCTCGAGTTCAAAGGAGCAGTGTGTAACTAAGCAGTGTCTAAGCCTGTACTCTGATCAAAAAGAGCTATCTTAAGATATCACACAAAGCCAGCAGTGATCTTTTAATCCCCTGGAGAGACTGTGCAGCCTTCACAAAATATCTCCTTAACTACATATTTATTAGAAGAGACCTTTCAAAAGGCAGTCCTGCCGCACAAAGTTAAACAGGTTTTAAAGTGCAGTCACTCCCACAAAATGCCTCCCTCACAACTGTGACACATCCAGCTGATCACGTCTGCTCTTTGCTCTGATTCAGCAGGAGAACCTGAGGCGAGGTGAAGACGGGGACATAAATTGAGTCACAGATAGGGAAACACATGGCATCTCAAGTGCTAGCTCTACCCGTCCATAATATCTATTGTATGATTTCTATTCATGTCCAACCATCCTTTCCCCTGCCAGGTGGCAAAACATGTGTCAATAATTAAACTGCTTTTACATAACAGGATACAGGAACACAATGCAATTTGCTCCCCATATTTCATTGGGCCTTTATGAAAGCACATGAGAGAGTGTAATTAATCAAACCACTGGAATATGTGAACGGCAATTTCCACTTAATGGCACTTACAGGGATTGGGTCCCTTAAGCACCACGTTCTGTCTACCAAACGAGCGGGATTCATTTTCATCTTCATAGTTCAGACAATAAAACCTGGTGTGGATGTTAAACAACACCCATTTGACATTAGGAAATCTGAAAACAACATCAGATTGGGTCCATGTGGCCTGGTCTCAAGATTTTGCATGCACCATAGCTGTGACACGCTCAGCTGGAGTTAAGGATGAATCGACAGAGTCATACGTGTGTGATTTTCACGCTCGGACTTCAGAAATTAGTATTCTTTTTAATGATCTTGCTTTGACCTCAAACCTGAGTGTATTTTCTGTATTCACCTAACCACAGGAGGCTAACCGCCTCCCAGGCAGGGACAGGAAGAGGATCATTCACTGCTTTTAGTGGCTTTCTGAGAGAAGATGGTCCTAGTCTAAATGGCACCCATGTCCCTAAAAGTGTTTCTCTCTCACCCACCTCTCTTTCTCTCTCCCTCTGCCTCTCCAAAGACTCCTCTAAGTGCAGCATCTTGTTTCAGTAATTCAGCCAGGGCAGAGACAGTGGAGAGAGGGAAGTAATCGATTTCTTTCTCATTTGGTTCCTCCTAGACTTGCTGTAAAGCCTCTTGGGGAGTTCTGGACTATTGGACAGGACAATGTTATGGGAAAGAGTGTCATTGCGTTTAAGGTCATTGTTACACCAAGGTTTCATTTTGAGTGTATTTTTATTGGTGTATGGAACAAAGTAGAGAAACAAACAATGCTGCCGCCATTTCCAGGATGGTAGACATCAAGATTTGCCCTCCCTTTTCATCACGGCATTGCCATTGTGAATGATAGAGAGAAACATCATGCACTACCGCAATATGATCCACTGTACTGTAGAGATACACTCTGAAAACTGCTGCTAAGTACCAAGCTTTTAGTAAGGGCCATAGGTAAACCATGTGCCTATAAAAAGACACCATTACTCAATAATTTAGAGGAAATGCCTTTACTGTATGATTACTATTTCTGCTACACGCTTCATATCATCTCTCCAAAAGAAGGAATAAAGGAAAAAGGAGAGTGGAAAGAGAAACAGTCAAAGGACATGGGAGATTTGGGGTGGAATAATATTGTGCTTTCATACCGCAGATATAAAGAGTTTCACGGCAATATTCGATATTCATCATTTTTCTCCCATATTGAATGCCGCCATTAACGTTCACCAAATCATACATTACAGCTGAGTTTGTTTGTAGTACTGCAACACAGCTACTTAAAAATATCCAATCTATTAAGGGGAAAATGTATGTTTTTCAAGAATTTCCTGATGAACAATTATTGTCCCATTAAGGCTTAGTATTACTGGGAATGGCCAATGAAGTCTTCTATTTGCTTTTCAGCCTTCCAACATGGCCTCATCAACAGGTTTTGTGGCTGGTATAGGTCCTGTCTCCTGTTTGCGTCTCCTCTGCTTTTGGGTCCTTTCTGGTTTCTCATCATTCATTCTGTGTTTCGACTCCAGGCCAGCCTGCTAAATTCTTAATAACAGTCAGTAACTCTCAGATTGAGCTCCCATTCATTTACATGTGATTGAGATATTCTTGCACAAACCAATTAAAAATGCAACACTACTACCTGCAAATCTTGGCATGCATTATTTTCAAAATAGAGACCAATCTCGGGTGTCATTAAGAGCGCGGCAGCTGCAATACAAACAGGGCAAAATCTATCTATTGTTTATTACCTCCTCAGGCTTTTTACCCAGAGGGCAGAATAAGAGAGGGAGGAGCAGAGGTCAGCGTAATTACCATTCACTCCCTCCTTGGAGTCAGACAGTGCTAAGACATGCATTGGCAAATTCCATGGCAGCATCGTATATCACATTACCATAAAGCCCCATAGAGCTAACCTTTGTTCAATTCCATTTGATTCTAAGAGAGGAAAACAGGCTCACTGACAGCCTCATCCACCCTCAGTGTTTCATGAGTTCAGTTGTTTGTCTTTCAGTCTTGTGACTGCTCTTGCTAAAGATGTGCTATTCCAAAAATAAAGTGTCAGGGGACGTGGGGGATCATTGAATCATCCTGGGTAGAATATCACATCATCTGGAGAGCTTCAAGGTTCAGTCTCAAACTATAACTGAGAAAAAAGACAGTTTGTCTTGGAAATAACAGTGTTAACAACAACAAAAGTAACAGCGTTTTGCTCCAAGCCACTCCATTTACACAGTCCAATTCAATAATTATGCACTCCTATAGTTGCTCACATTCTAATTAACAATTACCTTAATTTATAGTTATATAGATATAGATATAGATACTTAATAGTGAGTCCCTTGTATTATAGAATTCACCTGGAAGCACTCTCCATTTTGGCTTCAGTTGACAAACAACAAAGCGCTAGTATTTGCAGCATCAGTACACTCTAATATGCCTGTTGACTGAAAATGAGAGCACCAGTGCTGACAGAATGTGAAATACTGTTACTGAGCAGAGGGGGCTTAGTGGGGATGTCTTCAGTCATGCTTAAAACCAATGGCTTTGGCTCTCTGTGGCAATCTTTAGGCGGCGTGGAAGGACAAATGTTGTTACAGAGGATGAAAGAAATGTAAAGATGAGAAAGGGCAAGTCGTATGCAGACACAGAGAGAAAAGCAGAGAACAGAAATGTAGACAGCATAAACCAAAGAAATAAAAACACAGGAGTGGGCAAAGAGAGCAAAATAGAGAGAGAGTGAAACGGTAGAAAAAGAAAGAAAGAAAAAAGGAAAGAAAGAAAGAAAGAAAGAAAAAGAAAAAGAGATCTGTGAATTTCCCCTTCCTCCCCTGAGACCTCCCTTGATGCCAAGCATTCATCATCCAGCCTCTAATATCAGTTATTCTGTGGCTCCTCTGCTTACAGCAGAATTAATTTCTGCTTTAATTACTCTCATCGGCGGAATGCTGATGAAGGAGAGGGACGAGGCATTCTGGGACTCGGGCCTCATTCCACCGCTTTAATTTGAATGAATTCCACCCGGAGACGCTGGCAAACAACTGGCAGCCGAGCCCCGGGAGCCACTCTGGGACTGCGCAGAAGAGCTGCAGCCATGGCCCCCACCAACCTAGCTACCTTGTGTGTGCGTGCTTGTGTGTGTTTCCTCGCCTGTGTGTATTATGTGGAGCACGTTGATTGTGCGCAAGGCTGAGCGTTGAAGTGAAAACGCAGGGAGAGAGAACACACAAGGCGAGGAAAAGAGAGAAAAGGGATTGATGGATTGAGTGATGAGAGTGTGTACAGTATGTGGGCATGTTAGTAGTGTTTGTGTGCGAGCGTGCATGTGTCTGAGCGTGCGGCGTGTGCATGTTTGCATTCACATAAATGTACTCAGGGATCCGAGGTGAGAAAGTAGAGCGTGTATAGAGACAAACTGTAAAAGATTTGATACAGAGAGAGAGACAGTGAGAACAGATCCGCATGGACACAAAACATATGAAATATGAACAACATCACTGAACCCCACTGAGTAACACAAGTGTTAGTTTGAGAGCAAAAATAATTAATAGTTAATTTGATTATTCCAGATATGGCACATGATGCTCCCTAATGAACCCTCAGCCCATGTATCATACAAGAACAAGCAGTATAAAAAGGAAAAATAGGAAATGACTGTATGAATAGGAGAAGGCTGTATGTGTGAGATGCGCACGGCCCATGTGCATAATGAAAACAACTGCAGAAACAGTATAATAACACAGTAACCACGGCAGAGGAGCAGAGAGAGCGGCCGTAATTGACTTTTCTCCAAGCCAGCTTGGTAGTTACAGAATGTAACATATTGGATAAGGATTGTGATTGATTATGTGGGTCTGCCATACCGATTCATTTGATTAAATGTAACCATGGGTTTCTTTTCCAAGCCCTAATGAAGCAGCAATTTGAAACTGAGAGACTGACTGAGAGAGGCTGAGCCAGGCTGCCCTCAGCCCCACACTGTCTATCTGTGCGTATGAGGCTTCAGCACACAACATCCTGCCACGGCACAAAAGGTAAAGGTTTTGTTTGGTATGTTTGCATAAATCGATTAAGATTCTGAACGACTTATTTACAAAACTCTTCAATGCAAAAAGGTCTAGTGTTCTGTTGCTGTATCAGTCTGAAATAAGAGATTGAAATTCACTGAATAATTATGTGTATGAATCTGCGGGGAAAACATACATCTCTCTTCACAGCAGAGTAATATAACTAAATGTACATTGTATATAAGAAATTTGCTTAGAACCACCTGAATTCATTCACTAGAGCTCTTTAGCTTCGTTCCACATAACACAATTTATCTCCTCCAATTTTGTGTTCCAAGCCATCCCTCCTCCAGTTCAGCAGAGGGCAGGGAGGTAGGTAGGTGTGACCTCCACTAACCCTGAAACCTCTGGACAGGTGGGCGGTGGCCTACGTGCACTGTCCGTTTTGGCAGCAGCTCTCTTCCCTTCCCCGGCAGGGAGCTCAGGCCATGATGAGCAGCTGGGTCGCAAACACTAAGCACATTAATATCTTCTTAATGATAATAATCATTATGGCATAAGCACCTTCCCCAAAGTGGGAAGGCTCGCAGAATGTGCCAGAGTAGCATCGTCGTTAAGGTAAAAAAAACTGAGATGAAATGACTCTTTTAATGGGCAGCAACTTACAGCCACCAGGATAATGCAGACACTAATGTAATAATGTGATAATGAGATACACCGAAGACATTAGGGAGACCAAAAACTCAATGAAACCAGTGTGAATGAATAAATAAAATCTGTACATGAATCCGGGGTTGACACATTTACCAAAGCAGATACATTATATGATACATGCATGCTAATATAGGCATACCAGATAATGTTTTAGTCACTAGTACAAACTACCTCTAAGAGTTTCTTGTGCTTTAAGGCCTTGCTGAAATTACTGAAGTACTTCACTACCTTGTCTCCTTGTGCCTTTGAATCCACAAAGTGCGACTCGCTCACAGCATTTCCCATATACTCGCCTCATTTAATATAACTGTCAGTATTCACCTATCATAGGCCATTATCTGTCTCATCCGCGTTCATTATTGAAGCTAATGATCTGTTGTCCTCTCTGCTCCCCATTGAAGGAGGACTACATTAAAAGTCTCTTACTAACTTAATTAGTAATTATAAATGTTAAAGATTAATCAGAGAGTGAGTGGCTTAAGGTTTACGTCTCTAGGCAGTGGTGGGACAAATGGAGAGACAAAGAGGCCATGTCGCTTCAGTGTTCACACTCCACTGTCATGCTGGAAATGGAACCAGACATATGAAAAGAGTGCAAGTGTGACTATTTTAGCTCTAATGAATGTCACGTGCAGTTTTGTTTGCCTGTGTTTGCGCATTAAAAGATTAAGATATTATTTAAAATTCAAAAAAGTCCAATATACAGAGAGAGCTTATGTGCTTGAAGCTGCAATTCTTCCAGCTGAATATAGAATGTTGTTTCCTTTCTGTAATCTACAAGCACTACTGTAGTGGATATAATGCTGTTACAGGAAGCAGCATTTAATATGGTAGCCTATGATGCATGAAGTACTCACATTATCTCTTTCTAACAAGATGGAAATAGATCCCCTTAATTAAATCCTGGGTGTACACTAATTCCTTACTAAATCTGCACCTCTCTGACAATTCCACATCAGCAGCACCGTGCACTCCAGTAAACATATAAGCACTGATATCAACATTAAACCTTAATAACTAATAAAGCTTTCATCCAGGGAGTTCCTGTGTGATTTCCATTAATGTGGGGGGAATCGCCCAGGACCATCTCCCTGTTTTCCGGAGCATGTTGACGCTCAAGCCGGGGGGTCGGTATTCTCGGTTCAGGAGGAAAACAAGGAGGAACTTAAGCTGTGCTGAGTTGTCGGATGGTGGAGATGCAAACTGGCATTTCTGCCAGAACTTCAACCACGTGTGTAAGAGGAAAAACTGCTATACTTTTACTTGACCTGCATTTAATTGCCACAGTTTTCAGCGAGAAGAGATGCACAAGGCTCAAAGTGAAGCACAGTAAGAGCAAGTAAAGGACTACAAGCAAAGATTTTACAATAAACAATAATGGGTATCCATTTCGTAGCTCTGCCCTCTCTCTTTTAGAGGAGAAATGGTGGTGCTTTGACTGTTGAGCTGGGAGTTCTATCACACAAGACACACAGAGTGGGGTGATGGTGGGGGGCTGGCCGGTGGCCCGCAGCACCTGAAACCTATTAGAGAGCTTTGGAACATTCCACAGGGTTCTTCCACTTTGGCCAGAGGGCATCGTAAAGGTCCTTACAGACAGGGTCGGCACGACTCAGACGCTGACAAACAGCCAGCAAGGTGAAACACGAAAACTAGAGTCTGATATGGACGAGCATGACATCTAAGTATATATAAAGACTAAATATAATAGCGGTGTTATTTGTATTATCGTTAGGAAGAAAACATGTTGCTTGCGCCGGATCCCAAACTTGCCCGCGGTCCCTGCTGACATGTAAAATGTGGTCTGAAGGCAACGATAACATTTTCTACACTGAGATTCACAAGGAGTTTGTCTTCATAAAGGAACACTATGATTAAAACATTTACTGTTGGCAAGCCAAGCAAAACTTTTATCAACTTTTTATCAAATGGTTTGCCATCTGGACTTAAAACAGTAGGGGCCCAATAGTGCGCTGACACTAAAAACAAACATGCATAAACACACACAAGCTGCTGCCAAATTTCTTGGAGATAGCCTTATCTTCTCCGCAATGTGTGTGTATATATGTGTTTTAGTGGTATCAAGGCCCATCTCTTTGGCTGGATCTGTGTCCATGCCTCAGTGTTATGCTCACTGGGTTTAGCTCTATGGGTGTCTGTGGCCTCTCCTCTGGCCGCCCGTGTCCATTTGCTCTGCGGGTATGGCAGGCCTGAGCTGACAGATGGCCGCCCCTCTCCATTCCGCTCCAGAGTAACACAGTAACTGGTTTTTCCTCCGCCGTTGACCTTGCCACAGCCAGCCAGCAATCCAGGCTGGCACTCGGCCTGTCGAACAGGAGGGTAATGAAGTCCAGCGCTGCTCACATGATTATTAAGGCTTTGACGCTGGGGGGCCTTTCAGAACCCTATCCCCCTCCCCTCTCCTCCCCTGTCTGCCATTCACACAGCCAAAGTTCGATGAGGATAGTCATTCGTTACATGGTACTTTGGAACTGTGCTCCATAAAGAGAGCTAAAACTTTTTTTTTTTTTGGGGGGGGGGGGGGGGGCTCTGTTTGTATTCTTAAACAAACCTCTCTACGCCTAGGAAGCGTACTTAACAACAATTTCGAGAACATCACTGAAACTCTTTTCTATGCAGTAGCATATGTTAGCTACTGCTCTCCCAGCGTGCATGTCATTCCAAAAACACACCAACTAAGAGCCACCACACAAAGTTAGATCAGATCTGTCACAGCGCTGTTGGTGCTGACAACCACTAAAAGCGATGCAGTTCAGCAGTAGCGCACCACTTCACTCTCACTGCAATTCTCCCTTACCGCAAGCATCTCTAGGCACGCTTGGAACCTTGGTCCCACCAGGGCCAGGCTGGGATTTGAGAGGTGTAGGTTGCAGCTCTGACCTTTACTAAGGCAGGACTGTCTGTTTGCACTTCTCCCATAAGCCCCCCTCCAGTCAGACTGCTAAGCAACCCCATCAGACCAGGGGCGCGCATGCACCTACGGCCTTGGTGACATCTCGGAGACCATGGGGAGGTGGAGTAATGCAGAGGTTAATTCTGATCATCCAGTATTTATGGGCTTCACTTCAGAACAAGGGTTGGCATTAACACTCTAAAGGAGACATCCCTCCTGTATATCAATAAAACATAGCCAGAAGCACAGGAAAAGCTTACCTTTATTCAGGTCACCCAAGTACCCAACTAGACTTGCATGGGAGGATTCTAAAAGTACACCAGTGAATCTTTTATCAGATGATGTCCTTAAATTCAAACAAAAAACAGATTTCATACAAATCTGTATTACTGTATTCAGTTGCAATTTATGCTTTAGAATGATTAAGTCGACAGATGAGCACAGTTCAGCCAATCATGGAAAGGAACTTGGCCCAAATCACCATGGTGACATCAACCTACCAATTGCAATGCAGTAAGGGGCAGCAAGTGTTCGCTCCGAGTTTGTACAAACAGGCTGTATGAACTGAGAGCATCAGATATTTTCTCACATGTTGGCCTAGTCTGTGAAGTGTGGGGAAATGTCAGGAAAATCAATAGATAAGGACCACATCAGACTGAGCTTGTCTGGCCTAGCAACAGAGCATCCCCATGGTGATGTCAATTACCTCTGCTTTACAACAAAAACACCAGGAAGAGCAAAACAGTCTCTGCAATGCTGTAAAACTTTTAATGCAGTCTCCTGGTTACATTGAGGAATTTGTAAGAAACTTCTTTTTTTGCTTTCCATCCAGACAGGTAACTAACACAGTAATTGTGAGAATCCTATTGATAGCTTTTTTTTTCTTCTTTTGCAGCTCTGTTTTCTATTCTCCTCATGGATGCCACATTAGTCAGGGAGAGGTATAATGTAACGAGCAGTAAGGTGCGCATAATTGCATATTAGCAGCAACACACTTGGCTGCACGGGAGGTGACTGCGCTAACGAACAGAGAGGCGTTATTAATCACCAATTAATAAAAGCAGGCAGATATCACACTCAGTATAGGGCACGCATGGCTTCCTTTGTTTCCACTGGCTGGTCCAAGCCTGTTCTCTTATTTATTTCATAAGATTGATCCTGTTCCTGTGCCGTGTTGTCTATTGAGTTCTGACTCTGATCCAGCCCCCTAGGAGTCAAATGAGGAGTGTTTGGCCATGTTTGTTAGCAGATTACATGTGTATGTGCTCTATGAATGAGTCCCAGAAACTGAGGGAACACCATCAGACACACCTAATCAAAGAGGATTATAGAAAAACAAACAAAGACCAAAAATACCATATTCTGTTTATGCACCAGGAGGGGAAAAAAAGCACTTAATGTAGTAGTAAATGTGTTGCCACCAGGGCAGAGACAGTGATGGAGACCATGTAATCAACATACACTAGCCAAGTAGCTCCAGGGGCTCAAGACAAGAGGATATGTGTCAAGCATAATTTGCGGCCTTTAGCAAGAAACAAAAACAAGGCTTTCAGCTTCAAATACTGTTACAGTGTGCCTCCTGTCTGTTCCCCCAGTAACAGCCAATGCAGTATGTTTTGCCAGGTTTTAGCGCGGTTAATATGAAAATGTGGGAGCTTGATAGTGAGAGGAAAATGGAGAGATAGTGGACAGAGAGAGGGGGGAAAGGAGAACGAGAGAACAGAGAGGAGGAGGAGAAACTAGAGGAGAGCTGAAGGCCTCTCACTCGCTCTCCTCTCCAGCTCTGTAACGGCCCACAGTGCCTGCTTCACACAGAGCGGCCAGCTGTACAGCAAATGTGCCTTTCCCTCTCCGCCCCCGAACCTTTCCACCCCTCCAGTGCCCCCCTCTGCCTGGACCGACCAGGCCATCGGCTCCTGTCTGTGAGAGAAGGCTCCTCCCTGACTTGGCTTCAAGCTCCGTGCTGTCACCAGCCCAAAAATCCGCAGAGGTGACCCCAAAAACACTTTTCCAGGATGTGGTTTGGTTTGTTTGTTTACAATTGTCCTTCTGAGCTCTGCCACCTTGGCAGTAACTGCTTGGAATGGACAGGAGTGAGATGAGAATTGGATTGAAGGCAGATATAACAGAGAAAGCAAAAACCCTTTTCACCTTTAAAACCCTTTAAGACAGAGCCCGTGCTTCAAAACATGTCAGGGCTCTGAAAATCCACACAGGGACATTTGAAACAGTGCGATAAATGGGCCAAACGTGCCCCCCATGAGGCTCCAAATGTCATAGTTTACAGTGGGGTCAAAGTGAAGCAATGGGGTGGCATGATGGCATGCTGATAAAACCAAACAGGCTTTTGTGTCAATGAAAGACCTTCAAAGGTCCTCTTAAAAAAACAGATGACTTTGTGAATGCACCATGATTTTAAATATATTTTTCAATACAATTACTACACATCAAGACGCTGAATTGAACGGATGGGCAGATTTATTTTCTAATCTGAAAGAAAAATAGAAATAAAAGGTTTGATAGTGACTGCAGCAGCTGAAAGCTGTATAAATCTGTGTGTCTCTGGAGAAAAATCGGACACCCTCAATTCTGTAAGTGAGCCATGCCAAAAAAACTCTAAACTAAAGAGTGGCCAGCTGTCTTCTGGCCTGCTATTAAATTGCTCCTTGGATGGTGGCGATATCATTTTTTTCTCCATAGGAGTATCACACCAGGTCCCCAAACAGAGCGACCAGCTGTACAGCAAATGTGTACTGATCCATCTGGGCCCTAGCAGGCTGCGGCCTCCATCTTAAAACACGTGGGGCCGTTCACAGGCTTGGCTGGGGCTGGTCTGCAACACACCCTTCTGCACCCATGGCCACCTTCTTCCTTTTCATTTCCCTCTATTATCATAGTAAATGTTGAGTAGCTGGGCACTGGAGCTGCGCTTTATGTCTGAACCAGGGCCGTCGTCATCTGAGTGTAATATCCATGCATCAAAATGTGCTGGCAGTCATACAGAAGAGGCATCCACGAGCACTTAGGACCGATACGAGGAGGTGAGGGTGGAGGCTGAGTGCACTTGCTTTAGGGAGACTATTGTATTACAAAGGCAGCTAATATGGACTTGTCTGGGTGAGACAGGCTCAGGTTTTGTTGTTCCATACACTTAGCACTATGGTTATGTCACGGCACATCACTATATATAGAGTTATCAGTGTGAACTGACACCATGGAGCGGGGCATGGATGAAAACAACACCCCTATGAATCCAGCGTCTGCTCCATTACCTACGCTAATAACGCTGACAGCTGAGCGGAGATGACCCCAGCCCCCTGTTTCCCCTCTCCTGTGCAGATGGCCATTAAAAGGAGAAAGTGTCCCTTTTTTCAGTAGAGAAGGTATTTAGAGCTTTTCCAAATGAGTATTTTTTTTTTTTCCCGTGTTTTTTGCCCAAATTGGCTTTGCCGTGATTACAGGCTGGATTGAATTTAACCCCACTCTACATCAAAATGGACCATTTCTTGAGAGGCTATATAAAACCATAAGATCAACATTAGTGTTGTAACACAACAATGCTGGGGCATATGTTTTCCTTTATATCTCTTCAGCTAAACATATTTTTTCATTTTTCCTCATTCGATTAAGTTTCCTTTTTGTTTGTTTGCTTCACAAAATGTAGTCACTTCTAGATAACTTCATCTTTCTAGCAAATTTTCATAACAATGAGTTTTGTTTTCTCCATATTTTAGAGATCACAAAACAAATGCATCTAACAGAAACCCTTTTGAGGAGCCTGATGAAACCCGTGATCATGTAGAATACAAAGCAATGGCATATCAGAGAAGTAAGACATCAGACAATAACCCAATCACCTATCCTCCTGTTATCTTAAGCTGTCTGAATTCCACTATTATGGGGGAACTGTGTGCTTGTGCGGCTGACAGACATAAAATAACCAGTAGGGGGGTTTGTTTTCTACCCTCCCAGTGTGCTCCGTGCCTGCCTTTGCGAGAGAAAGGACTAATGCTGGCATGGTACTGTATTAGGCACCCCCAGTAGAATAGTGGGTGAGCAGATCGCAAAGATGAATACAAAATACACACCTACACACTCTCAGCTCGTCTCTCTCCTTTGCAAATACACCGAAGCATCAAAATCACAAATCACATGCTTCTGATTGTTTATGCACAAACAGTGGGTCCCTGATAGAATTGCCTACCGGTCCTGATAGAATTGCCCACCGTGTTTAAATTCACCTGCGCCTAGAAGCGTGTCCCAAACAGAGAGGCGGTTTGGTTCCAGATCAATGAGTCTCTCTCCCACTGAAGACAACAGATAATGCAGTGTAATGAAAGAGCCGCCAAACGAGCTGAATAAATGAATGAATAAAGGAACGTGAGACCGGAATTCAGACGCCTACTTACTGCAGGCAAGAAAACCTGTTTTCCAATTGTCTGTTCTTTGCAAATTATTCTACCTGCATACAAATGACAACCAAGAGTAAAGACATTTTGTGGAGGTTAGTCTTACAGGTAGTAGTAATTTTGTGATACACAGTGTAATAAAATCAAATATCCATTTTTTCAGTTGATTTGACGTCATTAAATGCAGAGAGCATGAAAGTATTTTACCAAATGGTGTATTCAGATCTCAGTCATCTGAACAGACTACTTAAGTGAAGAGGCACAATAAACAAACAAACAAAATAACGTACAGAAGCATTGTGGAGATTTTTCAAAAACTGTGGAATAATATTTTGAATTTTAAGCAGTTTGAATAAAATCTGTTTTGGTATTTAAATGGTTCAATAATCTGCATGTTTCCACTACTTCAAACTACGTTCATACAGAGTGGTTTGAAGTGGAAAGATTCTGCTCCACAAGCATGCACACGTAATATATTATACCATTCACATGCATGGTGAATGAAGATGATGGATTTATAAATGCACAACACTGGGGATGCAATTGATGGTCAAAATATTAAAATAATTCCACCTATTTGGTGATGTGATCCAGATACTTGTGAGCCTGAATGAGACAGGGTCAAATATTTTATTACACACATCACATCAGTCCTCAGTATGAGATTCACCTTTGAAAAAGTCTGAATATACTGTCTGAAATGTGTTTAAAATGATCAATTACTTGCTGTGAAATTCAGTGAATTTTCCTTAATGATTTGTATATTGTATCGATGACGGTCACACAGAATCAATCCCTCTAACACTGAAATAACACACCCTAAAAGCCACACTGATTAAGTCTATGCTACACTGCAAAAATACTTTGGGAAATGTAGAAAAACATATTTACATAGACATTACACAAGCAATGTTTTTATATGACTTTGTTCCAGGAGTGCAACAGAGAACATAATGAATGAAGCAAAAAAAGTTATCTCCTACCCAGCATGTGGTTGGCCACATGAACTTGGATGTCCCATTCACTGTAGAACACCATCTGACATTTGATGCACTGGTATGTCTTCTTCTGTAAATAAGACCAAGAGGAAAGGGATTATTAGAGTCAATTTTGAATAAAAAATAATAGTACAAAGTAGAAATGACCTTTGTTTTACTAATTTAACATAGCAATACAGAACAATTTGTGAACCTCAGCATGTTTTCATCAACCATTCAACCTCAACCAATACAACACTAACAAACAATACCTCTTCAGTTTGTGAGGGACTGGCTCTGGGCATGGGGGACACCTGAGGGGTCTTGAGCTGCCCGCTGTTGCTGTCCCCAGCCTGTTCCCGATGCACTGTCTGGACGTGGTTTTGCAACTCTGCTTCAGACTCAAACTTCACATTACAGCTGGAGCAACGTGTCTTGGCAGCGGATGATGAGGATGTGGACGAGGATGAAGAGGATGAAGAGACAGCTTTGCCTTTCCCATCTCCAGGGCTAAGACTCTCCCCCTGCACCCATGGGGCTATAGTTGTTGCTGGAGTGGTGGCCCCACCCTGCTGCTGTTGTTGCCTACCTCCGTTTACTGTTGGGCTAGAGCTCTTGGAGCCAGCTGCCGTCACACAGGATGCACAGAGTCCATAAGGCAGTCCATTGATGTCCAGCTTCACCAGGTCTTGTCTGGACCGGAAATCTTTCAGACAAGAGGCGCACTTGAAAGTTTTTTGGATATGTTGTTGCTGCTGGTTCTGACAGTTAACATTGCTGCGGCCCATTGGTTGGCTGGCAGACATTGTTCCTGTCTTTTGCATGTGGAAGGTACCATGGATCTTGAGCTCCAATGTGGAGGTGACTGTCTGCATGCACACCACGCAGCGGAAACCTGTCAGGGAGTTCCTCAGGTCGGGATGCATCTGGCAATGCTCCAGGAAGTCCTCTTCACTCTGCAGTGGCATCTTACAAATGCGGCAGCTGCCTGTGTCCAGACTCTTGCTATGGGTGACCTTGTGCTCAGTCAGGGTGAGCAAGGAGGGGAAGCGCTCCCCACAGATGGGACACATATAGTGTTTGACAGGCCCAAGGTGGGTCTGCATATGCTCCCTCAGCCCAGCCTCTGAGAAGAAGGTGCGGGAGCAAACATTGCACTTGTGGTTGCCCTTGATCATTTCAGCTTTCCTTTTAATCATGGCACTCTCACCAGGGCGTATATTGTGGTCCCTCAACTGGTGGTTAGTGAGGAGTGACTCCATGGTGTAAGATGCCCCACAGATGTCGCACCCATACATGGGCTCTGCAGTGTCCACCTCTTCCTCACTTCCATCATGGCTGTTGTGGGATTCCACCACAGATCCTCCTGCTGCCCCTGGACCATGGCTGTTAGTTAGGAGACCTTGTAGTTCAGCATCCTCTTTAGGCTGGCTCTCCCCACCACTTATAGTAGAGCCATTAGCACCACAGTTCTGTGCCTTTCCATCAAACACACAGTGTTTCTCCCTCAAATGCTTCTCCAAAAGGACGATGGCATGGAAAGCCTTACTGCAGAAACGACAGTTATACTTCTTGCTGTGGGTGGTGATGTGGCATTGCAGCTCCACCTCTGTGCCAAAGGACTCCCCACAAAAAATGCAGCGGTGGGCACGGCCCTGGTTTTCCAGGTGGCTGTGTTTGACATGTAGCTGTAGGTCAGTCTCATGCCTGAAGTCCCAGTTGCAGGAGGTGCAGCGATACACCTTTTTCTCGTTGCTGTGCTTTACAGCCAGGTGGAGCTGGGTAGACACTTTTGAGTCAAAAACTTCCTGACACAGAGTGCAACGAAAGAACACGAAGGTATGCATGTCGAGGAGATGCTTCTGCAGGTCATCCACTGAAGTGAACTGCTTGTCACAGCTCTCACAGATGTAATACGTGGAGGTAATAGTGAAGTGAATTGTCACATGCTTCAGCAGGGACTCTTGGTTGGGAAACTCTTTGTTGCACTGTGGGCAGGTGAGTTGAGGCTGCAGACCATCCAGATGAGTTTTTAGGTGAGTCTGGAAAAGGTCTAAGTTGGTATACTTGGCTCCACACTGGTTACATATGAACTCACTGGCATTGCGTGAGCTGCCTTGTTTCAGCATGGCAGTTTGTTCCACAGATATTGGAGAAGAGGGGCTGAGAGTGCGCAGGGATTTCTTTCCATTGTTGATGTAGTTCAGTGCCAGTGGAATGTTCTTGTGATTCTCCTTGATGTGCTTGTTGAGCTTCAGAACACTGTTGAATATGGGGGAATTGGTGCAGTATGAACAGGAGTACACTTCTACTATAGACTCCTTGGGAGTGACAGCCAAGGGGGAGTCAAAGCGCAGGCTTCCCCCATCACAGTGAGTCTGACGAACATGCTCCTCCAAGGTAGCCTCTGTCAAGAACCCCATGAAGCACTGGGGACAGAAGAAGGCATTGCTCTCCTTGGCCACAGGACTGGGAAAGCCATGGGAGCAGCGGATGTGTTCCTGGAGAGCGTTGAGGTCACTCAATACCTCAGGGCAGAAGTTACACTGAAGGAGGGCATCAGGCAAGCTGGCTAACAGGGCAGCATGGTCTTCTGCATTGTGGACCTGCTTAAGATGCTCATTTAGATTTAGTAAAGAGGGCAGAACCTCCAAACAAAACTGGCAAGTATGAGCCTGCTCTGGCTTGTCCAGATGCATGGTTCGTAGGTGAATTTGAAGCACAGCCAAACTGGAAAATACTTGCTTGTTGCAATAGATGCAACTGTAGGAGACTTTAGGCTGTTTAGAGGAACGCCCTCCGATGTCTGATGTGTTCTGAGCAGCCCTCTTTCTCCTCCCCCTTGTCTTGGGCACAGGTGGTGCCGTCTCCACCATTGTGGAGCTATCGACAGAGAGGTTGGAGTCAGGAGTGGTGCTAGAGACAGAGGTGTAGCCCACAGTGAGCAAGGAAGGGCTGTTGCTGTGGTTACTAGATTCGGGTAGCTGGTGGATGTCCATGTGAGCATAGAGGTCCTCAACAGACAGAAAGTGCTCAGAGCAGATAGCACAGGTGTGGCCCTTCCTGTCTCGGCTGTGGGCCTGGTCAATGTGAGTCAGCAGGGTGCCCTCATCACTGAAGGGCTCGTGGCAGTAGATGCACTGCAGCGTGGCACCCAGGCCTCCATCCTCAGATGGTGAGCACTCAGGGTGGCACTCTGCAATATGCCTCTGGAGGTCTTCAGGGACATCAAAGCCCTCCTCACAACGGCTGCATTTGCGTGTTTCTTTCAGTTTCCATTCATCAGCTCTAGAAAGGCTTGAGCTGCTGCCATCTTTACCCCGTTCATGTACTTGCATGTGGCCGTGGAGGGAACTGGAGGAAAGGAAGCCTCGACGGCACACAGGGCACTTGTGGGGTTTGTTAGAGGCGTGAGTTTTCATGTGGATTTTGAGGTGATCACTGCGGGAGAAGGCAGAGTCACACTCTCCACAGTGGTACTTCTTATCACCAGTGTGTAGCTTCACGTGTCGATCCCGGCTGCGCTTGTGCTTAAACAGGCGGCTGCAAAAGGTACAGCTGAAAGGGAGTTTATCGCCGTGGCTCTGTTCGTGACGCTTGAGGAAGCTTAAGCGGCTGAAGGACTTGTCACAGAACTGGCATGGGTATGGCAGGCCAGGGCCCCCCTCCTCCTCGCCAAAATCATAGTCCTCGCAGTGTCCTGGAGAAGTCTGATCCTTACTGGAGGGAGATGATGCTGGCCAAGAACATGATGGGTCATCCTCAAGATCAGCACCGTCTGGAGAAGAAGACAAAAAGAGGGAAAAAGACAGAAAGGATTTAGATTTAGATGTATTCATCCTTCTGCAAGGAAAATTGTTTCCACCTTGCATACAACCTCAGAGTACAGAAATACATCAAACCAGACAGAATACATCAAATTTGACAAATACATACATGAATCCCACACCATACACCCACTACCAGCACATTCTCAAAAATTACATACACAAACACACAACGCACAATTGCATTACAGTCTGGATGTTCTGTTCAGCTCTGTTATGGCAGAGGGGACAAAACTCTGGCAGAGGGGACAAAAGTCTAAAGAGGTTATCAAGGGCAAGGGGAGAGAGGGACAGAATGAGTGAGGGGGTGCTTTGTAAGACTGTATTAGCAAATCATTTTTCTCACACTTTTGAACAGAAAAGGTGGGCCACTGTGGTGTTATTTGTCACAGTAATTATAAGGTTGTGGTCTATGAATTTAGAATACTTTGCAACTTAGACATTTTTTCTTCAGCAGAAACAATGGCTCTCCTTAGGTGTTATCTAAAAAGTTACATTTAAATATGCAATTTTAAGTATAATTAGAGAAGAGAATAAGTGGAACTACTTTTACTACAATTAACCTTGTATGTGGCCATGTAATGGCTTAGCCCACTGTGACTCAAAACACAATCTCTCTGACATTTAAAGCCAACACAAGACAATTTGTGTACTTTAAGATGTAAGCCCGGCATGAGGTAAATTAGAACATTTCTATTATTCCTGAACAATTACTAGAATATTTTTGAAAAACAAGAGCCCTTGAAATGACCTTAAGTCAAGAGAGAGAAAAAAAAAAACAGGGAAAAGCTGTTCTCGAGAGTGAGAGAGATGATTAAATGTGCAATTTAGACCACAGCTATGCATAGCCTTTAGGAACCATCCACTGCAAAACAGATGATTTTCATGAAACATGGGTCTTTCAGAACATCACTCAATAGATATCAGATTATAGAATATGCATTATTATCATATTTGTCTGTTTGGTCTGCACTAAGCCGTGAGGCAATGGATACTGGACGGATGAATGTGCCATGCGCTGATGGAGGGGGGGACAAGGAAGGGACAGGGAAACGGATAGGGGACAGGGAACTGAGTGGCTAACTGTCTCACTCAAGGACAAGCAGGTGCAGAGAATGACCTGGGAACACCATTTGTGTTACAATAACTTTAATGTCTCCCTATTCTA
Organism: Chaetodon trifasciatus; assembly: GCA_037975065.1. NCBI lineage: Eukaryota > Metazoa > Chordata > Actinopteri > Chaetodontiformes > Chaetodontidae > Chaetodon > Chaetodon trifasciatus. Next base: position 7,633,328 of record JBBMOE010000012.1, read on the forward strand.
ATCGCTTCTTTGCCGACATTCCATTCCACTGGTTCACCGTACATCGATATGAATGGAAAACACAGAGCACCACTTTCCACAAGTTCAAAAGGTTACAGACCACTTCTTCCCGCTGCCGAATTCTAAGTGCTGTGAACTTCCTTACCTAAATAAAACAACGTAATCCCAACCCCTTCAGAAAAAGAAAAAAAAAAAAAACTGTGTCAAAAGGCCAAAACTTGGAATGGGAAAAACAAGAGGAAACTGCAGAGATTTATGAGGGACGAAGGAAAAGCACGAGCTCTTTCCAGGATCCAACCTCTGTACTCCCCTTCAGCTGACAAATCTAAGTCTTTCTCTCTCTCTCTCCCCCTTTCTGTTGTTTTTGCTGGGAGATCTGCCCTTTGTCAGGATATCATGCCCTCTCTGAGCACTTACCCCCATCAGGCCTATCTTCAGGAAACAGATGGGGTCGGAGGCCATTCCCTTGCCCCTCCAAACTGCTGAAAGCGGCACATTGAGAGCCCACCTCCACACCGTGGCCCTCCCGGAAACCTCCCACCCCTGGCAAGGCGCCCACTCTGCACACACATCTCACTCAAGGAGCAAACCTTGCTTGATTTACTTGCTTTATCTCTCATACATGTCTCAATGTTTTCTCTCTCTCTCTCTCTGGTTTGAGGGAGGATGGGTGACTCAGTGCTATGCCCTCCTCCACAGAGGGGGCGGATCAGCCCTCTCTCATACTGCCTCCCAGGGTATAGGAGAAGAAGACAGTGCAAGAAGAATGACCCCAGCCAATGCCTTACAGTCAAACATATTGGCTCCAAGACAATAGTATAAAACAAACAAATAAATGGGCCTGTATACAAGGCTAAATTAAATTCCACTGTCTTAAATGAGGACGTCTTTGCCTTGAGACATTACTAAGCTGCCAGGACAACCTCACTCCATTTTTTTGTTTGTTTGTTTACTTGATCTTTATTATTTATTTAGAGCCTTTACTCAAACAACACATATACATAAACTCATATCTGTGGGGGACATGTGGGAGTTGCAAACATTGCTTGAGTTCAACTAGCAGAATGAACGTGTTTAGGTGGGCTAATAGCTACTTTAATATTAGGTTTGTGAAATATTACAGAAGCTGTCGCACAATAAAATAACACCATAGTATTAATATTGATTCATTTGTCTCTGAGATCCATCTGCTGACGTCCTATTGTACCTATACTCGAGGTATCATTGTATTTGTGCTGGACCAAAAACCCAGAGTTCCTGCTTCTGATAAAGACATGGTCGGTAAGTCCTTTTTCTTACTGTGATGACCATTAAAATGCCTGATTCCACAAAACAAAAACAAAACAAAACAAAGAAAGATCACATCTGTTTTAGGGCATCTAGGCGCATTTATCCCACATAGCGAGACTCACACACACACACACACACACACACACACACACACACACACACACACACACATATACACATTCAGTAATAAACACACAAGAGAGCACAAGTGCACACACACTCACTCATTCACAGTAACAAACATATACATGTGCAGACATACATGCACACATAGAATACACAGAAACATTCACAATGTCCGAAACAAGTGTGTGAACAACTGTAGATGAAAGAGCAATCTTCCTCAGGAGACCTCAAGAGGAAAGAGAAAGAGAGACTTGTTTTTTTCCTTCTTCACCCAGACAAGAAATGCCCAGGCCTCAGCAGCAGCCTGAGTAAATAAAAGAACGGGCCTTACTTCCCTGTCTCTCGGGCCGGGGGCCTGTGCACGCCAGCACTCTCTGTGCTGCTGCCAAAGGGGATGCTGGGGCCTGAAAAACTACACCCTGCAGCTGAAGGGCTGTCTTTGTTGGTCTGCCAAGGCCTTCCTGAGCATCCTCCAGCCAACAGCCTGTCACGTCCTGGGAGGAAGACCTCCATCTTAAGGCCTGTCCCTCTCTGGGAGTTCTGTCCCTACCCCTCCCTCTTTCTCTTTTAAATGTCTCCTATATGGAACAAAACAACCTCATTTGGAGTGCTTCTATAGGGAATGGCATAACATGTGCCATAGCCATATTTACTCGTAAGATAAGCTCCAGTGCATGAAAACTTTTTAAAGAATTAAACAAAAAGCTTAGCCTGTCAACTTCAAGGATTCTGTTTATGTGTGGTTAATAAAGACATTTGAAACAGCTGTATACAAATTAGTGTTTCTTTGTTGCTGTACTGCAGAAGTAACTAAAAATTCCCCCTTCACACACAGTCTCAGTTTCCGCTAAGCCAGTCTGAACTACTCTTTGTGTGCCACTTCCTCTATGTTCATTTATAGCATCCTTTCCCAGAGTAAATACTCCTGTTCAAATAAGATCCTTAACGCTGAGAACAGGTAAGTATGCCGTCTCCGTACACAGCGGAATAGCATTTAAAACCCCAAAAGAGTGTTTTGATTTATGCAATTAATGTATTTGAGAATTAGCAGTATATATAAATATATTTTGAAGAGAACAAGTCATTAATTTTCCTGATGACATTGTTTCCCTTTGGACTGTAATACATATGGTGGCAAATATTGTCTCTAAATTTTTAATGCTAAATGATATGCATAATTTGAAAAGAATTATTGCAATTGAATTCTTTGTTGACAGATACCGCTCTGTCGTCGTGTGAGCTCACTGCTCCATAAGAAGGAAGGCAGCATATGATTTTTGGAATTCTTCACATATATTTATGGCTGGTGCTTTATGGCTCCACAGTGGAGTTATACATATTCGAACACAGTAAAATCAGCTTTTGTTGCAAAAGCATGCAACAAAAATATATGTGAGAGAGTTTGGCTGATAGAAAAATTTATTTGATCATGGAAACAGAGTAAACCTTAATGCCTATTTTGTATACTTACCAAAAATGAAAGATACAGACAAAAAAGGTACGATTAATTCTCATGTTAAAGGAACAGGGCTAAAGCTGGGATGTTTGGTTTTTACATTTGGCAGTGTAAATACTGTAAGAAACCCTTAAAACAGAATTGGCCTTTTGCCAAAATACCATAAAAATCTATATGCACAGTGCTCAGCAGAGGCATTCTGTTACTCTCAAACCCAGACACACATCTGTCTTGCCAATTTCAACGGATATCTTCAAACAGAAAGACGTTTCATCACAAACCCCACAAAAAAATGCAGGATTTTCATTGTCGTTGATTAAGTGTTAAAGTATAGATGCTTAAGATGTTTTTTTTTAGTATCGTGAAGCACTTTGTAAACCACATTTTGAAAAGTGCTAAGTTTTACTTACTTTTTATCAGAGAATTTGACAAAGCTCACTCTAAAACACAGCTCACTATCTATTTTTATTCTGTCTTTATTTAGACAAGTAATCTTATTGAGATACGGGATCTCATTCTCTAGACAGACCTGGTCAACGCAACAACAGCAATACCACAGAAAGTTACAGAAAGACAGGATATTCACCACAGGAAAAAATAGAGGACAGTTTGTAAAAGTGGTAAGTGCGAGAGTGCCAAAGTGACAAACTAAACAGGCATTTGTGATTCTATTGTTTTTATCCAGTAATACACCCTCCCGAAACCTTTCAGGGACCATGGTTTGGGAATAACTCGCCGCTGGCGCCCGGACCTTCGTGTTTAAGGGGTCCTGGAAGCAGTTCAAGATGGCTTATCACTGCCTGACAGCAACAGAGTACATCTCCTCTATTTAGGAAGCCAAACTGTTATCCAGGTCCAGGACCTTATCTTATCAGAAAAGTGCTTTAGCTATCAGTCATCTGCCGCTTCTATAGCAAGCTAGACTTTGTTCAAAAGCCATTCTAGTGAAGCAAAGCATGGCCGCGCTTTCAGCCGCCAAACCTTATCTTCCTGTGTGTTGTACCAGAGATCTGTACGTAGTGGTTGTCATAAGAGATGTGTTTGTGTGAGTGTATTTGTGGCACATTGGGGATTGGGGATTCAATGAATAAAAAAAAAGCTGACAACTTGTCTGATGTAACACCATGACCCCACTTCATATTCAGAGAGGGGATCTTTTTACAGTTACTGGGAAAAGTAGTGAGCCTCTCCCATGAGACAATGCATGTGTCATCTCAACGCTTTTCCTGTTCTGATGCCCAAATAGCAATGTGTGTCTGAACAACACACTATCATGTACGGCCCTGTTTGTGACACAACCACTTAAGATCTAATAGAGGAGGTGGTGAGAGAAATTTTTACATTAGCTAAGACTCCTTTCTCCCTGACTGAGAGAGAGAGGGGTGGTCGATTTTTGGGACTAATTCCAGTCAGATGAACAAATCACTCAGTTGATGCAGGACCGAGAGCTCAGAGGACGCAGAGCTATTGGAAGAGGCCCAGTGCTGGGCTTTACTCACAGTAGTCCTGCTACATCCCTGTTTTAAGACATCAAATCCAGTCAAAATGAAACACTGATAATTCCCAGTAGCTGTCAACAAAAGTGCCAGGTGGCTAGATGTGGCTTTTTGCACCATGCAGCTGATTAACACACACAAATAGGCACAAGTGGAGGTATTTAAAGGAGCTGCTACTCACCATTAGATACTCACATACATAGGATAGCGTGTGTGTGTGCGTGGGTGTGTGTTGTGCGTAGGCTCAGCCTGTCTCTCTCTTTTCTTTTTTTTTTCTTAGCAAACACAATATGTTTTTTACACATCACTGAGAAATGTCAGGTCCCTGCCCCCCCTTGCTACAGATCAATCAAATCCACTATGCTACAGGATGGGAAGGAGGGGTTGTGTGAGAAGACTGGAGCAGCAGCGAACAAGGATGCCGCCTTTCACTGAACGAGATAGAAAAGCTGCAGATGAAATAAGGATTCACTTCCCGGGGTTTCATCAGTGCCGTAGCCGTGAGTTACTCTGGCCTAACAACATGTACGCAACACATTTCCACACACTCTTGGAAGAGAAACACACACACCCGTGCCCCCCCCTCCCAAACTGCAGTCAATGGGGATTTTTTCACACAGGGCCTGACACAAAGAGCTGGAACATCAAGCGCTGTCCTGACTCTGTGGTCTGGGTGTCCATTATTCTGGCCCTCATGGCTCTGTCTCTCAACCATGGGGAAGCGGCAAACTGTCAACTACTTTGTCCACATTACCCACGTCCCCCAGCTCAGACAGGAGCACTTGGTCACTGTCCCAGAAATCACAGTGCCCCAGTGGTGTCCCAGGAAAGTTAGACAAATGGAAGGCCAGAGGAGGAAAAGTAGGGCGGCCAGTCATCCTTTACTAGGCTTTTTCTTTCCATGATAGTGAGACACAATGAAAAGTGGAATTCCATTACTTATCGCCAAGATGAGTCCTGCTACACTGTCTCTCCACCAACACAGACAAACTGAAATGTATACTGCTAATGATGACAATCAATAATAATGTTTCTTAAAATAAAGCCGTGCCTTCAAAATGAAGGAGGATGTTTGTGCTTTGTGCAGGATGTGCCTCATTTTTTCCTGTGAAAATCAGCATCATGTAACAATCCATAACTGCAGCATTTGAACTCGGAGAGCAGGCCAGAGATGACTTACAGCCGGGTAACATATTTCCTATCCTTCATAACAACAGCATACTATTACAATGAGGTCACTGAGGTCAGCAAGGCACTCAAACACATTGTGTGTATGACAGATATGGATGACAAGGCCTTTAAAGTTGCTGTTAATCTCATAGTTTACTGCTTTAGAAATAAAAATAAAAATGGTGTTTTATAAAATGTGTGGGGATGTTGTCTCGTATCGGTATGTTTGGCCTTTCTGGTTGTCTGATGTTCATTTTTCTGTGGTAGAAGAAGAAGGGCAGAGCAAAGTCACATAGAGTTAGCCAGAAATTAAGTTGTCTGGAGTGCTTCGTTTTGCTGCTTTTAAAATTAAGCCCTTATTTTTTTTTTTTCAAAAGAGAAAAAAAGAAATGAAGGAGAGAACAAGAAAGGGGAGACATTTAATTACACCATTATTCAAAAAAGGTGGATTTGGGGTTCATAATAGGTTACTATTCGGAGTGCAGTGGGTGGGCTTGAGGGCGAATGTTGATGTTTTACTGTTTCCACTGAATTTCACTTGATTTGAAGGGTTTTAATTATTAAAGGTGAATCACACTGGAACTAAAATGCACTTCACAGCATGTGTCATTACCCCGTTTTTTTTTTATTTTATAAAAAAATGTACATTCATTGCTCTTGCAAAACCAGATCTAAAGCTGCTGCAATGCAAGAGCTGTTTTTGAGACGTAGGTGGAGCAGTTTGTGTGTGGGAGAGCGGCGGTGGTTATGGTGTCATCTCCTGTAGAACAGAGCGGCTGGTGGTGTGGAGAGGAAGGACAGTTGACCACTTCAGGTAGACGACAGCACAAACAGGAAGGAGGCTGTTCCTCAGGTCTTGGCTGGACCAGCAGCCACAGTGAGCCTCCCAGGGGGAGAAAGGAGGATGACAATCTGTCCCCCAGCATGCCCCTTCACCGCCTGCCTCACTGCACTGGCTCTAAGGGAGTGCTGGGCCAGGCGGGACTGAGTTGGGCTGGGCTTCAATAGGCAGGGGAGCTTCTGTGTGTGTGTGTGTATGTGTGTGTGTGTGTGCTGTTCCCTCAACACTGCGGCAGACCAGGCGCAGGACCCAGTGGACAGTCAGCTAGCCAGTCACTCAGTAAGCCACTGTGAGAGATGCTGCAGTGTTGCGCTGTACTATGCTGCAACTCGATTCATATTTCCTCACTACACGAGAGTTTACTTTTTATTTTTCCCCGCTCTTAGTTACGGAAATTTGATTTATGTGATCAGCTTGAAGAAGAAAAAATTGTTGTGCGTACAGAAATATGCTGAGTTACTGTATGGTTGCTTCATTAAAATAGGGTTTGCTCTGCAAGTTTCAAGAGGCACTATCCATTACTTAAACCAAGCACAGCACACACTGAATTCAGAAAATAGGGTCTAATTCTTTTTAATCAAACTACCTCAGTGTGACCCATAAAACTTGGGCTAGACTTCAACTAAAAATTATTTCACTTCTTCGGGGTAACTTCAGGCACTTGGATCTACGTTTCAGTACGCTGGGAATATTTTGAAAAAGGGGCAGTTAGTCTGCCAAATGCCCATAAAAAGTCTTATATCAACACCCTTTTTTTTCCCTTTCTGCAGAGGACGACGAAAATCACATGCATATGGGGAAACAACGCTCGACTTGTGTGTTAGCTTTAGCATTAGCATTTATCAGAAAAACCTGACCCTGCCTCCTGACCCATGACCTTCAGTTCCCCTGATTAATACACTGCGGCTCTATTTGATATCTCCTCAACGCCATCCCAGCTTGTCAGTGGTAAAACAACTGGAGACAGCCCAGGAGGGAGAAGAAAACATGCATCTTGGAGGGGAGAGCGGGAGGGGAAGAAAAACAAGCATCAGCTCAAGCAAGACGATGTATTTTCATGCATCCCTGTCTTAAATGTCAAGATTTCTTAACCCTCAGTGACTGCAGCACTGACACCTCTCCAAGGTTCAACAGAAACCGCATTCATTAATAATTAGCTTAGCTGTGAGGACAAGGAGTGAGACGGAGAACGAGAGAGCGAGCGAGACGGCTAAAATTTAAACTTCTGTCCTTTCCCGAGAGAATTGAATTTCACTATGAGTTTTTTTTTTCCGTCTTCTTTATTTCTTGTTTTCCTCGCGTGTTGGCCAGAATCCCGCAGGCGGCCCACGAACGAGCGATGCAGACGTCGCATCAGCCGTACTACTCCCTCCTCTCCTTAATCATGGCTCTAATACCCTCCAGATGAATAAACATCTTCATCCCCTCTCTGTTAAAGCCAGAAGGCTCCTCCACTCTTCAATCCAAGAAAGAGAGACAGAAAGCGAGAAAGAAATGAAGAGTTGAAGAAGGAGCACAGGAAAAGGATGACAGATGGAAGGGTGGATCAATGTTGAAATGAACCAACAGCAAAGTAACAAAGCCACGGCAAGATTTTCTGGTTCTTGCCATAATTCGTCTGATCTATTTCCCCCTTGACACAATTATCACAGTCCTCCTAATTATTTTTTTCTTCGTAAACCAAATTCTAATGGCAGGCTGTGCTTTTTTATGATCGTGTTTGTACAGTGGAGGTTTTGCGAGCTGTTGTGCAACCTTGTCGCCTCAGACTGTGTCCACAGACTGCACAGGAAGGGGGAAGGGGGCGGAGAGGGAGGAGGCGGGGAGAGGGGGTTGTCTCTAGAGAATGGGCCAGGCCCCAGACCAGCACTTCCCTGGCCCAGTAACTGTGCCAGAATACTCATGACATGTGTGTACAGTATGTGAGCGCAAATGGCAGACAGATTTAGGGGTTTGCTTTGTTTCCCCTTCCATTGTTTTCTGCTGGTATCCAGGCAGCTCATCTTCATATCTTAATACTAGTACGTATTAAGAAAACACACACCGATACACGCACACGCCTCACCGAATGAAGCAGTTCCTTCGCTGCCCTCACCCTCATCTTCATTTGCAGAACAGGGCTAGAATATGAGGCCTGAATACAACCAGACAAATGACTACAGGGCATTTTACTTATTCATTCATCACTTCACATTGATTTATTCCTGTTTATCTATTTATCAGCTGAAAAAAAAAGTTTGCCTTGGATTGTTTTGCTAAAAGTTTGCATGCTGACGTGCTCGGTGAAAAACTTTCAGGGTCACTGTAGAAAAATCCCTAAAAGAGATTACTGAGGTTCATCTTACCCCTGAATGCCCTCCTCTCACTCCAGCATGTCAGTGGATACTTCTCCTCTCCCTATTTACATAGGCCCAGCACTCCTTGGCTTAGTAACCATTTACTTAGTTACACACCACCACCTGGGAGGCTATTTTTGTTTCTCTCAGGAGAGGAACTCAGTATGAGTGCCAACCAACACCCCCATATGAATTATCATCCATTCAATACAAGTAAACTTTAGGAAAGATCTTAGATGCACAGTGTGACTTTACATTTGGAATCTGCTTGACAGTATTAAGTGGATAAATCAAATATTAGAGGTGAGTCCTGTGTTAATAAAAAAGGACTGCAGTATATTAAATCTCTTTTTTGTGGATATAGTGACCATTTCTTAAAGGTATCTTCATATCTGGGAATATGCGACGCTCCTGCAGTAATAAGGAGTTTTCCTTCTTATATGTGGTAATCTCACGTCTATCTGAATGTGCAGCTCACTGTGATGAAACCATTTCAAGGATCATCATTCGAGAGAGTGAGTGTAATAGTCCCCCAATATCAGTTATCACTGACAGCACCATCCATATCAGCTAATTACTTTTCATTGGGCTGTTGTAGACGAGAGGACATCAGCCTTTATCTGTATATGAAAGGAGAAGACATTACTATTATGCCATTACTGTGAAAGAGCTGGTGTTACTGTACAACTAATATAGAAACGGCATACAATGAGATGGTAATAAAACCCACGTCACTCCTCCAGTGCCTATCTTACTTGGCTACTTTAAATATCAAGAGAACATTACCAATAAGGTGACCTTTAATTACATTTGGCATGCAAATAAGTTGACGAGTCAGGAGGAGAGTGAGAGAAAGAGATGTTCTAAGATTACCATTGGAGTCCTGATGACACACACATTACACATAGAGCCCTACCCGCCTGGTAACAGGATCCATGCTGTTTTTTTTCTTTAACCAGCCTACATCCAGCACAAACAGAGGAAGCCAATAGGTCAGAGCAGTGCATTCTCCCTTCCTTAATTTGTATTTTCCTTGGCGTGCTTGGGTTAGTGAGGTGACTGTCATCTCTGCGGCTGTTCATTGTCTGAGGGAGGAGTTGGATTTGGGGAATATAATCCCACGCACTATGCATACAGCAGGGAGGAAATATGGGCAAAGAGTTGGTGCATGACCCCCTGGGTAATTTGTAAAACATGAGCCATGGCACCCGAGCACCATGCTGAAGCTAGGGTCAGGTGACTCAGTCACAGGTGCGCCATGGGAGGATCTCTGTTGAGGAGGCACACCTCCCACCACAGAGCATGGTGGGCAACACGATGTTTTCTAAACATGGAAATCTCTAGCTAGTTGCATCAGTCTTTATTTTTAGGAAAGTGTAGAACACTGAACATATAGCAGAGGTGGTAGCTAGATATTTTTGGAGAATTTTTTAGTTTGGATCATCAGCTTGCACCTGTAACCGACGGTGGGAGGTCGAACATGTTAGCACCTTCTCCTGCTGGATGAGCTGTTGTCAGTCTTTTGAACCAACAGATCCTTGAGACACAAAGATGTTGGAACATAATAGTACAAACATACCACACGTATTATACATGCCTGAGCTCACACATGTCGCTTTAATAAGAAGTCTTGATTAGGATTCGGCAGACATAACATCCCCCATGCACGGTCTCTGCTTTGCTAGGCCTCAGATAACCTTTATCCTATAGGGTTTAATTAATGTCAGCCAGTCTACTCTGCCTTTCAGAAGGAAACGACTTATTCCTCTGCCCTCATGAAGCCCAAATCCCTCTGTTTCACTGGTGAGGCCGACTGCCTTGTTTATCCCAACTACAGGTACAGCTCCCTATTAAGGCCAGCACTTGTTACAGGGAAAAGGTTGAATTATTTACCAACAGTAGAGGGGGAGGAAGAGAGAGGGAGAAAGAAACTGAGAGAGAGAAGAGAAAGGCATTTCATAAATGGGATGAGATTTTTATGTTGTTTTTTTTTGAGGTTATGAACAAGGCAGGATTAATGATCCATGGACATTAGATACAGGTGTTGATTACCAAGGAAAAGGGCATCCTGGCATACAGTGGGTGGAAAATAAGGCCATCCAGAGGGACGAGTAAATTGCCCCCCAAACATTATGCATTAAATCGCTTTGATGAAAAACACCTTATACCCTGTGCTTAGAATCTAGGTAGTTTTATACATTTGGTCATGTGTAAATAGATGATCGTGCTTTGTTAAAGAGATACCGCGGGTGCCTGTGCACACTCTTCACCCAGGGCAAACTGTCTGCATTCTATCTGCATCTCAGCCTCTCTGCACAATACAACAAAACATACAGAAAACAAAAGGGAGCACAGAGGGGGAGAACGAAGAGACAGACCAAACAATAAACTCAACCACAAGAGACAGAGTTTGACTTGGTGTGTGTGTGTGTGTGTGTGTGTGTGTGTGTGTGTGTGTGTGTGTATTGAGGAGGGAGACAGAAAGCGAGAGGAGGACGAGGGAGATGAAGACAAATGCAGAAGGGGAGAGAGACAGAGGGCGGCAGAGAAAACGAAAGACAGAGGGAGAAATCAAATTTGCAAGAACATAACAAAAAGCTGTATCTCCGACAAAAGAGAACACACAAGGGTATTTGTCTAGCTGTCTGCACCAGCAGGATCCTCTGAAAGTTTATTAAACTAGAACCCTTCAAGAGAAGGCAGAGAGTAGTAAACTATACTACTGGGGAGGAAAAGAGAGAGGGAGAGGGAATGGGAGTGATGGGGGGGGGGGGTTAAAAAGAAAAAAAGCCAGCTTTTCAGCCTCTGTCTCTCAGAAATTCTTTTATTTCAGCCATGCATTAAGTAACCTCCCCACTGAGTTCTGCTCCCCTTCCTGGTGTGGATAAAGCCGTCCCTCGGGGGAGCCGCTGGTAATTTCCAGCTTCGCCAGAAACTCAGGTATTAGAAAAGACCGCTTGGGGACCTGCCACAATATACCTTCACAATTTCATACGCTCTGAAAAAGAGGGAGCCCCTCCCTCCCAACCTACCCCCACCCTCCCAGTGAACCCCCTCGAGGGTCCCCAGTTCAAATTTCTGAAGTGCAGACAACGGGTGTATGTGTGGGGGGAGGGGAGGGTGGTGCTGGGGGGCCCGTGGGACTGAGCACCAGCAATAGAAAATCCACTGCATAGACGAGAAAAAAGCATTTCCTCTCTGGTCTGGCAGGAGTGCCTTTTTTCCCCTGGCTCCCACCAGAGGCTTTTTACAAAACATGTGTTGCTGACATGTTGACAGATTGCTCAGTGAAGTGTTAGGCGCATGCACACGGCTGGCCATTTAGGGGGACATGGCTTCCTACCCAACATCCTCTACCTGAGGCACCATGTTTTATACATCATCCCCCAAAGAAAAAAAGGAAACAATAAAAGGTAAGGGAGTTGCTTCCTTTGTGGGGAAAGCAGAATATCAGAGAGCAGAGAGAGACTGCGTATAATGCTGCCTTAGCTGAACTGCGGTGATGGGGAGGAGCAACGGAAGTGAGAATAAGGCATGGAAATGGTTTCAGGCAGGAAAGACGGAGATAAAGCAGAGAGGTGGGAAAAAGAGCTTGAGGACGCATAGTATGCTTATGTACAGCAGGTGAGCTTGTCAAACCAATAAAAACGCCAAAAGATCTCTTTGTCTTCCTGGATTGGAGCTACCAGTAGCAGGCAGGAGGATGGAATCTGATCAAAGGCCAGCTTCCAGATCCAACTTTTGCTCCTATCAGGGTATCGACAGCACACGTCTTAATCGCCCTGCGGCTCCAAAAGTGCTGCCGTGGCAACAGGATGGAAATGGGGATCATAATGTATTCATGGTGCCGGCGACCTGGGGGCTGCGGAGCGCGCTCTCTGGGGACCGCACTTTACCCAGAGCCAGACGTGTCTGGGCAAAATCACTCCACACAAGACAGCAGCAGAATACTGAGGAGCCATGACAGGATGGAGGGAGGGAGGGAGGGAGGGAGAGAAAGAGAAAGAGAGGAGGCAGCAGAGAGAGGTACAGATAGAAATGGAAGATGATAATAGAAAATAAAGATGGAGAAGGGTTAGGACATTAGAGGTAAACAATGGTGGCTGAGTGGCGTCAGAGTTTGCAGTAAAGAAAGGAGGAAAGGTGGCATTACTCCAGTGCTGAGTTGAAACTTCAAAACACAAAAGACAAAAGATCTGAGGCTGCAGGAGGAAAAAAAACAGGATGTGATTGGTGGGAAGGGTCTTGCTGGGATGAGTGGCTCTACCTTGAGAAGCCTGATGCTGCTTGACCAGGTGGGTGGTTTGGCTGGGAAATAAATTGCAGAGGAAATTGGTCCAGATTATCAGGGCCACAAAGAGACATGGCCCTTTGGCCACGGGCAAGGATGGATAAATGGCTGGATGAGTAAATGAACAGAGGGGTAGAGAGGGGGAAGATTGATGGCTGAGCAGATGGATGGTTCAGTTGGATTGAGAGTCCAGTTTCCCACCACCTTGCGCCCCCATACCCACCCATCCTATCCGGAAAAATAAATGCTTACATTGGAGATAAATCTTGCTTTTTTCCTGGCTGTATGTAATGTGCTGACCCTTTCCATCCTAATGATCTCCCCCTCCTCCTCTCTCTCTCACACACAAACATACACACACACACACACACACACACACACACACACACACACACACACACACACACACGCTGATATACATACACAAACACGTACACGTTCGCAAACATACACACCTGCTCACATGCACAAACAAACAAACAAACACAAAGCTATAGCCTGACCTGCTTTTCCTCAACAGGAGGGCAGCTACAACAGGCACCATGCCAGGTAAACATCCTCAAGCCTTGTGCACTCACTGCAGAGGGTAAAGCTCAATGCTGGAAACACACTCTAAAATACAAGGAATAGTCAATTATGTTTAGGACTGAGAAGACATTCTTAGAATATATATTCCTCTTACATGGCCCTCCTGCTGTATTTAGAAATAAAAAATAAAAAAAATACAACTTTTTGCTGCATTTTATATCAAGGTTCCTCCTGTAACAGAAAGTCATAACACTCCCCCCGCCCCCCCAGAGGTGATGATTCAAATGCATTAAGTCTCTCAAAATGAGAGGATTCACCTGCAGACTGCGGTGCGTCCTTCTGCACTAACTATCCTCCACACGTAGTACACCCTCAGGCATTCAACCTAGGGCCACAGACAACTCCCCTGTCTGTCTTCCCTCCTTCCCTGTAGCTGACAGGTTCTTCGACTGCTAAGCTCCAACACGTACCTCTGTGTTTGAGATGACTGTGCAGAACAATCAAGGGAGAGAAAGAAAGCAAGAAGAGAAGGAATGATGAAGCGGGGCGAGAGAGACGGAGTGCGGGTGAAGAAGAGGTAGAGAGAAACAAGGACATCAACAACGTGTTCTCACAGAGAGATGACCCCTGGCCATCCCGAGGCATCTGGTTTATCTGGCTGTCTGGGTAAGCCACGCACACACCTAATGACTCCAGCCTGGTCCATGTCCCATAGGTTTTTTTATCCCGGATTACGGATGGGGAATGACAATGGGCTGGTAAACTACTGTGCCTCACGTCTAAGAGCTCATATCAGACAAGGAGTTCTCCATGATGAAGAGGCCGGGGTGAGTTGAGAACAAGGTTCAAAGTTACTGAGAAGTTATGGTATTCCTTTCTGAATTGTATTTACAGTGTTTTAATGCATCCTTTCAAAATATTTTCAATAGAGGTTTAAGACACCTATGTTTTTAATGGTGCCGTATCGTTGATTTGTATGCATGATAAATAGTATATATAATCTCAAACTGAAGGTCAAATATACTCTCATTTGCGCATAATGTTGTGGGGCCAATATGGAGATGAAGTTTGGACTCTAACCTCCCTCCTTTTTCCCTCATGTTGCATGGCACTGCTGAACAGACCTCAATCTACTTCTGTGGTGGAGATTAGTAATCATCTAGGGTCTTCATATTGATGGCCAGGCTCAGCTTGTTTGCATATTTACTGGCCTCGGAGCCCAGTCGCCTGAGGTGAGAAGCAAATTACATTTCTGCTTACCCCCACGCGCACAACTCTCTCACACTCTTTCGATTTCTATCCTTCGTTTTCTCCTGCTTTTTTTTTTTTTTTTACCCCAACCTTGTTTCTCTTAACATGCTGATCAGTCATCTTGCGGTAAGCATCCTTGCCTGCCCTGGTTGCATCCGAATAGCGGTCTCATTTGGCTAACATCATCACAGCGTAATCTTGTTGGAGAGAGCAATCAGTTTACTTTGGAATTAGGTATTCCGTTGGCGGGCCCGCAGAGAGGGAAGGCTCACAGGGTTTAAAGGATGCAAACGAAAGCATGCTCTCCAGAATACAGTCTAGAGCCTGATTGGGTGATAACAACCCACACAGGCTCCATGTGAGAGTAATGAATGGCCAATGGGAGGCCTGAATAATAATGCAATTGGATTAAAATCCAATCACACGATGGTTTTGTCTGTTGACTTTGTTTGTGGGGTATGTTCTACAAACCAAGTTCATGATGAGAAAGATGCATCATGCTTTGACTGGGGGCACATAATGTCCTAATATAAAGATTACCACTCTGTTTACTACAGCCCAATCTCTCTTGACTGTCAGTCAGTCCTGCAGGATTTTGTTGATCTGATTTTACTGTACATGCATTGCATATAGAATGAGCCTCATAACATGATGAAGTGATGGCAACAGTTATATGTTCTTTGCTGTCTCAAATCACTGTCTTATGCAGAGAATGGCTACCGCAGGTGGCGAGTTACTATTTAATCAGGGATTTTAATGTCTTGGTTTATCGGAGAGACATGTACCAAGCTGGCGCACGCCACAGCCTTCCGCCGAATCCCAGCTACTCTTTGGGAGGCCATCTCTAAGGAGAGGCTCTCTGATCAAATCGATTGACTCCTCTAGAATGATCGATCAGCCAGGCAGGTTGGAGGTGGAATAGATTAGGTGACCTTTACATTCTCAGCGGTGTTGGAGCCCCCCACTGTCCACTGCTCTTAACATTAAGAGGACATCTCTGTATTACCTGACAGCATGGCTTTACTGTCAAACCATTACATTCTGCACCGACACACAATGTTCCCTCTGCCAAAGCATAGTCCAGCTGGTGGCCTTGGAGGCCTTAAACGACACCCATCCTGCCCATAAAACTAAATTTATGAACCCACCTTCCAGTCCGAAAATGGCAATTAGCACTAAGGAACAAATGTGTTACTTCATATGATATTTGAGAATCCCTGTCCTTGTGGGTGGCTGCACTCCCCGTATCCTGAAGGAGTGGCCGTTCCACAGAGCCCTATAGCAGCCCCCACCCAAACACTACCCCCTGGCCAACAAAAACAACCCCTGGGAGGGGTAGAGGAGAGGGGGAAATGTTGAGTCGGTGATAGTGTAGCCCCAAAGTTCCTAAACCACAGTGGCTAGCAGGATGCCGTCACAGCTGGCTCCGCTCCTTCCTGTGGGCCCGCTCCACGGAGCTCAGCCTGCTGGGAGACATAAACCTGTCGGACTGGTCACTCTTTCCACCGCCCTCCATCTCCCGCTTTCCTTTCCTCCCATTACTGGCGAATCTGGCAAAAGCCATCTAAGGAAAAAGCCCAATGGGGATCAATGTGCAGTACATTTCCACGCAGACATAAGCAAAATCCTATGACCTTTTCATTTGGGAGTATTACCATGATTCAGAAGCCTGTAGATGTTTCTTTTAGGTGTCTGTGAATGAGGTACATGCTGACTGGTTGAACTTTTCTTTGTCTCAATGCCATGTTACATCCTGCCGACTCCTCATGTAAATTATCGGAGGGAGACATGCCACTGAAAAGCTCTTTGGCATTTGATATGCTAATACAGAGTGTTAATTACAAACCAAGTGTTTGTTCATGTTACGCACTTCACACGATTGTTTATAAAATCAAACTGGAGCGAGTGAATGCTCATTTACCACATAACACACCAGACACCTGCTAAGGTGCCATTTCATCAAAGGAAATCGGATTATTGGAAACAAAAGTAGGAAAAAAAACCTTCTTAAGGTATTTGCATTTTTAGCACAACACTGTATTTTATCATTAACATTGTATCCTGTGAATTGAAACGGTAAAAATAAACCAAAACCATGCACGCCCGAGTGTACTATGCAGATTCAGAGAAGAGAGAAAAAAAGCATTTATTAGAAAACCGAGCTGAGAGTGTCCAGAAAGTTTTTAAAATACATTTTTGCCTTTTCTTTGTGCCTAGTTATGTTTCTCTGTATCTGCTTCATCATTATTCTGGTGAGCAGTCCCACGTTTGAAAGAGAAAAAAGAAAATCATTTGAATTCTGGGGACCCAGAGGAGAGTGAGCAAAACCCAGAGGTAAGATCCAAGCTCGCTCTCCGTGCCCTTCCGTTGGCTGCCTACCTGGTAAACATCTCCACAAGCTCCTTGCTTTCAAAACACGTCAACCGGTGCCTATGTACTTTCGACTGGCCGGCCAAGCAGGAATTGAGACTTTATTTGTTTTTTACTTTTTCCTGTCTCTCTTCCGAGCCACCGCACATAACCTGTCTGGCATTAATGATGTTGTTAATAAAATGCGGCTGGTCTGTGGGTGGATTTGCCTGGCAGGCCTGGTGCCTGTCCTTCTCAGAGATAAGCCCACTGCTGGCCTTATCTACCTCCCACAGCCCCACCCAGCAGTGCCGTGCACTGGACACACAACCAGTCAACTCATCACTGGCTAATTACCACCTCTGACTGCCTTACAAAGCAGGCCTGGACTCACATCGCTGCCGCTGCTAAGATTGATTCTCCTCCTACCTTGACTGCGTCTCTCTACACGTCTTTGTCTTTTTCTACCCACCCCCTTTCCCTCTAAACTTCCCCTTTCTTTCTCTGGCCTTTCCATGTCTTAATGCATTTCACTTGTCTCTCCTGGCTAGTTTTGTGCACTTCTACTCAGCCAACAGGCTATTTTGAAGAATATCCAGTCAGCACTGAGTTTTATGGCAGTATTTCCCAACTGTCACTGAGAAGGGAGTATGCAACAGCTACACTGTGGGTGGTCAGGTAAATCCTGTGTCTACCTTCCACTGTATGTCTATGCATTTTGAAAAGGACTAATGTCATTTATGTTACAGTTTCTCAGTGAGGGCTTATGCCATTTGTGAGCCGGAGTCAGTTCAGTCTCATAGCTTCAGCAGGGCAGCCGAAGTCACTTGTGCTACAGAGGGAGGGAGCGGTTTCTTTTATTCAATTGTTTTCCACTTCCACGAGCGTGTGCCAAGGGGGAGGAAAGCGCCGGCTTAACACGCTCTGCAATTCAACACGGCCAGACGCAGTCCTATTAAGATTTAATGTGCCATTCTTCTGCTTGTGCCGCTGAAAAAGACTTGCAGGCTGAGGAAGAGAGTGAACAAAGAGCAGGCAGAGCCAGGGCCAGGGAGAGATGAAGAGAGCAAGAGAAACCGAGACAACCGCTCCACGGCCAGGTCTTTGTCACATGACTGAAGTCAGTAGTTTCAAAGGGATGCTACATAGTGGAGGGGGAAATAACAACAGTGTCGTTGATATAGTGTTTTCACTCAGTGCGTGTAGTTCTCGGTGAGTACATGAGATTATCTCTGTCTTGTCCACATGTCATCCCTGCTATTGTGGCTACCTACTTAAGAAAGAGGTCAACTGGATGAAGTCACAGCATGTGTTTAGCCTCTTGGGCGATGAATTATGTGTCGTCTAAAATGCAAAGTGCAAGCACGCAGGTGCTGCGAGGGAGCATGTGTGCGCGCGTGCGCGTTAATACGTGTCTGCATGTGTACGTGTGTGTGTTTGTCTGTGTGTGTGTGTTTGCATGCCTAAGCGGATGACTGATTGAGCAAGCAAATACATGAGAGACAGAGTGTGTTAGACAGAGGGGGATGTGAATATGAGGGTTGCAATGCTGGCCATTGTCATTTCTGCCTCGAACACACAAGCATAAAAGACAGGCTCCTCTATTCTTATTTTGATTGTTTTTCTGCAGAAAATGCAGTCCTAGTCTGACAAAGACCAATAAATACTTTATACAGTGCATAATGTGTGCTGTGTGAAGCACAAGGGAGAGAGAAAGAGGGCGTCCTCATGAGGGCATATGCTTTGAATTCCTAATGACACTCCTGTTAACGTTACTGGCACTGTCGCACAGAGAGGAAACGCACAGGGATGCTACGCCATGGAGTCAAACATCTACTTTAATACTCTCTTTCTTTCTCTGCCTTTCTTTCTCTCCCTACCTATTTTTCTTTCTCCCATAGACACATAGAATATTGCCCCCCACACAAACACATAGACACAGGAAAGACTCAAGCCCAATTCTGAGAGCTCACTCTAGCATGAGGTCTCTTTTCAGTGGCTGCGTTGTGCCAGAAGTAGCTATTCTCCCCTGACCGCCTCTCCTCCTTTCAAAGCCTTGTAATCAGTGTGCTGCTCTTTGTACCAGGATGTCGCAAGACGCCCCGGCAAAAACACAGCAGAATTTCTGATGAACGGCAGTAGCTCAGAGTTCGGCTAATCAGGTCTTGCTCATGTCGCTTTCCTCTTATGTGAGCCCTTTTGAAGCAAATAAAGTCTTTGCAGTTTGGCACATTCTTCTTGGCAGCCACAAAGCAGCTGTTGGATCAATACACAAAGTTAGTTGAAAAAAAAAAAAAAAAAAAGACTGAGCACAACCAATAGGAGTCTGTTGGAAACAGTTAGTAGAAAACATGGACTGCCAGGAGCCTGTTCATAGTTGAGGGTATTACTGAATGTTTCCATGCTGCTGACCCAAAGACTTGATGTAAATGAATTCAAACACTTCAAACAAACATGTCGTGGTTCAGAAAGGAAGGGGGAAAACATATATCAGTGGGTTTAAAAAAATGTGTCTGGTTCCCTGTCGCAAACAGAGACTTCATATTAGAAATTTGTCTAAACTATTTCTATCATATTACCGTCCTCTGCATTGTGGGAGGGGTCTTATTGTTTTTCACAGAGTATTAATATTTCATTTGTATTTTTCTCATAAATCTGAAATGCATTTTATTGAAGCTGAGTGCATTTTGCAATGTCTACAGGGAAGAAGAAAGGGGAAATCTACATAATATAAATCCATATATGGCCCAGTTATCTCTCTCTCTTTCTCTGTTGCACCCTCTCTGATTGATTCCTTTATCTGAGGGAAGCAGAAGACATGCTCTGTTTGCTCGCACAGTGGCCGGCAGGAAAACAGAGAAAGACACTTATTAAAAAGGTCATCTCACAGAGGGTTAAAATAGCGGGGCACAGATCTCTCTAAGGGGAGCAGCCATGCCCCTCCTCTAGTGAAGGACACAAGAAAAGGTGTTGCTCAAGGGAGCTGGACCCGTAATGAAAGAATGGCCACCAGGCTGACAGCCCATGTGTGCACTGGGCTATTCAAATACCTTCAGAGACACGGAATTGGAGAAGTGACAGGGAAAGGTTGCGTGAAAATGCAATCTTCTGAATTAAAGTCTGAGCTAGATGTGTTATTTTTATTTACAGTGTGGGCTAGCTAGTAAACACAAGTAGAAATGAGCTGAGGAGCAAGGTATTTCTTTGGCGAGCAGGCCTGATGGCATGTTTCCTTGCCTACCACTGCAATCTCATATCTAGCATATGAACATGTCTTGTGCCAACTGAGAACAAAAGTCAAACTACAGACACTGTTTCTCTTTCGCCATGAAGGATCAGTAACAATACAAGGCTGTACAGACAATGCCGTGAGACAGGGAGACAAAGCATTTGTGAAGTGTTTTTGGAAAGGCCTATGGAATAGCAGTGCCTTCAGCCTCCTGTCTCCTCCCCAGGGCAGCCTAAAGCCCTGTCGGCAGGATGCTGATCCCCACACGGAAACCTGATCCGCAGCCATCCTGGAGCCGGAGGGGGGAAGGGGGAGCGCTCTCCCCCCGTGGAGCCCCTCCACTTCTGCTCCAGAGTTAAAGGGGTGCTCTGGGGGAACATTCTTCTAGCCCTGCCCCAGCCAGCCTCCACTCTCAACTCTCTAGAGGAGCATTCTTCCAGCCCTGCCCTAGCCTTCACTGGGATCTCCTGGGGAGCATTCCTGAAGCCCTGCCCCAGCCCAAGACGGGCTCCCTGGGGACGCATTCCTTCAGCACTCTCTCTCTTTCTCTCTCCCCATCTCCCTCCTTCTCCCTCGCTCCCTTTCTCAGACTCTTGCCTTCCTCCGCAGTCCAGCATTAGCGCGATCAATAGCACCGATCGCATCAGGGACACGAGGCAATCCATACCCATGCGCTCCCTTAGCGCACTGCAGTGGTCACGGCTTAAGTGCACGGAAAGGTGTTATACCTCTGCCAGACGGGGGGGAGACAATGGCCGCCATTGATCGCGGTGACATGTAACATCTTTCTCTTTCTCTCTGTCCGTCGGGCGTGGTCAACATGCAGCTAGAATCTGCTTAGACTTTATTTAGTCTGTTTTGTCTCACTCCTGTTGTGAAACCTGTATTTTACTGTAGAGCATAGAAGCAACGTAAAACGAGGCCCAGAATAAGCAGGTGAGGTAGCGGGTGTAGACGGGCATGTCTGGTTCTGGTAATACAGGCTTGTGGGACATCAGCTGGGGGAAAAGGAGTTGAGTTCTGTCAGCGAACAGAAAGCAAATCTCCATATGTGGATTGGTTCCAGTCAAGCTCTGCAATTTGTTTACCAAAAATAAAACATTTGAAATTGTAAAAATGGAGGGTTTAGCAGGTGCTGGTGGTTGATTAGAAAATGGTTCTAATAAAGGATCCATCTGTGAGTAGAGACTTGATGTAAGGCAGATTAATTGGTCATGGATGTCTACATAATGCCACATAGGAAATCTCCTCCCATATTCCAGCGAATACACAAACACACACATGCACGCACACATCCAAAGTACTTAGTATGCCATCTAGAAGTTTCTTTTCTCCCACTGTGTTTGAATACTAATAGAGTGTTTCTGCACAATCACAATACCCTAATGGCAATTAGATTCTTTTGTTTGGTTTCCACGGGGGCTCTTATCCAAACTGTGTTTTTTTTTTTCATCATTGAGCAATTAAGAGTTATTTGTCCGTAAGATTGACATTTTTAAAAGCCAGCCTTAATTATAGGAAAAATATGGCTGAGTCAGTCATGACCGCATTACAGTGGTGCTGAACATAAAAGGCCTGAATCAAATACACAACTGTTGTAACATTACAGACTATTTCCAAAATATTACGCCACCTAATATTTATAATTAAAAGATTGTTGTAATTCAATCAGATTGAGGTTCCCAAAACAGACTGCCCACCAATCTGTGTTGGCTTGATGCAACTGGGTGTTACATTGAAAAAAGGGTGACAGGAGATTCTGCGTTTAGTTTCCCTCGAACCAATGAACGCTTTTGTTGGATGACAGCAATGTGAAAGTGAACAGTACACTGATTTTCACACCTTTAGCCGACTGAGCGTCACTTTGAATTTGCACACAAGGGCGCACCAGAGGCACACATAGTCACTCTTACGATGAACATGCATGCAGTTTCTGCTTAAATTAACACCAAAGGGGGCATGACACAATGCACATATGTATGCTTACATACACACATGTACACGCACATATACAAACACACACACACACACACACACACACACACACACACACACACACA
The DNA here is from genome assembly GCA_037975065.1 of Chaetodon trifasciatus. Lineage (NCBI taxonomy): Eukaryota > Metazoa > Chordata > Actinopteri > Chaetodontiformes > Chaetodontidae > Chaetodon > Chaetodon trifasciatus. Next base: position 7,655,751 of record JBBMOE010000012.1, read on the forward strand.
CACACACACACAAACAAACACAAAATGTGGTTTGGGAGACTGGCTTACAGTTAATGGAAAATCTTTGTAAAACTCGTGGGATATCTACCCTATAATTTGTGGTTTGCTGATTGTGGGTTGCAAAATATGAAATCAAACTCTGCTTGAATGTAAACAGAACAGAGACTACACTAGCTTTCTCTTGAGCAGTGCTTTGGATTTGCTTTGAAATGATAAACGGTAGCTTCTGTACTACATCAGAAGCGTCATCATTACATTTTGGCCTGTTCATGTTCTGCTTCTGAATGAGATAATAAGAGAACCAGCCTGTGCCCAAACATTGGGAAATATGTGTCAGATGGCGTTTCTCAACGCAGGCTCATCAGGACGGGTAAAGGAGGACAGCAAGTCCAGGAGAAGCACATGGAAACCTTCAGTTCACATCATTAGTTCTGTCTGCCACCTTGTCAGAGTATTTATAGCCCTATTCATCCATCAACAGGTCAATGACACAGTCTGCCAATGGCATCCTTCTCTTTCAGTCCCGCTACATATTACTACTGCAGCTAGCTAGCACTGGGACCAGCTGAGGGACTTTCCTGGAGCAAGGATCTGTTTTCAGTTGGTGGTCTGGTTACTGTGGGACCTCGTAGCTGCATGGTGCACTCTAGTGAAATGTTAGAATTAGTATAGAGCTGTATAAAATGTTAGACTGAAACAGGCAAGGACACAACGCACATACTATAAATACACATTCTGTAGCCTACAGTGATCTGTTATAAGGACACATGGAGGCCTGTTTGTATGTCACGTCTGTAGATATTGATGTACAGCACATATAAATAACGGGCAATGTGTGTGAGGCCTGTGTGTGTGTCTGTGTTGTTGGATATCTACCAAGGAAACTGGTAGTCTGGTGTTGTGCTCCCCTTGGTGCAGTGTACTAACACACATAGTGTGGCATATTCTCTGGTGCAGGCATAGAGCGAGAGTGGGAGTGGGAGAAGAGCTGAGTGGCAGAGTGGAGGGGAGGCTCGGTGGGCTGAACGTTGTTTACCTGTCAGCTGGCATTGATTAATCTTGTGTTCGGTGAGATCGCTCAGCGACTCGAACACCTGCCGGCAGCTGTCGCAGCTGTGCAGCGCGGGCTCCTCGTCCTCCTCCTCTCCCTCCTCTCCTTCCTCTGGAGAGAGCAGCCTCTTCCTCAGACGCCCGGTCTCACCATCCTCCGCCGCCCTCTCGAGGGCGCACTCTGGATCTGCCGAGCCACAGGAAATGACAGCACCACATAGTCAGAGGGGTGACCCACACAGTGAGGTACTACAGCTTCCTCTGGGTGACAATAAAATGGATTTCTAGACTCTGGATTTAATAAAAACAATAATAAAAGCTGTAATAAAAATGCAGGTTCAATTTGGGCCTCTGTAACTCAACCACTCATGCCACAACAGAACTGTTGGGCAGGTGAGGGTGAGAGATATACAGGCACACACAGACAAGGTGGCACAATGCTCACACACACAAATCTAACACACACATGCATGCACACACACACGCCTGTTATTAGAAATGGTTTTACGTTGTGTTTGCCCTGCTTCACCCAAGCAAAACTTCAGTATATGAAACTAGACTGATGGGAATATGTGTAGTTAATAAATCCTGGATTGCAGTTTTGGCTTGACCAAAGAAATATGAAATTCCACCAGTGAGTGCTGAATTGCATCAGTCAGCGTCTATCCGAGGAGACAGACCTCGCCATATTATCCAGACATCTAGGCCAGAGCTGTGGATGTATGGAGCGTAGCACAGTAAGACACACAAAACTGAGATTGGTGTGTGTTAGGCTGTCGTCACGACACACTTCCCTAAATTATTCAGCCTTGCTCGCAGGCAGCCGCGGGTCGCGCACATCAATATTCTTCAATCCATCTGCAGTTTTGTCTCTTGTTGGCTTTGTGCTGCAGCAGTGCCAGGGGTGGGCGACTGACTACCCTGAACCTGGACTAGGAATCATCTTTCAAAACGCCAGTCTAATCTGAAGCTGTTCACGTGCCGCTGAAATATTCGGACGACAAATCAAAACCTCGCTTTGCTCGCTCACAGCGAACCACAAACATCTCTGCTCGGAACAGAGTAAAGCGAATCTGGCATGCAACAGCATCTTATAAATAGGCAGCATGGCCTGCAGCCTTCTTTCTCCCCCGCTGTGACCATTACACTTCACAATAAGACTGATTAAAAAGCCATACTTACAATCAAACAATCATGTCACCCTGGTTAAGGCTTTGTGGGGGAGAAGAGCCCTTGCACTTCACTGGCAGCCATTTTAAGCCCCACTGATGTGTTCCTCAGCTTGTCCTAAAACTCTGGAGGGGAGCGCGAGGAGGAAGCCTGTTTTTCGCCTAGCACACAGTTAACAGTGCCTGAGGACAAAGGAGTGTGTGGAACCGATGTGTGCAGGTGTGGGTGTATATGTATATACTGGGTGTATATACACATGGGCGGCCATTTTAAGTCCTCCTTCTGTAGGGTGCTCTGTGTAATTCCTTAAGGAAAGGCGTTGCAGAACTCATCAAGGCCACCCAGGATTTTTCCTTTCCCCCTCTTGCGCCACGTATTGATGTAACATCACACCCTCTATTGTCCTTCCCTCTTGGCGACTGAGGCTCTCGGAACATGCCCTCTAAAAATATCAGCACTGTGGTCCCTGGTGGGACCATGCAGAACAGAACAGAAGGTGTTTCAAGAAAATGAAAATCCCAACCCAATCCTCACAGATGCAGGCCTTTCTTGCTCTGGGGGAAACACTTCTGACTGAGGCCAAAAGCCACACAATATAAACTTATGATTCATCCACACACACAGACACAGAATTCACAATATGCACCGAAATGTGAACACTTCATGTCTTTTTTTACAGGGTGCCTGTGGAGGAGGTTAAGACTTCGACTTTTTTTTTTTTCTCCAACGGCCTTTATGAATCATTAATTTCTCTAATATTACAGCTCAGTCCTGTCAGAGAAAACAACTGATGGCTACATTTAAGCACTTTATGTTTTAACTGAAATATAAAATGCATTTCTCAGTGCAGCATCCAGATGCATTTCACTCCGCCGTTCATGTTAAGCTGACGTTCGCCTAATGTTTCAAGGGTGATAGATCAATGATAACGACCAAAGGAAAAAAGAATTCAGAGACCCAAAGAGCTTTATGCATGTGCGAGTTTGAGTTTCACTCACTGTTTTTGCTTGTTTCGAGTGACAAGTTTCAGCTCCAACTTCCAGCGGATCCAAGCTGGGTCAGTGCTCTTGGTCAAGCTGAGTGACCTCCGGTGCACCACTGCGATGCGGTGCTGAAAGTGTAAACTGCAACATGTTTGGGGGAGAGGGGGTGGTTGGGGGGAGCGGGGAAGGGGGGGCCTTGACACGGCAAGGTCACGTCCAACTCTGGGATTAAAGAGCCACGTCAATACTGAGGTTCCTGTGCCTCTGGGCCTCATACAGTAATCCATCAGATCAGGACATCCTCTTCTACCAGTCTCCACAGGCTGGACAGCAGATCGATACCAGCATGCTCGGAAATCCTGACAATCACGTGTGGAATATGAGGCGAAGATGCGTGGCATATTGAGAATTTTTCATCACGCCTAACGCCCTTCTTAAGTTTGATAATCAGCTTGACAACGCCGGCATAGAAGGTGAAGACAAGAGGGAAGCTACAATGACTGCTGATCCATACTCTGGTAAGGTCAGCGCGAAGCAATATGATCATCGCTCGGATCGGGAAATTATTCATACGGGGAATATAATGAAGATCTGACTGAAAGATTCTTAAGGATGAATATTCAGTCTTTATGGTACTAAAAGCACATTAGCACTGTACTAATAAAAAGTGGAAATCTGAATGATGATTGACATCTTTAGGGCCATGTAATATTTGTCTGAATCCGAGTCCATCCATCACACACACTCCTGTCTCTTATGGCGCCTAGTGACATTTATCATGCCACAACTTTCATCTTGTGAGTTGAAGAGTCCCCTGGACCCCCCACCCTTATATTATTGAATATTTCTGCTCTTAAATATTTATAACCTTTTAATTGATATTCTTTTTCTCTGCTCCATTAGCCCCACCAGGGACCCGTGGTCCCTAGCAGGGAAGCCCATGCTCGTCCCCCCACTGTCTGGCCCACACACTGAGACAGGTGGAGATACTGACCATGGGGGGAGGAGGAAGGGCAGGAATGTACAGGAATACTCAAAGGAGGAACGGTAAAGTGACAAGTCTGGCCAAGCAGCGAAGCCAGAACTCAGCAGAATTTTGATCTAAAAAGTTAACTCTCACCATGAACCCTGCTTTTAACCTCACTGGAGATTTTATGTCTAACCCTAGTTTAAAGATTAAATAAAATACTGCACGCCTAGAACAAGGACAAGTTGTTGTTGGGTACAAGGCAGTTTTTGATATGCAACATGTGATGGATGACAGTGTTTTATACTGAAATTCATTCAAATACAGCCCCAAAACACTGAGCACGAAAAGTGTGAAATCACTGAGGGCTATGCTCTTACTTGCCTGTAGATACAGCATGTCTAGCTCTATCAGGGTTTAGCCTGAGTCTTTCTCCATGCAATAAAAGACCTTGGTGTCGAAAACATCATTACCAGCTCACCCATCTCCTCATTTCCCCATCATTTCCCAGAGATCCTGATCCTATGATGCCCCCTCCCCTGCAACCCACCCTACAACCACCCACCCCCAAGTTCGAATTAAGAATTTATTTTAACCAGCGAGCAGCTTCTGTCGACACATGTCGGCGGGCCTGATCAAAGGTGAGTACGCTCCTTTATCAGAGTGAGGGAGGCTGTCAGAAATAGGAGGACATTAAGATTGAATAACCTTCACACGGTTGCCGGCACCTCATTATTTAAAAATCTAAAACTTTTGCCGAGCACTCGCCATATATAGGTCACACTACATTCTAATGCCACATGTGCCTCCGAGTGTATCCTCCTCTGTGTGGATGGGATTTGGGGCTCTCCACTTAGACCGTCACATCCACTGATCCCCCATCATTAAAGAATGTCATGATCCGACGACGAGGCTGTGAGCTTGACACTTGCCAGATTGTTAACGATCGTCAAGAATTTGCATGGAGGGAGTCTGTGTTCATATGGTTGGTGCATGCAATTTGATTTATCTGCCTCAAGTCCCCAAGATTCATATTAAGGACTAATTGCTGTTTAATATTTTGATGCATGATGCATTGAAATTTGAAAGTAGATTAGCAGGGGTGTTTGTCAAAAGTCCTCTCTCTTAAAATGCTAAACACATTACAAGCTCAAAGTGATGCGCTGACAGAAAATGTTTCCCACCTTGTTATATGTTACACACACACACAACAAAAAAACATGCAGTATATTTATGAAAATTTTATGATGCGTACTGAGATAAAGATACGAGTAGCACAGAGACAGTAAAGGTGCCAGACAATTATAGGAGGAGTAAGAACGAACACAGAGAGCACTACATGAAGGAAGCAGCACAAGTAATCACAGGTATACAGACGGCATCAACCGCCATTAAAATCTCTGCACCAAAAAAAGATATGAGCGCACAAAGAAGAATGGAAATCAAAGCAGCTGAATGAGAAACAACATTTGAACACACCAAATGCTCGCTTTCCCTCTCTCACCCCGTCTCACTTGCTCCCTCACAGGGAGTGATAATATTGAACGGAGCGCCTTGCTATGCCATTAGTGCAGTAAAACATCAAAGGAAATGAATAATAGAGAATATGATTTTCTGAAGTGGGAGAGTGAAAGAGTCCTTTCCTCTTCCTGCTGTAGTGAGCCCTGCAGTACATTGATCTGTGGGCAGCCTCAACCTCAGCCAGAGCTGAGTCTCAGACACCGCACCACTACGCAACACTACTTCTACACTACGGCACCTTGCCACCCAGACGCCCCTTCAGATCTCGATAACCCTTCTGTTTGCCTCAGTCCACTCCACTTTGACAGAGCTGACACCCTCTACCAAAAAACAGCCTCAATCTGACATAGCCGAGAGCAAAAAAGAAAGAAAGGAAAAAGAAAGGGATGTATATATAAGAGAGAAGAAAAAGCGCGGAGCATGTGGTTATAATTACACACAGGCAGCGCAGTGGTAAAGCCAAGCTGCAGATCTTAAGCCTGCTCGACACTCTCTGTGTAAAAAAGCGCACTGCCTCATTAAATCTCAGATATCATACTGTTCCTGCCCCTCTATACTATGCATAATACTGTCTATCTTTTAGAGGGCCTCTTTTGTTAGCATTTCTCCTTTGCCTTTGCCACATATCAAACATGAATGAGAAACAGGATGCAGGGTCTGCAGAACGCTTGCAGAGTCACAGAAGAGCACGACTGGGGGTCTACTTATGAGGCAGATCTTGACACCATGTCTGATTAAGCCCTTAGCATGTCAGAAGTCTAATGGCTATTGTGGCCGTGTCCGTCAAAGTGGCAAATGCATGAAAAGCAGGTATGCTTTTCAATTTGACGTTAAAAAGAGCTTGTTTGGGCCATGACCGAACATAAGGATGAATCACCGCTGTCACGATACAGATCTTGTGACATGCAAGTGGCGGTGAGACGTTTTTAAAGTTGGAGGCGGAGAGAAATCTCCCACCGTCGTAAAAGTTTACCACCACAAACAACGCTTTTCCCGCTGACCGTTTCTTCAAGCTGCATCCTGAGAGGGGGTTAAAAAATAAGTCAGTCAGACGAAGTCAAATGAGGAAAGTGAGAAATTAATTTGTGCGCCCTCCTGATTTCTCCACAGGCAGACATCGATCATGTGGCGGCTGTCTCCCCTCACTCTGGAGATAGAGCTGGTGGAGGGATGGGGAGAGGGGAGATTCGTGTGTCTGAGGGGGTCGTTGTAATCAGGCACACTCATTAGCTCTACTTTGGCTCTGGATGACAGGAGGTCTCTGAGGCAAGTCTGCCTTTTATGCCCAGTCCTTCATCCCTTGAGCTGGGGTTAGAGGGGCTAAGGAGGCAGTTTCTTTCCACAGAACCACCCACCAATACGCATCAATACACATTAACACAGCAGCAGATAGATATTGCTCTGCTTTTTCCAGACCTGATCAAAAATGTTACAAAATGTTGCCATATCTGATCTATTGCACACCAAGGGGTCAATCGGAAACACATGTGAGGGATGATGGATAGCACCAAAGGTCAGAAACAGCGCTCTCTGTGCTGCAAGATGTCTGAGACATCGGCCTGCTTCTGTTTGCTGCAATTCAAGACTGTCAAATCTACCTGTGAATACCTTCTAGACGCTAAGGCGCAGGTTTACCGAGAGATCACAAACAAAAAAACTGAAACAATAATACTCTCGTCATAAGTAGCTGAGAAAAGCCAGGATCTATTGTATCTGTATTTTACACAGGAGGACTCAGAAAGCTATGGGTAAATGCTGGACTAATGTGGCAGCCTAGGAGTACCCAGGGTCCCCAGCCTGCTGGGCAAAACCATCCATATCGGGTTTAAAATAACCACGCCTGAGACTTAACCTTTACCAGAGACAAATGAAATGAAAATATACTGTGTGGTGCATCAGGAGCAGGCTTCATTCATAGGGGGCTTTCTGCTAGCCTGACCTGAATTACCGCTCTGTTCCTGGAGGGCCACTGTGAATGGCACGCGTGGAGACAGGACACATTCATCTGGGTAGCTCTATTCTACATCATACAGAGGGCTGGGAAACAAAGAGTCGAAAAAAACGGCAGGAACACACAGAAACACAAGGACAGCTTTAAGCACACCTGCATGTATGCATGCACACAAACACACAAACAAAGAAAAGGAGCGACACCGCTCTGCCCGTCTCTTACAAAAACACATGCAACCATGCAGTTTACAGTATGAAAACCTCAAAAACAGGAAGTTCATACTTCATATCATTCTGAACCCAACAAAGATTTTACAGACAGACAGACACACACACGCACACACACAGACACATGATCCACTTTCCAGCCGAAAATGATGAAATATGAAATGGAGCATTACCGCTTGGAATGGCAGTCTGCCCAGGACTGTGCTGGTCCTCTGTCACATTGTCTTCTACTGCCAGAAAAAGGGAAAAGGGAGAAAAAAGAGGGAAAGAAACAGTTAACAGTGAAAAACAAGTTAGACACATTGAGATTTCCTTCTTTTTTATTATTTACTATTGAGATTTTCTGCATGGAAACTCCAAGAGATTTCAACAGCTTTCGACAGCTCAACCTGTGGTTTGGGAATCCACACAAGCCTTTCATATGTATGAGGTTTGGCAACAAGGCAAACAACCACCCACGTAAATAACATATTGGACTGGGTAATGACTTGATGAATTATGAAGGTCTCCCATGAAACGTCCTCCCAACATCAACAGTGACCAAGTAAAAAACACCTTGATGACTGCATTAGTGAGGAGCTTGTATATTGCCTTGGTTGGCGAAATTAGGTGGGTATCAAAAAGAAGATTTGTAAATTCCAGTGTAAATATGAATCTTCCTAAAGCTGACTGTGATCCAAACTTAAACGCAAAGAAAACGTACATTTATCAAATGTATGTTCACACTATGTGTCATAACAGCCAAAGCAGCAGCAGTAAGTGCTTTTGCTCTTAAACAGGACGGCTGACAAAATAGTGACGGCTTGATCGCCACTCAAATCTGCTCATTAGGCGCATGGCAACTAAACCACTTTTGACTTTTTGACAACAGCACTGGCCTTGAAAAACACGACTTCTGTTTGGTAAAAGGTAGGAACCTTTTACATCGGAGCCTTTTTGGAACTGGTGAGAGTTCCTTGTGGCATGTCAAGTACAAGAAATGAAATGGATTTTAACAGCGGGAAGAGAACAAAAGAGTCTCCCACCTGTTCCATGTAAAATGAGGGTCTCACTGAGGACTTCTTACGCCTCTGCGTTCCACCCCTGCAGTTGAAATGCATTCTCCATTATGTCTTTTCTTTCTAGCCTTTCATTTTCCTGGGCAAAGAGGAAGGGGGGAGTCTGACAGGACCTCCCAGTAGGGGAGTGTGGCAGTGACTGCCAAAGCAGAAACTGGCGCACTTTTAAAATCGCACAAAATATCCTGTACTTTGCATAATTAAGGCAGGATCCTATGGTGGCAGAAGCCTTTCCCTCAGGGGAGCACGAGTCAGTGTCAAGCAGGGTGTCAAACCTCAGTGAAAAATGAAGAGGAAAGTGTCGAGCAGTTTCTTATGAAGACGGCAAACGATGGAGCAACTATGTTTCGCTGTCAGGCCTTGTCCGGCCAGAATTGAATTCCCAAGGAAGAAGCTTTTAATCAAATTAACCTTAGTAAAGAAACGCCACGATTCACTCAAATACGAGAAGTCTGATCGGAAATATTTCCCCTAGCAACAATTTTAGTTGATGCACACAGCAAATATGCTAAACAATTCTGGCCTGGCAATTAATTAGCTAAATCAATTAAAAGTGATGGAATAGACAGTTGGACACCATGGAGGTACATCCCTCTGAGCCACCAAAGAGGACTATATCAGCCAACACAGAATCCTTGTCCTGTTAAAGGAGGCCTTAGTGGCTGACGCCCTGAGAGTTTAATGAGTTTCTCCAGCACTGTTGAGCGCCTTGCATCTAGGATCATTTAAATGGGCTAGGGATAGGGGGTCCTAATAAATCCCCCATGGTTCTATCTGAGATTGGTGGTGGGAGCTGGAGGTTTTGTTTTGATCACCGTCCCTGTTGGTGAGATGGGGGAGTTCAGGCAGAAAATTCTATTTTACAATGCTATAAGAACTTAAATATTACGGCAGTTTGCGATGATTTGTCACCACTGTGAACTTATTAAAAGTTTTGTCATTGAAAGTAAACAACTTCCATCACAGTGCAAATCCTTTTCTCGTTTGCACCTGTCTGCTGGATAATTAATAGCTGGCTAGGAGCGATCATGGAGGGTGAGCTGTCAAGCAAACTCCTGTGATGTTTCTTACTAGCTGGACATTTGATCAACAATCAGAACACAGAACAAATACAAATAGCTGGACACTTTTAATTAATACGCTCTAAAGCTCATGATCGCCTCATAATGACTGCAACTTCAATTGGATAAAACTCAGTCCACATTGTTGTTAATTCATCGCCGCTATCAGTTAATTAATGTTTGACAAGGTACAGTGTATCACTCAGTCAGTGACAAACTGTAATCATGCTGCTAGGTTTTGTTGATACAATACCAAACACACATGGGACCATTTCAGCACTGCTCCTTTGATTTTCAAAACACGGAGCAGGAAAAACATAATCCCACAACAAGTGGCACCGCATTAAAGGCCACTAATTAACACACTGGCCACACACAAAAGTGGACGTAGAGTAACTGTCATTATATTCAGAGTGACAATCCCCATGACAGGACATTTCCTTTTAAGGGATGAATTAATTTTCTGCAGATTGGGGAGCAAAACAAGACGCAAGGTCAAAAACAAAAATACAAAATAAAAACAGATTGATCACCGCATGCACAGCCCATGATGCATCACGCCCGCGCAAAACTAATGATTTAACAGACAGGGATAAGCAAAACATGACAAACTCTCAGCAGCTTGGACCTTTCCTAATCCATCCAATGAATTCCTGTTGTGTCAGAGAGTGTGTGCAGGCACACAAACACATGTATAAATGTACATTTTTGTGCTTTTACTTGAGAATCGCCATGTATTGCTGTGCGTATGCTGGTGTGCATGAGCATCTCGCAGCATTTCTCAGGCTTAAAAAAAGCCCTGAGTGTGTTCCTGGATATGCGTGACTCATCTGCTTGGTTACAGCCAGCTTGGACGATACAGTGCCGAACACAATGGCTGTGTAATCCGCCCTGACTGACCGGGAAGGAGACGCTCGCCACAGGGACTACAACTCAATTTAGCTCGGGTCAAGAGGTCAACCCTCCTCAATTAGGGCTGGGAAGGGAGGGAGGAGGACACACACTGCACATGAATAACTTTCTTAATGAGCATTATTTGAACTGGTGATTAGTGTCATAAATAATTTGCAATAGAGGAGCATGTTAATCACGTTGCATAATATTTGTAATCCTTCATATATTGCCATGTACTGTAAGCAAATCATAAGAGCACTTGTTCAAAAAAAAAAAAAAAAAGATCTCCACTCGTGGCAATAAAAAAAATGTCATGAATCAATAATCTCATGATGCAATTATTGCAAATTTAGCTTCCGGAAAATCTGAACGCCATTCGTACAGGAAAATGAGACGGATGCAAATAAGCCGAGCAACGTATCATTTGCAGCAGTGGTGGAAATCAATCACTGTCTCTGAATCAGAACTCCTTCTCCATGTGGCAGACAATCCATGACAACAAGAGAGACACATGCCATGGAGTAAGAAGAGATATCGGCCAGCTCCCGCGACACCCAGTCCAACACACAGAGCCGCATGTCAAGAGCACTGACAGCCGTGCTAATGGGATTTTTCCACGGCTCCATCATAATTTCCTTAATGATAATACTAACCATATTTTTGTGTCACATTAGAAAAGTGTTAATGGGTGTTATGCCACAGATCATTAATTGTGAACAGACTGGAATACTGCAGCTTCCTATAAACTAAGAATGACGCAACTGTTAATAGACATTTTAACAGGGAAGGGAAAAAAAAAAACAGAGCGGAACAGAAATTCAAATTAGGAAAAGGCCTTTCTTACATTTAAACATAATGACTGCAGTGTGTATCAGGAATAAAGAGCCGAATGAGTTTTTGAGTAGTTCCTCTGTCGTCGAAAAATGCTCAATCTTAAAAGTGCCATCACACTTTTTCTTTAGTTACACAGGCCTGTGCTTGTGAGGAGTGACGAGGGGAGTGGTTATGCATCTCTGGGCATCGCGGCCAAGTTTCTCTTCTTCAAAAAGAAAAGCTTCCAAATATGACAAATGTGGGTTTTTTTTGAAAAAAAATCTGGTCTGTTTTAGGTTTTCTTGGTTGGTCAAATTTCAACAGCAGTTTTATTCACACTTCCTTGCCATGAAGGGAAATAAAAATGCAGCTCAGGTCTAATCTCTTTATGTCTGAGCAGAGGAATTTTAACTTAAAACAGACTAGAACATTAACTTTATTTTTAATAGGCCCTTCACAGATTTCACAAATCAACTCGTTCTGTGAGCCTTACATTTAAAATAATATTTCCTTTCATGTATAGCCCAGCAGAGCCCCAGTGTTCACTCATGTGGCGGCAAATTACAGCTCCTCAAAAACATCAAATATTTAAGGTGTACATGACACAGCGCTGATTTCATGACAACCGCTATACTTAAAGTAAATGGCGCAGAAAATATATTTATATATGCGGATGACAGACTGGGAAACTTCCAACTCGGCCAATAAACACATCAGGGCTGAGGCTTGAGAGTGTCATTTGTGCTCCAAATGAAAATATCAACCCAGCCTCACATTATTCAGGAAGTGCTGTAGGACAGGCAACGTGGCAGTCATCACACGCTACATGCAGGATTTGGAGTGAGATCCTCCTTCCTCGCTGCTCACCACTGACTGAGGCAATGTGCTGACCCAAAGCCTCTGCACATCAAAACAAAATTACAATGTGCCTACAGTCGAGAAATGTAGAAGGCTCAGGATTGAGTAAATGTCAGTGGCTAGGGTGAAGTGTTTGCATATAAGCGAATGATGTATGGTCTCGTCCTGTGCCATTTATTCCCCCAAGCAATAACGTAGCCGGATCTGTCTCTCAGACTTAATTGAAACGGGACTTGTAATGTTGCCCTTTTCCTCGATGGGACCAAAAACATAACCTCTGACTCCCACAAGCAGCCAATACTGAGGAAGCGGGAGTGTGTGTTGGGGTACACAAGGGAAAAAAAAAGAGTGCCAACTGTCACAGCATTATTTTATCATCTCCGTGTCCATACTATCCATACCAGTCCCTAAAACGCTGCACTTGATGCCCGTTCTACCTCCCCTCCATGTACCATCGGCACCTCTGTTTATTTTCCCTTCCGCAGAACAAAGTGTTCTTTCTGCGCAAAAAAAGCACCGTCTACATTGACCACTGCCTCAAGTCAGCAGAAGACAACCTATAAAAGTGAAACCTGAACTCTGCAACCGCAGCCCGTTCATGAAAACACACACAGGCTCACACACACACACACATGCGTGAAGGCACATATAAAAACGTGGTGACACAAATATAGAAACGTCACTTTTGTGTTAACAGCATGCATAAAGAAGTCTGCAAATAAAAATGATAATTCCTGCCGTATACAAACAATAGTGAGGAGTACACTGTCAGGCAACTATTTTAAAAAATGACAAGGAAAGTTATTGTGGACATCTGTATAAGTGTATCTCTGTCCCTGAGGAAAGAGATAGACAAAGAACAATAAATAACATCTGCCTGGCCTTCCTTGGGTCTGATCCAAAGCAGGGAAATATCTATGACGTATCTGCATTTCTGCTCCGCTTCAGCAGCCACAATGAAGACATAAAATCCGGGATGTTTTGTGCACCAAATTTTTCCAATTTAGATTTTAGTGACAATAACAAAACAAACAATGTCATCACTCTGACTTCATTTGCATACTGATTTGCTCACTCTCTAGCCCTCTCTCGCACACATAGATGTACACAAATCTTGACAGAATGCACGCACACACACACACACACACACACACACACACACACACACACACACACACACACACACACACTTGTAGCATGTAGGCATGCTGGCAGGAGACGATTATATATAAGTGATGTGTCTTTTGAGAATAGCAAATGTCACATCAACTAACAAAAAAAAAAGTCAATGCCAATCTGCTCTGCGAAAATAGGAAATCTATGTATAGAGCTGTTTACTGTGAATAGAGCTGTGCAGGTCTGGAAACAGAATGTGACAATTTTAAGATGTGCATGCACTCACATTTCCACCCTCTCCTGGGTATTGATTTAAAATGGTGGCTGCATGAATGTACTACCGCAGACCATGTAATCTTCCTTTGAGATGAAGACTTCCGAGAACGAAAGGGGAGAGAGAAAGGGGTCCACAGACCACAAGCTGGGAATGTGAAATTGTGGACAATTATTTGCTGAGCAAAATACAATGCCTGCCAGATGAACTGGAGCTCAACCTCCAAAGCCCAGCAGCTCCCCCACCAAAATGCTACAGAGAAAAGTAGTGTGTGAATATGTGTGTGAATATGTGTGTGTGTGTTGAAGCATGTTGCTCTGTCTCTATTTCTCCCTCCCTCCCCCTCTCTCACCCTCACACACACGTAGGCCAGCACTAAGTGTAGCACAAATGCTCGATCAAATTACTACTATTTTTTTTTTTTTTTAAATAGGGGAAAAGTTGCAAAAAAAAAGACAAAAAACAAAAATCATATACATGATGTGCTGTGTCATGTCCTGGCATGCTGAGCTGAGATTTACTATGACACAAAAACAGCATAAAGTTGAGCTGTTCTCCAGCTTTGGGATGACCAGCTGATAAATCCAGATGTTTACAACTTTTTAATGAAGGCGTCCAATTAACAGCTCGCCTCTAATTTCTCTTTTAACTGATGTGCACGCACACACACACACACACACACAAACACACACACACACACACACACACACACACACACACACACACACACACATCACAGCCCTCCCTTTCCCCAACATATAAAATGTTTCCTCTTTAGTTTCTCAGACGGGGGGGGTGGGGGTGGGGTCACGTGACTGTGCACCCCATTCCGTCAGACGGCTTAAGTTCCGATCAGGAGCGTCTTTAATACATCCAGATGTTTGCCAGCGTCGCGCTGTACTGTTGCTTTCGAAATCCTCCCTGCCCTGCCCTTGCACTTTAACTACCATTACAATACAGTCTGAACTGAAGCCGACCAGCTTTTCCCCGATGCCAAGTACGTATATGCAGTCGATTTCATGCGCAACACAACAGGAAGAACACTTCGAAATGCGTAAAAAAAGAAGAGGGAAGACAGCAGTTACATTTGCAGAGAGCGATAAGTTCAGTTCATGCTCGTCTAGACTTGTCACCACCTTAAAATAAAATGTTCTGAGAGCCACCCAAAAATAGGCTTATCACTTACCTTTCAGTGATCTTGGTTTAGCTTGCTTGCGGCGCGACATCCTACAGAAATCGCTGAAGTTGCTCAGTTTCTGTCTGATAATACGCGTAAGACGGGATAGTCTAAAGGTACAGTCTCTGTAAATTTCACTGACCAAAATCGCGGCTGCCTTTTTACCATTACAGAAAGATGCAACTTAGCCCTGGCCGCGCGGTCTCAACACTAGTTTTGCTGTTATTTTGTGATGAGTAGGTGGATGTTATAAAATCCAATTAGCCCGATCGGTATAGGCGACTCTATTTAGTTGAGCTGGGTTTCGGGAAAAGTGTGAGAATATAGTAATCCCGTCATGCGCTTCCATTCTCCGGCAAAACACACACGCGTGCAGGCATGATGTTCGTTTAGGAATAAAAGCGGAATATTTGCTTTTCGCCGCTCATCTCAAATGCATCCGCGTGAGAAAGACATCAGCAAAACGCCTCCTGTGAGAGTGCAAAAAAATGCAACAAAACCCAAAAAAAAGGGAGGAAAAAATGAAAATAACACTTTTCACTTCATATCCACCTAACAGCATCAAAACTATTATTGACTCTTCCTTTTCTCACTCCAGTCAGCTAATCATGAATTAGGTTCGGAATCTGATCTAAGTCTACGTCTAAATTGCCCTTAAAAGAGGATGAAGAAGCAGAGAGAAGATGGAAGCTCCCTCCTCATCACAAACCTGCAAGGTCTTGGACTGCGCTGTCGCTCCGGTAGTCCACATAATAATGGAAAATGGAAGCAAGGCCCCCAAAGCCATCAGGATGGCTCCAGAGGGGGCCCCTACCCCGCAGGGACTCGCTCTGTACGTAATCACTGAGGAAATCATTGTCAGCCTGCCTGCACTCACACACAGACAGAGAGGCATGATTAAAATCCTAGGGATCATGGCAAGATGCGGAATGCTGGATCTGCTGGTCCCCGGATCCGGAGTCGAACTCTAAACCCAAAGCCGGCTTGCTCACCCTGGCGTCTCCTCTGCCTCAGCTCGCCGTCGGCCACTCTCCGTCTACGGCAGACGGACTGGTCCCCCTTCTGGTAGAAATGGTTAAGCAGAGAGACATTTTCTGCGTGGCTGTTGACATATATGACATGTAATGGCACGCATAGAATTTTGGGATGATCGGTTTATTTACATATGGAGGCTTTTTTTGTCCTCATTATTATTTTTCATATTTTCATTATTGTACAACCTCACCACCACCACCACCACCACCACCACCACTGATTATTTGAATATGAATAATGATATAAAGAAATGTGTCTTCTCTCAGATTCATTATGATATATTGATTTTTTTCTGGTTGAGGAAAACAAAGTAGCCTCCTGCCCGTTAATGTTATTATGGGATTTGTTTTCTTATCTTCCCTTTTCCTTTTCTTATTTTAGAATTTCAATACTAATCATTTCAAGCATAGATTCAGTAGTAAAATACCTCTCAGCTAATTTTAGGCTGCAAACTTTGAGGTTATTTAAGGCCTTTTTTTTCCCAAACTCACACAATCTCTTTCTTTCTTTCTTTCTTTCTTTCTTTCTTTCTTTCTTTCTTTCTCTCTCTCTCTCTCTGTCCTTCACGTTGCTGCACTGGAATACACCTCACCTGCATGTGGATGTCCAGGCCCCATACTACCCCCGCTATGTGAAAATGAGATCCAGAGAGGAGTCCTGCAGTGGGCTTCTCACTCTGCTCTCTGCCCCTCCGCAGCCTGGAGGTTGCCTCTGTCAGGGGCCCCCATCTAAAAATCACAGTCACGCAAATGCTTTTCGCACTTCCACTGCATTTCTGTTCTGGCTGAGTCACGGAGACCAATGGAAGGGGGAACCGAGGCTTTTCACTGCACACCTAGGGAAGGAGAGAAACAGTTGATAGGGCAACTCCCACATACGAGCTGGTGTAGAAGAAGAAAATTAACAACAACCTTTGATAGCCTTTACTGTGCCAGAATCTAACTTTGTTAAAGAAAATTCCCTATAAAAGTTAACTATAACTATAAAAGTTAATGATGTGAGTACCTAATAAGGCTGCTCTTATTCTATAGGGTATTCCCATCTTTTACTTTGGAGTTCATAATGAGGCCATATACTGTTACAGACATCTGAAGTAATCACCTAGCATGAAGTCATGTAAACGTAATGGAAAATTCAGAGCAACAGAGGAATTATCTATTAGCTGTCATTATTAGCGTCTTATTTTAAAGAAGCTTTGTTTTTTGCATCTTTTGTCCCTAACCAGCGCTCGATGTGAGACTTGAACGTAATAAGTGGGGACTTATGACCTACATATGTTGCCAAGGCTTCTCATTCTGTTTGCTCAATTTGTATCTTGTAATTTCTTATCTGCACCCTTTGCTTTTCAAATAATTTTCCCCACCCACACGCTGCCATAAAATGTGTGCAAAAGATCAATAAAGGAAGGTATGACACAGATTGACGTGATGTGCTTTGGCAAATTCAAAGCCCTCGCCAACTACAGTAAAGTTGGTAAACACGCACGTATGAAACATCTATTTGTAGGTGCTTGGAATCTGTCAGGAGGTCTCAGCTGCCTTAAAACTTCAATCTTAACAATGCTCCAAAGTTCTCCCTCTCTGTCTCAGCGCTCTGTCAGGCGGCTCTCCCAAAGTTTTACCACCTTGCCCCCCCCTTACCTCTTGAATGCTCTCTCAAACACAAACAAACAGTGCTCTTCAGTCCTCCAGGGCTCTTTGCTACTTTCATTAGTGACAAAGTAACTGGGAAAAGGCTTGACTTGACTCAGTGCCTGCACAGTTCAGTCTCTAAGTTACAGTACACTATTGCTCAGAAGTTGTTTTTTCCCCCTTCAAGTGGAAGAAACCTCATGTGAGGAATGTTGCTCATGATGCTCCAAAAACTGCCTGACACAGCTCGTCCCTCAGGGATGACTTTATAAATATGGAGAGGAGAATCAAATATAAATTTTTGGGAGCAAATAGGCACAATGAAAATCAACAAAAATGTTTTTGTTTCAAGTCTCACCTCTGAGCAGGGGGGAAAAGGGAATCAAACACAGATAAATAAAAAACGTGACACGTTCGCCATAAAAACAACGCAAGCCAGGAAATTTCTATTCAGCTTGTACTGATATTATGCTGCAAAATTAAGCAATTGATTTGGTGTTTGTTGGCCTACATGGTGCATCTTCTTATTCAGTCATTTTCATAAACAATTCAATCGACTCTCTAATTGCGTTGTCCTTCAAAAATGCTACGTGCAGACGGCGAGCCTTTGAAATTCTATCAAACACACTGGGGCAGTCTGTTTTCAGATCGCCTATAAGCTTCTTACACAGTCTTTGTAGTAAAACTGAGCAGTTATGTGGAGATTTTTTCACCACCCATAGCTTTTAGTTAGACATCGAGACGCCACAGCAAGAGTGTGTGCCGCAGCATCAGAGATTTCACTCTGCCTCTCAGCAGGGTGAAATGTTCCCCAGTGGAATCCGTGGCCCTCGGGTGGTGGGACCCTTCAGCACTTCTTGCTGACCTGTGGCCCTGCTCACCCTCTGTTCATTTGGCTCCAACTGCACATTGTCCAATAAATAAATAAATAAATAAATAAGTAGTAACTGAACTTTAAAACTCAGAGAAAGTTTTAATCCCAATGAAGTGTCTCCTGTAGAAATAATAATCACTGAAGGCTATTTAGTAGAATACTCTCGCAAATGGTGAAAAACGGCGGCTTAAAAGCACAGTCGGTCAATTACGCTCGTTAGAGGAGGGCAGATACACAGACATGCATGTACCACACACACACACACACAGACACACAGACACACACACAGACACACACACTCTTGACTTGCCTCATTAAAACCCATCCAGCTACTAGAACTCAGAGATGTGAATGTTTCCCTTGAGGAGTGGGGCACGTTCATTTTGAGAAAGGCAGAAGATTCAACTTTTTTCTTACTTGCTTATAATTACAGAGATTGCTGGAATGCATGACCCTGAGAATAAGGCTGAGTCCTGGGAGAGTCCACTAGAAGCATCACCATCTTCAGACTTGCTCTCCATTGTGTGTCTCCCTAGTTGGATGCCACCCACACCAGGCATGAGTGAGGTCGAGGCAGTGCCCCCATCACCAGAGGAGCCCTCCCCGGGGACTTTGACTCTGCTCCAACAAGCCAAACTCCTGAGGCTGAGGAAAAAAAAGAAGTCAAGATAGTGAGTGACTGAAAACATTGCCCTCCTTGAGCACTCAGACATACTTCCACAGTAAACTGATTAAAAAAAAAGAACAAAAACAACATAGAGAGCTAACAATCAGAAGGCTTCAGAGTTGGCAAGCGAGGTTGAGTGCAGCTTTCCAACTTCTCTGTTATCCAAATTGTTGGGCAATTAAACACTGGAGCAAAAACCTATCATATGTATGCAGTTCACATAAACAGTGTGTCTTTCTCTACCAAGAACTGGTGCATATAATTACAAAAACAATGCAGGAATCGCATAAAATACTCCTGGTTTGCCACTCAGTAAATAGCAAGGCCTGCTTCAGTAAAGGGTCAGTGACAACCTCCACGTCTCAACATCCTTGCAAGCTGAAGGATGTCAACAAAGTGGAGGGAATGTAGAGTGAGTGGTCCTCGTCAACGGTGACCTTCCAGCTGGATATCCACAACTTCCATCTTCCCAAGCCAAGGAGCCCCGTGGAGCAACTCCCAAACCGGGTCATTAGCGCAGTGGTGTCACCAGACAGCAGATCACGGGCCAGAGAGGGAGCAAGAGGGGGACTCCTGGCACTGCAGCGGCTGCTGTGTGGTTTGACATTCAGGGCTGGCTGATCTATGGGGCTGGGGAGACAGTGCCCTTGCTCTGGGTCTTCATGAGGAGAAGATCCTGGCAGTTTTCCCCTTACTTACTCCATCATAAAACTGAGGTCACAAGATGTCAGACTCGTGCAGCCCTTCCTTGCTACATCACGACCTGAGCCGCAGGCCATCATCATGGCTTTAGTGACAATTATATCACTAGCACCACTGGATCCAGCACTGAAAGCCATTTGACGTCATCAGCTAGCATGATAAAGTTCCTAGGCGAACTAAAACATCTACACTCACTCAACCAGCTGGCTGCATTGCTATAATGTCCAGAATATGCAGCTATGGATTGTACATTTATTCTCGTAGAACAACTTTAAATTGGTTGTCATGACAATAACCTCTACAAAGGTGTGTTATTGGCATGAAGAATACCATTTAACCACAATGGGACGGTTTCATAGTGTGATCAAAAATCATTCTAGGGGTTTTATGTCCTTCTCAAATGGCTTTGACCTCCATATCCCGTCTCTAGCAAATGGTGACCACTATGAACATGCCAAGAAAGAGGATCCCCTGGGGGCATTACCATGAGCCAAGACGAACATAAAAATCTCCCGGTGAAAAATGGACATTTTCCACTTGGCACCGCCACACAAGATGAAAGGAAGAGATAGCAAACCTTTCAACACTTTTTTTTTAAGTGAAATGAGAGTGATTTTTTTCTTGCTCATTACCACTCTCTCATTAGGAGATCTCTGTAAGATGAGATCAAGCCTACTCACCTCTCTATGTGCTGGTAGTTAACTGAGCTGCAGCATGTAAGTGTGCTACAGTACAGAGCCCCTTATCATACAGAACATTTTACACGATCAGCCAGACTCACCTCGGTGTGGTACTAATGTCTGATTACCAGGTTCAGTAGATCTCACACAGAATTTAATAATTTTGTCAAGCATATTTTACAGACTGAAACATACATCATGGCTAAAGAACATGGCTAAAGCTAAATAGCCAGTGTTTTGCATTATATTGATGATGAAACCCCATGAAAATAGAATATATAGACTTTCTAAATTGGAGAACAAACACAAAACATGTATTGTCCTTAACTTAACCCAGTGAATTAGGCCTTTGTGGGTTTTTACAGATGTGAACAATTGCGTAGTCAATGACTAGAGTGCGAATGAAAGCTTTCTGACTCTCTTGCGGAGTAATGAGCTGCAGTGCAAATTAAGAGCAGCCATCTTCTCATCAGCATGTCCAATTTAGTTCAGGATCGTCCCTGGAAAATAGGCAGCTGTGCAGAATGACTGGTGTGTTGTAGTCGTGTGAAAGCATGTGGATAAAAAAGGCTCTGAAGGATTAGAAGAAACCTCAATCCCAGGCCATGCACACATTATTCATCCCTCCTCCTCCTCACACCTCTCACCTTCATCATTCCCACCCGCCCACCACCTTTCTTGCTCCCTGATGACTCTCCCCACTTCCCTGACAGTTGCATAAGCCCAAAGAACCTCTCTTTGGACCACGGCGGCGGGAGTTGGGAGTTGGGACGGTGTTAATTAAAAGAAAAGGTTAACACACATGGGGCTGGAAGAAAGCACGTTCAGGAGGCTCCCTTGGTAGAGCAGCTGCTCACTGTTTCCTCCCTCAGAGGCCCCCAGGAAGGGACCGGTGTCCAGGGATGGAAGCCAGGTGATTGGGGACCCCAGGATGAAGGAATGGCTGGGCCATGAAGGATGAAGCTGATTTGACCCACACGCTAAGGAGCAGCCAGGGGGGTGTAGCGAGTGGTTCCACTCACCTGTCCAGTGCCTCCCTGCCCGGGCCTTGGTTTGGAGCTGATTAGTGTGTCCCAGAGAAGGTCTCACCTCCCTAAACACCGCCCACACACACATACCCTTCGTTAGACAGTGGGACGCATGCCAGCCCCATTTAGAGGAGCATGTCAGAGAGGTAAGGAGAAACAGACAAAGTGTGAGATGAAAAGAGACAAAGAGAGGCACTGAGAGGCCTTTCAGAGAGAAAAAGTCATGCCGGACATCAAAGAAAGGGTCAAAGGACTACATGGGCTACAACTAGCACAGAAGTTGAGCCTGAGAATTTGCCCATCAAGATCCTGCACAGCTGTTGTCGCTGACTGCACCCTGTGTGATGCACGTCTGTGGGAGATCATTAAATAATGATAAATTATCACTTCATATTGCTCAGATATGTAGCATTATTTTCAAAAAAAAAAAAGAATATTCATTTGGGAAAATACTTGGCCTAGTTTAGGAGAGCCAACATTGAAATAGGTGTTTTGCATCAATTGGGAATAAATGATGAATGGATCACACTTAGCAGCAATATTTTAAAGATTAATTCATTAAAGTAAATTAAGAACACTAAATCAGTTTAGTATTCCAGGAATAAGACTAAATGTTTAAAAAACATGATTTAATCTTTGCAGACACGGCGACACACAATTACCCCTCTCACCACTTTCTTCCACCAATGCTCCCCAGTATTCTCCATTTTAGGTCAATACATTGTGATGATCAAACATAGCACACTGATTGCCACTTAAATTAATTCCAATAAATACTCGTGAGCTTTTAAGACAAACAAGAGGGAGTGAAACAGTTTTTCCTTCCTTTCCCCCCCAAACAAGCAGAGATAATTAAACATCTATCCTCAGAGAAGAAGTGTTCCCACTGGAAGGTTGTTTGGTTTAAGGATTTGCTCAGTGGTTTGACTCGCCAGGGACTCTCCATTTGAGTCTCAAGGTTTTATATCTCTAACAAGGCTTTAATTGCCAAGGTAACAGACCACCTGATTAAGCCTCACAATAAGTCTGTTTTATCTGTGGGGTAGGAGCAAGCAGAATTGACTGCAGGGATAAGGAGGAATATTCAAATTCAGCTATCAGTGGGTCATGTATACATGCTCTATAAGACTGTAATTTTTTTAAGCAGTCAATAAACATATTGTGTGGTCATGGAACTCAGCACTGAGAACGTGTCTCAGAAATTCTATTTACTTCACATCAACTGTGGAAATGCACAGTACTTGCAGGAAAAATACTAATTCTACTGAGAGTGTGGAGGAGGCGGCACTCAAAGCCTCAGGTCCCATGCCATGTGCCCTCCTTATTGTAACGAGTGCATTTCTCTCCTCAAACTCTGACTGGTGAGTGCGTCAAGGAGGAGGGGTATTCTTCAGAGGAGAAGGGGAGCGTCTGGTGGTGAAAAACTCTATGTTAAAGTCCCATCTCTCCTGTCAGAGGGCTGACACGGGGCATCCAGGGACGCAGGGCCTTTGGTGCTCTGAGTCTGGACACTGGCCTAGTTTCCCTCCACTCTACTCCCCTCCACAACCCACCAACCCCCTTTCCTACAACATCCCACCTACAAAACACTCCTCAGCCACCCCATCTCATCTGTTCTTTACTGTCATCCTGACCTCAATGAACTGCCCTCCTCCTCCAACACCTCCGCTACAACGCCATCTTGACTTGCTTTCTTTCCTGCTATAACTTCTTGGCAATCCTGTTAATAGTAAAAGTCATCTTGAAAATAGAAAAGAAAGAAGTATTTCCTACTGTAAACAATAACAAGAAAGCTGTGGTTATAGTTGTGTCTCAAATCTATACTAAGCAGCTTTTCAGTATGTTCACACTGGGGGAGAAAAAAAGTAAAGCATACTCAAAACAGCCACGATGCATCCTGAAAAAACCCTTGATATTTGTTGATAGATGCTGTTCTCCAACAATGCAATGCACCACAACAGAGCAATAAAGCTCCGTTACTGGGGAAATGTCACCATCTATAGATCCTAATACTGTCATGAGGACTTGTTGTTTTGTGTGTCACAGCCAGTGAGCGAGGTTGCTAGCCAGCTACCTAACCACATTATGTGCTAATAGTTATCAACATTAAAAAAAAATTCACAATGAGTCAACCTCAGCCACCAGCCACAGAAAGTGGTTCAGGATCATCAATGTCAGCCAGTAAACTGCAGATTGATGTTTCAGGATTGTGAATCTGCAGCTGTAACACTTAGCTAGTAGCAGTGAGATGGTAAGGCGACTAGACTAATAGACGAGTGGCGGGTTGTCAGAGAATTTATTGCTATTTATTTGTCTTCCTGTCTATTGACACAAACGCTACGTTCACATTTATACTCATGTTGTATGCCGTTAGAAAGCTAAGATTCTTGTGAATCGATTGAAGCAAACCATTTCAAGATACAATCACAACAGGAGGCAAAATAAACGCCAACAGCTGACAAACAACCTTTTTAAAATTCAGTAACATTGATGCAACTCACCGATTACGTCTCTCAGTCATCCACAGATCAATAATACTCCATTCAAAACGTGATAATAATCCACAGAAAGATGTTTTCTCGTTTTAAATTAGCAGGTGATGCACTTATCTCTGAGTTGTCTTCTCTGTTTCCCCTGTTACAACTTCTGGAAATGTATACAGATGAGTACCTGTCTCCGGTTACTCTGCGGAGTCTCAAGTTTCAAATGACACCTCACTTGACCAATCACAATCTACCATAGCACCTACCTAGCAACCAGAGAAGACCACTCCAGCATCTCAACGGGCCAAATATGACGTTTGCAAGAATAAGTTTATATGCCATTTTATATACTACAGAAAACTAAAAATAAAAAAAAAAGGACTACTAAATTTCACGATTTTTGTTTCTGAATTCTTTTCTCTGACATCTTATTTATGGATTTGTATGTTGTAGCAATAGCCAACATGCAATTTATTTTCAGTTGCACTCAAATTTCACCCACTGCATCTCACAGTCCCCTGATGAGGACTATAAGGCTGAAAGCTAAAAACTTATATTTTTGCTTTATGTGACTTCCCTCTTAAAAACGGGTATTGCAGTGTTTTAAAGCTGTTGCAAATAGATGTTTACTAATCAGTGCCGTATGTCTGCTGTTAGAGTATGTCCCAGGTGGGACCAGAGACAATTTTCCACTATTGTGAGTAATAAAGTCTCATTATGCTGTAACATCGCTCTTGGCACTGTTGGTATTCATTGTCAAATACACTGAGAAAATTTTGATAATATCTTGCACTATTGACTATTTTGTCAAAATGTTGAGGCACTCAAATTTCTCTGTCCCAGATCATAGGATGCTCTTTTCAAAGCTCTGCCTGTGTGACATTAGA
The DNA here is from genome assembly GCA_037975065.1 of Chaetodon trifasciatus. Taxonomy (NCBI): domain Eukaryota; kingdom Metazoa; phylum Chordata; class Actinopteri; order Chaetodontiformes; family Chaetodontidae; genus Chaetodon; species Chaetodon trifasciatus. The sequence goes on from JBBMOE010000012.1 coordinate 7,680,858, forward strand.
AAACTGCTTCCGTATACAAATGACTTATCTTACCAACCCAAAAAACAACATTCAAAGCATCTCTGTCATGTGAACATGTTGTACATGTCACTTCATGAAATTCAGTCTGACATGAAGCGTCAACTCTTGCACTTCACATCATGCGGCGCGCATGTGGCTATGGAAATTTTCCATGTCAGGATGGCTCTCTCTCCCTCTCTCTCTCCCTCTCTCTCTGGCAGGTGTAAATGGTGCAAGTTTCTGTCTTGTTCAACACCCATGCTATTTTGATGTGCTGGCAATCCCTTTGCCAGACCAATAACTCCCTCACACCAACACTACTCTTTCATGCTGCCTGCTTTATTCTCATCCTTGGGGGTATCCTCATGAGATACATAGTGTGCCTCTTAATTTCCCCAGGGATGCATGCAGGAAACATACACTAGTGATTTTCCAGGGATGAAACACAGGGAAAACATTAGAACGAGATATATCATGACATCTACTGCTACTAGGTCAGATAACCAGTTAAGTGGGTGCCATAACTTGTCACAAGTCCATGTTTTGCATTTCTCCTCTTTGTTCGTCTCCCACTTTTAGTTTGCTCTTTTGTTTTCCAGGCTGAGGCTGGAATTATTCTGAACAGCGTAGCACTGAGCAACATGCAGCCAGTCAGCGCAGCATAGTAAGGGAGAATCCCAGGAGACGATGTGGCCCGGTGGGTTTGGTTTGTACACCCGTCACACACTTCTGAGGGGTGACGTGCATCACTGCTCCACTGAGGGAGAGCCTCTGCCATGTTTACTGTCATGTTCCAAGGTATGCTACGTGGCTTCAAACACATCAAACACATCTGCAGGAATACTGATATTGGGAATGCCATGGGGAGCCCCACAAAAGGTACAGACATACTCCTGAAAACACACATGCCCACAACTGCACCATGAGCCCTCACAAACCACACAAAAAATAAACCCATATTTTAAAAATGCTGTTTTTATGTCTCATCAAATTGTCTGTGATTGCTATGCTCAGACTACAGAGATACATGGTTGCAAAGTCAGGTCAAATGACTATATCTCTAAAAAACAGCAGTGTATTGAAAAGAGTGGCATTCATGCCTGCAACACTGTATCTAAATTTGCCAATATGCCATTTTCTCTGTACAGTTGTTTCCATAGTAACAATGCCAACAGTAACACCTTAGGAGACTGTATAGGCAGGGGATTTTTTTTTTGTTCAGATTGTGAGAGCTGATTGCAAACAAAAATGATCGAATCATCTGCAGGGCTTTAGTAGCTGTGTTCCAAACAACATAGTGTCATTAAATATCAAAAGATGTCTAACGATAGGTTCCTGTCGAACTGATATGCATTATGGGATGCAATACGGTTCAGCACAATGTCAACGTAATTTCAGTAACCTGTTGTCTTTCATACACAATCACTTGGCTTTCAGGTTGTGCTGTCACACAGCTGTACTTGATTTATGAAGAGCGGTCAAGACTGATTTTGACTAGCAAAGTGCCCCCCTCCCGGCCTGCTGTTTGTAGTGTTGACGAGGGCTGAGTTGTTTGCTGTGCCTCTAGGCGTGAGGATGAGGGGGAGCAGCCTGGAGTTCCTGCTTGGCTCAGGGGGAGGTTGGACTGGATTAGACGGCTGACAGCTGGGCCACATCTCTGGAGGCGCAGGGCGGAGAGGCCCCCTGTCTGCCTGCCTCTGCACCAAGTGTCAATTTGAGCATGAAGGAAGGATGGAGTGAGCCAAAGAGTAAGTAAGTGAGCGAAGTGGGGCCACTGGTAGTCCTGGGTGGATTGACATCAGCGGTGCATGGGCCGTGCACACCGTTAGGCATCAGGAAACACACTGTTTATTTAGCGGGTTCTGACTTGGGGGCACAAATGTGTGCACACTTGGACAGACACACCGATAGAAGACAAAACACTCTTGCAAGGTTGCAGCTCTTGACCTCTCAGGTTTGAGTAGTGATGTTCACAGTCAGCACTACATGGTATCAGGGAAGCATAAAAAACAGGCTTAGCTATTTGACTTCAAAATGCAAGCGTTGCTATTAATTGCATTTGTTTTATAATCAAAGCCAATCTTTTCTTCACAGAATCAAAGCTTTTCAATAATGCAGAAATGGCAGTGAAAGTAGCTCGCCTCAGGTGGTATCCTGTACAATTATGTGCAATCAAGATTACAAACTCCTTCAAAATCAAACGCACTCTTATTTTGCTTCTATTTTCAGTGATGGGATATGTAATTAAATCTGACTTCTCTAAGTGGTTGCATTATTTGATAGGCTGACTTTCAACATTTGCTCCAACTTCCAGAGGAGATTCCTTGATAAAGTATTTGATTGTAGCATGCACAACAACTGGCATAATTTACTTCAGCAGCGCAGTGTTAATATGAAGAATGTTGCCATCGGAGAATTTTCTATAATAGGTTTTCTCTAATCCTGAGAGACTGCTTTGTGTATTTCCTGCACTGAGACTTGGCTATCACTGGGACGTGGGATGTGGGCCGGAGTCGACTTTATTAGCTGGTGATGTTCTAATGTGATTTATTTTTATAAATGAGAGTGGGGTGGGAATGCTAGTGGGGGTGGAGGCCAGTATGCAAATATGGACCCTCATTAAACACCACCACACAACATTATCTGCTGCTCCTCAGATTGCTTGTGTGCATTAACGAGGTGCAACCATGTCCGCTAACTAATGACGATGTAATGATCAGTGCTTTTATGATAAAGTCATCAGAAGGCATGACATTTACACATTCGAAGTATTAGGAGGACCTCTGACACCCATACACTCAGGTGACCTGCAGGTTCTTCCTCATGAGTTTGTCCATCAAGAAACTTAGTGTTATAAAAGTAATCTTCAATGACAACTAACAACTTATCATGTCTTCACTTCTTAGACAAAAGCTTTGTCTTAGTCATTAATTAAGCTCCCATAAAGGTAATAAATAATTATCTGACTGAAACCTTCTGAAAACATACTAAAAAAAAGCAAATGTATGCAATAAGCAGCATTACAAATACAGTCTACTTATCATAGCTCTGTTGCGATATAATACAAGTTCTACTTTTGCTACTTAAGAATCTAAAACAAGAGTTTGTTTGTTGTTATATAGGTTTAATGGTGGTCCTTGTTGTAACCATTTTACTTTATTCAATAGACAATCGGTATGTGTAGAGTGATTTATGATTGCATACTATAAATATTCAGCATTTTACATTTGTGTTTTTTATGCTGTAAATATATTATATATTTGTTCCTGGAAGCTGTATTACACAGAATATGAGATTTAAAACAACTTATTTATTTGGCTAATAATGAGTAGGTTGCTTAGCTTTGTTTCAAGATTTTGCAAAAATGGCCGTGTGTGTCTGAGCAGCAGTTTTATTTTTGGCCCTTCAAACTTTCGTATGAAGTTGGGATGCAGCTCTCTGGGGATTTTCATGAGCCCATTTCTGTGTAAAGATGTTTATCTTTATGGCTTTCGCAAGAATGAGGAGATTAACCCCATAACAAGCAGACATCTTATAGCTGATCTGAGCATCATTAGTCCACATTAATAACCCATGGAAGTGCAAATAGCTTTTTTTTTTATCATCTTAATTACATGACATCTGAGGTCTCTATCTAAAGATGACTCTCTTTAGAGATGAGAAGGGCTCTGTGACTTCGAGGTTCTTGTTTTTGTCTGCACATCTGACAAAAAAAAAAATAAAAAAATAAAAAATTCCTGGTGCTAAAGAATGTGCACGCCTGCGTGTGCACACACATACACACACCAGCCATCTACACTAAAAAGGATGCCATTGCCCATTAGAGAGATGGATTGACAGGAGTGCAGAATAAATCTTTGTGGCAGTGAGTCAGAAATATAAATAGAGCACCTAAGATAGATTTGTCTCTGGTGTTGATGAAGTTACCTTTGGGGGTAGAGCTCTATCTTTTTAGTAATGAGGACAACCACAAACAGTTTGGTCTCCTAATGAGAAATGATAGTTTTGGAGGTGCCATACAAAAATGCCATAGAATAACGCCTCAGTTAAGCATTTTCCAGTTTGATTCTCAACAAAAATGCCAGAAGTGGGATTCATTTGTGAAAGAATCAGCCCCACCTGGTGGCTTTGATGTACACTATACTCTCCAATACATGGGGATGAATAACTGTTTCACATTAATATCAGTTACCCACAGCACTTCTGTATTATTGCAATATCTTCAATGAGAGATTTGTTTTCAGCTGTCTTGGGCGGTTGGAACATGTTACTTTATCAGCTCAGGACAGCACCAAGTCTACACATTTAAGTATTGACAGCATTAATGCACCGAACTCTAAAAAGATACAAGAAACCAACCTTTAAATTAAATGTCTTCCGAGTGTGTCCGCTGTTCACATCAGCAGACACACTCACACACGTAATCTTTTTTAAGTGTCTGTAATCAAACCTTCTTTTCCATAACAAAAAATCACACCATTAACAGCTGAATTATTTTAATTAGATCAATAAACGATGGTAAAATCAGGTAGGCAGGGGAGGGAATGAATGCTCTATTACCCATTTTATCATCAAAGTGAGTGCTGTGCTAATTATGCTAGCAGCACCCAGTCAGAGCAGCCCACCAGAGACTGATAACAGAGGACTGCCCAGGGTTACAGTGATTGCACACCACAAACCCCCTCTCTGCCATCTCATTGGACAGGTTGGGTTGCTGATATTCATGCAAAAATAGGATGCATAATGGTATAGAACAGCACTAAGAATGTGTGGGATGCAATCTTTTCTTTTTTTTTTTAACCTTTTTTAACCTTTTTAATCTTTTTTTCTTTTAAGTTTGAGAGCTGGCATCCCATTAGAGCTCTATTGTTAATCAATGTGAGGCATTATAGGTTGTATAAATCACACTCTGACACCTGCTGTATGGGTCGTTAACAGAGAACTCACCAGAGAGGAATAGACAGCGCAAACATGCAGACGCATGGAGCAGAAATGTCTGAAGCTCAGGCTGAGGCATTGGTACCAAAATACTATTATGATGATCAAGGAATTGATCGATAGGAAGATTTGGTCCAGCTCAGTGAGGTCACACGCTAAATGACTATAGGCATTTCTTAATTTGTAAAGCAAATATTGCTTTGGCTTTGCTATGAAGATACACTCACTGTCTCACTGCTTTCTAATCATGCTATGTAATCTAGGCTCAAATGATTATTTGCAATTTGCAGTCACCAAACAACCACAGACTACCGGAGGTGTTTCTCAAATATTAGGAGGCACGATCAAAAAAAAGAGGTTCCTGTGAAAATTTTTAATTGAGGATGTACTTATTCTGCCCGAAAAGGCATGCAGGAAAGTGCACACGCAGGCATTTGTAACCTGAGTGTGGTACAGAGGGGGACCATCTGAAGACTCGCAGGCCCTTTGATGTCTCCTGAATACGGGCATAATGCATGTGTAATTAATAAGCCATTTGCATATGATGAACTAGGGCACTTAGTCAATGTTCTCGGGATACAAATACCTGAGGAAAACAATAACAACAGAGAACATTAAAAAAGGGAGTCTACGCAAAAAAAGACAAATCTATGGCCCGCTTCGGATTAGAAATACATTAGCAGCTAATTATGTCCTAATTGCCAATATTTTAGCAGGTGTTTGTACTTAACCAGTGGTAATGCCCTCCTGGAACAAGCTCATCAGGGCTATTCTCAGGTGAATTTCTGCAGTCCTGGATGATTATGATGCGACAAGATGGACTCATGGTCAAAAAACACGGGTAATAATGAGGCTGCTGAATAGGACAACAGTAACAACAAAAAACAGCAGCATCAATAATAATGATAATAATATGAACAATAAAGCTACTTCTAATAATGATCTAAGAAGACAAAGAAAAGGAGATGAAGTAGTGAAAGAGGAAAAATAGTAATTCAGTGACATCTTTAATAAAATGCACATGTAACCGTGACAATTATAAACTGTTACTGGTGGTGGGATATTAGTGCTGAGAGCACACAGTTCAAAGAGGAGTATTAATTTTTTGGCCAAATATTTTCAAAGCAATCAAAGACTCTGGGAGGTGGAATTCTCTTACCTAATCAAACAGCAAATGTAACCCAGCGCTTGATTAAATATTGAGCTTAGAAGTTTCAGATATCTTTTTTCATTGGCCTGCTGGCATTTGGCAGCAAGGGAGCATCAAACTCCCATAAGTCCCTGGAGTTGGTCCACTCTGGAAAAGTGCTGAGCCAGCAGATCAAACTGTAGAAATGCCGCAGAGTGAAAGGAAAAGAACCACAAGCATACATCAGTTCAGAGTCGTCTTCACATCTGACATGTTAGTTTGTGATGAAGTCCAGATGAGGACTCCTGTGGAAAGTAAACTTGGGTTATATCTGTTGAATCACAGAATTATGATGTGTTTAGCGTTGCATGATAAGTTATCCAGTACAGGACATAATAAGGATTTGTTGTAATGGGTTTTTTTCACAGTAGACATTTGGACATGTCACAGTAGGAAAAGCACGGGTGTAATTAATAAAATTAATGAAGGCTGAATTCCATTTAGCTGCTTCAGTTATCATGACTTAGCCACTTGAACTGAACAGTCATTGTTAAATTTGTAATGATAACATTTTCATGAAATCAAACTCAGTTTTTTATGGTAGGCATTTTTCAGGAATAGCCATTCAGTGTATTTACACTCTGTAATTGCCTTTCATTATATTACTTTACATTGAGTCCACCATTCCCATGCCGGATTCAGATTACCACACAAGGGATTCATGGAAAACAATGCAACATGTCCGCCTCACCATCACTGTTCACTTTTCCACCACTGCATCAGTTATGTGAAGTCACTGCTACTGCAGTTACAGCATTTCCTACAGGTGCTTCATATTAAAAGCTTCCAATGGGACAGACAAAGGGTGGCTTTTATTGTGAAGCAGCAACAGGAAATGCAGTGCTTGTCCCTGATATTTAGGGCTGGTGATGATTGTTTGTTAAAAATGGGTCTACAAAAGAAGGAAACATAGTTTGATTGCACCGCAGACAGATACACCAGGTACTCTTCTGCTGTATTTCTGTGAGCAAAATCAAGTTTCCACCAGCTTTCACCAAGTCAACCAGGACTATATCATTGTTCGCAGTGCCTGTGCTTTTCCTGCTCTGACCAGTCAAAATGTCTGTTGTGAAAATGCACAGATTCAGCCTGTATGTATCACCAGCTCAGCTCGCGGTTCATAAAAATGCAGAATTACATGAAGGCCTTCAGAGACTTATAATTCCACATATCCTTGTGTGTTATTGAAGCTACCCCAAACAGTCCTACAGGTCCTTTGATATTTGCCTCTTAGTTTCACAAGTCTTAAATACCATTTTCCCAGTTCCCGACTCAATACCCAGTGTTGCATCAAATATCTGTTCAACTTTTTCCTCCATCTTTTTTTTTGTACTACTCCCCACTCTTACCATTGTATTGTTCGACCTTGAGTGAGATGCTGTCAGGCGCTTTTTAGAACATAAGCGTTGCAGTTTCCCATAATCCACTGGGAGTGTTGAGGTGAGAGCTGTGGCCCAGTAGCACTCTGAGTGGCTGGCAGCGGATCAAAAGCAAACGAGGTTCCTGAGCTCATTCCAATTATAACAGCACACACTATCAACTACAAATACAAACAGCACGTAAGTGATAGCGCTGGTGGCCTGGAGGACTGCTGCCAGAGAGCAGGCAGCATGCTAATCAGGATACCTCTTGCCATGGGCTATTTAGGGAATAGCCTCTTATCCCACCAATTCCCCATGCCTTAGCCAGGGAAACGAAAGAGAAAAAGGGGAGTGAATTCCCTGAGTGTACAATCCAAGGACAAAGTATTAGAAAATGGATCTTTATCTTTGCTCTCGGCCAATATCCATATTAATTACAAAAAAACATTGCATATGTACTGAATAAAATATAAAGAGAATTTGTCAAACACATACAGCTACAAATTATGACCACCCTCTATAATTGCCTTTTCTTATGATATTAATTTAATCATCAAACAAAGGTAAAATCATGTTGGAGAAAAGAAAATGTTACCCTGATTTTCTTCACAAAGAATTTAATTGTCTTCATATTTCAAGCAAATCTCACATCGGCTTTTGTTGGCTTCACTAAGCTGGCATCACACACTCCACCCTACGGTTTAACCTTTGCAAAAGCGGGATGTGGAAAAACAAGATCCTCCGTCATTTGCACATCACCTCACACTGTTTATTGCAATTAGTCTGATTATTCATAACAACATCTTCCCAAGCATCCCATTGTAGTCGGCCAATCCAGGAAAGTGATTTATATCCGGCTGACTGTCATGGGGGAAGGAAGTGAGATGTTTGGAGCAGTTCTGTGGTAACATGCACGCTCCCCCACTCGCACGGACAACCCCTCAGAGTTTGGCAACTCTCCAGAGCCATGCAGGGGCGGCGGAGTACAGCGGGAGCCTGAGAGAGAAGCACACATTGTGCACCGCGGGACCCCACCAGCCCCGGCCTGAAGGCACAACTCTCAAGGACATGGAGAACTGGGGCAGAGAACTTCCAGGCTTCCCACTGGTAGGGCAGGCTGAGAAAAAAGAGGCAAAGTTTCCAAAGTGTCTCTGTCTGCTTGAGCGTAGCTGGTGAATTGTATTGTTAGGAGAGATACATGGATTCTCTTGATCATTAAACACTAATCATGCAAATGTTTCTTAAGCACAGAACTCTCTGCTATGCTGTGAGTGTGTGACATTTAAACGTGGAACAAGGGTGAAATGAAACCGGAAAATTCATACTTGGATCGTATTTTGTGCCAGAAGAAGAATGAAGGTGTGTTGTAGTCAGGGAGATATGATTATTAAAAAAACAGGGCTTTACTAAAAGTATGTCTGTGCACGTAGATGCACATAACTGTGTTTGTGTTTCCATCTGTGTATCCAGAGTCTGATCTCCTAGTCAAATATAATTAGTGACTTGTATGACACCCCAGCAAGTGATACATTTGAATCAATGGCTCAAATACCCTCATGATGCCATGGAGGGAAGTGTAATTCTAGGTTTTGCAGACAAATAAAAATGTGATCTGAAAATGGAAATTACAGCTTACTGTCACACTAAATCCAAGAGTTCTGTTACGCAACATTTCCAAAAAGACGATTGTGGTGTGCTGTTGAGCGAAACTGTATTGAAAATCATCACTGAAAAACATTTGAATACTCCCCCTGGATATTTCTGTGAAAGATGACAAAAATTATGTACATTCTGGTTTTTGAATATAAAATCATACAGAAGAGGCAAAGTCTTTGGCACTGCTGGAAGAAGCATTGGAAGCAGCAACCCTTTCCCTCATTGTCCTTCCAGTCAGGAGATCAGGTTTACTGTGGGTCAGCCCCCTCTCTCTCTACATCAGGGGGAAGGAACCACACTGATCTGAGATGGAGTACCCCCAACCAAACCTTACCACATCGACCCATGCCACCATCCTGGGCCTCTAATGGAAGTCCTGGGCATCCAGACGCCTCCCCCGCTCCGACATGGACGTCAAGTAGCGCTCTACTCATCATTGGAAGCAGCAGGCTTCATAGCCCTCCTTTTCTCTCCCTGGGACTGGCTTTTTGGGAACATTGCAGGCAGATGTGTCCAGATGAGCACGTTCTAATTTGTGGGCCCAGGTTAATGCTCCGTTGGAGGCTCCAGACGATCAATAGCTTTATTTCCCTAAAACGCTGGCATGGTGAGAACCAGCTCACGGGGTGCTTTTAATACCGCCACAGTTCCAGTGATGACTAGGCTGTATTGATTGTGCCCATGTGGAACTACGTGCGCCTTCTGGGGAAGGATCTATTTGTGTCACCCTGGGCTGGGATGGGGGCTCCACTGGAGGAGTAGAGAGCTCAGCCAATGGAGGATGCCAAAAACATCAAAACAGCCATGTTTACAGATTACCCAAAGGGAAAGCAAATTACAGCAATTATGCAGGCTGTGGGAATACTGATATCAGCATACCTGCTATTTCACCCAGAGACTACTTTTATGAGGCTAGAACACATACAAAACAGCACACTCAATTTGATTTGATGGCTAAACCCTCAACAAACGATGGGATTTAAACAAAGCACTACACATCAGATGCATGCAAAACAATGTCTTTCTAGGGGATCGCCCTGTTTATGTGTGTCAGGTCCAAAAAATCTTTTCAGTTGTTTTGAAACTAGATATAATAGCTTAGACAAATATCTGTGAGGCAAGTATGTATCTGGCAGGCACAGTGACGAACATGTAATATTGAACATTGTCTCTACCATAGTTTTTTTCCCAAACAATGGCAATTAATCATTCTTTGTAAACAGTGCAAATTGCTTTACAGAAAACTCATTTAGCCTTGCAGCATTTATCTCATATATCAGCGCAGAGACAACATACAGAGGAGCCTTATCCAAATCACGGGCCTTTGTTTGCAGCTGTCGTGACATATTCATGACTGGGGCCATAATAGTCAGATTCCTGTTATATCCCCCAGGGAGAGCAGAGAGAATGGTGTCACATCCAATTACTGCGGCACACTGTAGAGGTAAATCAAAACTCGTGCCATGAACTCTAGAATCTAAGGTGTGCGCGCGCACACACACACACACACACGCACACGCCGCATGAGCAAAGCGAGACAACAGTTATATCAACATTGATAGAATATTGGAAAACACATTCTCCTGGTAACTTGGAGGTCGTGTATGGATTACACAGGGAAATAGGATTGGCTGGAGGCTGTTGGCTGCCATCCTCTCAAAACATAAATTGACATACATAAGATCTAGGAGCAAGTGAGAGAGATTTTACAATTATGGATCTGCTCGCCAGCGTACAGAAATTGAAAGTGCAGATGAGGACGATGATATGCCTCTTGGAGGAGGAGGAACAATCGGGTCACCGAGTTCACCCACACCTTCTCCTCAGCACCAATAAGATGCGTTTCTGCCGAGTGAAATTAATGCCTTTGTCTTCTCCTCCACAGTAGTCTTTGGGAGGCCTGGTGGTTTGGTGGTTGGAGGGTATCTCAGCAGTGCATAGCCCAGTTTCACCCTGGAGCGGTGCAAAGCTCCTGCCCAATAAAACAGGCTGCATCCCCAGGGCCCCTCCCTCAAGCCTCCAGTCAGCGCTTGTTTTTGCACCATTTATTTAGTGTGACACATCTCCAATTAAACTGTGGAGGCTGCTGCATTCCCCCCATAACTACCTCTTATACCTCCCCATAGACTTTCTGTCACACTGAGAGTGTGGGTATGAGAGAGTGAAAGGGAGAGTTAGTGTGTGTGTGTGTGTGTGTGTGTGTGTGTGTGTGTGTGTGTGTGTGTGTGTGTGTGTGTGTGTGTGTGTGAAAGAGAGAGAGAGAGAGAGATCACATCTTGCCTGCCAGCTATGATCACAATGTCATTTTCCCCTCAGTGGTTAGGAGCCTCCTCTGAAAGGTGCCCTGAATTATAATTATCAAAATATTGAACAAGATAATCATCCTCTTAAATGATGCTGCCACTCCACTATTTGCCTCACCATCACAGAACATGCATGGAGCAATCCTCCCCTGTAAGCTTTCTTAATAACTCATTTAGAACTACACAGCAAAGGACATCTTTTGTGCAAGACCACACTTGTATTAGAGTTACGTAAGTTAGACATTAATAAACTACCCAGAAATTCACCACCTCACCTCCAGTTACGTGTCCATCCACCTAAATTTGGGAGTGTTTAAAGGAGATCTTGCATAGGAGGCAAGAGTCTCCTTGCCGCCTCTTCATCCTCCCCCAACGGCCCCAGACACAGTCACAGGAGGAGTGACTTTGTCCGACCCCAATACCGTCTGCAAGAGCACAGCTGAGGGCAGCAGCTGCCAGGGAGGACTGGTGGGGGAGCGCCCAAAACGCCAGCTCTGCCAAGCGGAGGGGCCGGGGGGAGCCCCAGTGGCAGCTGGGAAGGGTGGGGTGGCCAGCTGTGGAGCAGCAGGATGGTGGGGTGACTAGGAGATGCCACTAAACCTGAGCAGGGATACACAAGTGCACGCACAAATTTTATACATAGGCACATTCAGAAAGTTCACACTTTCCCTCTTTTCTTAAAGCCCGTCTGCTGCACTCAGCCACGTTTACACACACACTCGCATACAAACACTCATCATCGGCACCGGGGCAGCCCAGGCAGTCTGTGGCCCTCTTAACACCAGCACCACTCTCCCATCACGTGCTTCGGCCACACATCTGGTGTACCATCTGTATCACTCCCCCCAATGTGACAGGTAGTCCCTCTCCCTCTCTGGAGGGAGCAGAAGGGGAAAGAGGGACACGGAAGGTAATTTTGGGTGTAAATGTGCTCTGGACCTCTCTGGATGCATCTGGACAAAGCAGACATGCTGCTGAGCGGTGCAGGGTCATTATCAGTTGGAAACTGATTACCAATCGCAGATGAAGACAAAACAATTATATCAAACTGTCAAATTATGACGGCACCAATAGTGCACATCTTGTTTATGTTGTGGCCGGGATGAATGATTTTGCACTTGGTGTATTAATTAACTGCATATCAATAAAAAGGTCAAATGCTATAAATAACACAAGTCAAAAATATATTAAAGATTCTTCCAATTTATTGTAATGTACAGTTATACATTGCCATGACACAAATGTGACCACTCGGATGGGGTGCAGAATGCAAAATATTAAAACAGCCATATAAACAATATCTGAGGACAATGAATCCCTCTTCTTTATGCCACTGTACATATGGGATCAATAAAGTATGCACCATTAAACAGATATCAAGCCAGTGATATAAAACTGCACAACCAGTCGTTACTGTGAAATTAAGGAATCCATCTCAGAACATTATTTTCACATCTTATGTTACATATTTGACAGTAACTTTATTATTCACACACAACACTATTTGAATGACATCAACTTAGACGTTTATTCAAAGGGAGAGGGGGATTCCAGCATCGGCAAGACTAACAAAACAAAGTACTTGTCAGAAATATGCAGTTTGACTTTTCTCACATCTCATCAGCCCTGTTTTAGCCTCTCTTCACTGGTTAGCAGTCAGTTTTAGGAATTGATTTAAAGATTTTACTGATCACCTTTAAAGCACTTCATGGTTCAGCTCTCAGCTGCATGAGTGAATTGCTGCTCCCCTATGAGCCAAGGTGCATCCTCAGATCTTCAGGCAGGGCACTGCTGGCTGTTCCTGAGTCCCGGCTCAAGACTGAAGACGAACAGGTTTTTGCAGTCAAGGCCCCTCAGCTCAGAAACTCCCCGCCCTGAGGATCTGCGGCTCGCTGAATCATTGACATCTTTTCTATCACTTCTCAAAACATCTTTTTTTAAAAAAAGCCTGCAACAAATCTCTTCTGTTTTTTCTTTATTGTTTAGGGTTTTATTCCATTTTATTTCAAATGCTTGATCTTATTTGCCTCAGCCCTGAAATGTTTTAATCCTGGTTCAACCATGTAAAGCACTTCCTCTGTTTTGAAAAGTGCTGTATAAATCAAGTTTATTATCATTCACCAATTTGCAGTCAATGGACAAGACTGAGAAGCTTGTATAGAAAAAAAAAGGCTCCAGAAATCATTAACTTACAATTCGCAGTGGCATCTGCTACATTTCACCTCTTTGGGCACATATGTCAAATAAAGGCCAATGGCCATTACTTGGTCATGTGGTAAAAAAACAATGCATTCGTGATCCAAATTTGGTGTATATTTTCACTGACCTAAATACACAGCTTTTAACACAGAATACAGCAATTTGCTTCATGTGTTTACAGACGTCACACATTTTCTAATTCCAGGTGTGCTGTTTGAATTTGTCCTTCAAGGAATAATCTGTGCATGTCAATTCTTTTTACATTTCCACACAAACAATTCATACGGTGTCCATGTCACTGAAGTAGCAGATCCAATTGAATAGTTATACAAGTCAACACAACAAAGAAATAATAGAAAAAACAAAATGTGCTGGATGGGATCATCATTAAAGATCAGTTTAAAAAAACAAAAACAAAAAAAACATCGACACGTACACTTCATGAAATAAACAACACAGCTTTAGTACTAGTTTCCAATGTCTTATACAAAGTTAGCTTGATCTAAAAAGCATAAAATATATTTTTACATCATCACATACATCAAGACATGTACCATGGCCTAGCGGGAAATTCGTCTGGTGCATCATTTCAAGCCCCACACATTTCCCTACTGCTGGCATTATTGCTTCTTATGAACAAGGAGCTGAGGGATAGAGAAACAATGCACCACAGTAGATTGAAACTGTACATTTAAATCATCTCTGATATCCAAAATTTTGTTAGCCTGTTTCACAATCTGCAATGCTAAAGGATAAGGCAGTTTCCATTTTTAAGGCATTGCTGCTTTGAGACATACTGGACCAGAGAGTGAGTCATGGACTTTGACATTATCGAGCCAATGTACATGATAAACAGAACACATTTTAGAGGCAAGGATAAGAGCCCAAAAAGAGGGGGAAACGTATCTTGTAGTTTTGAGTGTTGTACGTTCGTGTCTGAGAGATTCTCAGTGAGCTACAACCATCATTTAAGTCTGCTTAGCAGTTGACCAGGGGTCAAGGCTCAGACAGAGATCAGAGCAGAGCTGTGTGGGTTGCTGTGACCATCTCTCATTGCTGGTAATTTCCATACTGGCCCTGTGGAGAGAAATGTGACAGAGTTGCATTACTGCCCTTCTGAAAAACGAAGTGTAAGAACTTACATTCACAAATCTCAATAGGGTGCAAACAAACATCTGTGGTTTCAACCATATCCTACTGCAAACCATGATTAATGACTGCATTTGCCGGTATTGACCAGCAGGTGGCAGCATGGCCTCACAACTTGTGAGCTCTAAATTCTAACTTGATACCTCAGGTTTCGGCAGCAGCATGGCTGAGGACGATACTCTTTATTAAATAGTGGACACTAGTTTCAAGTGAGACAAATTCAGTGCAAGAACAGTAGTAGTTGATGCATTTCTAAACAGGGGTCGAAATATGTGTTTGGCATTAATGGAAAATACCATGGAAGCAAATTTGGTTTGACATTCTGGTATACATGACATTTCAATTCAAATATATGAGTGTTATCATAAGCGCAATAGTCATCCAAACCAGTGTTGTAAATTGCAGAGATTAAGGCTACAGCCAAAGCATGAAGCTTGTGGCTGTCTCACTGCAGACTAAGCATGCTGTGTTTCTGGACCTCATGACTTACAATTCGACCCCTGGTTAATAACAAAATAAAAGAGTACAAAAAAAAAAAAGAAAAAAGAAAAGAAAAAGCTCAAGAAAGAAAAAGAGAAAGATGGGAGAAAGATAAAGACAAAAAGAGAGACAGAAGAAACATAAATGCAAAATTAAGTCTAGGTGGTCAAAAGTCTAGATTGGACGTTGAGGTCTTCACAGCAACCATTACCTTTGCTTCTTACAGAGCTAGTCAGGGGTTCAAATCCCTGGGTCTTTATTTCCTCATGTGCCCCTGAATATTCAAAGATAAAGATATCAAAGTGTAGCTGTGGTCCCCACATAAGACCAAAGGAAATACAGGGCAACACATAGATCTCCCTTTAAACACTAGAGCAGTCTGCATCAAGTTTAAGGAAGAATCCTCTTAAAGCCCTCATATTTCACTGAATTGGCATTCCATATTAGCCAGGATATATCATTCAAATTAACAAGTTAAAGACAACAGTAACACATACACACTTTTTGGATTTGATTTAACCCCAATATGATGACAGCATGCATAACATACTACCTTTTAATGTTTACATTGTAACTGCACTCACATTACTCTCTGGTCTCATTACACAAAATATACAACTAAGTCTGGCAATCAACATAATAAAGGGCAAACTATGACGAACGTATAAACAAGTCTCTGTGACTGTCCAGTGTTGTGGGTATACTCACCTGGTCGTAGCCATAGGGGCGTTGCTGCTGGCCCTGTGGGGGTCCAGGTTGAGGAGGGCGATAGGCCCCATACTGCTGGCCCTGCCCCTGAGGATAGTTAGGATACTGTCCTGGGGCACTTTGGGAAGGACCTGCGCCAAAAATTGAGAACTCAACTTAAAACGATGTATGCTTGACAGTGTAAGTTTGAAACAATTACATCAAACAGATATAAGAGCACTGAATAACATTCAAGCCCAACTCGGTGGCACACGATCGAAAGAGCTGCTCCTGTTTTGTCTTTTAACGCTGTGAACTTTTTGGTCTTATCAGCTGCTTTGAAAGAGATGTGACAATCAACCTCAGGTTTTGACTTAAAGGAAGGAACACAGTGTGAAAATGGCCCAAAGTTTTGCTCATTAACCGTTTCCTACATGTTACTGTGAGAACTCTAGGGAATCCCTGTTAGTTTACCATCACTAATGGGCTGCAATAAAAAAATCTGATGGATGACAAAGAGAGGATGGTGGGTATGTCAGACCCATTTATTTAGGCTGCCTCCACAACGCCTGACTCAGTAATGAATGAGAATGAGTGAGTCAGGTTGGAGCCGGGCGGTGGTTCCCTAATGCAAGGAGACATCAAGGATTGTGTTGGTCTTCATTAGAGGAGCGGGCTTCATTAAAAAAAGGAGGGGAAAAAAAAATCACTTCATCAGCCCCCGTACTCTGTAGCTATCTATGCAGGTGCTGCGAAGGACCAAGCAAAGCTTGACTGGGGCTGAAGTCAAATGAGGCCCACGCAGCATCGTTAGGCGCTCATAATGCCTTATGCTGTTGAGCATAACCTTGTGGGGGCCTGCGAGAGAAAGCATGTGTGTGTGCCAGATGGATCTCACCTCACAGCCTCTGCCTCTCCGCTAGCTCATTACTAACATGAGCTGTGGTTCAGACAGAGGGTGAGTGATGGAAAGTTCCACTGAAAATTGGGATGAGGAAGAAAAAGACCAAAGTGTTGCTACTGCATGTGGTACATTTTAAAACATCCATTACTTTACTCGCTTTGGTTAAATGGTTAAATCCCAAAGCCATGCGCTCATTGCTAATACCCTGAAATTAGGAAACATAACAGAATACGGAATAGGTACAAGTCAATTAAGTGTTCTAACTTAAGTCTTCCAGATTTGTATTAGCTTGCCTTTTCTGTCATGAGCTCCAAAGCAGAACTGCTGCGTGAAATCTTTTCACCAAAGATCAAAAGTTACACTATTTCTAGTAAAAAGTTACTAGCACTTAACTTACACTTGTTGTTTAATATGGATGTTTGCTAATCTTGGATATTTACACTGAACACTGCTTCACTATTTATCCAAAATGCTAAAATGCAAGTTTAAAATTTATGGCTGACACGTCTACAAACACCTTGCCCAGTTTCTGTAGCCATCAGCCAAAGCGCCTCTCTGACTCCCTCAGACCAGCATGTCGTATCAAACTGAAGCACTGGGAGAAATGCTAATGTGGTGCCAACCACCACCTACTGATTAAATTTCTCTTCCACCAAGCTCCAATCCCCCAACCATTCATTAAGGCAGTCCTTTAATTCCTTGCTCTTGATGATGTCTTGACATGCATCTGGCACAGTTACATGTCCAAGGGGCAGTAACCATCGACTCAGTCAGGAGGAATTATTATTCAACATTAAAAAAAGGTAGCCAAAGAGAGCTTGCAGTGCCTCCTACAGGACAAATATGAGCCCCTGTTTTAGGGAAGGTAACTCACCATAGGCCTGCTGCTGTGGTGGGTAGCCCTGTTGACCCGGGTACTGCTGTTGAGGCGGGTAGCCCTGCTGCTGGGGAGGGCCTTGCTGGTATGCTTCCTGCTGCTGGCCATACTGGGCATTACCTTCAGGGGGCAACAGCAGGCAATGTGAGCAACATTTTGACAATTACAGCATAACAGCAAATCAGGCAGGTAGATATTGAATAAGGATTTTTTTTTCTGTGCTATTAATTAAGAAATCAATTTTCCATCTGGAGAGTGCTGTTAAGATGCACCTGCAATCATCACCTTAGCTGACAGACACAGCCATTAAAAACACAACAGCACTGTGTATTAAGATACTGTTATACACTATCTAATAGTAAATGATACAATGTGTAGCAGTGAAAAACTTCAAGAGTAAAGAAAGGATCAAGAATCAAGTCCTGTATAAATCTGAGCTGGAGGAGATACTGAGTGTTTAGATTTTCAATTTCTAGGTATTACTCTATACTCTTTGAACACAAATGGTAGCTTAAAAGGCACGCATATCTACAAAACAAAACAAAAAATAAATAACAAAACAATGTCAGCATCGTCATGACCACACATTAAAAGGAAGGTGTGAAGATCCCTTCCATGATAGCAGTGTTGTGAGGGATTCTCATGGGGCCTAACAACGCCTTGATCAGGATATGTTGGAGGCCAACTCTGACTCAATACCTTCAATTTATGCGTGTAATACCTGGCATTTTAAAAAGCCGAGAACCTCGGATAAGATGAATGTTTTAAGAGGTCATATTTTTTATGTTTGGTGTTCTTCAAAATGGCTGGATTTTACTTGGAAAAAGGGAAAACACAAGTGTTTGAAAGGTCAAAAGGAAAATAGTGCAGTCAGTAGAGAAAACAAAACAAAAACAAACAACATTAAGTACATGTTAATTGGACAAAGAAAGAAAAGGAGTTGTTTATTATGAAATACACATGGAAAATCTGCAGTCCGGGTTTTCCCTGCCTGTCTAACTCAAAGACGGGCCGGTTGGCATTACAGGCCGCCAAAACTATTGTGCCTTTTATCAGCAACTGGTTTGCCACTGTATCATGCGTACGCACATTGTGTGAGAAGTGTAGAGGCAACAGGGAAATTTCAGAATTTCACAAGATCACGGCAAGCCATGAAGGTCAGCTTAAATTAAAGGAGTAAATAGGACTGGAATGTCAAACCTCAGCAGCCTACATTTTGATCTTTTTACAAAGCAGAAATTTGTTTAAGTGTTGAGTTTGATATTCAACAAAACATTTAGCTCCAGCAGCATCTTCTTACTCTGTTTTACTTTGCACATGCTCTGCCGTTCAGGCTTTGCTATTGGTCCATGGCTGAGACTGGATGTGCCCACAGCCGTTTGTCAGGCAGGATACAATGTTTTCTCGCACGTACTCCAGTAAAGTGACGTCCAAGTAAGCACTACTTTCACCCAGCATTGACAGTAAGGGGCTGGTTAGCCAACTCTTAACAGTCGCTTAGGGATCATCAATAAATGATTGTTTGATTGATATAAAGCCAAAGTTCTTTTTAATACCTTCATGCTGGCTTGCCCATATTAGTGAAAATTCTGATTTAAAAAATGAATATGAAAGTGTTCTCATGTAGCTCACTCGTTTTGATTGCTCTAAGTTATTCTACATAAATATTTGAATAGAAACTAACTGCAGTTTTTCAATGGCTTCTATGTCATGTGACCCAGGGACAAATGAATATAGAACTGTAATACTACACTGGACTTTTTTCTTTTTTTAGATATGTTATTAATATTCAGCATTTTTCTAATAGCTTCCATGTTATGTGTCCCATCTGTTGGTGTCTGCTCACTGGTCACACTGGAAGGCTCTTTTTCTTCATCATTCTTGTCACTTTTAGACAATGAAAAAATGTTCAGGCTCTGTGCCCTTTTATCCTTTTCTGGCCCATTTCTTTGTCTGCCCTCAAGTTGGTAAGCAAAAAGGGAAATCATGATTTTTTTTTTCCCACTTGAGCACACGGCACACTTAAGGTACACACACAAACTATGTAAATCATGAATGCTTGCATGTCTGAAAAAAATCCAGGGAAAAGTCTGGCAGTGTCTCACGTGTTATATTTAGAGGGCAATGCAGTGGTAACATATTTCTCAAAAACGGTGGTTTATAAGTCGCTAGAGCTGCTCTCCTGCTAACGACAAGGACTTCACTGTCCAATAGTGCCCGTGCACAAAATCTGTATACGTACAAAGAATGGCAGTCTGCTTCTCATCAGTGGAGATTGGCACATTGAGAAGCACTAACAGAATATGAATACTGCCAACGGCTGAGGGGGGCGGGGTGGCATTACAAGACTGGGTAGGTGCTAGCTTATCCATGGACTGCAGCACCTTTTGGAATAAGGTGCACCCTGGCATGTGGCCTCAAAATTGGATGCCCTATTTTATCTTTGTTAGAGCCCAAAGTCACTTTGATTTCCCAGAAAATAATGAAGAAACTGAAATACTGGTTTTTGTCACAGTCTCTTGGCATCATTTGTGTTTTAACACAACTCCTGGGTTCATTTTTTGGTTGATTTTCTCCAAGTGACTGCAGGGTTCTCCTACCTTCTGAGGCTCCCTGTCCTGCGTGACTGTACTGGTCCCCATAGTAGTCTTCCTGCCCTGGGTACTGCTGAGGGGGTCCTACATACACATACACACAACATACACACAAGTAGATTCAAGGTGTTGTTGGATCGGTTGTGTGAGGGGAGAGTAGAGAGGATGGATTCCTTGCCGCTAGTTCTTGTTAGAAAGCTTTCTTTTGGTCACTTGACTAATTTTATGATTGGAGGCTTTAGGTTACATGTTTAGTCATCAATGTGTCTGTGATCTAGAGAAGAGGAAATAGAGGAAATTGAGAAGAACAAGAGTAAGAAATGCAGAAGGGTGGGTTAGGGAGAAGAAAGACCAACACTCACGACTTGCACACTTAACAGACACACTCTGAGGGGTATACCTTGCTGTGGGGGTCTGTAAGGCGGCATTGGCCTCTGCCCCATGACATGGTTCCCTTGGTTCACCTGGCCCATCATGCCCATTGGGTTCTGCTGTCCTTGGTAGTGCTGTCCGGCACCACCAGGAGGCATGTTATACTGCTGGGAGGGAGGCTGCTGATGCATCATGGGGCCTATGGTACACCGACAAAGAGTTAACTCTCGAACTACACTGCAGAAAACCCATACATGCAGTGTATGGCTTATGGAGGTGAATGATGTGCAGCAACCACTAGTATGACAGGAAATTAGGCACTTGGAATCAACACAACCATGTGGAAACTAACAAATGAGTTATTTTACCTTGATTGGGCTGCATGTTCATGTTTGGCCGGGGCCCATAGTTTCCCATGGGCTGGCCCTGGGTCATGTTCATTTGGCTCTGCGCTGGTATGCCCTGGGAAGAAGGGACGGTGTGATTGTAACCACCCATCGAGCCATGGCTGCTGGGGGGCATATTCATAGAGCCACTGGGCATGTTCGGGGGCTGGTTGGGGCCTGGACCAGGACCTTGCATTGGCATGTGATTAGGCCCTGGAAAACAACAAGAGAGATAATTCATGACTCTGAAAATTGACATCAATATTTAGCACACGTGTGTAATTTCCACCACGCTGCAATATGAGCACTGTGCTACACTGTGAATAACTGTGATCTGAGGCTGTGCTTCTATACAACAGGAATGGCATGTGGCAAATAAAATTACCTTGATGATGTATTAGAGGTCTGAGGTTTGCCCAAACTGTAAGTAACTGTAATTAATCTCCTGCACCTCTGTCTGACCAGTTCATTTGTGTTCGCATGTTCGTTTCATTCAATCCTCTTCTTTATCTAACGCTGATCTATCCACAAAAAGCTACTGAATCTTTCAAATTAAATGTAGACACATTTTTATCAAGTAAGGACTAAGTCAAGCCTGTGGGTATAACACATACTAACACGGAAACTGATTTCATTACAGTTCTAGTAACATGGCAAATTGAGCAAATGTGAGAACGTTGAGGTTTCCATCTGTTAAATGAAGACTGTGAACTTACAAAAGAAAAGGAACTCCAATGGATGGCAACGCTTCCTTTGTGAAGAGGCTATATAAGTGCTCTAAACTAGGCACAATCTTAAAGATGGTGCCGACTCTCCAGTCATCAAAATGACTAGACATGTTCAGCCTTTCAGATCTAAGCAGGAAGCATCATAAGCTTTCAAGTAATACCAGAATACTGTTGGTCAGAATGTACTGTATGTTCCCTTTTCTGAGGTTTAAATGGGAATCTTAAAACCAGAATGGCACAGCATGCGGCAGCATGAGTGAACATTACCATGCCAGTGGAAAAGCAGCCCCACAGTGGCAACATCTTCTAGCTTTCTTACATGGTGCCCTCGACATTTACCCTTTAGAATTTACAATCATTGATTATGTTAACATGCACACTAATATTCCACCATTACCCAGATATGATACAGGTCATGCAAAAGTCATATTCTGTTTGGATATTCTGAATTTTAGGAGCATCTTTTATACGTGTATACAGCAACATCGGAAAATGCAGTCTGAACTGGGGTTTTTAAACCACAGCTTGCGACTCATGGCCTCTTGCCTTTTTATGTTTAGCTCTGTGTGTTGCCTAGCCAGCAGTATGAAAGTGTAGGGCAGAGACACATATACAAAAGAAAAGCCAACATTTCTGGTTGGAGGGAGAAACAGAACCGCTTTTAAACATTATGCAAAACTTGGATATCAATAGGTTTTTGGATATGCGCAAGTATCACAACGCTGACCACTTCAAGAAGGTGGTTGAGCAAATGAAAGAGGGAGGCTGTGTTCATTAATCACAGTATGCACAGCTGCATGTAAACAGGAATTTTAATGGAATATTCATTTTCATTAGCCACGTAAACAGCTTCGTAGAAATATCACCTTTTTAAGAATAAGGGCAAAATCGGCATATTTTGTGCATGTAAATGTAGTCACTGTGTGGTACAGCAATCAGTGCTTTTTAAAGAAATACTATCTCAAACTAGTCCTATAATGAAATATATTTGCAAACACAAAAACTAACAAAGCCCACACTGAAACAAACCAGAACAGGAGAGGATAACCATAATCAAACAGAGTAAAAGTCCAAGACCACCAGAGCTGGTAAATGGGTGACATCATCCTTCAGCAGAACGACCTCCCTCACAGTTCTGTGGTGTTGCTAGGCAACCCAAGTGAGACAGGGACTGAGGGAAAAGAAGGGGAAAGAAAAGAGAGAAATATAAGGGAGGGAAGTTGAGGGGGTGGGGGGTCACTTACCAGGCATCTGTCCATTCATCTGGTTCTGCATGTGTGGGGCTGGAGGGCCACCACTGACCATACCCTCAGAGGGCATGTTGTGACCATGAGGAGGCTGAGGGGGGGGTCCACTTTGGTTCATCCCACCAGGGCCCATGGGCATGTTTTGAGTGGGCGGCTGCAGGCACACAACATAGACACAAAAACACAAATCAGCTGGTGAGAAAACACATCTGAGCTTAAGCCACTCAAAAGAACTCAAGAAGAAAGCAGATAAAAGGCAAGATCACTGCACAAAATAGTGTAACCAAGCATAACTGTGATGTACCTTAATCAATAAAGGATAATGGTTTCTAAAAGACACTGTATGTAAAGATGGAAAATAAATAGCCCTGCAGTGTAATATATAGGCACATGATCACTGAACTAACTGCTGTCAATGAAGTTACAGCCTGGGACCATCAGTGATTAAAAAGAAAGACAACGCGTTGAGATCTCATGAGCACAAATACGTGACAAATTAAACACATATCATTATAATAGTAACTTCAATCTGATGTATTGCAGCTTAACATATGATATGATGGGGTTACGGTTCCAAGAATAATGGGTTTCTCAGAAAACCCAAATAAGTACCTCCTACAATAAGTCAATGGGTAACACTGGTCATTTAAGGAGTACTCCTGTGCATTTATATTGAATTTAGATAAAATTGGTGGTCATGACAGATGAAAAAAATAATAATGGTCACACTGGTGCAGCAAAAGCCAATATGTTCAGTGACATCACTGGGGTCAATTTTTCAGATTATGGAAGGCTCCCCTGAGAACTGCATAAGGCATTATACAACAGCTGCACACGGGCTGAGTGGTACCCATTGTGACAAACAAACTGGTGTTAATGTGTTTAAACTGGTTTCCCTTTAATTTAGTTGAGTTAGGCTGGATTTGACACGAAGAAGAAAAAAATCAGGACACTATAAATTTGCAATTAAACTGTTAAGATTTCACACATTATTCAGGCAGGGAAATTATGCATTTGAACTGACACGCCAGGCGGTCTATTAGTGCAACACAACCGTTTCTTAGTTAAATGTAATATTATACCGATATATCTGCTCAGGATCGATTTTTTTAAAAAATATATGTGCCTTAAGCACTGTTTCAAATAATTTACCTGAACCAGTGCCCATGTGACTTGTATTGAACATGGGTTCACACAAAAGCTCAACACTAGCAGGTGGGCTCAACATTATCTTCTGAGGCAGAGAAGTCACACTGTTAGATACACAATTCACTCAATCAAAACAATCAGCAGGGACCGATACTCACCGCAGGGAGGAGAGACTGCATGTTCTGATTGGAGTCTGCTATCGTCGCCAGGTACACTAAATTCCTGTGCAGCATTTGTTGATACCTGGGCAGATGGGGAGTCATCAATACAGGCTTTGATTTAATGTGAACTTGAAATTACTGTAACGCGAAGGCAACGGGGGATTTTCACAACTTACTGTGAACATTCTGCTGTTTTTCCTTTACTCTGGAAGTCCATTATACACTGGATCAGCTGGTTGTTTTCGTCGAGTAACTGCAATAAGTAAAAGCAGAGATTTATATCACGTGTGAATAAAAGTGATGCTGAGTGATTTGGTAGGGTTAGTCCTTTGCTTACTGATAGTCACTCTGCCCTAATTTGAAAACAACGAGGAGAATGGGGGGCGTTTTGCTAAATGTGAGTGTGCGTTTCTAGCTAACAAAAGACGCGTCTCGCTAGCTAGCTGTCCTTTGCTAACAAAACGGCAGGCCTCCATTCATATGAAATACAATAATACGTTGGTTTGATATATCGACCTAAAAAACATCGTCTACACATGGCGCCCTGACTCCACAGAGGTTCGTATTCACCGCGCTTTGACCCTGCAAAAATGTTCCCGATCTATTCACTGTGAGACTTGGATGGGCACTGCTACATTGATTAGCCCAACGGCTAGCAGCGTCTGATGCCATTGCCTCCATTCTGAGTCGCGCTAAAAAGATGAATTACCTTTTGTATTCCAGCGGGTGTTATATCACCCTTCCCACGCTGCCTGTGAGGTGCAAACGCCACCGACATGGTGATACTCTATTAAATTAAAGCGAACTAGGACATATAAGTGAAAAGTAGCCAACACACTTAACAAATCGGTAGAACTCAGATCAAACAGTTCAGAATAGGATGCAATTTCGTAATGCAGTGGTCCGTTTTGGGGGGGGGTTACAGCATGTGTGAAAGCGTAGTTGATCATCATTATTAATTTGGATTAAAAAGAGATGTGTGATTTTACAATTAATTTAAGATGAAGTATATTATCTTAACAGATTTAGTTATATGAATGAAGGCAAACATATTTAAGCTGAATTGAACTACAATTTCACCTATTTTTTCATATAATAGTACAGTCTA
The DNA here is from genome assembly GCA_037975065.1 of Chaetodon trifasciatus. Lineage (NCBI taxonomy): Eukaryota > Metazoa > Chordata > Actinopteri > Chaetodontiformes > Chaetodontidae > Chaetodon > Chaetodon trifasciatus. The sequence continues at coordinate 7,706,346 of JBBMOE010000012.1, forward strand.
GATCTAGTCCAAAAGGCCACGGGAAATGGACCGTTCAACAAAAAGGGGAAACGAAGACGGAGCTTTAATATATTTCTATAAAATATTAAAAATACTAATGCAGGCATTTTGGGGCATTAGTTCTGACAAAATATTTAGTAGTTCTACTTTCATGTGTTTGAATTGCACTCTCATTCCACATTTTCCAACGATCAATTAATTAAATGAAATGACTAAATGAAATTTAGTATTTCATTTCAAGACCCCTAGTTTTGGTATCACCCGAGTTTAGAGGTCATGCGCAGGCGCAGTTTTCAGCATACGGCAGTTCTCGCACACTGAGCTGATACATGCTAACTAGCTGAATCATTTGGTGGAAGTTTCCTCTTTTATTGTGATTCGACTGGTATTGCAGTGCAATGGCGGCAAGATATGACAGAGCTATTACTGTCTTTTCTCCCGATGGTCATCTTTTTCAAGTGGAGTATGCACAAGAAGCTGTAAAGAAAGGTTCCACGGCGGTAAGTCCAAAAATTAAACTAATGCTTAAGCTAACATTAGCACACGGCAGTTAGCCAACCAGCTAAGCTAGCGACCAGCAGCCTCTCTTTACTCCTGTGTTTTATCAGTTTTGTTTTTACCACAACTGGTTACACTCAGGTGCTGTGAAAGTGTTTTGATTTCTTACCACTTTGTTTGAATGCTGATATGCAACTACCACGCATAATTCAATAAATGTTAACACATACTGAACATGTAAAGAGAGAATCACTAGCAAGCATTTTGTCGCTGTGTCACTCTCACAGTAGTTTCAGTTTCAACGTGATAATGCCTCCTAACACTAGTTCCCTGAAACAACATTGTTTACGCTATCAGCAGAGTTGAATTTTGCTCCCTAATTGCGCCAAACATTACATGATAGTAAAGACATAGGGTTATGTTTACATTATAATTCCCTTGTATTCACGGGGCGGCACCACAGTTGCACTAAAGTCGATGGTAGATGTGCTAACTAACTTTAAGTTGGTCTTATACTCATTAAGCCACTGTAGTTGCAGCTACCTCAGCTACACTTCACTTCATTACAACTTCTGAAACAATAACTGTAAATTGGTAGATTGTATATGAAGTTCGGGAAAAAGTTAGGAAAAAAGCTAACTAGCTAGCTGCTACATCAAACTTTAGTTGCATCGAAGTCCTTGAATCCTGCGCTTGCTACCGTTAAACTGTCAAACCCCTAAAATGTGAGGAACCTTAAGAGTAATTGTTAGGTAGTAATCTGATGAATAGCGCACCAATTTTGATGATTAAAATTAGATGCAAGGCTGTATAACAATGTAATAAAACTGTTGGATGTGCATCTAAACCATCAAAATAAGGATATTATTTCCACACACTTCTATCATCAGCAAAGCGAGTAAATACTATGGTTCTTCTTTACTGCTCAGCTGATCAATTTGGTGTTGACATTGATTAATTAAAACTGTCACAAAAGCCGCTGAAGAGGGTACTCTTGCGTCTGTTTGGGTACCTGAAAACTTGTTCTGAAACCTTTTTCTTATAAGTTATGTGGGAAATTATACTGAGGATGATGTGGAATATAAAGCCCTGTACTGAACTTCTGAATTTCTGGATGTGTGCACTTTTCTGCTCAATATGTCACACCAACAGTTGGCCAGTGTTGCAAATGTTCAGAAATAAATTTGCATAATTTTTTTCTGTGCAGGTGGGAATCAGAGGTAAAGACATCGTTGTCCTTGGCGTTGAGAAGAAGTCTGTAGCAAAGCTGCAGGAGGAAAGGACTGTCCGTAAGATATGTGCCCTGGACGAGCATGTCTGCATGGCATTTGCAGGTACCTCAAACAACAGAACTTTTTCAATAACTGAATAATACATTCATGATGTAACATAACATAGTGGGCTAAGATCATTTGTCACTAACACCACATCATCACAGATATCTATATTTCATATTAGGCTTTTGTTACTTAAATTTCCTGTTGTACTTTACATGTGTGTTGCATAGCCACTTAACCTCTTTCACTGTTTTTTAAGGTCTGACAGCAGATGCCCGTATTGTGATAAATAGAGCTCGGGTTGAGTGCCAGAGCCACAGGCTAACTGTTGAGGACCCTGTCACAGTGGAATACATCACACGCTACATCGCAACACTGAAACAGGTCCTTAACTCTCTTACTATACATTTATTGTTCACTGTTAATTTACTAAAAGGCATCTGTAAGATTTCACATTCACTGGACAAGAACATAAGGTGTGTAACTTCAGTTTACTTCAGCTAATAATGTGTCACAGAAAGTGAAACTAAAGATTTATAAGAATTGCCCCTCACATCATTCTGTGTATGCATCGTATTTGTAGCGCTACACTCAGAGCAACGGGCGCAGGCCTTTTGGCATCTCTGCGTTAATTGTTGGCTTTGACTATGATGGGACTCCCAGGCTGTATCAGACAGACCCATCAGGAACCTACCATGCTTGGAAGGTCAGTGAGTTTCCTCTTCGTACATGCCTTTGCTTTCTTTCTACACTTGTAAGAGAAGTATCCTGTGAGTATGAAATTGATTAATAATTGAATTTGTGTTATTCCTGGAAAAAAAAAATCAGGCAAACGCAATCGGCCGGAGTGCAAAAACAGTGAGAGAGTTCCTGGAGAAGAATTACACAGATGAAGCCATTGCTGGAGACAATGAGGCAATCAAGTTGGCTATCAAAGCTTTGCTTGAGGTAAGGTCAAATTTAGTCTTTGCATTGACCCATTTGAATTTACAGACCTTGTCATTAGCTGCATATTGAAACTGAGTAATTGCTAAATTTCTTCACAGTAGGATTACCCCACTTCCATACAAATGTGTCTTTTAAAGGCCTTTTTATATGAGGCTTGTCACAAATAATAAATGCAAAAAAGAAGCTGGAGAATTTTTTACACGTCAGAAGTATTTACATCGCCACTGCGTGAATGAATACAGAGAGACCGTCTCTGATGTCCTTGGTTTCATCCTGCATCACATTGCGGTGCAGAATAAACTAAACGCTACATTTCAGAGGACCAAAATTCAAGCTTTTATGTGCATTGTCAGTCAGTCAGTGTTAATTTTTTTAAATGGCTTTTACATGGATACGGCTTTCTTTTTCCTGAAATGTATCATTGTTTGTTCCCTTGCTTCACTCTCCACTATGCAACGCTGTCTGTCACTGGATATGACCTCCCAGCAAAATAAAGGATGACTGGTGATCCATTCCAGTTGGCACCACTGTTTTCATGTCTCCATTAGAGGCTAAATGTGTGAAGCAATACTCAAACTGTTACTCCATATAAAATAATGATGATTTCAGTTTACCTCTTCAGTGAACATGCTTCTTCCTTCTCTCTTATTTCCAAAGCGCTGTTGATTGTTTCTTCACGGACATTTGGGAACAAATGCAGTATATCATGTGATGATGGTAGTTGCTAGGCTCTGAGGAAAATGGAAAGTGATCCAGTTGTTTTTGCAACAGCGGCAAAAATAGTACAATAATACCATTTTTAAAAGCCAGGGAGGGTTTGAAAAGTGTCAGTCTCCACTTTAAACTGTTAATCAATTGTTCAAGCAAATTGTTCATGAAGTAGTCACAGTAGTCATGGACTCTTTTGCTGCACTTAATGCATTTAAATACCCTCAAAACATTGTCTCACAGCCTCTCAATATGTCCTCGAGTTAATACAGTATATGCTGATTTGCTGGGATTTGTCACTTAAACTATTTGTTTTGTTGCAGGTTGTCCAGTCAGGAGGGAAAAATATTGAACTTGCCGTGATCAGACGGAATCAGCCACTGAAGGTGATTTGCTGCAGATTATGTTTGGCTTGTGCGTTATTATTTACTTCGTTTTGAAAGTTTAGTAATTGCTTTTGTTGGTCGTTTGCAGATTTTGGAATCCAAGGAAATTGAGACCCTGGTGGCTGAGATTGAGAAGGAAAAAGAGGAAGAAGCAGAGAAGAAGAAGCAGAAAAAGTCCACTTGAAGCAGTTAACTGAAAGTTTTTCCTTTATTGCACTTAGATAACAATAGCATATTTGAGTTGCAGATATTAGACCAATTTAGAGGGTCGACTCCTCATTTATTACATTATAAAGAGCTAAATCATAACTTGAGATCTGTTGATGTTCGCATGTTTTGAACACTTGTCAGAGTGATACTGTACCATTTGCAAAGAATATCTATTTCCTGTACTTCCAGCTATTGAGTTGATTGATGTGTTAAAAGTACATGTATAGATCTCAAGTTAGGGTTTAGATCTTGAACTCTGCTTACAGGATGTTTTTATGTCATTCACCAAGCAGCTCTGTTGGTGATGAATCTCAAATGTTGAAATAATACCGTTCAGAAACATTATGAAACTAAATACTCAATAAAAGCTGACTTGTTTATAACATGTTTTTTATGTTATTTATGAAGCTATTTTAAAACAGTCTGCTATGCCAATAGCTTTACTAGATAGTATCTGCGTTGAAGTACAATCAGTAATTTTGTCTTTATTTTTAGTGCACCGACCGGTTTCTTACACATGAGAGTAGTGTCACTTGCTACCTGTTTTTTCTTTTTTTTTCCCCCTCCCCTCTTTATTGATTATCCTACTGCAAAGCAAGTACTGCGATAAAGATAACTACAGTTTAAAACACCACTAGCGGCGGTATACTGTGTGGCCATAAAGTGCAATGGTTTTCATTTATCAGCATTGTGTCGCACAGACCTGGATTTGGGAGGGGGGAGGGAAGGTATCTCTGATTGCTTTATAAAGTACTCACCTCTCCCTCAGTCATTTAAAGCAAATTAGTGATGAGCGAATGAAGTGTCTAATGGTGGCCCAGCGAGACCCCTTTTTGCCTCTCCTTTTTTATTTCACCCTAAATTCGCTTATCAAGCAACCGCTGCTCTGAATTCTCAACGACACAATTATGGCCGGCGGTGTGGTAGGGCTGCTTAATGGGATCCTGGCCTCAGACCCCAGTGGGAACTTTCAGTGACTTTAATCTGGAGCCCTTTGAAAAGTTGTGCCGTGCTGTGCTGAAGAGCCCCGGGGGTTCCCTCTGACTCTCACCAAAGACATAATGGTGAATGGTAAAGTCCTTCATTTAGAGTCATCTCCCCAAGCCAGGATTTCCGGAGTGGGTGCCCTGCCTGCCTTGACTAGAGCAATTGCACTTTGTCTGCAATTTGTCTTGTTTGTGAGTCTTACAGGTTGGTGTTTGGGCTGATGTCAGAGGATCAATTAAGCCTCTGATGTTACCTCCCATATGTAATGTCATTAATTCCATGGAGGGCAATAAAAATGGGGTTCGTATGACTCACCCTCAACCATTTCGTCCATACGCTAATTGCCACACTAATGCATTTCAAGTTGGTTTGAGATTACGATGCAGTCACAGCCACTTGTTTGTTGATGCTCAGTTGCAAACAGTGGTGTTGAATCCACTGGATGACAAAACAAACCGTAGGTAAACTTTGATGAAGTTTATTCTGGGTAATCCTCTAGCTACAGAGGTTATCTGATCCATCTTGTCAATAGAGCTGGAGCAGCTTATTCGGTGCTGCTGCTGCTAAGACTCCCAGTCTTTTGAATTGCTTGTGGGAAGAGTTTTCTTTCTTTCTTTTTCTTTTTTCTTTTTGCCAGCATTGTTGTTGCCCATAATCAGCGCTACTGTGCCCCAGGACAAAGTCCATCTCTCTCATCGCTGGCTGCTGCTCATCATTAATGCAGAAAATAATGGCTTCACCAGAGGTCATCGACGGAGGAACGAGGCCTGAGGACATGTACTCTCCAAGCAAGAATGCACACTGCTGCGGGCTGTCGACTGAGTGCATTGTTTGTATGCACACACACACATACACAGAGCTTACAGGCCAATTGTGCATACACACAGCAAACACTGTATTAATGTGAACACAGAACAGATTTAAAAAGAAAAAAAAAAACAGTGCCCACATCTATTTTTCTCTTGATCTGTCATGCACATACAGTATACTTTAGGCAAAGTATGTTCTCATGTTGTAGTTAAACTAGAACAGAGGGAGATAAAAAAAACAAAAAAAAACAATGCATGCTCACATCTGTTTTTAGTTTTTGGTCGGTGACACTGATAGTCTGACCCTCTTCTAACAATATCCAATACACCTCTCTGCAGCTGAAGTCACAGGAAGATTTCACTTTGAGGATCTCCATTTTTGTCATTCTAATGTGCCACCCTGTGGCCATATTTCAAAGTGTGCCCCTCCTGGGATGTTTAAAATTTGTCAGTGCAGAATGTCCTCAGGTCCAAATAAGGCAACTGCTTCAAGGGCAAAAGCACACAGACATTTGCATCCCTGGAGGACTAAGGTTACATTAGTCTTCTGTTAAGACCGTCTCCCAACTCAAGGTGTTCTCCCCTTCCGCCAGCAGAGCGCAGTGTTGCATAAAAGCAGCCTTCCCATCATATCACTTACACTTTCATCTCACTTTTTGTCCTACAGATTGACAGTATGACTCCTCCTGGCGAACAGCGAGCAGAATCCATGGGCCGCTGACATGTTTTTGTCTCTGCGCTTTAACGCACGGCCACAAAGGCGCTCTGAACAATCGACTCCATCGAGGGAGGGTTGTTTTTTGCTTAAAATTGTCAGATGAAAAAGCAACATAGCTCGTGTCCTGAAGCGATGGCCAAGCTGTCAAAGAGTGTTGGGTCATAAAAGGCTACGCTCTCAACACTGTCCCTTTTCTGCTTGTCACATGTCGACAGTTACACACATACACTAGTTGTGTATGGCGGATTGGGCCGCCTCCACTGAATGCCCTTTAGGGCTCTGTAAAGTTTGGGCATATTGGTGTGCAGGCTTACATATCCATAAGCGATCAAAATATGTTCTCTTTTAATGTTCTCTTTTAACTTCTAGCTCCAGGGATACATTTTGAATATCATTCTATTATCTCGTATCACACATCTCATCTTCTCTGTCCTTAAATCTCTCTCTCTCTCTGTCTCTCTCTCTCTCTCTCTCTCTCTCTCTCTCTCTCTCTCTCTCTCTCTCATGCACAACACATCTTCATTTTCAACCTTTTTCTTTTTTCTCCAGCACATCCTCCACTCTTATCACCATCACACAGAGCAACATATACAGTCGAGTAACAGATACCACCGACAGCTTCGGTTGTTTCTTTTTTACCTTTGTGTCCCGTGAAAGGTGCTGGAATACTAACAGTTTGTGTGCAGAGACTAAAGGCGCGGTTTCGAGTTACCCCTCAAGAGTCACCTGTCGGGGCTTTTGTCTCACAGAAGAATACAAGTGCATCCTCCTCTAATTGAAAGGAGACACCAGTGGGCCAGAAAGGAGGAAGAGGAGCAGGGGAGAGCAGGAGAGGCGAGGGAGAAGGAGACGGCGAAGTGCGAGGGAGAGGCAAAAAGGAGCAGACAGAGCTAAAATAAACTATTCCCGAGATGCTGCGGGCCAAAAGCAAGTGGCCCCGGGGCCCCGTGGCCTCTCAGGGCCGTGGCAGAAGCCAGTCACACACATCACATAGCATTACGCGGGATGGGGTTACAGGAAAATGTCAGCCGACGCATAAGGAGGAACCATCAGCCCATAGGATAATTCGATTGCCTGAGGGAGGTGCAATCTTGCATTCCCACGATTCCTCCCTTTCCACCCACGCCCTCTTTTCATTGTATTTTTGAATCCATTTTTCTTTCTCAGTTATTTCATGTTTTAAATTCTGTTGTTTGCTCTGGTAGCCACGTATATTTACGGACGCACTGCTGTAAATGGAGGCTACGGGGTTCTTGCAGTGGGTTAGCCACAGTGCATCCTCAGTGCAGCCTCCTCGTCTATGCCCATGGGAATTTTACGGGCCATTGGTTTGTAGCGTGGCCTCTGATATCTTGATTTACAACCTGATCTTTGTCAAAAAAAAAAAAAAAGAAACAAAAAAGAACCGCCCCCCCCCCCCCCCCCCATTCGTTCTTCTGCACCCTTACAGTGTTTTGGGTTACATGTTGTATCACTCGTCATGGAAGAAATGCTTTTGTGGTCAAGATGCAATCATTTAGAAATCTGAAATGAGTCACTGCACGATATCTAAAGCAGATGTTTATGGCTGCAAAAGTGCTGTGTTGCATTACCTCTTTTATACAAATGTTCTACCTTGTTGCTGTATGCTACCCAGAGCGCGAGATTGTCGCGTGTGCTGGTGCACGAGCATGCAGCTGCAAATGCGCGCGTGCATGGGATAAAGACAGAGAGAAAGATGGAGAGAGCAAAAGAAAAAGAGACAGCGAGACAGTTCAGCGCAGATATCTGAGTGCGTCTGACAGAGAGGACAGCCCCGAAGGCAGGTCCCAGCCCTTCAGCACCGAAAATGACACATGACTGCTTTGACTTTTGTCATCCCCTGTCTCCCTCCGCCCCCAAACCCAGGCCTGCAACAAACACTGAGGCTAGCATAGATACACACACACACTCAAAGACACACAGTCACACACTGTATACTGCTTAGATTACATTATCTTTATCCCCAGGACATGAGCCCTCCTTGTTGGATGACATTTGGGCTTGTGCAGCACTAAGGTTACCTTTCTTTGCCCCTGAGTTAAAGATGCCTGTCTGCAGCATGCATTTGAAATGAAGGGCAGAAAAAAAAAAAAAACAGATGAGAAAGATTTCCAAAAGCACTTTGATCAGAGGCATCAACAGTCACGCACAAACTTGTTAAGCAGTATGTAAATTTGGGCTGATACTGAATAAAGTTGCCAGAATGGCATGAATCCATTGTGCTGCGATGATCAAAATAAAAGAGGGCTTCATACGCTGGAGGGCAAGAAAGTCACAGACATGAAGGTTTTTTTCCTTCCTCTTTTTTTCTACAAAGGGGCTGATGGGATGCAGAGAGGAGAGAAGGAGGGGAGGGAAATGAAAGATAGGGGAAAGCCTGGAAGGATCTCAATCTAAATTAGCCGAGTAGAAGGAAGACTGTGCTGAGTGAGACATATAATTAAAACCAAAGTGATGAAAACATCAGTGCTCATTCAGTCACTCGCCAGATGAATTTCTGAAATTGCTACCACAATGATCTGAAGATGTTTTAAAGCTGAAGGTAAATCCAGTCTATTGTTAAAACACCCCAATATCCTATTTACTCTTTACTGGCCTTTCTCTCACAATCTCTCCCCGTCCACCTCCTCTTTCTCTGGTCTTTATCCTTCCCTCATTCCCTCTTTTTCTGTCTGACACCCTGAGATGAATAGATGCTGTCACTGAGACTCTTGTAGCCTGTCAGCTTTTAAACAAACAGTTAGCAAGAGGATCACTTTCACAGGAAACCTCCCTGTCTAAGGTGAGGTTATCGGCGTTAGCTTGTTGTGGCCTGTCCGTATGAGAACAGGACCCACCCTGTGATTGAAGGGAGGAACATGACCTCACACACGTACCGGTCCCACGCCTCTTCACCATCGCACTGTAGTGCACATTTTAAGTGCTAAGAGCTGCTTTGAATCATTGTACTCATAGGGCTGTCTTGGTAGCAGTGATAGCACTGCCCTGCATTTTGTCCTCAATGCTGAAAATTTTATTTATTCTGGCAGCCTGTAACGTCTGTAACCAAATGTCTGTGGCAGTTAGAGAGGAAGCATTCAAACTGAGGGCCCTTTCCTTCCCTCCAGTAGAGTGTACCTCCAGTAAATCTGTCCTCCCAACAACAAATGTCCCTGCACCTAAAAGGCCCCTCAAAAAAAACAAGCCTGACTTTTGTGAGGAAAAAAAAAAAAAAAGAATCAGCCCCCTCAGGTGTGTTCCCTCTCACTCTTCCTCTCTGCACCTGCACTGAGTCTCTCAAGTCCTCCATGTGTCTCTCCACACAATGGAGACAGTGCATAGCCTCTGGCGCCTCTCTCCAGCTGAGAGCCACCTCTCTCCAGAGGACAGGAGAGGAAAACTGCCAGCACTAACAACTGATCCTGGCAGATAAAGGTGCAGATAGGCAAGGAGAGAGTGCCTTGGACAATACTTGCCTCGCCCAGCTCTTCAGTGCTGCTTCCTTTAGCTCTGAGACATGGACGATAACAACAGTTAGGGGCCAACTACTGCTGATGAGGAGGAGGTTGAGCATGCAGCAAGAAAGCTGGTAAATGACCAATCATTACGGAGTTGCTCTTGTTCTTGAGTCATGTTATTTTTTGAAAAGGTAATGCAATGCGTCAACATGTTTTCACTTAACATGGAGGTGTGTTACACAGTGCAGAATTTGGAAAACCCCCTCATATTGATTCAATCTGTGACCTAAGCTGTATCCGTCACCATCAATCGTGTCAGCTTGACCACAAACACTGGGCTGTTCAGGCTTTTTTTTTTTTTTAATGTGCTGTAATGCGGTAGTGCCAGGCCGGATGACCCAGCACCAGATCAGTGTACCACTCACACTCCTTAGGGCAGCTGACTAGAACAGCAGTTAGGCGAGACGACGGTCGCAGGTCGCTCAGGCCACAGCTGGGAAGCCCCAGGCCGAAGTGTTGACCTGATGTGATTAAGTGTACATCCAGCTGCACGGAGGCAGAATATGTGGAAATAGCATTACACCTGCAGAATCTTCTTTTTTTTAAAACTAATATGAACCACATTTTGTGTTGGGATTGACATGGAAAATCAGCTTTTTTAACCCTTTTATAAGAACTGGCAAGGATGGATTTGCATTCCCTTTTCTCTCCTAATTTCTCTTTCTGATCCAGTCCAGTGTGTGTGTGGTCTATAAGAGCCAAGCTCCCGGTATTTGTCCTGAGAAAGACCTTGATAGGAATGGGGTCTGAGTGAGAGTGCTTATTTTATTCTCTTCCATGCTGCTGCAGGCTATGGCTGTATTAATGCAATGGCAGGGATCTTTGAAGTTGTGACTTTATGAGACAAAAGCTAATTTCCTTTCCTTTGTTCATTATCGAGAGAGACTTCCAGCCGGGCGGAAAGCATGCTGTGCTAATTATTCCATTCATGAGTCGTCTCTAAAGTATGTAATGGATTTCACTGGGCTTTTTACAGGTAAGCAGGGTGATATGGCGTTCACACTTCTGTCAACATGCTGGCTTACAGCAATTTTGCATTTCATTTATATAATCCTCATGGAATAAAGATAAACAAATTGTCATATCTTCAAATGAAGCAAAGACTGTAAGCAGAATGAAATAAGTTAGAATAGAATAGTAGCTTAAGGTTTCCAAATTTACAGTTGGTTATAAAGTTAACTTAAAATCAGGACTGATACATAGCCACACACTCACTTATGTCTGAACAAATATATCCTCTGCAGACTTACGAGATCAAAACCACTTTGCAACTCATTAAGACCTGAACCCAATTTCACAAATGAGTTTCAGAGTTTGTAGGGCCAAGTTAGGCATGTGACATAATGGGATTTCCATCTTTCCCTGAAACACAACTTGGCAGAGCATGAAGGGAAATGCAACATTTCACATTCCATCTTCGCAGCATACCAGGATGCCACCCACAACACCTGAGCACTCCCAATCAGAGAGATGTGTGTCCTGCCGCGGATGTACGCCGTGTATCCTGCCACTCAGAGTCAGATCAGACAACAACCCAAAAAAAGGGTGTAGTGGTGATACAAGTAAAGCCATATACCTCCTCCACTGCTGCCTGCCACCCCTCCTACTCCTCCTCCTCTTCCTCCTCCTCTCTCCCCCGCTTTGTTTGTGCTCATTTCATTCCGTGTGCAGCCTCCTGGCAGGCAGGTCAAGGTTTACCCTCGCACCACACACCATTTCCCTCGCACGCTGCCTGGGGGAGGAACATTAGAGGCCCGAGGCAAGGGCAAGCCCAAACAGCTCACACAACATTGCCGCCATCACCTCCTCTAACCATATACTGATAGGAGGACAGAAATACAGAGCTCAAATTCACACAGAGTCGGATCTTTGTCTTTCTTTTTTCCCTTTCTCTCACCAATTATGCCTTTCTTGTTTTTCTTCCTTTCTTTCTTCCCTGCCCTTTATCTTATTGTACGTTATTGATTTCTGTCAGTAGTAAGGTATATGTCTATTAACCGACAGATTTAATAGAGCGACAATAGAAAGCTACTCATTTGTTCCCCCGTAGTGTAAGTGTTCATTTTGAGAGTCTGATACTAACCCTGGCTAGGAGCTAGTGCTGGATTTTTAGCTGTAAATGGAAAACGCCTGTGGGCTTTTCATTTTCTGGGCCCAGACGTTCCCTTCATGGTGTCGGAGCCCTTGTGTTCACAGAGTTCATGTTTTGCTGCGGGGCTTTTTTTTATTTTGTTTTATCTCATAGCTTAGACTAGCAGGGCTTTAACTCCCAGAGGACTCCTGTGTAGCAACAGCAGAGATCAACAAAGTAAGTTTGTTTATGTTGGCTGTGTCCGCATGTTGTCGACTTATACATTTCTCAGTCTCCATTTCCTGCCTCTCCTTGCCCCAGGGGAAAGGAGCCCTCTAATTGGATCTTGTTCTAATTGAGCCTAATACTGGAGCTAACCGGAGTTGGGCCCTGTGGCTAATAAAGAGCTGAATCAAAACTAGGCACTAAAACTTTGACTGTGTATGTGTGTGTATGGTGTGTGTGTGTGTGTGCATCTCTGCATTTTTTGCTCTACATTCTATCATGAATGTATCATTACCCATTTCGGTTTATTCTTTGCTTTTTACCTCATGTTATGCACAGCAAATACTCGTTTTTGCACAGGAAACAATTGTTTGTCGGTACTACAGACAGAGCAACTATATATATATATATATATATATATATATATATATATATATAC